>OX359290.1:82956375-83631375 GCA_947179395.2 Pulicaria dysenterica
AAAAACCTTGTTTAAAGAACAAGTACTAGCTTATGCCTCGTGAGTCAATAAGAATTATAACAAAAATCATAAAAATATAATCGTAAGTAGAGATATGACATTGAAGTAAATACCATAAGTGACCCTTGTGTATTTGACCTGTTCCCGATAAACCGCAAATCAGAGAGCACCAATTGGGTCAAATTTCCACAAATCAATCATATAATCAACCACACATAATCATGAATCATACCGTATCAGTGATTATGGTTAAAATAATGTATTTTTATGTGACCAAGGTTGAAGAGCTAGTTTGCCTTGATTAATGCCTTTTATTTATTAATTTATGAATCTTTTTATATGCTTTTTGGGTTTGAATAAATAATTGTTATGAAAAAATATGGATGCAAATGAGAATTGTGATACAATTTTCTATTGAATTTCCGGTTGTACCAAACAAGAAAAATAATTCTATGATACATTTTCCTACTAAAATCTTTGTACTACCAAATAAAAGAGTTAATTCTCATTCTTCAAACTATTTTTTTTTCTACAATAACATTTTCTATATCAAAGGCATCCTAATGGATTAAAAGTATGGATATGGATAAAAAAGATTTAAGTTAGAATTAGAAATACAAAAGAAAAACATAATTATTAATGGTAAAACGACGCAAGAAGAGACCGAGGCAACAAAAGGGAACATAATGCATTTAATTTTTGGTCCCTAAAATTCAATGCCACTCATGCTAACCATTCTTTTAATCACTCACATTTCTTCTGCCCAAACAGTTTGGAGCATCCAAAGTTTCTAGTTTTGGTGTCGTACACACCATTCTATGGCGATCATTAACACGTTAATGACATATCTATGTCTAATTGTGATTCTTTAAATTTTTTAAAAGCATCACAAATTTAGATGTGATAAATCTGAAAGTCAACTATCTTGTTAGTGTGTTTCAAGAGGAGATTGAGCTATGTTCTAATATATTATGTACGCAATCTAATCAGTGCTTTCTCTAACTATCTAAGATGTTTGCACCTAGCTAAGATTGACTCTGAATCTCTTTTAAATCTTTCCAAAATTCCTATCTCTAGACTATCTTAAGATAGTTTGAAAGTTAAGACATAAAACTCGATAAATATATTCCCTCGACATGTCACACGGTGTTCAAAGATATTTGGTAAAATTGGATATTAAATGTGTTTATGTGTGTAGTGAGCAGGAAGTGATCAAGAGTACGTAGGGTAATGTAACGAATTTGGAGATGTGTTTGTTGTTGATGAAGTGCTTGAAGATTTTGAACGAGAGGAAGATGGTGTAGTGAAGATTGGGATCCATATTTTAGGGTGAAGAGATTATTTGTAAACTATAAAAGATGTAAATAGAAAAGATGAAAGTGTAAAAGAAAGAAAGTAGTAATTGGTTTAGTGGTAAAATATAAGGGAAACAGGTGGAGTATTTATGGGAGTTGCAAGTAACTAGCATAATATATTTAACAACTAGTATAGGGGCGGTTGAGGGGTGAGAGTATAGTTTCAAGATTTTAGCCGATGATTTTTCAAAGTATAATATATTTAACAGGAGATGTGTTTGATAAAGCTTATATAGAAAATATAGTTTTAAAATTTTAAAATATAATTATAGATTAGTTGAAGGGTTAAAATTAATCTCTTAATACTATGACTTAAGTAAATATTAAATTAAACATTCTTTTAAATATGTAGCTTTCACAGTTAGATATATGTTATGTAGAAGATACCAATGATCTCTTAGCCTAGTGGTTAAGAGTGAGGGGGAGGCAAAGCCTTCTAGGAGGTCCAGGGTTCAAACCTTGGCATTGAAGTTTAATTCTAACTTGGGGTTTACTAACTTACTAACAACTAACTTTGTCGTTCAAAAAAAAAATGTTATGTAGAAGATGATAAGTTTAATATATTTTTGAAAACTAAACCATTTGTTGAAAGATGGAAAATGAAAACTTAAGGCCTCTTTCTTTTATTATATAACTATATTATATTATAAAGCATTTACATATTATAATCTCTTAATTTTTAAGTAAGTTGAAACTATTTATAAAGCATTTACACATTATAATCTCTTAAGTTTTAAGTAAGTTGAAATTACTTTATTACCCCAACATCATAAAATATATTTGATAGTAATGTCATATATATTAGAGTATAAATAAATTTGGAAACTATAATGCAATCAATATCTTATATATGGTTTGACTTCCAAATCAGAAAATTACAAATACCATATGAAATGTAAATCGACATATAAATTGAAAATTATTCAATGTCAACATAGTGTGTAAATATTATGCCCTACGTTATCGAAAACGGACATGTTATCGACTAAGGATTATTCACCGACACCGCATTACACGGGTAGCATGCTAGTATATATATAGAGAGAGAATGTGTGTGTTATATCAAGAATATAAGAAGCTTGAAAATGAAAGTAAATCTGGAGTGTTGATCAATATATTCCAACGGTGAGACTGAAAAAGAAATTTGATGTAATAGTGGTATGGAAATTGAGAATAGAAAAAAGAGATAATTCATACACAATTAAATTTATTCATTTAACAATATATGATATAAATTGATAATACATAATTATTATGTATAAGTAATTTTTATCACATATTAATCACAATTGATTTCAATATATATCAAAATAGATGTTTAAAATTTAATAATTAAAATTTATATCTAAATTTAATAGCTAGGAAGATTTTATTAAAATTAGGTTTTTATATATATTAGAGATAATAATAAAATATTACCTATATGATGATTATGTGTCATTAACTTAAAAGTATTTTAAGCATATACCCTCGACTCAAAATATGCATAACATATTTTTTATAGAAATATTTAATATAGTCTATACATATAATCCATAGTTCTGATAAACTAATTTTAGTCTTTATATCAGTCTCATCAATGGTCTAGATTGAATTTAAAATTTTGAGCGGAGTGACATTTTCATATTTTTACAATCACATATGATTGTATACTAAATCACATGCAATTGAATATTATTATTTCAGGACTATGTTTTTTATACGGATTATATTTAAAACAACTCTATTTTTTTAACAGTTACTTATACAATCATTAAACATACTTCTAAATCTTTTTTATTTTATTATTAGAGTAAAATCTATTCTAACTCGCACAATCAGTAAAATATGCATAACATATTTGTTGCAAGATGTTAGAAGTTTAAACTGATAGGAGAACGTTTAAGTGACACAAGTTATTGGTCTCTACTCTTTAGGAGATAATATATATAGTGGAAGTTAGGGACCGCGCACGGATAAGTGGTGGAGGAGGAGCTACCGGCGGCGGTGGAGCAGCCTGACGCCCTGACTAATAATAATCAGAAGAGATGGTAGGCGCCGCGACGGCGGCGACACTTCAGCCTCGTCTCCTCTCATCGTTTGTCGGAAACTGTTGCTATAGCCAATCAACCCAACCCTTATATAACCTCTTCCGTTATAATCCAGGTTCTTTTTCCGTCTTTATGATGACATTTTGTTTAGATGTAAGTGATTACAATGCCAAAAAAATTCAATCTTCGTGTTTATTGATGTCTGACCACGATTGAGTTTAGTTTTCTTGAATGAACCATCACCTTTGACCCAATTATTATTCATAAGATGATTAACCCTAATTTGGGTTCAAATCTAGTTTCTATCTTTATGTGACCTTACTATATCTGGGCTTTGTGTGCATTCAAGATTTCATATGAATTGTTGTCGTATTTGATGTTTGAATTTATGTGACTTTCTGTTACACAAGTAGTGGAACTCGATATCCTGAAATAGATTTTGCTGTGCACTCCAAGTGTTTGATAAAAAGATAGTTTTTTTTATTCTTGGATATCTATGCTATAACTTACCATTGGCAAATTTTATTTGAATCTTGTTACTAATCTGCACTATAACATCTCTTATTTGAATACTTGTTGTGGAATTTAATGTGGCAGTCACAACCTATTATAAAAATTAAAACCATCAGATAATTCAATAATTTTGCAAAAATACTGTAAATTTTTTAACTACAATTTTCTTATAAACAAACCTTCATCTAATCATCTTAGTGTTCACCCTGTTTTACTAATTAAAATGAACTCACCTGTGCTATAGATGCTATTCCAGAGAATCCACCAATCGCTCTACATGCTAAGTTATCGTAAACAACCCCAATTAGGTCTTAAAAACTGGTGGAATATAACTTGAACAATCCACATTGAATGTCTTACAATCTAGACAATAAGGTAACAAAGACACCAACATCTTCACCAACTGAATAACATATATATAGGCATAAGGCATTTAGCTACTAAAAAAAGATTTAGAATGCTGAAAGGAACAGGTAAATGCTTTCTTCCTAATCACTTATGATACAAATCCCCCTACCAATCCTACCCATTTTACCCCAATCTACATGAGATGCAAGAAATGTTTTAATTAAATGACTAAAAAGCAGGCTCATCCTTGATTGCTCCCAATTCGCTGGTCAAAGTGCAATACTCTTTTACAAAAGCTCTTCACAATGTTTAATATGCACAACTTTGCTTCAGAGCTCAGAGTTGAATCCTAAACTTAGAAGTTGAACCCAAAAACTCCCAGCTCCAAATGCTCGTACACTAACATAGTTAATTATTATACAATACTTTGATTCAGTTGGATTGTTTTGGAGGAATGAATAGTGTCCCTTCATTTTTAGAGTAAAGATTGTTGGTAAAAGAACTGAGTTATTATCAAATATATATGCAATGCGTAAAGAGGTGCCTGGAAACTCTTTTTATTAATAAGATGGTTTCTTGGAGTACATCCAAAACAGAAGTACAGCTACTGCTTAAATAGAGAAAAAAGGAAGCATGAAAAGCTCAACAACCCTATAGACTAGGACAACTCAACAAATAGAGCTGTTAGTCTTTTTATTCAAATTTAAATAAACAAATGAATGACACGTGCATGTCAAAAGAGTTCCAGAAAAGTCCCAAAGGTTTGAATTATTCTTCAACACCCTCCCTTGATTCAAACTTCATAACTCCTAGCTTGAATCTGAAGTACACAAACTTCTCTCTTGTCAAGGCCTTTGTAAGAACATCAGCAAGTTGATTGTGAGTACTGCAATATTCCAACTTTACTTGTTTCTGCATAACCATCTCTCTTATAAAATGATACTTTAACTCAATATGTTTGGAACGACTGTGCATGACAGGATTCTTGGATAAATTAATTGTAGATTTATTATCACAATAAATCGTAGTTGGATCACCTTGTTTGAATCCAAGATCCTCAAGCACTCTTCGAAGCCAGATTGCTTGGCATGTAGCTCCAGCAGCAGAAATATACTCAGCCTCAGTACTTGATAGAGCAACAGTGTGCTGCTTCTTTGAGCTCCATGCAATCACACCACTGCCTAGAGAGAAAATATAAGCAGAAAGACTTTTTCTATCATCAACACAGCCTGCCCAGTCACTGTCACTGTGACCAATCAGCTTTATACCTTGCGATTTCTTATACCATATCCCAAAGTTTGCTTGAAACATATCTTAAAATCCTCCGTGCAGCTCCAAAGTGAATTTTGGAAGGCTTTTGCATAAATCTCGACACCTGACTTACAGCATAAGCCAAATCAGGTCTTGAATGTGTTAAGTAGATAAGCCCACCGACCAAGCTTCTGAACACCTCTTCATTAACTTTATCTGCTCCATCTTCAGTAAGAAGTTTCTCATTGCAGTTCACAGGAGTAGTTTCCTCCCTTGCAATTCTTCATCCCAAATCGAGATACAAGAGAACAAGCATACTTTTCTTGACTCAAGAAAATTCCATCTTGAGTCTGCATCACTTCGAGACCCAGAAAGTACTTGAGAAGCCCCATGTCAGTCATCTCAAAAGTCTTCTTCATTCCATCTTTGAATTCATGAACCATGCTATTGCAGGAAGATGTACAGATAATGTCATCTACATACAAACAGACATAAATAACATCACCTGTATTGCTTCGTTTAACATACAAAGTTGGCTCGTTGTGACTCCTCATATAACCATGCTCTACAAAATACCCATCAAGTTTAGCATACCAGGCTCGAGGAGCCTGCTTTAAACCGTACAAAGCTTTGTTTAGTTTGTATACCATATTTGGATTTTCTCGATCAACAAATCCTTCAGGTTGCTCAACAAAAATTTCCTCTGTCAAGTCCCCATTTAAGAAGGCAGACTTGACATCCAATTGATGGATATTCCAGTGCATTTGAGCAGCCACAACAAGAATGATTCGAATGGTTTCAAAGCGAGCAACTGCTGTTGAGAATAACCCTTGGCAACCAATCTAGCTTTGTGCTTTAATACTTCTCCATTCACTCCAAGTTTAGTCTTAAACAGCCACTTAACACCAACAACATTTTTTTCAGGTGGCAGATCAACTAATTTCCAAGTTTGATTGCGTTGAATAGCTTGCATTTCAGTATGCATTGCTTGTTGCCATTCTTCATGTTTTGCAGCTTCAACGTATGTAAGTGGGTCTGAAATATTGAGAGCGAGTTGACAAGCTGTAATTTCAGCTTCTTCATCAGACAAACCTTCTCCACTATAATATTCACTGAGCCATGATGGTGGTTTAGATACCCTTTTCAATGTACTAGTTGTACTAGTGAGCTGATGAGTAGTGTTTGTTGATGGAGGGGAAACGTGTGAAGGACCAGCTATATTAGTTGGCTGATGGGTAAAAGTAGGTAAGGTAGATGAAGGTGAGCTTTCATTGTCTAGTGGATGGGTGACATAAGATGTACTAGGTTGATGAGGGAATGGCTGGCAAATAGGTGTTGACTCAATATGTGTAGGGTTAGGTGGAGGACTAGTATTCTCAATAGGAAATGGGTCTTGAAAGACAGGCTTTATTAGGAGCAACTGTATCAGTACTCCATGTCCATTGAGAATCTTCAAGAAAGATGACATCTCTTTTGGTAGTAACTTTCTTTGTGTCTGGGTTATACAGCCTGTATCCATGACTTTGATTTGAATACCCAATAAAAATATTCTTTTCAGACCTGCTGTCTAACTTTCTTCTCAGTTGAGAAGGAATAAAACCATAGGCAATACAACCAAAGATTTTCATATGAGAGACACTGGGTTTTTTACCTGTCCATGCTTGGAAAGGAGTCTTATTGATAAGGACCTTTGTTGGGGATCTATTAATAGCATACACAGATGTAGCTACAGATTCAGCCCACAAAAAATTGGGAAGCTCACGTGCCCGTAACATACTTCTTGTTAGATTCATAACCGTACGATTTTTTCTTTCCACAACTCCGTTATATTGCGGTGTGTAGGGAACGGTAAGCTCTCTTTTGATTCCAGCCTGCTCACAATATGTATTAAATTCTTGTGAGCAGAATTCTCCTCCTCTGTCCGAGCGAAGGACTTTAATGGTTTTCCCACTTTCTTTTTCAACCATTGCTCTAAATAGCTTGAACTTCACAAAAGCTTCATGTTTATTAGCCAAAAAATAAACCCAACACATAGATCATCTATGAAAAGCAAATAATACAAACTATTACCTAGACTTGGGACCTGCATTGGTCCACACAAGTCTGTGTGAATCAGCTCAAGTTTGTTCTTTGCACGCCATGAAGTAGACTGAAATGGGTACCTTGCTTGCTTCCCTACAATGCATGCTTCACAAGCCACGGAATTGGCATTAAGTTTGGGCAGCCCATGCACCATCTCCTTTTTGTATAAGTATTTTAACCCATCAAAGTGTAGATGACCCAGTCTACAGTGCCATCGAAGGGCTTCAGCTTCTACTTTGTTTAAATCATGTCCTGAGGACATACTAGTTGCATCAAGCACAAACGTATTGTTAGTGGCCACATCAATCTCCATCACTGTCTCACCTGTTTTCTTACATTTAATTATGCACTTATCATCATCAAAAAGTATAGCATAGCCTTTCTTCATAAGTTGACCAACACTAAGAAGATTATACTCTAGTTTGGGGGCAAGGTAAACATTCTCAAGCAGCTTGTAATTGTTGTTACCTGCATGAACCTTGACAGTTCCTTTACCTTCAACTGCAAGTTTCTTTTTATCACCCAAGCGAACTGTCAATTTAAATGATTCATCCAGAGAAACAAAACTTCTTTTGAACCCTGTCATATGATTTGAACACCCAGAGTCAATAAACCATAGGTGATTAGAGCTACCTGAATTACCAGTCTTGGTCATTAGCATGAAATAATCATGAGAATGCAACCCTTGTGATGATGATTCAACAGCAAGAAGCAAGTGTGGTTCATTGTCTTCGCCACCATTATCACTAGTTTCTTCATCATGCCCTTCATTTGCTGCAACATTAACTTGGTTTTCATTATTGTACCAACAGTCCTTTTTTAAGTGGCCAATTTTTTTGCATACGTAGCAGTGAGGAACCTTGTTTCTGTCGAATCCACCTCTGCCACGACCTGCTCCTCGTCCCCCTCGGAATGAACCACGTCCTCGTCCACGTCCATGCGGAGGTCGGTGTTGTTCTTGAAACACTTGCAAAGCCTGCTCATCATGTCGAACCGATGGTTTGTTCGGAGAATCCTGAGAAGCACGGCTATTAAGCCTTTCTTCTTGGGACTGAAGGAGACCCATCAGTTTGACCGGCGTAACATCGGCCAGATCAAATACCACTTCAATCGACGGTATAACATAGTCGAACTTAGGAGACAAGCTCCTAAGAACCTTTTCAACAACCCGTTGATCGGATAGTTCCTCACCGTAGGATCTTTGTTGGCCAACATTGTTCATAACACGAGAGAAATAATCACCAACAGCTTCATCCTCGCTCATAGATAGATTCTCGAAAGCCCTTCTGAGACCTTGGAGTTTAACCGACTGAACTTGAGAATCCCCTTGAAATTCTGCACGTAAGATGTCCCATGTTTCTTTAGCAGAGTCAGCAGCAGCAATCCTGGAGAAAAGCATATCATGCACACCTTGTTGAATGAGTGTCATTGCTTGAGCGTCTTTCTTTTTTGCTTCTCTGTTGTTATCAGATCCATCACTAGTTGCTGTTATACCCAGAAACACCACATCCCACAGTTCCCGAGACCGCAGGATAGTTTTCATACGAAGACTCCAATGTTCATAACCTTCACCTTTGAAGATGGGAATCATAGATGAAGGTGATGCGATTGGGACAGAAGGTTCAGCCATTTGAGAAGGATGAAGGAGAGGGGAGTAAAGAGCCAAGGTGTGACAGATAGAAGATGATGAAACCTGGCTCTGATACCACAATGTTGGTAAAAGAACTGAGTTATTATCAAATATATATGCAATACGTAAAGAGGTGCCTGGAAACTCTTTTTATTAATAAGATGGTTTCTTGGAGTACATCCAAAACAGAAGTACAGCTACTGCTTAAATAGAGAAAAAAGGAAGCATGAAAAGCTCAACAACCCTATAGACTAGGACAACTCAACAAATAGAGCTGTTAGTCTTTTTATTCAAATTTAAATAAACAAATGAATGACACGTGCATGTCAAAAGAGTTCCAGAAAAGTCCCAAAGGTTTGAATTATTCTTCAACAAAGATTGGAGAAAAATTTCTGCATTTCTCCTACTTCAAAACTTCAAAGATGAAGATGACCTTAGAAGATGAAGAACATGAAAAGAGAGTGTATCCATGCCTCTATCTTTAACTCAAATTTTATTAATGAAGTATAAACTCCCAAAATCAGGATGTTATTGCGAGTCTACTGATTGTAGCATGTTTGAGAGCTACATAAAACATAAATTATAGATTGTCATTTTTTTTATTTTCATTTTGTAACCAATGCTACTTCATTTCATCTATGCCAATAAATCAATGTTATAGTGAGATTATGTTCTATGTTACTAATATTCGTCTTGTCTATAAACATTTTCTCATGCTGTCCCAGGTCGAAAACATGTTTTGATGCAGCAATCAAAACCATTCACCGGAATAGCAAATTTTATGTTCAACAAAAGGTATCATATATATTCTCACAAGTGCAATTTTATTTTTCATCTGTCAAACCTTTGCATATCAGATTCAAATGTGACACTTATTTTACCTTTTAGTCTTAACCTTTTCCAATTCTTTATACTGAATAATTTTTCAATTTGAAAGTGATTGTAATATGGTTTGAGCCTACTTTCTTCGAATTTCATTAACAATATTTGAGTTTTTCCCCCTTTTATAATCAAATTCCTATCGAACTAGCAGAAATACAGATGAATTTCAAAACAGCACCCGAAAACGTTTAGAACCAGGAAAATTATCTCCTCGACGCCCTGTTCCGGATCACATACTTAAGCCTCCTTATGTTGCTTCTAAAAAGCCACCTGGAATTGCAAGTGGGCCTGAAGTTCATGATGAAAATGGTATAGAATGTATGCGAGCTTCTGGTAAACTTGCTGCACAGGTTCTTCAGTATGCGGGTACATTAGTCAAGGTGATTTCTAATTACTTAGTTTTCCTTTTTAAATCAAAATCATCATATTTATATATTTTATTGGCCTGCTGATTGACCTTTGTAATATATTGGCAGCCAGGTGTTACTACAGATGCAATTGACCAAGAAGTTCACCAGATGATCATTGATAATGGAGCATATCCTTCACCTCTCGGTTATGGTGGATTTCCCAAAAGTGTATGCACTTCAGTAAACGAATGCATCTGCCATGGGATCCCTGATTCACGTGAACTTGAGGTTTTTCTCACTAACAACAATTTATTAATTTTACGTCACTCTTTTAGCATCTAGCTCATCCATGGCCAACATGTTTTCAATTTTTGCAGGATGGTGATATTATCAACATAGATGTTACTGTTTATCTAAATGTAGGTTCTTTTCATACTCAATAATCATACTCATAATCATCTGCATTTTAGTTTTTAGGAATAATTTCTGAACTTTTAAGGTTGCTTTTGGTTACGGAAAATTATTTTTTTGTTTTCTTAGAAAATTTTTATAGAAATTGGGTGGAGTTTTCATCTTCACTTTTCTTTAAAAAATTTAGAAAACACATTTGGTAAAATTGATGGAGTTTTCCTTTTCTATTTTAGAAATATAGAAAACATGTTTAGAAAAAAGTTGAAAAGAGAGGATATGGACTTTTCTAATTTTCCAGGAAATTGGAAAAGTGAAAACTCCTTTTCTTTTGGAAAATTTTAGAAAAAAGTGTCTACCAAACAGATTTTTAAAATTTTCACTTTCTATGGAACATTTTTCTAGAAAATTAGTATGTTTTTTAAAAACCAAACGCACTCCAAATTACTGAGGTTATGCAAATGTGGTGATTTCTGGCACAGGGTTACCATGGTGATACATCAGCAACATATTTTTGTGGAGATGTCCATGACGAGGCTAAAATGCTGGTGCAGGTATTGCTTCCTGCAACATTCTTTTTTTTCTTTTTTATTCAAGAAACCTTTTTTATGTCTATATGTGAGTATGATGTGACTTGGTTCAATTGTGACTACAACAATTTGCTACATTATTTGCTTTAGGTAACTAAAGAAAGCCTATACAAAGCAATATCAGTATGTGCACCAGGAGTAGAATTTAACAAAATTGGCAAAATTATAAAGTAAGACTTTTTAAAAATTCAAAATATTACTCTTCAATTTATGAAAATTGCTACATTTTACTTTTTTCTGCTTACATAACTCAAGATCCAACCTTCCCTTTTCTAGTGCCCATGCAGATAAACATCGTTATGGTGTCGTGGAACAATTTGTTGGGCATGGTGTTGGTCGCTTATTCCACAGTGATCCAGTTATTCTACACTACAGTAATTTCTAACTCTTCTCTTGTTTTTAGTTTATATATCTTTACTTTTTTATCTTTACTACTATATAATACATTTATGTTTCTCTCTCTTTAAATTATTAAGACTACTTAAATTAAGTAGTCCAAACAATTATGCACAATGTACAACCTTCAAATTAATAAGATCACTTTAATCCCCCACCTTTCTTTTTATATAAATAAATCTCATCCACTCAATATTTAACTATTTCACTCTCCTAATTTACTTTAACTTTTTATTTATTTAAAATATACTCTTCCACTAACACACTCTCACACAAACACAATTATCCATTCATATCAACATAATTTCCAAAATCTTATTAATTTCTCTCTCCTTATTTTATAAATACAAATCTTTTTTCTTATTTTTAAAGTTTTTTAGAATTTATTTTTAAAATTTATAAAATAGTTAATACAAATATAAGAAAATTTGAAAAAAACAGACATGTTGCTGAAAACTTTTTTGTGACATTGAATCGCTTGAATAACATATCATTACATTTTTTAAAACGACATATTACAAAACTGAATTTATTGTCGCGTAGCATTGCGCGGGTACATTACAAGTTAATAATCTATTTATCTAATGCCAATGGCCAAATATTGCAATATATTTTTCTTGTTATGGCTTTTTTACCCTAAATGCCTAAAACCCTAATACTTTCCGAAAACAGTATTCATCTGAATATCCGATGTTGCGTCTCTTTAGGGAACAATCAACGTGGACGTATGATATTGAACCAGACATTCACGATTGGTAAGTTGCCATGATTTTTTTATTTCTTAACAACCTTTATTTTCCAAGGACTACCACTTAGAATATATTTTTGGCAGAACCAATGTTGACGATGGGTAGCATACACCCGATAATGTGGGATGATGATTGGACGGTTGTGACAGAGGACGGGAGTTTATCAGCACAGTTTGAGCACACCCTTTTGATAACTGAAAATGGTGCTGAGATTTTAACACAATGCTGATTCACTTATGATGTCATTACTGCTCAATACCAACATTTGTTCATACTTTATTTATCTTGTTTATATTTTCTTTTCAAATTTTCACAAACACGGTTTGTTTTGGATTTTTTTTTCCGAAGAGATCATTGTTGTTGTACCATTTTGCACTTCTCATTTGCTGTACCTAAAATGCTCTACCAGGAATGTATTTTCATCTAATAAAATGTGACTTCAGCACATTGATTGAAGTAAACCGTGACGGGTGGATAACATATCAAATTTCTACTGTATCAAGGTGTGTTTGAAAGGTGTTTCTTATAGTCATAAGTTTTAGTCTCGTTGTAAATATTAGTGCAGATTTAATAGTAAGTTAGAGTGTGAAGGTGCTTGTTTTTTTTTTTGAACATCGAAAGTTGTTTGGACCGAAGCTTCGGCATGGTCATCACCCCGGCCAAACAACCAAAAGGATTTAATAGTAACTTAGAGTGTGAAGGTGCTTGTTAAAAAGAACATTTCATATTTAGGCAGTGGCGCAAACCATGTCTAAATAATGCCAAAAGGATAAATATTGAAAGAATTATATCAAGTAAACAAAGGGTATTTTGGTCCATATGTATAATTATATTTACAAACCAAATAGAAATACCAAAAAATGGAATCAATTCCCTTTTGTTTCTTGATTACTACACGCATAATTAGAGTGTTTACAATTGAATATCCGAAAATTCGGGTAATGATTTTTGGTATCTGAAATTTTAGATATCTGGATTTTCGGATTTGGATACCTGATATAGGACATAGGATATCTGATATATCTGTAAATTTAAATATATATATATTTATATATAACTTTTTAAATAATTATTAAATAACTATATTTTAAACATTAATCATTAAAAATTAGCTCAAATACACTTCAAAATGGAATTTACATATACAAAACGACAATACTCAATCTCGCCTAAGCGGCAAAAAGTTATATTTGTGAAAAGTATAAATAAAATTAGCAATATATAAATTAAAAAATAGCGGGTATCTGAATTATCCAAAACTTTATAAAAGTACTATCCTCGAATCTGAAAATTCGAATAGTCGAATTTTCTATCTAGATAATATCTGATCGGATTTTCCAATATTCTGATTCGGATTAATAATTATTTTAAACATCCAAATACTAATGTTGAGTTCTCCAATTTCAAAAGCTACACTATTAGATATCTTAAACTTCCTACACATCATCCAATTGAACCCAAACTCAAAGGAGGACCACAAGCTCGGGGCTCGACGAAAGAGAAAGTCTCGGGATTAAGAAAATGGGGTTAGCTATGAAAGAAAGAGCCCGGCATTCATTTTTTCATGCAAGAAATTTCCATCGAATCTTGAGAAGTTGTGGTATAATTGCTTTTGCTGGTGTTGCTTAAAATAAACTTTTTAATTGTAGTAAAATATAATCATTTATCACCGAATATAAAACTGATAATTGTTCAACATTCAATGTATTTAATTCACACTTTTAAACAAAGGCCGTATTGAATAATACAAGAAAATAATAATGAATCATTTTACCTTAAAACATTTCTACAATAATGAAACAACTAGTATTTAACTGCAATACTCCTTCTTTACAAGTTGTCTTATTAAACAGTAGTAAAATTGACTTGTTTAACTTAATTTTATTTAATAATAATAAATTTAAAATCGTATTTAATTTAAAACAAAAATGTTGTTCGTAATATATGATGGTCAACAACCTTATTCATATTATTAAATCATTTTTTGACAACAAAAAGATGTTCTATTGTTAAAATATGAAACTAAATATCTTCAACTAAAAGTTCTAATTCTCTTTTGAATTTGTTATAGAAACACATTAAAACTCGGGCCCACAATGCTAAAAAATGGGAGTTCCATTTCTATGCTTCAATGGATAAAACAGTTTTCAGATAAAATTTTAAAGAGAGTTACAAATAGTTGATGTGATTTTGATTGCAATTTGCAAGTATGTAATATTTTAGAATTGAAGGCAAGCCTATCAATTAGTTACTGGGCTCCTATGGACCATTGGGCCACCAAGGCCGATCTATAATTTGACCCAACTAACATTAGTTGTGACTTGTGATCCAGGTAGAATTAGAAGGTAATCCTTCACGTTGTACGGTTTTAGTAAGGATTAACATAAAATGATGTAAATTATATACATTTTATTGATTTTAGTGTCATCAATCATTGTGTGTAATTGTGTTGTATACACTATTGGAGTTATTTCATAGCACGCTCTGTTCGAATTCCTAATTATGACTAGTAAGCAACCATACTTTTAAGCAAAAATTACTTGACAAACTTAGATTCTCTAATTATAACAAATATTAAGTATAGACTACAGAGGAGTATGGATTCAGCTGAGGGCGAAGTAGATCGAATGAAGATGATGCAGGAGTGATATGTGAAGCAAGAAACCAAACAACCGAATGTCAGATTGTTCAAATCGGGACAAATTTGATACAAAGCATTCGCGAAATGAGAGTGGTGGTACTTGAGCACAATGACTAGCATTGGTTTGTGATCAAAGGAGGGGTGGAGAAAACGTCCACCAAACTTTGCTGGTGGATAAATCACTGCCTAGAGGGAGAGAGAGAGATATACGGTTAAATGAGGATAAAGTTCAAGGTTAAGAGTAGGGATAACAAATGGATTGGATATGGATCGGGTGATATCATATCCACATATGTATCCATTAAATTTTGTATTGTCCGTATCTAAATCAATTTAAAATAATTTCATCTATCTATATCTATATCCATCAGATTAAATTGATAAACATATATTAATTGGATTTCGAAAGAAATTTCCCTCCAAAGAAAATACCATAGTTTGATACATACTTGAAGATCTTTGTTGGTATAAATGCATAACTTCTTTGAAAAAGAAAAAAAAAGAATCAAAAGATAACTTAATACAACTACAATCAAAGCATAAAACATAGTCTCTCCAAATGTCCCTCAATATCTCATAATAAATTGCCAAGTTGGTTTGTAAATTGATAGTATAGCATAATGTAATCAATACAAGTGTACTAGAATATTATAGAAAAAGTTAAATCATTATTGGTTATAATTAAAATAATTATAAAATATCTTAAAAAATGATTAAACTATATATGTAGTTAAATATAATATTTTGAAATATTATAAATTGTAAAGATATGATATTTATAAATTTGGGTAAGCAAATATGATATTTTAAGATTTAAGAAAAAATCATATACAATTATGTCTCATAATTTTGATTCAAAATATAGTTAAAATTGTATCTAATTTTGACAGATCGAAAGCTTAAAATTAGATTTTTTTTTTTTTGAAAAGCTAGGCTTAAAATAAGATTTAATTATAATTAATAGCTAAAATTTATCTAATAAATTATATTAAAAAAAATTATGTTAGTTTAAGATAATTATATATAACGAATATAATCACTATTATAAGAAATATAAGTTTGAATAAAAAACATGGCGGGTTCAAAACGTTATTGATTACCGTGTGTTGTATAAAATACTAAAATACAGCGTGATTAATATATACAAGTGGGTTTCCTTTTCATTTTGGGTAGTGTGTGTATTTATTTATTTATTTATTAATAAAACACCGTAGCTGACAATTAGTATTCTTTTTTAGGATGATTATGGTAGTCACGTAATTCTTCTATGTTGTCGAAATTTCTTCTTATATTTTTAATTGAGAAACTCTCTTATATGTACTCTGATCTTAGAGATTCTTATGATATGAAACATGATGTAAGATTAGATAGGTGTGTATGTTTAATTTTAAATGATTACTTCTCAGTATATTAGTTTCTAAGGCTGTTACGATTGATCTTTAAGTAATGGTAATTGAACGGATTTGAATAACTTAACAAGTTGAATAGTGTCCGTTCTTAATATTTGTATATTAATGCGAAATCCTCTAATCAGTGGTTTAATCCTTTGTAAATTGGGTGAAAGTTCATGAAAAAACAGAGAGGCTTGAGCTTCGGGGTCTCACACGCATTCCAAATCATTATCATGTGCATATGAAATCCATCCTATGTGGGACAGTCAGAGATGGAGGCGCAACGCGAAGGTGGTATTAAGTCAGAGGTGGAGGCGGCTTCGGAGGTGGAGTGGTCGAAGGTGGACGCGGCGTTTACATCGTGACCAGAATATGTCGGTAGTTAAGAATCCAGCGTGTAAGGGATTTCAAATCCCGCCCCAAGGGATTTAGAAATCCCACAACCTAAGGATTTCATAATGCAATTCCCGTCTTCCTATTTTCTAACCAAACATGAGATCTTGAGGAATTTGAAATTCAAATCATGCGAAATCCAGCGAACCAAACACCCCTTGGCGTTCTAATTGCATTTCTACATTCTCCACTCATAAGATCTTTTTGGGATTTTAAGAAAATCTCATCATTTAAAATCTCGTGCTTAGTTTGTAGCTAAAGCAGGATGTCCGTGTTTAAAATGCAAAAATAAACAAACCAAACATGACATAAACGTGATGTGTGATAATCTGTGTAAAATATGATTGTATGATATGTAGTGAAGATGCAACGTTCATATTCTTGCTACAAAAATAATTTTGATCGATCGTTTTTTGTGAATTGATTCATACATAATATATTTTAGTCATTTAAACAAAGAAATAGATAATAATAACTTTATCTAATTATCTAACTTTATTTTGTATTCATGTGTTTTAATGGCATAAAAGTCTAAACACAATGTATAGTTGCGAAGACTAAAAATTATTATATACAAATTACTCCCATTTTTTGTGTTTGTGTAAACTCATAGACATTATTGGGTGGGAGAATCAACATCATTTTGATGAGAGGTGATATATCATGTCATTATTTTCTCATACTCATAACATTAATACAAGTGTTAAGATTAATAGAGAATATGATAAAAGAGAAATAATACATTACATATGTTATTTTGTGATGTATAGGAGGAGAAGTAGAAAGAAATAGTAGAAGGTAGGGTGAACATGGTGCCGGACAGGTACCGATTTAACCAAGTGTTGAATTTTGTCCAAAGGTGGTACCGAATACCATACCGAGTATTCGTATAAACTTCCAGTATCGGATATCTATTTTAACTAGTTGGTTTGGTACTTGTCTCAAATATTGAGTACCAGGTAACAATACGAGTTCTAATACAATTCATTCTGATACAGTTCAATATTTTTAGTAACCACACTCACCCTTTAAAAGAATACTAGTGAGGTGCCCGCGCAACGCAGCGACGACGATTAAAGAACAATGATGGTGAATACTTGTGGTGGCGAGTACGGAGGAGGTACCGATGCTTACGAATGAAGTCTGAATGTTACAATAAAATTAAAATAATTTAGATAGTATTATTCATCGAGTTTATGTTTTATGAAAGTTTTTACTTAATAGTTGGTAATATTGTTTATACATTTTTGCTTAAAAACCATATGAGACAGTTAAATAATATTAATATTATATGTTAAACTTGAAGATTATTAGTACTATTTAAAAAAAACTGAAATTGATGTTTTTAGAGAAAAAGAAGTTATAATTAATCCTAATTAAAACATTCATTGCTAAGGAAGAGAAGAAGATAGAATGTTTAATGAATTGATGGATGAGATTAATGTAAACAAAATTAAGAGTGGAGATTTAGTTTTAATTGAAAAATTAAGAACTCTTAATTTTTAAAGAAAAAAGAATGTTGTATGCTTAATATAGTAGTATAGATATAGATATCATTTTTCCATCTTGAACATTTCGTTATCTAGATTCTAGAAGGATGAACATCGGTCAAAAGTCTTGGTTTCTCACTCCACCGGCCGTATTGTCAAAATAAGAAAATAAATGCTTAACAATTATTTTTGTGGAAAACATTTGGGTGGGGCTGACCGTACGTCCCGATATATATATTTTTTACAAAATTCTATTTTTGAATTATTATACTTTTTATTCTTCTATTTACATAAAACATAATAGTAAAATCTATTAATTTTGTTTCCTCGTAAACTTTTATTGATTTTCATCGATCTTACAAGTAAAAGATAATTAAATTACAAAGCTAAAGAATATAAAATCTCTTATATTTTAACAGTGAACACATACATTTATTTAATATATACTTATACATGCAATAAGATTCAAATCTTCAACCATATACATAAATAAATATCTTAATCACTTTCAATACCTGTAGATAAAAGACCTTTTATATCAATAATTATTATCAATAAAAGACCTTAATCACATCATCAAGTGTTGTACAAACCTCACACTAGTCATGATGACACATGTTAACATAACCTTAGATCGTTAATACTTAGATATAACTAGAAAGACATCCATCTTGTTTACTCAATTACATGAACAACTATGATTTCTATCTTAATAATATTTTAATAATAATTCTTGGGAAAAAAAACCTTAAAACCACTAGCGACCATCCACAATAATAATTTATATGTAATGAGAATGATAATCCGCACTAGGCCGCGGATTAAATATGTTAAATTTTGTAAAATACAAATGTAACACCAAAACGATTAAGATAAATTTATTTGATAATAATTTGTGATCATTTTATTTTATATTATTCAAGAATCATAATATTGGCAAAATAAAGCAATCATATTGATAATATTACTTATCTTCTAAAGAAATAATAAAATAGAAAAAAAGTAAAAAGAACAAACTACAGTTTATTTATAACATTAGCAGTATAAAGAAATTATATTAGAATAGGCCTTAGCTTTCGTAAAACTAATTTTATTAAAAAAAATGAAATAGAAAAAAGAATTAAAAAACAAACTAAAAATTTAGAATAAGTAAATGCAAGAGAAAATAAATACTTTAAAAGAGAAGGGGAATCCATCCATATAGAAAAAAAAGGAAAGAAGTGAGAAAGTGTGGGCCACAAAAAAGTGGGAATAGAAGATAAAAATCATGGCCACAAATATAAGAGGCCGGAACGAGCACTCCTACCGCTAGGCTGTGGCTGTTTAATGTTTTAGTTTTTAGGATACGGTATATATATATCAAAACATACGGCGTAAAATAGCAAACCCCAGTTATGAACAGCAACTGGGGCGCAAGTTTACTCTTGTAAATTGTATATATTATATATATTAATTATGAGAAACAATAAAGAAAATAAGAAAAAGGTACTTTTGGATTGTGGATGATGATCTAATGGTTGAGTACAAGTTAAACCACATAATTAAAGGGAAGTATGTGACAACAATGTATCTGTATGATCTCCCTTGTCCTTCTTAATTTTCATGTTTTGTTTTGTTTTAAGTCCAATTTTAAAGAATCTATTAACATAAATAAAAGATTAATTGACATAAGTTGTTATTGTACGAATCTAGCTTTTAATTTAAAAAATAATTTAAAATATACATTATCAACCATCTATTTATTTAAAAATAAAGAATCTATTTTAACATTTAAATATCAAACGAATGCAACTATATATTAAATTTGAATATAATATAAAAGTCAATTATTTTAATATTTTGACTTAATATATAAAAACAGTGTATGATATATAATAAGTTATAAAACGTTAGACATAAATTTATGTATGGATTCTTCCATTTTTTAGAATTATTAGGGGACGGTTCTAACGAGAACTATTTTTCGTATGAGAACTGCGAGAATCAATCTTAGCCGTTGATTTGATAAATTGGAACTCATGGATGTGGAGCGTGGGGGATCAAGAGTGGCAGAATGCATGTGATGAATTCATGGGTCGGTAATGACATTGAAGGAGGGGAATATGACTGCTTAGATTGGTTCTCGCGATTCTCGTACGAAAAACAGTTTTCGTTTGAACTTTTGCATATTAATATCAAACTTATTTCATATATGTTTATTATTAAATCTATAATACAGATTTTGATAAAGTGTGTATTATAGATAAATTTAATACTAAAATTAAAAAATCTTTAATGAATGTAATCAAATCTTAATATATATTATACAATATTAAACATTTTATATATTATGATTATGCATAAGTCTTGGTGTTTTTATATTTTTCAACATTAAAATATTGTTTTGCATATCTAGATTCACAAATATTATATTTAAGTTTTATAACATTATATAATATCATATTTAATCAAATTTATAGTTTTATCATTTAGCATAATTTATAAATTATTATTTTTTTATTATAAGCAGTAAAGTTTAACTTAATTGTTTCTAACTATAATAATAATGATCGATGACTTATATAAGAAATACAATCACGAATCTTCGAATCATGATACCTCGTTTCTACCATTACGTTTCGCATTGACTCTTCCACCTTTGATCTGATGTTGACATCATCTGTCGCTATTTTTTAAATTCTCATCTTTTCGTTCTATATAATTATTTAATATCTTTTTTATATTAATGTCTAATATCTATTATTTTTTAAATAAATCTATACATCACATGAAGTCATGAACATTTAATTTGGTACTAGTGTACCTTTAAAAAGTAAATTAGCTGAACAGAGGTTTGTTTTGATTGATTCACTAAAAAATAATTTTATTGTTTATTATTTTGGTTTTATTTTGGATCATGGATAGCTTGAAACCCGGGTGACCTTGTAAGATCAACGATTTAACTTTTCTTGACGACTTGGTAAACTTCTTTCAAATAAAGCTAATGACGTGATATTTTATATGATAAAGTTTGATATATATAATAAATTTTGTCTTAGTTATTATAATATATAATAATAAAAATTAAAAAATAATACAACAGTTCTCATAATAATTTTATTTTATATAAGTTGTTGTATACAATAAGAATTATAACAAATTTTATGTATAAAATGGTAACTAAAAATGAGACTATAAAAAATTGCTTACACGTAATAAAAAAATTATGACAATTGATTATATTATTTTCTTTTTGAAAAAAATGTTCGTTGTATACGCTAATGATAACTAAGACGAAATTTGATTTCCATATAATTTACCCTATATTATTAACCATTGTTATCTCTTTTTATTGACAATTTATCCTTAAATATAAATGTAAAGCTTCAAGTTGGATATATCATAATTGATGTTTAGGTACTAATTTCAAGTTCTTGAGACTTGACTTTTAGGTGTACAATTTTATATTTATGGTCAAATTAGTCAAAAAAGGCTTGTGGAAAAGCCAATATCATAAAGAACAAAAAGGTTTCAGAAATAAGAAATTCAGAACTTCAATAATTTATGGCGCCATTGTTTTAAGACTAAAGGGGTGTTTGGTTATTAGGATTAAATCGGACGTACGAATAAAGTAGACAAGGTAATTGAATAATGTTTGGTAATGGAAGGGATTATTAATGGTATGCTATTATTATGTTTGGTTGACTTTTAATTAATAACAGAATAGAATGAGTTCTCATGTTATGAATTATTTGATATTACATATTTAGTGAGGTTTAAATGAAAAATATATATTTAATTGAGAATGAGAGATTTAATTATAGCTTCTGATTTGATTTGATCGGATAGTCTATAGTTAATCCTTCTAATATTTATTACTTAAATATGAATTGCGACGGTCATGAATTGCAACTGATAAATTGTGATCGTTAGATCTAATAGATCAACATCTAATTGATGGATATGATTTGTTCTCTGATTCTCATCTAAATATCAGTGTTGTAAAAAATTGGACTTCGCGGTTGATTAATCGGTACTCGTCGGTCCGCTGAGTAAGAAATCACTTGATCGGTCAAAATAATCGGTCCTGGTTAATATCGGTCTTGGCAGTCTCTTGGCGGTCAACGAAATTGTTTGACCTTTTTTATTAATAATATACATATCTAGGATTTTATATCATAATCGCTACCACAGCCACAACCCGACTTTTCTCTTCTCGATGTGTTCTCTGCTTGGCAATGCTCCGTCCGCGACTTCTTCCGGCGATCTTCCACCTCCGGTGAACCTCCCCCTACCACATGTTTTATCTAAGTTTATTAAACTAATTATGAACTCATGGATTCAACTTTCAAACTTGTTAATTATTTTAGTTTTTTTTATGATTATTGACTTATTTTGTTATGATATTAATAATGATTATTTTTTTCAAATAAATTCCTTTATAATGTATTGTCTCTGCTGAGAAACCGATAAATCACCCCCAAGACCGATTTTGACTTATTTTTATGGTTATTGACTTATTTTGTTTAGGATATTGATAACCACTTGGCGGTGGTCGACCGCCAACCGATTTTTACAACACTACTAAATATATATTCTCATAATAACTCTCCCTATATATATTTATACCCAAATATGTGATCCAATTCATATTTTAGACTATGGATGATCAAAATAATCGTATGGACCGGACCGAACCAAATTACACATAAGCGGGGTTGTTTTCGGTTTTAGTCTTTTTATTTTTTCGGGTTTGGTTCTTTCGGTTCCGGTTCCAACGGGTTCGGTTTTTTACCCGGAACCGGACTGAGATATCAAAGCACAATCACTTTAACACCCTTTAAAACAAAATTTAAGTTATCTTACCCTTAATTAGTATGTAATGAAAAAGAACCAAAAAGTCAAAAATACAATCTTACATCTTTTGCTCTTCCATAATTTCATTCCTAGTCATCATGAACCCTGGTCATCTCCATCATGTCGATAGTAGCAGCCCTACTTTCACGTCGATAGTATGCGCAAACCCTAAAAGTTTTTCATCTTCTCTATAATCCATAAATTGTGTAGAAGATTAACGTTTATTTTTTTTTTCCAAGTTTTTTCACCCTATTTAATGCTATTGATGGACAATTGGGTTTCTCATTACATGGAAGATACTCTAGTAAGTTTGTATGTCATCCATTCACTTATCTCTTTCAATTTCTTTTAAAACACAAAGAAATATATTAACATTGTTGATTCCTTACAGGTAGAAAATAACATTTTGTTAATAGTGATTATAAAATTTTTACTTACTGTTCACGTATGATATTTTTTTTAGAATATACAAGTAGGAAATAATCTTCCAACAATCATCATAAGTTAATCAAACTTTGTTTATATTATTTGGTATGTAATATATAGCATGAAAGCTTAGATAGAGAAACTTTTGATAGAGGCTTTAGAATATTTCGGGTTTTATGGGTTTTGAAACCGGAACCGGGAATTCTCTATTCTAGGTTTTGACCTTTATCAGGTTTGGTTCTTTTAGGTTTTGTCCAATTTAATCCAATTTTAAAATCGAGCTCATCTTTTATTTTGGGCAAATAAAATCACATTCACAGGAAAGGAATTTAAGGTTTGCATTAATTGTTACGAATTTTCTAAGTTGCAACTACAATAACATATTCCGGTGTTATATATAAATATTTAAGTGGATGTGACATGTATTTATTGTCTAAAACAATGACCTTGTAACATCCATTCGTTAAATGACAAAAACTATAGGAAATTTTTTTTCTAAATATATTCTATTTTATGTAATATATATAATATCGTATATCACATTTTAAAATTTTCTATCATAAGTATCGCGTTTTTAATTTATCGTTCTTATATATAATATACTCCTTATTGTATGATAAACTTATAATTATTTTTATTTTTTATATAACCAAATTAAATATAATAGTAACAAACTCAAAATTTTTATTTCCAAGCTCATGCATACTTAATTTAATTATAATTTATGTGTACGTAATTCAAATATTTTATATATAATTAACTATATGAACATTATGTATTAGGTTATTTGTATAATACTCAATAGGATAAACTAATTAATTATCATACACACCAACGCTCACCCTCAGACTATATATATATATATATATATATATATATATTAGGAGGTTCAAATGGAACCTTAAATTAAATGAGAATGAGAGACTTAATCATAGCTGTCCAATTGCTCCTCCTTCAATGCCATTGCCCACCCATGAATTCCTTACATGCACTCTACCACACTCTATATATCTCCTCACGCTCTCCATCCATGAATTTCACTTACAAAATGAATGGCTGAGATTGAGTCTCTCATTCTCATTTTTTTTATTCTCATTTTAAACTTCCCCTATATATGTGTATAGGAAAAAGTTCATGCAAGAACCATTCTTAGTGCGAGAACCGATAGAACCAATCTGAGCCGTCCAATTCCACCTCCTTCAATGTCATTGCTCACCAATGAATTCCTCACATGCACCCAGCCACACTCTATCCCTCCACGCTCTTCATTCGTTTAACTTTCCATATCCAAAGAACGGCTGAGATTGGTTCTCGCGCTAACAACGGTTCTCGAATGAACCCTCCCCTATGTATGTGTGTGTGTGTGTGTGTGTATATATATATATATTCAAACGAGAATTGTTTTTTATACGAGAACTGCAAGAACTACTCTTAGCCCTTGATTAAAATTAATCAATGGTTAAGATTTTTTGACGGCTCATTTTAATATTTCATTAATGCGCATTAATGAGGGTTGTATTGGGAAAATCAAGCCTCGCCAATTATTAAACGCTCACCCGGACGCAATTTCCGGTTGGGTAAATATATAAATTACCAAAATTACCCCTATTAATGAGTCATTAATGACGTTAAAAACAGTTCTCGCAGTTTTTATACGAAAAACTGTTCTCGTTTTCATATAAAAAACAGTTCTCATTCGATACTTCTTATATTTGACCTTTAGAAAAAAAGATAAATCTTTTATGTTTGATATGATTTAATTGCAAACACTTCTTAAAAAACATCTATGTAAATACATGTAGTTGGTTTGTTGAAGAAAAAAACACATGCAAAGAAAGAATAATGAATTGATAATAAAAGATCCAGAATAGTTAATTATTTTATGGATCTTAGGATGGTTTTCATTTTTCAAGGTTGTCAACTTGTCATGTGCAAACATGAAGAGAAAACCACCAGAAAGCAATCAGCGTACTAATGTTATAATAAAATATTACTTACTTCTACATGGTGATAGTGAGGTTACTAAAAAGATGTATTTGCTTTTACCAAAATAAAGTTTTAAAATATTATAGAGCTTCGATGGTGAAAACAATGAAATTTGATGTTATATTTATTGATAGCGGTATTTTTCAAGAGTGTAGGAGGTGCTAATATATAGGATTCACGTTATTATATAGGTATAAGTTTTAACGAGAACTGTAAGAATTGTTTTTAACATTATTAGTGACTTATTAATAGAGGTATTTTGATAATTTATATATTTATCTAACCGTGAATTGTGTCTGAGTGAGCCGTCATTAATTTGAGAGACTTGATTTTCCTAAAATAACCCATTAATGAGTCGTTAAAAAATCTTAGTCATTGATTAATATTAATCAAGGGCTAAGATTGGTTCTTGCAGTTCTCGTACGAAAAACAGTTCTCGTTTGAACCGTATTGTGTGTGTGTGTGTGTGTGTGTGTATATATATATATATATATATATATATATATATATATATATATATATATATAGGATGATTCATTTGAGAACTATCATTATGGCGAGAATCGCGAGAACCAATCTTAGTCATTCATTTAGTAAGTAAAATTCATGGATGAAGAGTGTGGGGGATAGAGTGTGCCAAGATGCATGTGATAAATTCATGGGTGGACAATCAAATTGAAGTATGGGAAATTGGTTCTCGCAATAAAAATGGTTCTCAAATAAACTTTTGTCTATATATAGGGAAGTGTTATTATGAGAATGAATATTTAAGTGATTATATGAACTGGTAGCTTAGTTAAAAATCGTGATTATATGAACTTCCATCTAATTTGTAAATACAAATTAAATATTATTTTGTATTAATTAAAAATTAATATCAATCATTTAATAATCTTTTAATATTAATAACTAAGTTAAATGCTTATGTAATACATGTGTTGGTTACAAAAAATGATATTTTTAATAAAAATTAGAGACAAAAAACTTCAATAATTAGTGACAAACGACCCTATTCTAACCAAATAAAATGAAAAATGGATTTCGGTTTTTACAAAAATGGTTTGTTCAGATACAATAATTAGAAAATTTATCTATATCGTGAACTGTGCCAGGTTTGATTTTATTTGATTACAAATCTTATCTTAAATAAAATTTATATCATTTTAAAAGTTGTCATCATTTACTTTTCTATGTAGACTCAAGTTAATATAATTTTTTTTATTTAAATAAAGTTTACGATTAGACTATTCTTTTGTTTGTACAAAATAATAAAATATTAACTAAGCGATTTTTACATATATAATTATGTCCAACCTGTGTGTTTACATAGACATTTAAACTAGTGTCTTGATTTAATACTATGAGAATGAGTAGAAAGATATAAAACTTCTTATTATCTTATAGTTATAACAAAATTTTGACAGCTAAACACACCAACTTTCTAATCAACTCCTAAGAGCATCCCCAACCTAACTCTGTATAATTGACTCTCTATCTCTATAATTTGTGGACCCATCCACTCTAAAAAATCTCTCAACTCCAACCCAACTCTCTATTCAATACTTCAAAAGTGAGACCCATATATTTAATTGTTATATTTGATTAAATACTCACTAAAATTAAAGATAACATTTCATTATTAAGTGGGTCCCATGGATGAAAAGTTGAATCTCACGCTTCAAATATGAAGAGTATTATCCAATTTTTCAAATTTGAAGTGTTTGACGAAGTATGGTTGGAATGGTTTGATACTTCAAAATGAAGGGATAGAGTGTGGGTTGGAGATGCTCTAAATCTATACATTTTTTATCCACAACGAGACTCAAACCATAACACCGTTACACCTTACCACTCGGCTAGAACGAACACTCAAATTATTATCGGTTTGCGTGATTACCACCTTTTACATGGTATAAGTCTCTTCTAAATAATTTTTGATGATGAATGTAGGCATCATATATTTAGTCGGCTATAAATCCGTATCTTGTTCCAATGTAAGACTCTCCGCATCGGTCATCCAACCCATCGAGTTATGCTGAGGTGGATGGGAAGGAGCCGATGGGAACACCATCGCTTAGAGATGGGAAGGAGCCGATGGGAACATCATCCAGTCCACAGACCCGATCGGGTTTCTTATTATTTTTTTCTTCCTCTCTCTATCTCTCTTTCTCTCTCCTATTATTTAATATTTTTTATTATTATTTGATGTGGAGTTAAATAGGGTTGGATGTAGGGGTTGTAGGGTTAGAGAGGGTTGGAGGTGGAGGATAATGTGGATGCTGATGTGGCATTGCTTATGGTATGACAAGTTGGGTTGGATGCGGATGATCTAAGAGTTAAAAGTTTTTCTTAAAAAAAACTTTTAGTTTAAAATATTTTTAAAGTACCTTTAAAAAACCAACTAGAAGTTTTTTGTATATATAAGTATCCAAATATTTTCTTTTACTTATTTTATAAAAATTCATATTTTTATCATTTTTTTAGGTTTGTCATTTTCTACCATTTTATGTTATCCAACTATAGTTACAAGTCACACCGTTAAACATATACACGCAAATAAAAGCTTCAACGTCCAACTCCAAACTTCAGAATTTCAAATAAAGATATCTATATAACACAATCTTTAATTTCGTAGGATGAAATTAAATTTAATGATATGATAAATGTTACCAAATGGAGTGTGGGAAATGAACCTCGACAACTTAAAAAGGGCAGCGGTGGAGTTCTATGAAGATTTTTACAAGTGTGATGATTCTTCTTCAATTTTGTTCAAAAGCTCAAAGTTTAAAAAGGTTTCAAGCGAGGACAATGCATTTCTACAGGAGATGTTCACTGAAAAGGAGGTGTTTGAAACGATTTCAGATTGTGGTAGTTCTAAAGCTTCGGGACCGGATGGTTTCAACTTCTCCTTTATAAAGCACTTCTGGAAGCTAATTAAAGGAGATTTGTTAGCCGCACTTCATTGGTTTTGGGAAGGGAATTTTTCTCAAGGGTGTAATGCGTCGTTTATTTATTTGATTCCCAAATCTATTGATACATCGTCTCTCGCCGGCTACAGACCAATTAATTTGATTGGCTGTTATTATAAAATCGTGGCGAAATGCTTGTCGAAAAGATTAAAAAAGGTGATACATAAGCTCATTGGGAAGGAACAATCTGCATTCTTAGAACAACGACAACTTCTTGATAGTGTTCTAATAGCAGGAGAATGTTGGGCAGAATTGGAAAAGTATAAGTCAAAGTCTCTAGTGGTAAAATTGGATTTTGAAAAGTATTATGACAGTGTGAAGTGGTCATTCTTGTTTGACGTCATGGCTCAAATGGGGTTTGGTCTTAAATGGATTTCGTGGATTGAGATGTGTTTAAAAACAACTTCAATATATGTGTTAATCAATGGGTCTCCGTCAAAAGAGTTTAAAGTTTTCAAAGGGGTTAGACAAGGGCCCTTTATCACCCTACTTATTCCTAATTGTAGCGGAGGGTTTCAATCTGATGTTTAAGGAGGCTTGTGAATTAGAGGTCTTTAAACCGATTTCAATTGGGAATGATAGGGTTCGTGTGTCTCATTTGCAATTTGCGGACGACACGATCATTTTTGGGAAGTGGAGTAGAAAGAATGTCAGGACATTAATATTCCTAATTTCAAAATGGCAAGAGGCGTCCGGGCTCAAAGTTAATTTTCAAAAAAGCAGCTTGTGGGGTATTGGGGTATCGACGGAAGTGTCAACAAACATGGCAGCTGATTTTGGTTTTAAACATAGATCGGGAGTTTTCAAATATCTAGGGGTTCCAATCAATTTAAGCATGAGAAGGAAACAACATTGGGAAACGGTAGCTTTGAAGTTTCAGTCGAGATTAGCAGTTTGGAAATCGAAATTACTATCAAGTGGGGGACGCTTAACTCTAATTAATTTGGTCATGTCTTGCTTACCAGTATACTTCATGTCTATTTTCAGAGCACCAAACAGTATCCTTGATATCCTTGATAGGTTAAGAAGAGATTTTTTCTGAGGGGGAGGGGGGTCGGGCTCTTCTAGAAAAATAAATTGGGTAAAATGGGCAGATATAATTGTAAAAAAAGAAAATGGGGGGCTCGGGATAGGTAATCTAAATTTTTTCAATCAAAGTCTTCTTGGTAAATGGTGGTGGAGGTTTTGGAATGGCGATGATACATCCTTTTGGTCGGAAATAATTAGAAGTATTTACGGGGGATCGGGGGGGGGGGGGGGATTTACATACACTCAACAGGGGGGTGGGTTATGGAAAGGAATTATCTGCACGGGGAGGGACTTAGCTAACAAAGGTCTAGATCTTTCTTCTTTGCAAAAATCTTTAGTAGGTGATGGCAAAAAAACAAGTTTTTGGTACGAAAGATGGGCTGCAGATTCTTTACTAGCAGATGACTTTCCTAGAGTGTTGCGGAAGTTGGGGAATCATGACAAAAAGGTGGCGGAAATGGGTACGTGGAGCGGTTCAACTTGGAGATGGGACTTGGGAGTCGAATCTTCGTTTAGAGGGAGAGTTGCGGCGGAGCTTCAACAACTCAAAAGTACATTGGGCCAAATAGTTTTACATCAAAATAAAGAGGATAAAAAGGAATGGGCTCTTAGTGACAACAATTTGTATTCGGTAAAGAAAGTAAGACAATGGTTGGAAGACAATCACTATCAACGGTCCGGGCCTCAGCACTCGTATATTTGGTCTTCTTTGGTACCTAAAAAAATTTGTATCTTTGGTTGGAAGACGGTTCGTAAAAGGTTACTGGTGTTGAAGAACTTAGACTCAAGAGGGATTGATCTGAATTCGGTACTTTGTCCGAGATGCGGAGATCATATAGAGGATGTGGATCATGCAATTTTCTCATGCCCAAATCTCTTCCATCTTTGGGGAGAGTTACACAGGTGGTGGGGTCTTGATTTTCATACGGCAGTAACATTTCAAGATTTGGACAAGGCAATGATTCGCTCGAAAGGAAACAATCTCATTTGGAAGTTGGTCACAAGAGTCGCTGGGTACTTAATTTGGAAGGATCGGAACGACCTAGTATTCTTAAATGCTAAATCCAAGGTCAAAGGCATTTTGGTTGACACACAACTACTTTTATTCCAATGAATAAAATCGAGAGCAACGAAAGCAAATTACATTCTTTGGCAAGATTGGATCTTAAACCCGGGTGGAGTTGTTATTAAGAATTAAATATTCTTAGTATTTTGGCATTGTGTTTTTTTTTTAGTTAGTATAGGTTTTGGAGTGGTTCCGTAAGCTAAGTGACTTAGTATTTTTTGGATAGCCGGGAATTATAGGGATATTCCAATTTCACTACTGGTGGAATGGGATATCCTTAATTGTAAATCTACGGCTTGATCTTATGTAAATCTCGACATATATTACTTAATTAATACAACAACTGCCTTCAAAAAAAAAAAATGTTACCAAACAGCAAGAGAGCGTGTGTGAAACTTGCAAAATAATCTTTATATAAAATCATATGACATGATAGCAGATCATATGGCTGCAATAAAATATAATTGTTTTGCATCATGAATATTTTGGAGCGAGAAACCTGCTACAAAAGTCAAATCCAGACACTCATTCAAAGCAGGCACCCCGTCTCGTCTGCACGCGCAATTGCAGTGAGTGAGTGGGAGGGGAGTTCTTCCCTTTCCAATTCCAATTCATCATCTGGGTAACGCAATTTCGTCATTAATTACGTTCCTTCAAGCTTTTATAGATCAGAGAGCAAATTAATTAACCCTTTTTTTAAATTTTATTTTAATAATAATAATCTTGAAAAGTGTCCGACTAAAAGGCAGATTCCCAGCTGTTTGTTTTGTTTTCCTTTGATCTTTACTAGAAGGAGCTTTGTTTGTTTCGTCTAGGGTTCCTCCTCTTTTTCTCTCCCTCTCTCTAAAACCTATGTTTATTTCGAGAAATCGACATTGCGACGAAAGACAAGAGTTGAAGAAGAAGAATCGCATCGCAAGATCTTAGATTTTTCTTGTCGGTGTCATTAATGGCGGAACTCCTCTGCTCCTTCAGTAAGGTACTCTCTCTTTCTCTTATGGGTTTTCTTTTTCTTTCTTCATTCATGTTTTTGTTTGCTCTGTGAAAACTCTGATTTGCTGATTTGGGTTTCTTGGGAGGATGAATATACTGTTTTTGGGTAGATGTTTCGATTGAAAGTTGAAAACCTAATTGCAGCTTGGAATGTTAGATTCTGTAATTATAGGTAATTAAGTACTTAAGTCTAGCAATTTATCTCATTAAGCCTGTTTCAGTTCATACATGATTAGAATCTAAATATAACTTCATGAAAGCTCCAAACCTACCAAATCTATAGCAAGGTACAACTTTCACTCCACAAGATACAAGTAATTACACAATTGCTCTACTTTTGATCATGATGGTTGTGTGGGAACTGTTGTAAAAGACATAAATTTTTGGCAAAGACCTTTATTCTTATAATTTTGATTGTTTTTAGGATCAAACTTATCAGATTCTTGAAAACAGTTAAAGAATTTCTGTAAGAAAGCTAATTATAGAGATGCATCCAAACGCCCCTAAATTCACCAAACTGTTCATTTGATGATCTCTTAATTGGGTTTTGAATCTTTAACTCATAACTTTGAAACTGTGCATCCAAACGCCCCCAAATTCTGTTGTCCATTAACAACTCCTTTTTGACTGACAGGATACTCTTACGATCAAACCTCCAAAAAAGGCTTCATTGGTGTTAAGATTGATGTTATCAGCATTTGCAATGGTGTGTGGTATTTATATTTGTTCAATATGTTTGAAACAAATGAATCTGCAAAACAAGAACAAGTTTTTATTCTACGAAGACTTTGAGAGGCCCTGTTATGACACCATTATTGATCGTTCTCACATCCCGTACCTGCATTACCCAAAGCCCAAAACTTTCAATAGGTAAATCCTTAGAAAAATGAATTCTTTACAATTATTTTTTTATAATTTTGTAGTATATATTATCTTGTTTCTCAGATTAAAGTAAAATACACGAATTGCCAGGTCAGAATGTGCTGGAAATCCCGTGCGTTTGTTTGCCATCGTGTCCATGCAAAGATCAGGAAGCGGATGGTTTGAAACTTTATTGAATAGTCATGTAAATGTGAGTTCCAATGGTGAGATTTTTGGTCCAAAAATCAGGAGGAATAATGCTTCATCAATCATTAAAACACTCGATAAAGTTTACAATTTGGACTGGTTTACTAGTTCTTCCAAGAACGAGTGTTCGGCTGCAATTGGCTTCAAATGGATGCTTAATCAGGTATATACTCTCTTAAATATTTAAGGATTTACATTCAATTCATTCTTCTTCTGAAACTCAATTCCATTCTTACCCTTGTATTTATCAAAGGATTAGGGGGAGGGGACACCTACACTTAAAACCGGTTAATAGAAGTGTATAATTATTTATTATATATCACGCCATAAGCCCAAGTGTAGAACTCACCTCTTAAAACCGGCTTGTAGGGGGAGGGGACACTTAAACTTATAAGTCACCAGCTTTATTTACTTTGGGCTGATATGGGATTTTTAACAAATAAATAGAAGTGTATAATTATTTATTTTATATCAAATTATTATTTAAGAATTTTGGCCCTGCTGAAATAGAATTTATTGGAGATTTGATCATATTTCTTCTGAAAACCATATTTACTTTATTTAATAAAATGCAGGGATTGATGCAACATCCTGAAGAGATTGCACAATACTTCAAAGATAGGGGCGTTAACGTAATTTTTCTCTTGCGAAGAAATATGTTGCGTAGATTGGTGTCAATGCTTGCAAATGCTTTCGATAAAGATGCCAAACTACTAAATGGAGTTCATGTGTCTCATGTACACTCGGATGAAGAGGTTTTTTTCCCAATCTTTGCACATGAAATAGTTTTCGGTTATAAACAAACCGTGTTTTATATTTATAACACTTACATGACCTTGTTTAATTTTTCTTCTTTCTGCAGGCTTCTTTACTTTCAAAATACAAACCTAAACTCAATGTAACGTCTCTGAAATCGGATTTGAGAGGAATGGAATCGACAGCCTTAAAGGCACTCAACTACTTCAATAACACCCGTCACATTATAATCTACTATGAAGATCTCATCAAAGACCCCTCTGTAAGAATTTTATTATTTCTTCATTTTATTTTATGTAGGGTACAAATCAGTCCAAGAAAGCTGATGGGTATGGTAAAATGAGTTTAAAAAGTAAAGAAAAATGAAAACTTGTTATTAGATGTGCTTAGTTTTTATATGTAACAATTGCAGCAGAAGCTCATAGAAGTCGAAGATTTCTTGAAGCTGCCACGAATGAATTTGACAAGTCAACAGGTGAAAATACACAAAGGGGCGTTATCGGAACACATAGAAAACTGGGAAGAAGTCAACAAGACGCTCAGCGGGACAGTTTATGAGAAATTTCTTCAAGCTGATTACTGATGGAGGAAAAAGTAAAAACCTCCCTCGTGTAAATAACCTATGTTTCAACTAATCGGGCTACAGGAAAGCTGAGATACACAACCCGTTTTACCACTCAAAAAGCAACCAAAATGGCGGTTTTTTGTTCGTATAGTGTTGTTGTTCGTTTGATGATTTGTGTTAGGTTATACGCGTGTGGATGAAGGAATGTTAGGCAGTGTTAAAAGGTTGTAGGTTACATTTTGAGAAGGTGTAATTAGGTTAGGAGTTGTTGGTTAGCGTCTTGCTAGCTTTCTTGGAGTTGGTTGAGATATATGATGTTATACTGTGTTGTCAAAGTCTGTTTGACAATGCACATCAAGGTACACATTTGTTATTAGGTAATTAGTGGTAACTTTTGCAATTTATGGATTTTGCCAAATGTGAGAAGGTGCTTGGAAATGTATGTTTTAAGGGTTTCTCCACTTGCTTTGTTTTCACATTAAAACACTTTTGAAGTATTTGTGTTGATATGGGCTTATTGTCTTGTTAGTGTATATCATGGTTAAATTAACAATCTTAATAGGAATATGGATATGTCATAGGTAGGGCTATAAACGAATCGAACGAATACGAATGGGGTTTCTTCGTATGAATACGAACGGATAAATGAACGAAGTTTTGTGTTTATGTTCGTTCGTTCAATTTTAGGCCAACAAATAAATGAACACGAACGATAACCGAACAACATTTTGTGTTCGACTATTTATAAGATTGGTTAGTTCATATACATTTTTGTTCGTTCATTTAAATTAAACAAGGGAACACGATCTATAGTGCAAATCCAATATTATTAAACACTCACACACTCAAACACCCACTCACACATATATATAAATGAACATAAATGAACGGATAACCGAATGCTCACGATTATAAATGAACTAACGGGAGCTCTGTTCGTCTTCGTTTGTTTAATTAAAAGAACGAATTTTTTTTCATGTTTGTTCCTTTATTAAACAAACGAATATAAACAAACTCGTCACTAAATGATTTCGCAAACGGTTCATGAACTTTCAGTTTGTTTACGACCCTAATAATAAGCGCTTATTTTAAAATGCTAATAAAGAATACGTATAAAGGAAGGCATAGAGGAATGCACGATCTGCTGCGTGATGCCAATCACGTATGAGGTCAGTTACAGTGTAAAAAAAATTTATTTTGTTCTGATTTGTGTTTAATAGTGTGATAGAGTAAGATTATGTGATGTTTAAGTAATGACCAAATTTGTAAATTAGATTTGTGTAATTAATTCATTGGTCATTTCACACGCAAATACGCAAACTCTGTGATTTGTATATTCAAAATCATTAATGGGATGTATTAATTCATTCGTTTGACTTTCAACGTCAATTAAGTTGCTCTTTTCTTTTCTTAAGATATATTATAGGGCAAGAAAAATAGTTTATAAAATAATAATAATAATAATAATAATAATAATAATAATAATAATAATAATAATAATAACAATAACCGATGGTTTAAGACTTTAAGGCTTAAACATCGAGGTTTGTTACATTTCTTGAAATTTGGCATGTTATAACACTAATATATTATTATAAGTATACCTATCTTTTATTCTTTTAAAGATTTTAAGAGATTTTTAAATTTTAATGATATAGAATATGGTAATAAAAAGAACTATTATAGAATTGAATTCTTTGCCCATTTGTCTATCAAATTTTGAGTTGGAATCATTTTTTGGTTCATCGTCACAATTAAATCATTTTTTTTTCATTTTACTATCATTTGTGTCTATTTTTTTATATATTTATATTTATATTTTCCTTCTATTTATTCTTATTAATTTTTAATAATATTATTATCATAATTAGCGTCATTAAACTATATAGTTTATAAGGTAATTTCGCATGTGAAACTTTATCTTTCTGATAAATATACAATCTATTAAACTTTAACGTAAATTATGATATTAAATAATTTACGTTTTAAAGATAGATCCAATTTAGTTGTTAATGCGTTGAAATGAAATTTAAAAATTTAAGTTAAAAACTACCTAAGTTTCATCACACATTATCAATAAATATGATTGGATCATATAATAGTATAGCTGAGTTAAACCATGTATTGCCATTATAAGAAATGGTAAGATTATAATATTTAATAGAAATTACTAATTAACCTATTAAATATTTAAAAAAGCAAATTTGCTTTAAATATAATAAAAATTAAATCAACTAATTAGATGAATAAACGAACAATGAAAGATAAAGAAACCCGATTATGAATAGTATTAAAGATTTATTTCGCTAGAGTTGAATCGATCTAGTCATGGTTTATTATGAAACAAGAAGATTATGATTCTAATGAGTAACCTAAGTTGTCATCTAATTTAGGTAAAACATGAGCCTTTTAACTCATAGCAAGTCAAAAAAAAAAAAAAACACTTTATAAATTTATAGACTCATAATTAACAAACTCTGGTAATTCCGTACTGGCTTATTGACGGCTCCACTAATCCCCTCTCTACTCTATTACTCTCGATCACACATTATAGTAGCATACAATTACAAGGAAAAAGAATACTTCAAACGAGAACTGTTTTCGTACGAAAACTGTGAGAACCAATCTGAGCCGTCCAATTCCCCCTCTTTTAATGTCATTGCCCACCCATGAATTTCTCATATGCACCCTGCCACACTTGATCCTCTCCACGCTCTCCATCCATGAACTTCCCATATTCAAGGAACGGCTGAGATTGGTTCTCGTACGAAAAACAGTTCTCGTTTGAACCCTCTCCTATATATATATATATATATATATATATATATATATATATATATATATATATATGGGAAGGTGTGGGTTTGAGTTTTGACTTTTGATATACGCAAAATCTTGATTTTTTTGGCACTTTCTCTTTTTTAACCTTTTGATTTTTTTTAGCTTATAATTTTTAAAAAAATGAGGAATCCGATTTTTAATCCTTTTAACTTCTTTATAATCTTTGCATTCTTTTTAACCATTTTTTAACTTCTATCTTCTTATAACATCGTGTCTATCTTATTTTTTAATTTTTTCTGCTTAATGTAGTTTTGATATATATGTTTTCTATAATTTATGTAAACAATATTTTATTCTTAAATTGGTTTAAGCATTAAAGATAAGATTAATATGATTTAACCATTAAACTTTATTTTTAGAATGAACCTTATGTAGGTATGTATCATATATAATTTGCCCGTTTTATCAAGATGCAAATAAGTCGCTATAGAAAACCGAAATTTTTACCGTTGCAACTTCTGTCTCTTTTAATAAAAAAATATTATTAAATATGTGTTATTATAAACATTTTACAGACTAGCAACTACGTTTTTTAATGAAAAACCAATATATTTTAACAAAGAAACTTTGCACTAAGTCACTAATAATATGTTTTCTTAATCAAACAATAATTTTTTTTTAATAAAAGTTATATTATTACTGTATAATTTTCTACCAACTATATTATTAGTGTATATTAATCACTTCTTATGTGTTTTTAGGATAATTATGTTTAAAGAAACAATAAGACAAGTAATTCTTACTTTTTCAACAAACTTTATATTAATTATATACTATTATTATTAGGTTAATATGGTCATAGTATATTATACTACTTAATGTGGTTCTCTTTCAAAAAAAAAAAAAAAACTTAACGGGTAAATATAAGTTTTTTTTATAATAAAAAAGTCAATCTTTTATCTATACGATTTGAAATCCCTTTTGTCTCTTTTTTATTTCATTATTCTTGGAACATATTAGAACCCTAATCCTGTGATAATTTTTTTATCACGTGTTTAATTATTTTTGGTTATATTTTTACAAAATTATTAATATATTATTATGTATATCAGCCTAATCCTATGATTTATTATGATATAAAATTTTACATTTATAAAACACGAAGTTACACGCAGGCTATAGAATCCTACTCGCTTACTCGCTTTCAATCCTTCATCCCTTTTTATTCTTGTTTGCTACGGTCGAAAGCCCAACCCCTTTTAATTTATTTCCTTTTTCGACCCAAGTATGACCAAGTTGTGAAAGAGGCCTAACAACCATGTCACCTCCTTTGGGCTTGGGCCACGCCACACCAGCCGTCAAATAGTGAATAATTATATTAATATTTAACTCCAGCTTAATTAAATAAAGAAAGTGATTCTTTCACGTAAAAATTTGATTCTTCTACATGAGATACAACATACTTAAAGGCTAAAGCTAATATATAAGTTAGCGAAACATTTATTTTAATGAATGAATCAATATTTTCTGTGAAAGAATCCGCTTCAATTAATAACGACGAAACATTAATATGCGGCTGAGCTCCATTAATTTGTTCTTTCCTTTTCTCTAAATTTAGTAAATAACTCATGAGATATTGAATATAATGATACAATAATTTATCATGATATATTTATGGTGGGTACTGATATTGAATATAATAATACTTTTTATGACTTTGCTAGAAGCATACTTTAATTTTTTTTAATTATTAGTATATTTAAATAATGAAATATATGTGTTATTTGTTTTTTCTTTTAAAGGATGTAATGTTTAATGTTCTGTCTAAATATGAATATATGTTTGTGATCTTGTCATTCTATATTTCAATATAAATGATATAGTAATACAATGTTTATCTAAAATTTTTACTAAAAACTGTAATATCAAAAAGATAGATCTGTTTTATTACTATCATATTATGTTAAAACCTATGGATGTATTTCATTTTATCAACTTTATATTATATATTTAAGTTTGAATGTTAGTTTGAATTTTTTGATAATTGTAACTTTTGTTTCCCGTAGAATTATGTTTAATGAATGATAACCCTTCCATTAATTTGTTATAAAGGTAAAACGAAGTGGTAGATGCAATTATATAACCATTCAATACAGTTTGTAAAAAAGAATTAAAAAAAAAATACTTAAAATGGCACTTTATTACCAAACGCAGCATAGATTAGTTGTCTGTCTTCTTTTTTTTAAACATGTGTAGCATTTTTGTTAAATAAACAAAAGCCGGCAGAACGAATCATCGAATTTAGGGAGGGAGTTTTAGGACTTCAAAGGGGATTTGTTACAGATTGCGGGGATAGCTCAGTTGGGAGAGCGTCAGACTGAAGATCTGAAGGTCACGTGTTCGATCCACGTTCACCGCATTTTCATTTTTTAAATTAATTTATTTATTTATTATGCCTTTCTTATTGGGCCAGGCCTTGTCCTTGTGTAGTCGTTAGAGGTGAACAAATAGGACTGGTCCGACCGGTCCGACAAAGATCGTCAAGACCGGACCGGTCCTTAACCGGTCCAGGACCGTTATGTCACTCATCAGTTTGGACCGGAAGACCGTCAAAGACCGGTCCGAAACGGTCCGAGAGTCAGTCCGGACCGAGCCGGTCCAAGAGTCCAAACCGGAAATTCCTCACTACCTCTTACTTTTTTCTTTACACAAAACTTCTTTTTATATATTCTCTTTATATTATTCTTTCAACTTTTTAAGTTGTCAAAAAAATTCGAAAAGAAAACCAAAAACCGGAAATTTTAACCGAAACTTAAAATTCAAAACTAAACCGAAAGATATCCCCGAATGAAAATCGGACGGGTCTGGACTGAAGTCGGACCGGTCCGAAAAAAGACCGGACTGTTCAAAAACCGAATGGTCTTACGCGAGGACTGGTCCGCCGAGGACCGGACCGGCCCAGAACCGCCTAGGTCCGGACCGGACCGGTAGTGGTCCAAGACTGGTCCAGGACCGATTTTGTGCATCTCTTAGTCGTGAACCAATACCACTAAAAAAACAGCCCGTCATAAAATTGTTCAACGATTCCTGCTATAGGTGTGTTTGGCGGAATAATTCGTAGTTATTAGTTAGATACTGGTAGCTGGAGCCGAATTAAGTAAGCTGACAACAAAGAACAAATTATTAGCCGTATTTTATCACAAGAATACTTAAATACCAGGTTACCAATTCTTTGCGTAATTTACCAATTTTTGCATATTTTTTTGTACTCTCAAGCCTTTTTGACCTGAAGTTGCCGTATTTTAGCATCTTCGACCTAAAGTAGTCGTGTTTTAGATAAATTAACATTCGGACGTCTCTCTCTGTGGACATGATCTCTGTGGACATGATCTCAAATAGGTAACCCTAAACCCTAAGTCTCTCTCTGTAGACATGATCTCAGATAGGTTATCTTGGAGAAGGAAGATTAGGATCCAGGATTAGGTAGAAGAGGATTGACACTTAGGGACTTAGGGTTTTTGGTTTTGGGGGTTAGTTGTGTCCCACTTGCTAGGGCTTTTATTTACTTTTATCTTTGTTTTTATTATTATTTTTATTATTTTTTATTATTTTTATTTCTATTTTTATTATTTTTATTTTATTTATTTATTTATTTTTATTTTATTTTATTTTATTTTTTTTAATTTTATCCTTTTTCTATTTTATTGGTTTTCCTTGTTCCCTATGTCCTTTTGTTTTCTGTCTTTTCGTGGCCGGATGTCCTTTTCAGGAAGCAATCTCTCTACTTTATGGGTAGATGTATGATTGTCTACATCCCACCTCCCCTATACCCCGCTGCAGCGGGATTTGGGTATCGTTGTTGTTGTTGTTGTAACATTCGGACTTCAATTAGGTTATTTTGATTAAAAAAACTATGATATTGTCATAAAATGATTATATTTTATATGTTAAAATACGATAATATTTGTTTATCATTACAAATATAACTTAAAAAGTAATTTTGTAAACCTTATCTAAATTTATAAACCAACAATAATATAGAATGGGTGATCTGAAGTTCTTATCCACGCTCAAGGTCCCTCTTTCATTGAATTGCCTGTTTCACTTTCAATAACAAACGTATTCCATACATCTTCCAAAATACAAAATGATCAACCAAAATAAGTAAGTGTTAAAATAAATTTATAGAAGTATTCATCCGCAGTAAAAACTGAGACAAAGTGGCCGATACTTGTACCGTAGTTCTTTGCCAAGTAAACGGTTCTATCCATGTCCGTCTTCAAAGCTAAAATAAAATCTGGTGTGCTAAAACTAACCGAATCGTTGGTATTCCGGTTTAACAGTTAGGTCCCGTTTGTTTCAGCTTAATGCGAAAGAATAGAAATGTTTTCAACTTCATCCGTGTTAGTTATGGAAAGAAATTCCTTTACCTAAATGAATATAAATACTTCAAAGAATTTAATTGCTTTCCAAATAATGTTACCAAACGCAATATACAACAAAATTCGATTTCAATTCCATTACATTCCTTCACATTACAGTGAAACAAACTGGATCTTAAGAACATTGTTATCTAGGTGTTTGTTTACTCGTCTACAAGCTTTATATTTATGATTATCCTAAAATAATATAATGTTACTATTATTTAATTATGACGCACCAAAATAATGCACATTTGTTTGTTTTAAAACAGAAGATCGAGTACGACAAAGGCAAAAGATGGTCTTGACTCTTGAATTGGAAAGTTTTTATGGTTTGACTAAACCACTGAAAACAACAAAAAGATAAAGTGTTACATATAGAAACAAATGGGGTTCTCACTTAATGCAAATTATTATATTTATAATCAATGAAATAATTAAATGATACAACCATATTATATTTAGAAAATTATATTTCACCAAAAAAGTGTTTCTATGTAAACCATACTCCAAAGTAGTCTAGTGGTTAGCGTTGTTGATTCTCACAAGTGATTATCGATTCAAACCTCACTAGAAGAGTCCTTGAATTAGCCAAGGCCCGGGGTAGTCTTGAAAACGGTCGTAGGAAGACAAAATCCCTCTTCGTTTACTCGTATAGATGTAATGCAAGTAGTTAGATACTATGTCTAACTAAACAATGTAATAATTAACCTTTGTAAATAAAAGTAATCTTCTAAACATTTATGAGTGAGATTAAAAATGCTACAAACTCATAAATAAATAAGTTAAAATCAATATACACCATGCTTTTGCTTTAAAAAGACGGTAATTGATAAAGAAGACTATAATTAGGATTTTATATGTACAATATATAAAAAGAAAAATAAAACTTCAGCAATATACAAATGTATATAATAAGAAACTGGATGAACAGTTGAGGATAAAAAGAGGGCCACTCAAAATCAGGTAGAAAGCAGACCTTTACTCCTTTTTTAAAGGGCGATAAGATTCAATAAAAAAACTAGCAAGGCGTTAGAGAAATACAAGGGAAGCTAGAAACACAATAAAGGAGAGATACACCAATCTAACCGACTCCTACTAAGATTACAATTTGCCATTCTATATTTTATCCAGAAAAATGAGAGCGCCTGAATTTGACCTTCGATTAAGCCATTTTATCGCCTGATGAAGTTGAGAAGACCATTCCGTTTCTAAGTTCCCAAATCAACCAGAAAATGAATAGATAACCACCATAAATGCAACCTTAACAGTTAACACCTCCTGATGAATTTGAGAACACCTTCTTGTTTCTTAGTTTCCAAATTAACAAACCTCAAGTCCTCAAGTCCTAAAGCAAGAAGTTTTCATGTGTTTAAATGTATCAAGTAATCTCTTATTGCATCAAAGAGAAGAAAACAAATTCTAAATTTAACTGCAATTATAAACATATACTCAGAGTCACCGTCTCGACCAGATTTGCTCTTCAGAAACTATCTTTTTCAACTGATGCATCCTTTTTTTACAGCTGCAACTGAATCCAAAGACAAAAAGCCTTTTGAATTTTTCGAGTTTTAGATGGGTAAAAAATCAAAATGAAATCTAGCATTATCAACAAGAAATATGTCTAGACAGCATCTGAAGTAAAATAGGCAAAATCAAGTAACTTAGGACAAATCAAATTCATTTACAATCATGATTCTCAAGATTTTGACTACAATGGACCATCACAGCTAGTAGTCTAATAGGGCAAGTGGAATATTGATTATACTATAAACAAGATTTCTAAAGCATCTTACTTGTGTGATTCAAAACAAAACTAGCATGCATAAAACCTTCTATAAATATCGCCAAACACCAACTAGTTTAAGTATCTTGCTTCATACCGAACAACTGTGTGTGTGTGTGTGTGTGTCTCTCTCTCTCTCTCTCTAAAACCATTTTTTACTCACCTATGGCTCTAAGAAGGTTAACCCTAGCTATTCTTATCCTCACTCTTACCATTGCCTTTGAGATTCAGCATGTTGAGGGAAGGCACTTAAAACAAAGAAGAAATCACAACAATTCTGCTAAAGAAAGCAGAAATGGTGCAACATATGTAAATCAAGCTATACTGGTAAAACCTATGGCACTGCCACCACCACCGCCACCACATGGTGTTGAAGACTTTAGGCCGACAGCCCCGGGGCACAGCCCTGGGGCTGGGCATACCATTCAAAACTAGGGTAAAGCAGCAACTTATGATTTGTATGCATGGCTTATGTACTATTTGGTGTAATCTTTAGAATAATATAGATCATATGTCATTCATTATCATATGTATTTCAGCATTTCCCATCTCCCATTCATGTAAAATTTGGTGTACTATATAGAATGATACAGTTCAAGTCTTATTGATCAACCTGCAGACTCATTTAAGCATTTTCCCTACTTGCATTGATGTTAAATTAGTTGTACTGTAGTAAAATGATATAGCCATTATTCATCATCCTGTAAACATTTCAGTACTTTCTACTTTGCAATAACAAAGTACATGCTAATTATTCACAAGATAAAAGTGTAGCAGTCAAAGAAACATTACCAGACTGGAACATTCTACCTTCCATTTTCTTGGTTGTTGTAAGCCTAAAAGAATTCCAATTAATACAGAAAAAAAAGAAAAATTAAACCCTGCCATAAAAAATCAAAATAGAACGATTTATTAGTGTTCATTAATGTACAAACAAGAATCAAACACCACAAATCTGTACAAATACTTTTCCTTCCTGACAGTAGTGGTTATATAAAACCCCTAATTCTGTTTATATAAACAGCTGTCAAATAACTTGCATTTTAGATAGAACTGAAGTATTAAAGCACTTGACAATGCAACACAATGTACACTGCATTTGTGGAATTTCTTATAAGGGTCCGATATAGTCATACACATTAACTAAATTGCATAAAAGTTGAATCTTTAACACAAGCAACTCAGAGAAAGTAATACTACTGTTCAATAAAGAATTTTAATACAGTACCAAGTTAAAAAGGATTAGAGGCACAAACAAAAATAAATCATTACAAGTCATTCTAGCAAGTCATGTTCAAGGAAAATAGTTTAGATGGTGCTGCTCTATATTTAGGTATAGTTTTCCGCTTGTGAAATTGATTTATCCAAGGAGATATATGCTTTACTAACTTGTAATATAGCTTCAGGGTATTGAAATGTGGATGAATCAATTTTGTAAGTGGAGTTATCACCTCCCATAGATTCTTGTGTATCCAAGGGGACATTGATAGTTACACCGTAGTAAAGTGTACGGAGCTTAACAAAGGTATATAATATATGAATAGATGGCAAAGATCCTTATAGTCTGCCCCACCAAATTAAACAATTAAGTCACTATCATCTAATGATAATCACACATACTCAAAATATTATTATTAGGTAAAATCTCACACTCTTTGTGAACTACAGCCTAGCATAAATAGAGAATCATATTCTCTTTTTTGTTTACTAAACTATTCACCACTTTTCCATTTTTAAAGAGTTTAGTGGGAGGAATGAAGGTAGGGTGAGGCCTCCAAGGGTTATGGAGCCAAACAGGTAATTTCATAAAGGGAAAAAAATCTATTTTAAATTCCACTATGAATGGAGATACAAATGTCTGGAAGAAAAGCTCATTGTTTTTTTAATTTTATATTTCTGTTTGACTTCTTTTTAGAAAACTTGTTTAGTTGCTTTCGGAAGAAAGAAGAGTGGTAGGTCCCCAGGGGGAACTGGTAATTCAGAAAAAACTGTTATTTATCCTTGACCACGAAACTTTCAGCAAGGCACTGAATTTTTTTTGGCAACAATAGTGATTTATCTAAAATTACATAAAAGTAGATGTGAAGATCTGAAAAATCATAGGAGGAACACATGTTAACCCATATAAAAACAAACAAGCATAATAACTCTTTGTTAAGATCCCGATCTTGATCTTAAGATCTTATGATATTCTGCAATGAAACACATGTCGAGCTTGCATAGGATCTTGATTTTAACTACACGATCGTAAAATCTTGATCTGATCCGGTCTTGCTTGGCATGAATTAGTGAAGTAAAGAACTACAAATGAGCTAAACTTGAGGTAAAAAAGTATTGTTATCATGATTAAACATTAATCCTTTCAAAAGTTTGTCATATAATCCTTTCTAATTTATGGCTAGGATTTGTTCTCCCAATCTTAGCCCTTGAATAAAGTTAATCAATAGCTAAGAATGTTTGGTGGCTCATTAGTATTAATGAGGAGTAATTTGGAAAAATCAAGTCTTGCAAATTAATGATGGCTCACCCGGGCGCAATTGGTGAATATATAAATGACCAAAATAGCCCTATTAATGAGTCATTAATAGTGTTACATATAGTTCTCGCAGTTCTCGTATGAAGAACAGTTCTCGATTGAACTTTTACCTACTACAGTCATGAAATTAAGCATTCTAGTTCAAGTTAACTAGTAACAACCTAACTCTCTATGCATATTCTTAATAACAACAATACCAAGAAGATTTCTTTGTTTTCAACAAAATATCATCTGGGATTTTTCTTGATATTAACAAAGATCACAGTTAGAGAAAGAAGCTTTCAACAGTGAATCAACATACATCTTTGTTAGAAGGTACAGCTGCATCATCAAATATTACCACTACTCCCTTCTAGATATGACGAGGTGAACTACTGAACTCTTCTTACTCCTGTCACACAATGCCTCCATTTACTCATCGAATATATACCCGAAGTTAAATTTTATTATTTATACATAGAATAAATAAGAAATTAGCAAAAATGAATCATATCTACCCTCTAGAAAAGGAGGATTTAAGAACATCATATTTATATTAATGATAATATTTCATATAGTACTCTTCTATAAAACTAATAAAAATCATCAAATCAACTTTATCAGGGATGGGGGTGGCGAATAATTTTATACATCCTTTGAAACTTCACATTTCAATCTGATTTTAATATATTTAATTCATAAGGTTTTCAATAACGAAATTTAACAAAGTACCTTCTGTTATTGCAAACCTCTCACACTACGCTGTTTAGTTTTCAAAAGAATGCTAGTTAACAAGGATCTTCCCAATTTTTTATTGGTTTAACAATATATCTACTTATGATGATATTATGTAAATAGAATTTATATCAATTAATAAAACTGCCTAACCAGGCCTTGCATAGGACTTCCCAGAAGTTGCTAGTGGTTAGCACTTTCACAAGCTTAAGGAGCTGTCTCAAAGAAAATGTTCACCTGTGAAATCCTATACTTTCTTCTGCTAATTTATCAGCCAATTCAATAAGGTCTGTGTGCACCTCTAAACTAATAAATATATAGCTACAAGAAAGTTGTATTTCACTTAAGTTTGTCGACCGCAAGAGCTTATATACCTTTTATAAGAACCATTCACACAAAATTAATAAACATTACTCAGTGGAAAGGACAGGGGAATCTCTTGGTGGTGGTGATAAAGCTAGTTGATTTGATATTATAACTAACAAAATCTAAGCAGTTCCATATGATATTATAAGAAAATCAAGATTTGTATAATCATCACTCGTGCAAGTATCAACGAGTCAAAGTAAAAGTCGTACAAATTGTATGGACAGTATGCATTCAAGGACCACTAGTGGCTACAAGAGTCATTCACAGTGCCTGCTGAAGATGTACCGCATACCTACTCTCACTTTATAGCAAGATAGGGTTCGCAAAATTGACCCATTTACTTAAGAATGGCTAGATTCAGGTTATGTTTTATTGCTAACAGGTCAGATGGGTAAACATAAACATTCATTAATTGGTCAAATGGGTCGAAAGTTGCCTAAAGATAGAACCTCTAAATCATTTTATTCTAAAAGTTGAATTATTATTAGAAAATTTAGGCCAACCCGAACAAAAATGCTCCTTTTTTGACTGGTTACAAGCTCACAAGACCTCCCATTTTGCCACCTCCATAAACAAACTACTCATTAAAGATTGGCATCAGACATACAATAGATGAATATATCTTATTTCCATATCAAGCAAAGGGAGGACCCTAGAAAGCCATGTGGAATGCTAAGTTATGATTAGCCTAATGAGCCAGATAACATTCCTTCCACTAGTTAAAACTCTAATGGTGTTACAGTTGCGCTTAATATTATAAATACCAGTAGACTAGAATGACAACCATTGTGCTTCCACCAGCCTTCCTCTCTTTTACCATCTGTTTTAGTAATTTAGTAAAGACTTCCTCAAAAGCACAAACAACAGACCTTATATTTTTCTGATCATGGCCATGGTACGTTTCAAGATAGACTCTTGGTTCATCTTCTTTATGATAATAGCAATCACATTAGCTAAGGGAAGGCAACTAAAATCCTCGAAGAAAGAAGATCTGCATTACAATAAAGACAGAAAAAACACACAAACACAAGCTATACACACCTTGAATGCATTGCAAAAGCATTTAAAAATTGCAAACAGTTTTCATGTCCCAGCAGGTGGAGTCCGCCCTCTTGTGGCCAGAACAAGTGTAAGGTTTCCACCACAAGTACCAACTCAAATTCAAGGAGATGGGATTTCAGAACTAAAAGCCATTACCACCTTTCGACCTACTGCCCCGGGTAATAGTCCAGGAGCAGGCCACTCATTCACTGAGAAGGGACTTGGTTCGAATTCAAAAGCAGTAGATAATGTATATGGCATACCGTATCAGTCTACTGCAGAATCTGGAACCGGTTTCCGACCCACAAAACCAGGCAATAGCCCTGGTGCTGGTCATTCTACACACAACCAAATTGCGAAGCCAAAGGCCTAGATTGATTGGAGTATAAAATTAAAAAGATGGTTGTAATTTATTTCCACTGTGAATTCCTCCTTAGGGCCAAAGATTGCATGGCCTATGCATATCATCTTAGTTCCATGTCTTTAATTGTATTTTCAGTCACTGTAAACTTGGCAATTGATCTTTAATAAATTTTAAATTTTACATATCTCATTCCCTTTCAATAAATTCTTAGTCCTCAAACGCTAGACAGTGGCAACTGCACAAGGAATGTAAAGGGCCATATAAAGCGAGGACTGATTCGATAAGCTGCACACAGCTTAAGAAAAATGGAAGGATGAGGATGCCAATTTATGTTTTTGAGAACAGTGAACCACAACATTGATGTGAATTATTTTGACATATCATTTTAGTGGGAAGCATCTTTGATCTACTCCAATAAGTTACCTTCAATTTTGGTCTTATGTAAATACTACTAATTCTCCATATAAGCTATACATAAATCAAAATTTTAAGTTTAAAATTTGAATGAAATAAAACTGAAGTCAACCCGTAGGAGCTGCTCCAACACAATGCAGGCAAACATGGGCTGTTAGAGTCAATTAAAATCAATTTACAGAGAACAAAAGTGCAAAAAAAAAAAACTATTTCTCGCAATATTTCCTTATAAGTGAACTACATGAAGATCCAAGCGTCTGACCATATCACCTTAAAATATTCATAGCAAGTACTCAACAAAGCATACATGCCTAGTTGATACTATGAAAAATGGCAAGATAAAATAGTCACTGGACTCTGATCACCTATTAATTGCATCCCTCACAACATTCTCCCCATAATTCATATCAACTTAATAATTCATGTTTGGAAAGAATGTAATTTGGGGCAACTAGACAGAAAGGATGCAATTGATATACCTGTGGCCATATCAAATCAAAGCAAGTGATTGTTGATTAATTTGTTATGCTGATACATGCAAAGTTATCTTCTAATAATTTTTTTTATCATCGAGAATGACGATGAAAGTAACCGGCAATAAGAGCCAATTGATAACTTTTCACACTTCCATTCTTGGAAAGAACGAGAGAATCAAAATTTGCACATGAATGCCATTTTCATCAATGCATACTTTTATTATTTAATCATATCTAGCCCTTTCCCACTTTTCCATTTCCCAATTAATAAAACTTTAGGAAAATCACTTTATGAACCCTAATTGTTGGCGAAAACCAGATCGTCGATAATGACAAGGGTTAACAGGGATGCAATAATAAAAATTAAACCCAACTTCAGATGAGAGCAAAAACAGTCGATCGTAACTTCGCAAGAACCCTAACCTGACGTTATTGCTGTTCCGATTGAAAGTCCCCGCCGCTGCATCGGTTCAAGAATTTTCTCCTTCCCCAGCTACCACTGTTGGCACTTGTTTATGCGTATAGGTACTTATCCAAACGTTATAAACTAGAATTTGATTTATGCTCGCCTAGGTCTCAAGTCCGTGTAAACACGGACCTGTATGTAAAACGTTTAATAGGTCTTGGACTACCCGATCCAAGACCAAATGATAAAAAGGACTTGTGTTTTGGCTACCTTCTTTGAGAGGTCTTTAACTACCTGAACGTCTTCATTATCAAACATCTCTTGATGCTGTCATGGTTATCATTGTAATTAGGATAGTAAAGTATAACCGGTAGAAAATACGGAGAAGACAACTGTGTTCATCAATCTTGAACATCTATATCACCAATGTTGTTGCTAGTTCGTATAAGAAACTAATATATATGCCTTAACAAAGTTTCATTCCACCAACTGAAGCATATAGATTAGTTTTTCATTCAAGAAAACACAAGATTCATCAGATACTTCAAAGATAATATAATAAGTTTAACATAATTTGTTCAAATGTACTTTTTAGTTGTAAATAAGTGATATGAAGAAAGTAATCATTTCTAATATTTCTTTATCAGATTATTGTTATCTTTTATATTTGAAATCTTATCCAATCTAATACTATAATAGAAAGAAAATATTGACGATGTTGCTATTTATTTAACAGATATATGTTGCGGTTCCTTGAGTAAAAAGCAAGGAAGGTTAAAATTTTTAATTTGTGATGATGAAGACAACCCTACTAATAAAACTATGACGGTTGTTTATAAAGAAGTTCTACAAAATCTAATGACAATCTAACGTATATATTTCGAAATTATGTTATGTTTATTTATTTCTTACGAGATTTTATATTCCTATCTATGCTTTTTTAATTTTTTACTATACGTATTAGTACTCTTTAAAAACTATTTAAATTTAAAATTGACTTATATTGTTCCCCGTGTTGACACACGGGTCGCTTAGCAAGTAAATAAAAAACTTACTAGTCTCTATTAGACAATCATAATTGTTTATTTTACTAAGATTGAATCTCAATCATTCATATAAGTTGAAAATTTAATTTGATTTTGAATTTTACAAGCCAACTCACCATAGTTTATAAGTATCATATTTACTCCTTATAACATTTTAGAATATTATATTAAACCAAATTCTTAGCTTTATAATTTTAAAATATTTTATAATCAATTTTAACTCCTTATAAGTATAACCGATAAATATTTAACCATATTGCTTAGTTTAGAAAAAGAAGATAACTCGTGGGTTTATGTCTTCATCACCACAATCTTTAGTTGTATTATGATTCTTATTTGGATTATTTGATTAGTATATATCTATATCTTCTAACATTACAGAGTTAAACTTATTAGAGATAATTTCAAATCATATAAAATCGTATTCGTCTATCTTAGTTTACAAATAGCATATTTACCATATATAATATTTCAAAACAATCACTACTTTATCTTCAAATATCATATTATAAGAAATTTTAAACAATTAATAATCAATTAAACCGTTTTAAAAATAACTACATTTATCTTCAATTGTAGTTAGTTTGGAAAAATAAGATAACCCGTGGGTTTATATCTTCATCACCACAATCTTTAGTTGTATTATGATTCTTAATTGGATTATTTGATTAGTATATATCTATATCTTCTAATATTATAGAGTCGGATATAATTTCAAATCATATAAAATCGTATTCGTCTATCTTAGTTTACAAATAGCATAATTACCATTTATAATATTTCAAAACAATCACTACTTTATCTTCAAATATCATAATATAAAAAATTTTAAACCATTAATAACCAATTAAACCATTTTAAAAATAACTATATTTATCATCAATTGTAGTTAATTTGGAAAAAGAAGATAACCCGTGGGTTTATGTCTTCATCACCACAATCTTTAGTTGTATTATTATTCTTATTTGGATTATTTGATTAGTATATATCTATATCTTCTAACATTACAGAGTCAAACTTATTAGAGATAATTTCAAATCATATAAAATTGTATTCGTCTATCTTAGTTTACAAATAGCATATTTACCCTTTATAATATTTCAAAACAATCACTACTTTATCTTCAAATATCATATTATAAGAAATTTTAAACCATTAATAATCAATTAAACCGTTTTAAAAATAACTACATTTATCTTCAATTGTAGTTAGTTTGGAAAAAGAAGATAACCCGAGGGTTTATGTCTTCATCACCACAATCTTTAATTGTATTATGATTCTTATTTGGATTATTTGATTAGTATGTATCTATATCTTCTAATATTATAGAGTCGGATATAATTTCAAATCATATAAAATCGTATTCGCCTATCTTAGTTAACAAATAGCATATTTACCATTTTTTTATTTCAAAACAATCACTACTTTATCTTCAAATATCATATTATAAGAAATTTTAAACCATTAATAATCAATTAAACCATTTAAAAAATAACTATATTTATCATCAATTGTAGTTAATTTGGAAAAAGAAGATAACCCGTGGGTTTATGTCTTCATCACCACAATCTTTAGTTGTATTATGATTCTTATTTGGATTATTTGATTAGTATATATCTATATCTTCTAACATTACAGAGTTAAATTTATTAGAGATAATTTCAAATCATATAAAATCGTATTCGTCTATCTTAGTTTACAAATAGCATATTTACCATTTATAATATTTCAAAACAATCACTACTTTATCTTCAAATATCATATTATAAGAAATTTTAAACCATTAATAATCAATTAAACCGTTTTAAAAATAACTACATTTATCTTCAATTGTAGTTAGTTTGGAAAAATAAGATAACCCGTGGGTTTATATCTTCATCACCACAATCTTTAGTTGTATTATGATTCTTAATTGGATTATTTGATTAGTATATATCTATATCTTCTAATATTATAGAGTCGGATATAATTTCAAATCATATAAAATCGTATTCGTCTATCTTAGTTTACAAATAGCATAATTACCATTTATAATATTTCAAAAACAATCACTACTTTATCTTCAAATATCATATTATAAGAAATTTTAAACCATTAATAACCAATTAAACCATTTTAAAAATAACTATATTTATCATCAATTGTAGTTAATTTGGAAAAAGAAGATAACCCGTGGGTTTATGTCTTCATCACCACAATCTTTAGTTGTATTATTATTCTTATTTGGATTATTTGATTAGTATATATCTATATCTTCTAACATTACAGAGTCAAACTTATTAGAGATAATTTCAAATCATATAAAATCGTATTCGTCTATCTTAGTTTACAATAGCATATTTACCCTTTATAATATTTCAAAACAATCACTACTTTATCTTCAAATATCATATTATAAGAAATTTTAAACCATTAATAATCAATTAGACCATTTTAAAAATAACTACATTTATCTTCAATTGTAGTTAGTTTGGAAAAATAAGATAACACATGGGTTTATATCTTCATCACCACAATCTTTAGTTGTATTATGATTCTTAATTGGATTATTTGATTAGTATATATCTATATCTTCTAATATTACAGAGTCGGATATAATTTCAAATCATATAAAATCGTATTCGTCTATCTTAGTTTACAAATAGCATAATTACCATTTATAATATTTCAAAACAATCACTACTTTATCTTCAAATATTATATTATAAGAAATTTTAAACCATTAATAATCAATTAAACCATTTTAAAAATAACTATATTTATCATTAATTGTAGTTAATTTGGAAAAAGAAGATAACACGTGGGTTTATGTCTTCATCACCACAATCTTTAGTTGTATTATATTTCTTATTTGGATTATTTGATTAGTATATATCTATATCATCTAATATTATATAGTCAAACTTATTAGAGATAATTTCAAATCAAATAAAATCGTATTCGTCTATCTTAGTTTACAAATAGCATATTTACCCTTTATAATATTTCAAAACAATCACTACTTTATCTTCAAATATCATATTATAAGAAATTTTAAACCATTAATAATCAATTACACCATTTTAAAAATAACTATTTTTATCTTCAATTGTAGTTAATTTGGAAAAAGAAGATAACCCGTGGTTTATGTCTTCATCATCACAATCTTTAGTTGTATTATGATTCTTATTTGGATTATTTGATTAGTATATATCTATGTCTTCTATTATTATAGAGTCAGAGATAATTTCAAATCATATAAAATCGTATCCGCCTATCTTAGTTTACAAATAGCATATTTACCCTTTATAATATTTCAAAACAATCACTACTTTATCTTCAAATATCATATTATAAGAAATTTTAAACCATTAATAATCAATTAGACCATTTTAAAAATAACTATTTTTATCTTCAATTGTAGTTAATTTGGAAAAAGAAGATAATCCGTGGTTTATGTCTTCATCATCACAATCTTTAGTTGTATTATGATTCTTATTTGGATTATTTGATTAGTATATATCTATATGTTCTAATATTATGGAGTCAGAGATGATTTCAAATCATATAAAATCGTATTCGTCTATCTTAGTTTACAAATAGCATATTTACCCTTTATAATATTTCAAAACAATCACTACTTTATTTTCAAATATTATATTATAACAAATTTTAAACCATTAATAATCAATTAAACAGTTATAAAAATAACTACATTTATCTTCAATTGTAGTTAGTTTGGAAAAAGAAGATAACTCGTAGGTTTATGTCTTCGTCACCACTATCTTTAGTTGTATTATGATTCTTATTTGGATTATTTGATTAGTATATACCTATATCTTCTAATCTTTTTTCGTCTATCTTAGTTTACAAATAGCATATTTACCATTTATAATATTTCAAAATAATCACTACTTTATCTTCAAATATCATATTATAAGAAATTTTAAACCATTAATAATCAATTAAACCGTTTTAAAAATAACTACATTTATCTTCAATTGTAGTTAGTTTGGAAAAAGAAGATAACACCTGGGTTTATGTCTTCATCACCACAATCTTTAGTTGTAATATGATTCTTATTTGGATTATTTGATTAGTATGTATCTATATCTTCTAATATTATAGAGTCGGATATAATTTCAAATCATATAAAATCGTATTCGCCTATCTTAGTTAACAAATAGCATATTTACCATTTTTTTATTTCAAAACAATCACTACTTTATCTTCAAATATCATATTATAAGAAATTTTAAACCATTAATAATCAATTAAACCATTTAAAAAATAACTATATTCATCATCAATTGTAGTTATTTTGGAAAAAGAAGATAACCCGTGGGTTTATATCTTCATCACCACAATCTTTAGTTGTATTATTATTCTTATTTGGATTATTTGATTAGTATATATTTATATCTTCTAACATTACAGAGTCAAACTTATTAGAGATAATTTCAAATCATATAAAATCGTTTTCGGTTATCTTAGTTTACAAATAGCATATTTACCCTTTATAATATTTCAAAACAATCACTACTTTATCTTCAAATATCATATTATAAGAAATTTTAAACCATTAATAATCAATTAAACCGTTTTAAAAATAACTACATTTATCTTCAATTGTAGTTAGTTTGGAAAAAGAAGATAACCCGTGTCTATGTCTTCATCACACCAATCTTTAGTTGTATTATGATTCTTATTTGGATTATTTGATTAGTATGTATCTATATCTTCTAATATTATAGAGTCGGATATAATTTCAAATCATATAAAATCGTATTCGACTATCTTAGTTAACAAATAGCATATTTACCATTTTTTTATTTCAAAACAATCACTACTTTATCTTCAAATATCATATTATAAGAAATTTTAAACCATTAATAATCAATTAAACCATTTAAAAAATAACTATATTTATCATCAATTGTAGTTAATTTGGAAAAAGTAGATAACCCGTGGGTTTATGTCTTCATAACCACAATATTTAGTTGTATTATGATTCTTATTTGGATTATTTGATTAGTATATATCTATATCTTCTAATATTATAGAGTCAAACTTATTAGAGATAATTTCAAATCATATAAAATCGTATTCGTCTATCATAGTTTACAAATAGCATATTTACGTTTTATAATATTTCAAAACAATCACTACTTTATCTTCAAATATCATATTATAAGAAATTTTAAATCATTAATAATCAATTAAACCATTTTAAAAATAACTACATTTATCTTCAATTGTAGTTAGTTTGGAAAAAGAAGATAACGCCTGGGTTTATGTCTTCATCACCACAATCTTTAGTTGTAATATGATTCTTATTTGGATTATTTGATTAGTATGTATCTATATCTTCTAATATTATAGAGTCGGATATAATTTCAAATCATATAAAATCGTATTCGCCTATCTTAGTTAACAAATAGCATATTTACCATTTTTTTATTTCAAAACAATCACTACTTTATCTTCAAATATCATATTATAAGAAATTTTAAACCATTAATAATCAATTAAACCATTTAAAAAATAACTATATTCATCATCAATTGTAGTTATTTTGGAAAAAGAAGATAACCCGTGGGTTTATATCTTCATCACCACAATCTTTAGTTGTATTATTATTCTTATTTGGATTATTTGATTAGTATATATCTATATCTTCTAACATTACAGAGTCAAACTTATTAGAGATAATTTCAAATCATATAAAATCGTTTTCGGTTATCTTAGTTTACAAATAGCATATTTACCCTTTATAATATTTCAAAACAATCACTACTTTATCTTCAAATATCATATTATAAGAAATTTTAAACCATTAATAATCAATTAAACCGTTTTAAAAATAACTACCTTTATCTTCAATTGTAGTTAGTTTGGAAAAAGAAGATAACCCGTGGGTTTATGTCTTCATCACACCAATCTTTAGTTGTATTATGATTCTTATTTGGATTATTTGATTAGTATGTATCTATATCTTCTAATATTATAGAGTCGGATATAATTTCAAATCATATAAAATCGTATTCGACTATCTTAGTTAACAAATAGCATATTTACCATTTTTTTATTTCAAAACAATCACTACTTTATCTTCAAATATCATATTATAAGAAATTTTAAACCATTAATAATCAATTAAACCATTTAAAAAATAACTATATTTATCATCAATTGTAGTTAATTTGGAAAAAGTAGATAACCCGTGGGTTTATGTCTTCATAACCACAATATTTAGTTGTATTATGATTCTTATTTGGATTATTTGATTAGTATATATCTATATCTTCTAATATTATAGAGTCAAACTTATTAGAGATAATTTCAAATCATATAAAATCGTATTCGTCTATCTTAGTTTACAAATAGCATATTTACGTTTTATAATATTTCAAAACAATCACTACTTTATCTTCAAATATCATATTATAAGAAATTTTAAATCATTAATAATCAATTAAACCATTTTAAAAATAACTACATTTATCTTCAATTGTAGTTAGTTTGGAAAAAGAAGATAACCCGTGGGTCTATATCTTCATCACCACAATCTTTAGTTGTATTATGATTCTTAATTGGATTATTTGATTAGTATGTATCTATATCTTCTAATATTATAGAGTCGGATATAATTTCAAATCATATAAAATCGTATTCGCCTATCTTAGTTAACAAATAGCATATTTACCATTTTTTTATTTCAAAACAATCACTACTTTATCTTCAAATATCATATTATAAGAAATTTTAAACCATTAATAATCAATTAAACCATTTAAAAAATAACTATATTCATCATCAATTGTAGTTATTTTGGAAAAAGAAGATAACCCGTGGGTTTATATCTTCATCACCACAATCTTTAGTTGTATTATTATTCTTATTTGGATTATTTGATTAGTATATATTTATATCTTCTAACATTACAGAGTCAAACTTATTAGAGATAATTTCAAATCATATAAAATCGTTTTCGGTTATCTTAGTTTACAAATAGCATATTTACCCTTTATAATATTTCAAAACAATCACTACTTTATCTTCAAATATCATATTAAAAGAAATTTTAAACCATTAATAATCAATTAAACCGTTTTAAAAATAACTACCTTTATCTTCAATTGTAGTTAGTTTGGAAAAAGAAGATAACCCGTGGGTTTATGTCTTCATCACACCAATCTTTAGTTGTATTATGATTCTTATTTGGATTATTTGATTAGTATGTATCTATATCTTCTAATATTATAGAGTCGGATATAATTTCAAATCATATAAAATCGTATTCGACTATCTTAGTTAACAAATAGCATATTTACCATTTTTTTATTTCAAAACAATCACTACTTTATCTTCAAATATCATATTATAAGAAATTTTAAACCATTAATAATCAATTAAACCATTTAAAAAATAACTATATTTATCATCAATTGTAGTTAATTTGGAAAAAGTAGATAACCCGTGGGTTTATGTCTTCATAACCACAATATTTAGTTGTATTATGATTCTTATTTGGATTATTTGATTAGTATATATCTATATCTTCTAATATTATAGAGTCAAACTTATTAGAGATAATTTCAAATCATATAAAATCGTATTCGTCTATCTTAGTTTACAAATAGCATATTTACGTTTTATAATATTTCAAAACAATCACTACTTTATCTTCAAATATCATATTATAAGAAATTTTAAATCATTAATAATCAATTAAACCATTTTAAAAATAACTACATTTCTCTTCAATTGTAGTTAGTTTGGAAAAAGAAGATAACCCGTGGGTTTATGTCTTCATCACCACAATCTTTAGTTGTAATATGATTCTTATTTGGATTATTTGATTAGTATGTATCTATATCTTCTAATATTATAGAGTCGGATATAATTTCAAATCATATAAAATCGTATTCGCCTATCTTAGTTAACAAATAACATATTTACCATTTTTTTATTTCAAAACAATCACTACTTTATCTTCAAATATCATATTATAAGAAATTTTAAACCATTAATAATCAATTAAACCATTTAAAAAATAACTATATTCATCATCAATTGTAGTTATTTTGGAAAAAGAAGATAACCCGTGGGTTTATATCTTCATCACCACAATCTTTAGTTGTATTATTATTCTTATTTGGATTATTTGATTAGTATATATCTATATCTTCTAACATTACAGAGTCAAACTTATTAGAGATAATTTCAAATCATATAAAATCGTTTTCGGTTATCTTAGTTTACAAATAGCATATTTACCCTTTATAATATTTCAAAACAATCACTACTTTATCTTCAAATATCATATTATAAGAAATTTTAAACCATTAATAATCAATTAAACCGTTTTAAAAATAACTACATTTATCTTCAATTGTAGTTAGTTTGGAAAAAGAAGATAACCCGTGGGTTTATGTCTTCATCACACCAATCTTTAGTTGTATTATGATTCTTATTTGGATTATTTGATTAGTATGTATCTATATCTTCTAATATTATAGAGTCGGATATAATTTCAAATCATATAAAATCGTATTCGACTATCTTAGTTAACAAATAGCATATTTACCATTTTTTTATTTCAAAACAATCACTACTTTATCTTCAAATATCATATTATAAGAAATTTTAAACCATTAATAATCAATTAAACCATTTAAAAAATAACTACATTTATCATCAATTGTAGTTAATTTGGAAAAAGTAGATAACCCGTGGGTTTATGTCTTCATCACCACAATATTTAGTTGTATTATGATTCTTATTTGGATTATTTGATTAGTATATATCTATATCTTCTAATATTATAGAGTCAAACTTATTAGAGATAATTTCAAATCATATAAAATCGTATTCGTCTATCTTAGTTTACAAATAGCATATTTACGTTTTATAATATTTCAAAACAATCACTACTTTATCTTCAAATATCATATTATAAGAAATTTTAAATCATTAATAATCAATTAAACCATTTTAAAAATAACTACATTTATCTTCAATTGTAGTTAGTTTGGAAAAAGAAGATAACCCGTGGGTCTATGTCTTCATCACCACAATCTTTAGTTGTATTATGATTCTTAATTGGATTATTTGATTAGTATATATCTATATCTTCTAATATTACAGAGTCAGAGATAATTTCAAATCATATAATATCGTATTCGTCTATCTTAGTTTACAAATAGAATATTTACCATTTATAATATTTCAAAACAATCACTACTTTATCTTCAAATATCATATTATAAGAAATTTTAAACCATTAATAATCAATTAAACCATTTTAAAAATAACTATATTTATCATCAATTGTAGTTAATTTGGAAAAAGAAGATAACCCGTGGGTTTATGTCTTCATCACCACAATCTTTAGTTGTATTATGATTCTTATTTAGATTATTTGATTAGTATATATCTATATCATCTAATATTATAGAGTCAAACTTATTAGAGATAATTTCAAATCAAATAAAATCGTATTCGTCTATCTTAGTTTACAAATAGCATATTTACCCTTTATAATATTTCAAAACAATCACTACTTTATCTTCAAATATTATATTATAAGAAATTTTAAACCATTAATAATCAATTAAACCATTTTAAAAATAACTATATTTATCATTAATTGTAGTTAATTTGGAAAAAGAAGATAACACGTGGGTTTATGTCTTCATCACCACAATCTTTAGTTGTATTATATTTCTTATTTGGATTATTTGATTAGTATATATCTATATCATCTAATATTATATAGTCAAACTTATTAGAGATAATTTCAAATCAAATAAAATCGTATTCGTCTATCTTAGTTTACAAATAGCATATTTACCCTTTATAATATTTCAAAACAATCACTACTTTATCTTCAAATATCATATTATAAGAAATTTTAAACCATTAATAATCAATTACACCATTTTAAAAATAACTATTTTTATCTTCAATTGTAGTTAATTTGGAAAAAGAAGATAACCCGTGGTTTATGTCTTCATCATCACAATCTTTAGTTGTATTATGATTCTTATTTGGATTATTTGATTAGTATATATCTATGTCTTCTATTATTATAGAGTCAGAGATAATTTCAAATCATATAAAATCGTATCCGCCTATCTTAGTTTACAAATAGCATATTTACCCTTTATAATATTTCAAAACAATCACTACTTTATCTTCAAATATCATATTATAAGAAATTTTAAACCATTAATAATCAATTAGACCATTTTAAAAATAACTATTTTTATCTTCAATTGTAGTTAATTTGGAAAAAGAAGATAATCCGTGGTTTATGTCTTCATCATCACAATCTTTAGTTGTATTATGATTCTTATTTGGATTATTTGATTAGTATATATCTATATGTTCTAATATTATGGAGTCAGAGATGATTTCAAATCATATAAAATCGTATTCGTCTATCTTAGTTTACAAATAGCATATTTACCCTTTATAATATTTCAAAACAATCACTACTTTATTTTCAAATATTATATTATAACAAATTTTAAACCATTAATAATCAATTAAACAGTTATAAAAATAACTACATTTATCTTCAATTGTAGTTAGTTTGGAAAAAGAAGATAACTCGTAGGTTTATGTCTTCGTCACCACTATCTTTAGTTGTATTATGATTCTTATTTGGATTATTTGATTAGTATATACCTATATCTTCTAATCTTTTTTCGTCTATCTTAGTTTACAAATAGCATATTTACCATTTATAATATTTCAAAATAATCACTACTTTATCTTCAAATATCATATTATAAGAAATTTTAAACCATTAATAATCAATTAAACCGTTTTAAAAATAACTACATTTATCTTCAATTGTAGTTAGTTTGGAAAAAGAAGATAACACCTGGGTTTATGTCTTCATCACCACAATCTTTAGTTGTAATATGATTCTTATTTGGATTATTTGATTAGTATGTATCTATATCTTCTAATATTATAGAGTCGGATATAATTTCAAATCATATAAAATCGTATTCGCCTATCTTAGTTAACAAATAGCATATTTACCATTTTTTTATTTCAAAACAATCACTACTTTATCTTCAAATATCATATTATAAGAAATTTTAAACCATTAATAATCAATTAAACCATTTAAAAAATAACTATATTCATCATCAATTGTAGTTATTTTGGAAAAATAAGATAACCCGTGGGTTTATATCTTCATCACCACAATCTTTAGTTGTATTATTATTCTTATTTGGATTATTTGATTAGTATATATTTATATCTTCTAACATTACAGAGTCAAACTTATTAGAGATAATTTCAAATCATATAAAATCGTTTTCGGTTATCTTAGTTTACAAATAGCATATTTACCCTTTATAATATTTCAAAACAATCACTACTTTATCTTCAAATATCATATTATAAGAAATTTTAAACCATTAATAATCAATTAAACCGTTTTAAAAATAACTACATTTATCTTCAATTGTAGTTAGTTTGGAAAAAGAAGATAACCCGTGTCTATGTCTTCATCACACCAATCTTTAGTTGTATTATGATTCTTATTTGGATTATTTGATTAGTATGTATCTATATCTTCTAATATTATAGAGTCGGATATAATTTCAAATCATATAAAATCGTATTCGACTATCTTAGTTAACAAATAGCATATTTACCATTTTTTTATTTCAAAACAATCACTACTTTATCTTCAAATATCATATTATAAGAAATTTTAAACCATTAATAATCAATTAAACCATTTAAAAAATAACTATATTTATCATCAATTGTAGTTAATTTGGAAAAAGTAGATAACCCGTGGGTTTATGTCTTCATAACCACAATATTTAGTTGTATTATGATTCTTATTTGGATTATTTGATTAGTATATATCTATATCTTCTAATATTATAGAGTCAAACTTATTAGAGATAATTTCAAATCATATAAAATCGTATTCGTCTATCATAGTTTACAAATAGCATATTTACGTTTTATAATATTTCAAAACAATCACTACTTTATCTTCAAATATCATATTATAAGAAATTTTAAATCATTAATAATCAATTAAACCATTTTAAAAATAACTACATTTATCTTCAATTGTAGTTAGTTTGGAAAAAGAAGATAACGCCTGGGTTTATGTCTTCATCACCACAATCTTTAGTTGTAATATGATTCTTATTTGGATTATTTGATTAGTATGTATCTATATCTTCTAATATTATAGAGTCGGATATAATTTCAAATCATATAAAATCGTATTCGCCTATCTTAGTTAACAAATAGCATATTTACCATTTTTTTATTTCAAAACAATCACTACTTTATCTTCAAATATCATATTATAAGAAATTTTAAACCATTAATAATCAATTAAACCATTTAAAAAATAACTATATTCATCATCAATTGTAGTTATTTTGGAAAAAGAAGATAACCCGTGGGTTTATATCTTCATCACCACAATCTTTAGTTGTATTATTATTCTTATTTGGATTATTTGATTAGTATATATCTATATCTTCTAACATTACAGAGTCAAACTTATTAGAGATAATTTCAAATCATATAAAATCGTTTTCGGTTATCTTAGTTTACAAATAGCATATTTACCCTTTATAATATTTCAAAACAATCACTACTTTATCTTCAAATATCATATTATAAGAAATTTTAAACCATTAATAATCAATTAAACCGTTTTAAAAATAACTACATTTATCTTCAATTGTAGTTAGTTTGGAAAAAGAAGATAACCCGTGGGTTTATGTCTTCATCACACCAATCTTTAGTTGTATTATGATTCTTATTTGGATTATTTGATTAGTATGTATCTATATCTTCTAATATTATAGAGTCGGATATAATTTCAAATCATATAAAATCGTATTCGACTATCTTAGTTAACAAATAGCATATTTACCATTTTTTTATTTCAAAACAATCACTACTTTATCTTCAAATATCATATTATAAGAAATTTTAAACCATTAATAATCAATTAAACCATTTAAAAAATAACTATATTTATCATCAATTGTAGTTAATTTGGAAAAAGTAGATAACCCGTGGGTTTATGTCTTCATAACCACAATATTTAGTTGTATTATGATTCTTATTTGGATTATTTGATTAGTATATATCTATATCTTCTAATATTATAGAGTCAAACTTATTAGAGATAATTTCAAATCATATAAAATCGTATTCGTCTATCTTAGTTTACAAATAGCATATTTACGTTTTATAATATTTCAAAACAATCACTACTTTATCTTCAAATATCATATTATAAGAAATTTTAAATCATTAATAATCAATTAAACCATTTTAAAAATAACTACATTTATCTTCAATTGTAGTTAGTTTGGAAAAAGAAGATAACCCGTGGGTCTATATCTTCATCACCACAATCTTTAGTTGTATTATGATTCTTAATTGGATTATTTGATTAGTATGTATCTATATCTTCTAATATTATAGAGTCGGATATAATTTCAAATCATATAAAATCGTATTCGCCTATCTTAGTTAACAAATAGCATATTTACCATTTTTTTATTTCAAAACAATCACTACTTTATCTTCAAATATCATATTATAAGAAATTTTAAACCATTAATAATCAATTAAACCATTTAAAAAATAACTATATTCATCATCAATTGTAGTTATTTTGGAAAAAGAAGATAACCCGTGGGTTTATATCTTCATCACCACAATCTTTAGTTGTATTATTATTCTTATTTGGATTATTTGATTAGTATATATTTATATCTTCTAACATTACAGAGTCAAACTTATTAGAGATAATTTCAAATCATATAAAATCGTTTTCGGTTATCTTAGTTTACAAATAGCATATTTACCCTTTATAATATTTCAAAACAATCACTACTTTATCTTCAAATATCATATTAAAAGAAATTTTAAACCATTAATAATCAATTAAACCGTTTTAAAAATAACTACCTTTATCTTCAATTGTAGTTAGTTTGGAAAAAGAAGATAACCCGTGGGTTTATGTCTTCATCACACCAATCTTTAGTTGTATTATGATTCTTATTTGGATTATTTGATTAGTATGTATCTATATCTTCTAATATTATAGAGTCGGATATAATTTCAAATCATATAAAATCGTATTCGACTATCTTAGTTAACAAATAGCATATTTACCATTTTTTTATTTCAAAACAATCACTACTTTATCTTCAAATATCATATTATAAGAAATTTTAAACCATTAATAATCAATTAAACCATTTAAAAAATAACTATATTTATCATCAATTGTAGTTAATTTGGAAAAAGTAGATAACCCGTGGGTTTATGTCTTCATAACCACAATATTTAGTTGTATTATGATTCTTATTTGGATTATTTGATTAGTATATATCTATATCTTCTAATATTATAGAGTCAAACTTATTAGAGATAATTTCAAATCATATAAAATCGTATTCGTCTATCTTAGTTTACAAATAGCATATTTACGTTTTATAATATTTCAAAACAATCACTACTTTATCTTCAAATATCATATTATAAGAAATTTTAAATCATTAATAATCAATTAAACCATTTTAAAAATAACTACATTTCTCTTCAATTGTAGTTAGTTTGGAAAAAGAAGATAACCCGTGGGTTTATGTCTTCATCACCACAATCTTTAGTTGTAATATGATTCTTATTTGGATTATTTGATTAATATGTATCTATATCTTCTAATATTATAGAGTCGGATATAATTTCAAATCATATAAAATCGTATTCGCCTATCTTAGTTAACAAATAGCATATTTACCATTTTTTTATTTCAAAACAATCACTACTTTATCTTCAAATATCATATTATAAGAAATTTTAAACCATTAATAATCAATTAAACCATTTAAAAAATAACTATATTCATCATCAATTGTAGTTATTTTGGAAAAAGAAGATAACCCGTGGGTTTATATCTTCATCACCACAATCTTTAGTTGTATTATTATTCTTATTTGGATTATTTGATTAGTATATATCTATATCTTCTAACATTACAGAGTCAAACTTATTAGAGATAATTTCAAATCATATAAAATCGTTTTCGGTTATCTTAGTTTACAAATAGCATATTTACCCTTTATAATATTTCAAAACAATCACTACTTTATCTTCAAATATCATATTATAAGAAATTTTAAACCATTAATAATCAATTAAACCGTTTTAAAAATAACTACATTTATCTTCAATTGTAGTTAGTTTGGAAAAAGAAGATAACCCGTGGGTTTATGTCTTCATCACACCAATCTTTAGTTGTATTATGATTCTTATTTGGATTATTTGATTAGTATGTATCTATATCTTCTAATATTATAGAGTCGGATATAATTTCAAATCATATAAAATCGTATTCGACTATCTTAGTTAACAAATAGCATATTTACCATTTTTTTATTTCAAAACAATCACTACTTTATCTTCAAATATCATATTATAAGAAATTTTAAACCATTAATAATCAATTAAACCATTTAAAAAATAACTATATTTATCATCAATTGTAGTTAATTTGGAAAAAGTAGATAACCCGTGGGTTTATGTCTTCATCACCACAATATTTAGTTGTATTATGATTCTTATTTGGATTATTTGATTAGTATATATCTATATCTTCTAATATTATAGAGTCAAACTTATTAGAGATAATTTCAAATCATATAAAATCGTATTCGTCTATCTTAGTTTACAAATAGCATATTTACGTTTTATAATATTTCAAAACAAGCACTACTTTATCTTCAAATATCATATTATAAGAAATTTTAAATCATTAATAATCAATTAAACCATTTTAAAAATAACTACATTTATCTTCAATTGTAGTTAGTTTGGAAAAAGAAGATAACCCGTGGGTCTATGTCTTCATCACCACAATCTTTAGTTGTATTATGATTCTTAATTGGATTATTTGATTAGTATATATCTATATCTTCTAATATTACAGAGTCAGAGATAATTTCAAATCATATAATATCGTATTCGTCTATCTTAGTTTACAAATAGAATATTTACCATTTATAATATTTCAAAACAATCACTACTTTATCTTCAAATATCATATTATAAGAAATTTTAAACCATTAATAATCAATTAAACCATTTTAAAAATAACTATATTTATCATCAATTGTAGTTAATTTGGAAAAAGAAGATAACCCGTGGGTTTATGTCTTCATCACCACAATCTTTAGTTGTATTATGATTCTTATTTAGATTATTTGATTAGTATATATCTATATCATCTAATATTATAGAGTCAAACTTATTAGAGATAATTTCAAATCAAATAAAATCGTATTCGTCTATCTTAGTTTACAAATAGCATATTTACCCTTTATAATATTTCAAAACAATCACTACTTTATCTTCAAATATCATATTATAAGAAATTTTAAACCATTAATAATCAATTACACCATTTTAAAAATAACTATTTTTATCTTCAATTGTAGTTAATTTGGAAAAAGAAGATAACCCGTGGTTTATGTCTTCATCATCACAATCTTTAGTTGTATTATGATTCTTATTTGGATTATTTGATTAGTATATATCTATGTCTTCTATTATTATAGAGTCAGAGATAATTTTAAATCATATAAAATCGTATCCGCCTATCTTAGTTTACAAATAGCATATTTACCTTTTATAATATTTCAAAACAATCACTACTTTATCTTCAAATATCATATTATAAGAAATTTTAAACCATTAATAATCAATTAGACCATTTTAAAAATAACTATTTTTATCTTCAATTGTAGTTAATTTGGAAAAAGAAGATAATCCGAGGTTTATGTCTTCATCATCACAATCTTTAGTTGTATTATGATTCTTATTTGGATTATTTGATTAGTATATATCTATATGTTCTAATATTATGGAGTCAGAGATGATTTCAAATCATATAAAATCGTATTCGTCTATCTTAGTTTACAAATAGCATATTTACCCTTTATAATATTTCAAAACAATCACTACTTTATTTTCAAATATTATATTATAACAAATTTTAAACCATTAATAATCAATTAAACAGTTATAAAAATAACTACATTTATCTTCAATTGTAGTTAGTTTGGAAAAAGAAGATAACTCGTAGGTTTATGTCTTCGTCACCACTATCTTTAGTTGTATTATGATTCTTATTTGGATTATTTGATTAGTATATACCTATATCTTCTAATCTTTTTTCATCTATCTTAGTTTACAAATAGCATATTTACCATTTATAATATTTCAAAATAATCACTACTTTATCATCAAATATCATATTATAAGAAATTTTAAACCATTAATAATCAATTAAACCGTTTTAAAAAAAAATACATTTATCTTCAATTGTAGTTAGTTTGGAAAAAGAAGATAACGCCTGGGTTTATGTCTTCATCACCACAATCTTTAGTTGTAATATGATTCTTATTTGGATTATTTGATTAGTATGTATCTATATCTTCTAATATTATAGAGTCGGATATAATTTCAAATCATATAAAATCGTATTCGCCTATCTTAGTTAACAAATAGCATATTTACCATTTTTTTATTTCAAAACAATCACTACTTTATCTTCAAATATCATATTATAAGAAATTTTAAACCATTAATAATCAATTAAACCATTTAAAAAATAACTATATTCATCATCAATTGTAGTTATTTTGGAAAAAGAAGATAACCCGTGGGTTTATATCTTCATCACCACAATCTTTAGTTGTATTATTATTCTTATTTGGATTATTTGATTAGTATATATCTATATCTTCTAACATTACAGAGTCAAACTTATTAGAGATAATTTCAAATCATATAAAATCGTTTTCGGTTATCTTAGTTTACAAATAGCATATTTACCCTTTATAATATTTGAAAACAATCACTACTTTATCTTCAAATATCATATTATAAGAAATTTTAAACCATTAATAATCAATTAAACCGTTTTAAAAATAACTACATTTATCTTCAATTGTAGTTAGTTTGGAAAAAGAAGATAACCCGTGGGTTTATGTCTTCATCACACCAATCTTTAGTTGTATTATGATTCTTATTTGGATTATTTGATTAGTATGTATCTATATCTTCTAATATTATAGAGTCGGATATAATTTCAAATCATATAAAATCGTATTCGCCTATCTTAGTTAACAAATAGCATATTTACCATTTTTTTATTTCAAAACAATCACTACTTTATCTTCAAATATCATATTATAAGAAATTTTAAACCATTAATAATCAATTAAACCATTTAAAAAATAACTATATTTATCATCAATTGTAGTTAATTTGGAAAAAGTAGATAACCCGTGGGTTTATGTCTTCATCACCACAATATTTAGTTGTATTATGATTCTTATTTGGATTATTTGATTAGTATATATCTATATCTTCTAATATTATAGAGTCAAACTTATTATAGATAATTTCAAATCATATAAAATCGTATTCGTCTATCTTAGTTTACAAATAGCATATTTACTTTTTATAATATTTCAAAACAATCACTACTTTATCTTCAAATATCATATTATAAGAAATTTTAAATCATTAATAATCAATTAAACCATTTTAAAAATAACTACATTTATCTTCAATTGTAGTTAGTTTGGAAAAAGAAGATAACCCATGGGTCTATGTCTTCATCACCACAATCTTTAGTTGTATTATGATTCTTAATTGGATTATTTGATTAGTATATATCTATATCTTCTAATATTACAGAGTCAGAGATAATTTCAAATCATATAATATCGTATTCGTCTATCTTAGTTTACAAATAGCATATTTACCATTTATAATATTTCAAAACAATCACTACTTTATCTTCAAATATCATATTATAAGAAATTTTAAACCATTAATAATCAATTAAACCATTTTAAAAATAACTATATTTATCATCAATTGTAGTTAATTTGGAAAAAGAAGATAACCCGTGGGTTTATGTCTTCATCACCACAATCTTTAGTTGTATTATGATTCTTATTTAGATTATTTGATTAGTATATATCTATATCATCTAATATTATAGAGTCAAACTTATTAGAGATAATTTCAAATCAAATAAAATCGTATTCGTCTATCTTAGTTTACAAATAGCATATTTACCCTTTATAATATTTCAAAACAATCACTATTTTATCTTCAAATATCATATTATAAGAAATTTTAAACCATTAATAATCAATTAGACCATTTTAAAAATAACTATTTTTATCTTCAATTGTATTTAATTTGGAAAAAGAAGATAACCCGTGGTTTATGTCTTCATCATCACAATCTTTAGTTGTATTATTATTCTTATTTGGATTATTTGATTAGTATATATCTATATGTTCTAATATTATGGAGTCAGAGATGATTTCAAATCATATAAAATCGTATTCGTCTATATTAGTTTACAAATAGCATATTTACCTTTTATAATATTTCAAAACAATCACTACTTTATCTTCAAATATCATATTATAAGAAATTTTAAACCATTAATAATCCATTAGACCATTTTAAAAATAACTATTTTTATCTTCAATTGTAGTTAATTTGGAAAAAGAAGATAATCCGTGGTTTATGTCTTCATCATCACAATCTTTAGTTGTATTATGATTCTTATTTGGATTATTTGATTAGTATATATCTATATGTTCTAATATTATGGAGTCAGAGATGATTTCAAATCATATAAAATCGTATTCGTCTATCTTAGTTTACAAATAGCATATTTACCCTTTATAATATTTCAAAACAATCACTACTTTATTTTCAAATATTATATTAAAACAAATTTTAAACCATTAATAATCAATTAAACAGTTATAGAAATAACTACATTTATCTTCAATTGTAGTTACTTTGGAAAAATAAGATAACTCGTAGGTTTATGTCTTCGTCACCACAATCTTTAGTTGTATTATGATTCTTATTTAGATTATTTGATTAGTATATATCTATATCATCTAATATTATAGAGTCAAACTTATTAGAGATAATTTCAAATCAAATAAAATCGTATTCGTCTATCTTAGTTTACAAATAGCATATTTACACTTTATAATATTTCAAAACAATCACTACTTTATCTTCAAATATCATATTATAAGAAATTTTAAACCATTAATAATCAATTACACCATTTTAAAAATAACTATTTTTATCTTCAATTGTAGTTAATTTGGAAAAAGAAGATAACCCGTGGTTTATGTCTTCATCATCACAATCTTTAGTTGTATTATGATTCTTATTTGGATTATTTGATTAGTATATATCTATGTCTTCTATTATTATAGAGTCAGAGATAATTTCAAATCATATAAAATCGTATCCGCCTATCTTAGTTTACAAATAGCATATTTACGTTTTATAATATTTCAAAACAATCACTATTTTATCTTCAAATATCATATTATAAGAAATTTTAAACCATTAATAATCCATTAGACCATTTTAAAAATAACTATTTTTATCTTCAATTGTAGTTAATTTGGAAAAAGAAGATAATCCGTGGTTTATGTCTTCATCATCACAATCTTTAGTTGTATTATGATTCTTATTTGGATTATTTGATTAGTATATATCTATATGTTCTAATATTATGGAGTCAGAGATGATTTCAAATCATATAAAATCGTATTCGTCTATCTTAGTTTACAAATAGCATATTTACCCTTTATAATATTTCAAAACAATCACTACTTTATTTTCAAATATTATATTAAAACAAATTTTAAACCATTAATAATCAATTAAACAGTTATAAAAATAACTACATTTATCTTCAATTGTAGTTAGTTTGGAAAAAAAGATAACTCGTAGGTTTATGTCTTCGTCACCACTATCTTTAGTTGTATTATGATTCTTATTTGGATTATTTGATTAGTATATACCTATATCTTCTAATCTTTTTTCGTCTATCTTTGTTTACAAATAGCATATTTACCATTTATAATATTTCAAAATAATCACTACTTTATCTTCAAATATCATATTATAAGAAATTTTAAACCATTAATAATCAATTAAACCGTTTTAAAAAAAAATACATTTATCTTCAATTGTAGTTAGTTTGGAAAAAGAAGATAACGCCTGGGTTTATGTCTTCATCACCACAATCTTTAGTTGTAATATGATTCTTATTTGGATTATTTGATTAGTATGTATCTATATCTTCTAATATTATAGAGTCGGATATAATTTCAAATCATATAAAATCGTATTCGCCTATCTTAGTTAACAAATAGCATATTTACCATTTTTTTATTTCAAAACAATCACTACTTTATCTTCAAATATCATATTATAAGAAATTTTAAACCATTAATAATCAATTAAACCATTTAAAAAATAACTATATTCATCATCAATTGTAGTTATTTTGGAAAAAGAAGATAACCCGTGGGTTTATATCTTCATCACCACAATCTTTAGTTGTATTATGATTCTTATTTGGATTATTTGATTAGTATATATCTATATCTTCTAACATTACAGAGTCAAACTTATTAGAGATAATTTCAAATCATATAAAATCGTTTTCGGTTATCTTAGTTTACAAATAGCATATTTACCCTTTATAATATTTCAAAACAATCACTACTTTATCTTCAAATATCATATTATAAGAAATTTTAAACCATTAATAATCAATTAAACCGTTTTAAAAATAACTACATTTATCTTCAATTGTAGTTAGTTTGGAAAAAGAAGATAACCCGTGGGTTTATGTCTTCATCACACCAATCTTTAGTTGTATTATGATTCTTATTTGGATTATTTGATTAGTATGTATCTATATCTTCTAATATTATAGAGTCGGATATAATTTCAAATCATATAAAATCGTATTCGCCTATCTTAGTTAACAAATAGCATATTTACCATTTTTTTATTTCAAAACAATCACTACTTTATCTTCAAATATCATATTATAAGAAATTTTAAACCATTAATAATCAATTAAACCATTTATAAAATAACTATATTTATCATCAATTGTAGTTAATTTGGAAAAAGTAGATAACCCGTGGGTTTATGTCTTCATCACCACAATATTTAGTTGTATTATGATTCTTATTTGGATTATTTGATTAGTATATATCTATATCTTCTAATATTATAGAGTCAAACTTATTAGAGATAATTTCAAATCATATAAAATCGTATTCGTCTATCTTAGTTTACAAATAGCATATTTACGTTTTATAATATTTCAAAACAATCACTACTTTATCTTCAAATATCATATTATAAGAAATTTTAAATCATTAATAATCAATTAAACCATTTTAAAAATAACTACATTTATCTTCAATTGTAGTTAGTTTGGAAAAAGAAGATAACCCGTGGGTCTATGTCTTCATCACCACAATCTTTAGTTGTATTATGATTCTTAATTGGATTATTTGATTAGTATATATCTATATCTTCTAATATTACAGAGTCAGAGATAATTTCAAATCATATGATATCGTATTCGTCTATATTAGTTTACAAATAGCATATTTACCATTTATAATATTTCAAAACAATCACTACTTTATCTTCAAATATCATATTATAAGAAATTTTAAACCATTAATAATCAATTAAACCATTTTAAAAAGAACTATATTTATCATCAATTGTAGTTAATTTGGAAAAAGAAGATAACCCGTGGGTTTATGTCTTCATCACCACAATCTTTAGTTGTATTATGATTCTTATTTAGATTATTTGATTAGTATATATCTATATCATCTAATATTATAGAGTCAAACTTATTAGAGATAATTTCAAATCAAATAAAATCGTATTCGTCTATCTTAGTTTACAAATAGCATATTTACCCTTTATAATATTTCAAAACAATCACTATTTTATCTTCAAATATCATATTATAAGAAATTTTAAACCATTAATAATCAATTAGACCATTTTAAAAATAACTATTTTTATCTTCAATTGTATTTAATTTGGAAAAAGAAGATAACCCGTGGTTTATGTCTTCATCATCACAATCTTTAGTTGTATTATTATTCTTATTTGGATTATTTGATTAGTATATATCTATATGTTCTAATATTATGGAGTCAGAGATGATTTCAAATCATATAAAATCGTATTCGTCTATATTAGTTTACAAATAGCATATTTACCTTTTATAATATTTCAAAACAATCACTACTTTATCTTCAAATATTATATTATAACAAATTTTAAACCATTAATAATCAATTAAACAGTTATAGAAATAACTACATTTATCTTCAATTGTAGTTAGTTTGGAAAAATAAGATAACTCGTAGGTTTATGTCTTCGTCACCACTATCTTTAGTTGTATTATGATTCTTATTTGGATTATTTGATTAGTATATACCTATATCTTCTAATCTTTTTTCGTCTATCTTAGTTTACAAATAGCATATTTACCATTTATAATATTTCAAAATAATCACTACTTTATCTTCAAATATCATATTATAAGAAATTTTAAACCATTAATAATCAATTAAACCGTTTTACAAATAACTACATTTATCTTCAATTGTAGTTAGTTTGGAAAAAGAAGATAACGCATGGGTTTATGTCTTCATCATCACAATCTTTAGTTGTATTATGATTCTTATTTGGATTATTTGATTAGTATATATCTATATCTTCTAATATTATAGAGACAGAGATAATTTCAAATCATATAAAATCGTATTCGCCTATCTTAGTTTACAAATAGCATATTTACCATTTATAATATTTCAAAAAAATCACTACTTTATCTTCAAATATCATATTATAAGAAATTTTAAACCATTAATAATCAATTAAACCATTTTAAAAATAACTATTTTTATCTTCAATTATAGTTAATTTGGAAAAAGAAGATAAACCGTGGGTTTATGTCTTCATCACCACAATCTTTAGTTGTATTTTGATTCTTATTTGGATTATTTGATTAGTATATATCTATATCATCTAATATTATAGAGTCAAACTTATTAGAGATAATTTCAAATCAAATAAAATCGTATTCGTCTATCTTAGTTTACAAATAGCATATTTACCATTTATAATATTTCAAAATAATCACTACTTTATCTACAAATATCATATTATAAGAAATTTTAAACCATTAATAATCAATTAAACCGTTTTAAAAATAACTACATTTATCTTCAATTGTAGTTAGTTTGGAAAAAGAAGATAACGCATGGGTTTATGTCTTCATCATCACAATCTTTAGTTGTATTATGATTCTTATTTGGATTATTTGATTAGTATATATCTATATCTTCTAATATTATAGAGTCGGATATAATTTCAAATCAAATAAAATCGTATTCGTCTATCTTAGTTTACAAATAGCATATTTACACTTTATAATATTTCAAAACAATCACTACTTTATCTTCAAATATCATATTATAAGAAATTTTAAACCATTAATAATCAATTAGACCATTTTAAAAATAATTATTTTTATCTTCAATTGTTGTTAATTTGGAAAAAAAAGATAACCACTGGTTTATGTCTTCATCATCACAATCTTTAGTTGTATTATGATTCTTATTTGGATTATTTGATTAGTATATATCTATATCTTCTAATATTACAGAGTCAAACTTATTAGAGATAATTTCAAATCAAATAAAATCGTATGCGTCTATCTTAGTTTACAAATAGCATATTTACCATTTATAATATTTCAAAATAATCACTACTTTATCTTCAAATATCATATTATAAGAAATTTTAAACCATTAATAATCAATTAAACCGTTTTAAAAATAACTACATTTATCTTCAATTGTAGTTAGTTTGGAAAAAGAAGATAACGGATGGGTTTATGTCTTCATCATCACAATCTTTAGTTGTATTATGATTCTTATTTGGATTATTTGATTAGTATATATCTATATCTTCTAATATTATAGAGACATAGATAATTTCAAATAATATAAAATCGTATTCGCCTATCTTAGTTTACAAATAACATATTTACCATTTATAATATTTCAAAAAAATCACTACTTTATCTTCAAATATCATATTATAAGAAATTTTAAACCATTAATAATCAATTAAACCATTTTAAAAATAACTATATTTATCATCAATTGTAGTTAATTTGGAAAAAGAAGATAACCTGTGGGTTTATGTCTTCATCACCACAATTTTTAGTTGTATTATGATTCTTATTTGGGTTATTTGATTAGTATATATCTATGTCTTCTATTATTATAGAGTCATAGATAATTTCAAATCATATAAAATCGTATTCGCCTATCTTAGTTTACAAATAGCATATTTACTCTTTATAATATTTCAAAACAATCACTACTTTATCTTAAAATATCATATTATAAGAAATTTTAAACCATTAATAATCAATTAAACCATTTTAAAAATAACTATTTTTATATTCAATTATAGTTAATTTGGAAAAAGAAGATAATCCGTGGGTTTATGTCTTCATCACCACAATCTTTAGTTGTATTATGATTCTTATTTTGATTATTTGATTAGTATATATCTATATCATCTAATATTATAGAGTCAAACTTATTAGAGATAATTTCAAATCAAATAAAATCGTATTCGTCTAACTTAGTTTACAAATAGCATATTTAACATTTATAATATTTCAAAATAATCACTACTTTATCTTCAAATATCATATTTTAAGAAATTTTAAACCATTAATAATCAATTAAACCGTTTTAAAAATAACTACATTTATCTTCAATTGTAGTTAGTTTGGAAAAAGAAGATAACGCATGGGTTTATGTCTTCATCATCACAATCTTTAGTTGTATTATGATTCTTATTTGGATTATTTGATTAGTATATATCTATATCTTCTAATATTATAGAGTCGGATATAATTTCAAATCAAATAAAATCGTATTCGTCTATCTTAGTTTACAAATAGCATATTTACCCTTTATAATATTTCAAAACAATCACTACTTTATCTTCAAATATCATATTATAAGAAATTTTAAACCATTAATAATCAATTAGACCATTTTAAAAATAACTATTTTTATCTTCAATTATAGTTAATTTGAAAAAAGAAGATAACCCGTGGTTTATGTCTTCATCATCACAATCTTTAGTTGTATTATGATTCTTATTTGGATTATTTGATTAGTATATATCTATGTCTTCTATTATTATAGAGTCAGAGATAATTTCAAATCATATAAAACCGTATCCGCCTATCTTAGTTTACAAATAGCATATTTACCCTTTATAATATTTCAAAACAATCACTACTTTATCTTCAAATATCATATTATAAGAAATTTTAAACCATTAATAATCAATTAGACAATTTTAAAAATAACTATTTTTATCTTCAATTGTAGTTAATTTGGAAAAAGAAGATAACTCGTGGTTTTATGTCTTCATCACCACAATCTTTAGTTGTACTATGATTCTTATTTGGATTATTTGATTAGTATATATCTATATCTTCTAATATTATAGAGTCCGAGATGATTTCAAATCATATAAAATCGTAGTCGTCTAGTTTAGTTTACAAATAACATATTTACCCTTTATAATATTTCAAAGTAATCACTTCTTTATCTTCAAATATCATATTATAAGAAATTTTAAACCATTAATAATCAATTAAACCGTTATAAAAATAACTACATTTATCTTCAATTGTAGTTAGTTTGGAAAAAGAAGATAACCCGTGGGTTTATGTCTTCGTCACCACTATCTTTAGTTGTATTATGATTCTTATTTGGATTATTTGATTAGTATATATCTATATCTTCTAATCTTTTTTCGTCTATCTTAGTTTACAAATAGCATATTTACCATTTATAATATTTCAAAATAATCACTACTTTATCTTCAAATATCATATTATAAGAAATTTTAAACCATTAATAATCAATTAAACCGTTTTAAAAATAACTACATTTATCTTCAATTGTAGTTAGTTTGGAAAAAGAAGATAACGCATGGGTTTATGTCTTCATCATCACAATCTTTAGTTGTATTATGATTCTTATTTGGATTATTTGATTAGTATATATCTATATCTTCTAATATTATAGAGTCGGATATAATTTCAAATCAAATAAAATCGTATTCGTCTATCTTAGTTTACAAATAGCATATTTACCCTTTATAATATTTCAAAACAATCACTACTTTATCTTCACATATCATATTATAAGAAATTTTAAACCATTAATAATCAATTAGACCATTTTAAAAATAATTATTTTTATCTTCAATTGTTGTTAATTTGGAAAAAAAAGATAACCACTGGTTTATGTCTTCATCATCACAATCTTTAGTTGTATTATGATTCTTATTTGGATTATTTGATTAGTATATATCTATATCTTCTAATATTACAGAGTCAAACTTATTAGAGATAATTTCAAATCAAATAAAATCGTATTCGTCTATCTTAGTTTACAAATAGCATATTTACCATTTATAATATTTCAAAATAATCACTACTTTATCTTCAAATATCATATTATAAGAAATTTTAAACCATTAATAATCAATTAAACCGTTTTAAAAATAACTACATTTATCTTCAATTGTAGTTAGTTTGGAAAAAGAAGATAACGCATGGGTTTATGTCTTCATCATCACAATCTTTAGTTGTATTATGATTCTTATTTGGATTATTTGATTAGTATATATCTATATTTTCTAATATTATAGAGACATAGATAATTTCAAATAATATAAAATCGTATTCGCATATCTTAGTTTACAAATAACATATTTACCATTTATAATATTTCAAAAAAATCACTACTTTATCTTCAAATATCATATTATAAGAAATTTTAAACCATTAATAATCAATTAAACCATTTTAAAAATAACTATATTTATCATCAATTGTAGTTAATTTGGAAAAAGAAGATAACCTGTGGGTTTATGTCTTCATCACCACAATTTTTAGTTGTATTATGATTCTTATTTGGGTTATTTGATTAGTATATATCTATGTCTTCTATTATTATAGAGTCATAGATAATTTCAAATCATATAAAATCGTATTCGCCTATCTTAGTTTACAAATAGCATATTTACTCTTTATAATATTTCAAAACAATCACTACTTTATCTTAAAATATCATATTATAAGAAATTTTAAACCATTAATAATCAATTAAACCATTTTAAAAATAACTATTTTTATATTCAATTATAGTTAATTTGGAAAAAGAAGATAATCCGTGGGTTTATGTCTTCATCACCACAATCTTTAGTTGTATTATGATTCTTATTTTGATTATTTGATTAGTATATATCTATATCATCTAATATTATAGAGTCAAACTTATTAGAGATAATTTCAAATCAAATAAAATCGTATTCGTCTAACTTAGTTTACAAATAGCATATTTAACATTTATAATATTTCAAAATAATCACTACTTTATCTTCAAATATCATATTTTAAGAAATTTTAAACCATTAATAATCAATTAAACCGTTTTAAAAATAACTACATTTATCTTCAATTGTAGTTAGTTTGGAAAAAGAAGATAACGCATGGGTTTATGTCTTCATCATCACAATCTTTAGTTGTATTATGATTCTTATTTGGATTATTTGATTAGTATATATCTATATCTTCTAATATTATAGAGTCGGATATAATTTCAAATCAAATAAAATCGTATTCGTCTATCTTAGTTTACAAATAGCATATTTACCCTTTATAATATTTCAAAACAATCACTACTTTATCTTCAAATATCATATTATAAGAAATTTTAAACCATTAATAATCAATTAGACCATTTTAAAAATAACTATTTTTATCTTCAATTATAGTTAATTTGAAAAAAGAAGATAACCCGTGGTTTATGTCTTCATCATCACAATCTTTAGTTGTATTATGATTCTTATTTGGATTATTTGATTAGTATATATCTATATCTTCTAATATTACAGAGTCAAACTTATTAGAGATAATTTCAAATCAAATAAAATCGTATGCGTCTATCTTAGTTTACAAATAGCATATTTACCATTTATAATATTTCAAAATAATCACTACTTTATCTTCAAATATCATATTATAAGAAATTTTAAACCATTAATAATCAATTAAACCGTTTTAAAAATAACTACATTTATCTTCAATTGTAGTTAGTTTGGAAAAAGAAGATAACGGATGGGTTTATGTCTTCATCATCACAATCTTTAGTTGTATTATGATTCTTATTTGGATTATTTGATTAGTATATATCTATATCTTCTAATATTATAGAGACATAGATAATTTCAAATAATATAAAATCGTATTCGCCTATCTTAGTTTACAAATAACATATTTACCATTTATAATATTTCAAAAAAATCACTACTTTATCTTCAAATATCATATTATAAGAAATTTTAAACCATTAATAATCAATTAAACCATTTTAAAAATAACTATATTTATCATCAATTGTAGTTAATTTGGAAAAAGAAGATAACCTGTGGGTTTATGTCTTCATCACCACAATTTTTAGTTGTATTATGATTCTTATTTGGGTTATTTGATTAGTATATATCTATGTCTTCTATTATTATAGAGTCATAGATAATTTCAAATCATATAAAATCGTATTCGTCTATCTTAGTTTACAAATAGCATATTTACTCTTTATAATATTTCAAAACAATCACTACTTTATCTTAAAATATCATATTATAAGAAATTTTAAACCATTAATAATCAATTAAACCATTTTAAAAATAACTATTTTTATATTCAATTATAGTTAATTTGGAAAAAGAAGATAATCCGTGGGTTTATGTCTTCATCACCACAATCTTTAGTTGTATTATGATTCTTATTTTGATTATTTGATTAGTATATATCTATATCATCTAATATTATAGAGTCAAACTTATTAGAGATAATTTCAAATCAAATAAAATCGTATTCGTCTAACTTAGTTTACAAATAGCATATTTAACATTTATAATATTTCAAAATAATCACTACTTTATCTTCAAATATCATATTTTAAGAAATTTTAAACCATTAATAATCAATTAAACCGTTTTAAAAATAACTACATTTATCTTCAATTGTAGTTAGTTTGGAAAAAGAAGATAACGCATGGGTTTATGTCTTCATCATCACAATCTTTAGTTGTATTATGATTCTTATTTGGATTATTTGATTAGTATATATCTATATCTTCTAATATTATAGAGTCGGATATAATTTCAAATCAAATAAAATCGTATTCGTCTATCTTAGTTTACAAATAGCATATTTACCCTTTATAATATTTCAAAACAATCACTACTTTATCTTCAAATATCATATTATAAGAAATTTTAAACCATTAATAATCAATTAGACCATTTTAAAAATAACTATTTTTATCTTCAATTATAGTTAATTTGAAAAAAGAAGATAACCCGTGGTTTATGTCTTCATCATCACAATCTTTAGTTGTATTATGATTCTTATTTGGATTATTTGATTAGTATATATCTATGTCTTCTATTATTATAGAGTCAGAGATAATTTCAAATCATATAAAATCGTATCCGCCTATCTTAGTTTACAAATAGCATATTTACCCTTTATAATATTTCAAAACAATCACTACTTTATCTTCAAATATCATATTATAAGAAATTTTAAACCATTAATAATCAATTAGACAATTTTAAAAATAACTATTTTTATCTTCAATTGTAGTTAATTTGGAAAAAGAAGATAACTCGTGGTTTTATGTCTTCATCACCACAATCTTTAGTTGTACTATGATTCTTATTTGGATTATTTGATTAGTATATATCTATATCTTCTAATATTATAGAGTCCGAGATGATTTCAAATCATATAAAATCGTAGTCGTCTAGTTTAGTTTACAAATAACATATTTACCCTTTATAATATTTCAAAGTAATCACTTCTTTATCTTCAAATATCATATTATAAGAAATTTTAAACCATTAATAATCAATTAAACCGTTATAAAAATAACTACATTTATCTTCAATTGTAGTTAGTTTGGAAAAAGAAGATAACCCGTGGGTTTATGTCTTCGTCACCACTATCTTTAGTTGTATTATGATTCTTATTTGGATTATTTGATTAGTATATATCTATATCTTCTAATCTTTTTTCGTCTATCTTAGTTTCCAAATAGCATATTTACCATTTATAATATTTCAAAATAATCACTACTTTATCTTCAAATATCATATTATAAGAAATTTTAAACCATTAATAATCAATTAAACCGTTTTAAAAATAACTACATTTATCTTCAATTGTAGTTAGTTTGGAAAAAGAAGATAACGCATGGGTTTATGTCTTCATCATCACAATCTTTAGTTGTATTATGATTCTTATTTGGATTATTTGATTAGTATATATCTATATCTTCTAATATTATAGAGTCGGATATAATTTCAAATCAAATAAAATCGTATTCGTCTATCTTAGTTTACAAATAGCATATTTACCCTTTATAATATTTCAAAACAATCACTACTTTATCTTCACATATCATATTATAAGAAATTTTAAACCATTAATAATCAATTAGACCATTTTAAAAATAATTATTTTTATCTTCAATTGTTGTTAATTTGGAAAAAAAAGATAACCACTGGTTTATGTCTTCATCATCACAATCTTTAGTTGTATTATGATTCTTATTTGGATTATTTGATTAGTATATATCTATATCTTCTAATATTACAGAGTCAAACTTATTAGAGATAATTTCAAATCAAATAAAATCGTATTCGTCTATCTTAGTTTACAAATAGCATATTTACCATTTATAATATTTCAAAATAATCACTACTTTATCTTCAAATATCATATTATAAGAAATTTTAAACCATTAATAATCAATTAAACCGTTTTAAAAATAACTACATTTATCTTCAATTGTAGTTAGTTTGGAAAAAGAAGATAACGCATGGGTTTATGTCTTCATCATCACAATCTTTAGTTGTATTATGATTCTTATTTGGATTATTTGATTAGTATATATCTATATTTTCTAATATTATAGAGACATAGATAATTTCAAATAATATAAAATCGTATTCGCATATCTTAGTTTACAAATAACATATTTACCATTTATAATATTTCAAAAAAATCACTACTTTATCTTCAAATATCATATTATAAGAAATTTTAAACCATTAATAATCAATTAAACCATTTTAAAAATAACTATATTTATCATCAATTGTAGTTAATTTGGAAAAAGAAGATAACCTGTGGGTTTATGTCTTCATCACCACAATTTTTAGTTGTATTATGATTCTTATTTGGGTTATTTGATTAGTATATATCTATGTCTTCTATTATTATAGAGTCATAGATAATTTCAAATCATATAAAATCGTATTCGCCTATCTTAGTTTACAAATAGCATATTTACTCTTTATAATATTTCAAAACAATCACTACTTTATCTTAAAATATCATATTATAAGAAATTTTAAACCATTAATAATCAATTAAACCATTTTAAAAATAACTATTTTTATATTCAATTATAGTTAATTTGGAAAAAGAAGATAATCCGTGGGTTTATGTCTTCATCACCACAATCTTTAGTTGTATTATGATTCTTATTTTGATTATTTGATTAGTATATATCTATATCATCTAATATTATAGAGTCAAACTTATTAGAGATAATTTCAAATCAAATAAAATCGTATTCGTCTAACTTAGTTTACAAATAGCATATTTAACATTTATAATATTTCAAAATAATCACTACTTTATCTTCAAATATCATATTTTAAGAAATTTTAAACCATTAATAATCAATTAAACCGTTTTAAAAATAACTACATTTATCTTCAATTGTAGTTAGTTTGGAAAAAGAAGATAACGCATGGGTTTATGTCTTCATCATCACAATCTTTAGTTGTATTATGATTCTTATTTGGATTATTTGATTAGTATATATCTATATCTTCTAATATTATAGAGTCGGATATAATTTCAAATCAAATAAAATCGTATTCGTCTATCTTAGTTTACAAATAGCATATTTACCCTTTATAATATTTCAAAACAATCACTACTTTATCTTCAAATATCATATTATAAGAAATTTTAAACCATTAATAATCAATTAGACCATTTTAAAAATAACTATTTTTATCTTCAATTATAGTTAATTTGAAAAAAGAAGATAACCCGTGGTTTATGTCTTCATCATCACAATCTTTAGTTGTATTATGATTCTTATTTGGATTATTTGATTAGTATATATCTATGTCTTCTATTATTATAGAGTCAGAGATAATTTCAAATCATATAAAATCGTATCCGCCTATCTTAGTTTACAAATAGCATATTTACACTTTATAATATTTCAAAACAATCACTACTTTATCTTCAAATATCATATTATAAGAAATTTTAAACCATTAATAATCAATTAGACAATTTTAAAAATAACTATTTTTATCTTCAATTGTAGTTAATTTGGAAAAAGAATATAACTCGTGGGTTTATGTCTTCATCACCACAATCTTTAGTTGTTATTCTTATTTGGATTATTTGATTAGTATATATCTATATCTTCTAATATTATAGAGTCCGAGATGATTTCAAATCATATAAAATCGTAGTCGTCTAGTTTAGTTTACAAATAACATATTTACCCTTTATAATATTTCAAAGTAAGCACTTCTTTATCTTCAAATATCATATTATAAGAAATTTTAAACCATTAATAATCAATTAAACCGTTATAAAAATAACTACATTTATCTTCAATTGTAGTTAGTTTGGAAAAAGAAGATAACCCGTGGGTTTATGTCTTCGTCACCACTATCTTTAGTTGTATTATGATTCTTATTTGGATTATTTGATTAGTATATATCTATATCTTCTAATCTTTTTTCGTCTATCTTAGTTTCCAAATAGCATATTTACCATTTATAATATTTCAAAATAATCACTACTTTATCTTCAAATATCATATTATAAGAAATTTTAAACCATTAATAATCAATTAAACCGTTTTAAAAATAACTACATTTATCTTCAATTGTAGTTAGTTTGGAAAAAGAAGATAACGCATGGGTTTATGTCTTCATCATCACAATCTTTAGTTGTATTATGATTCTTATTTGGATTATTCGATTAGTATATATCTATATCTTCTAATATTATAGAGACAGAGATAATTTCAAATCATATAAAATCGTATTCGACTTTCTTAGTTTACAAATAGCATATTTACCATTTATAATATTTCAAAAAAATCACTACTTTATCTTCAAATATCATATTATAAGAAATTTTAAACCATTAATAATCAATTAAACCATTTTAAAAATAACTATATTTATCATCAATTGTAGTTAATTTGGAAAAAGAAGATAACCTGTGGTTTATGTCTTCATCACCACAATCTTTAGTTGTACTATGATTCTTATTTGGATTATTTGATTAGTATATATCTATATCTTCTAATATTATAGAGTCCGAGATGATTTCAAATCATATAAAATCGTAGTCGTCTAGTTTAGTTTACAAATAACATATTTACCCTTTATAATATTTCAAAGTAATCACTTCTTTATCTTCAAATATCATATTATAAGAAATTTTAAACAATTAATAATCAATTAAACAGTTATAAAAATAACTACATTTATCTTCAATTGTAGTTAGTTTGGAAAAAGAAGATGACTCGTAGGTTTATGTCTTCGTCACCACTATCTTTAGTTGTATTATGATTCTTATTTGGATTATTTGATCAGTATATACCTATATCATCTAATCTTTTTTCGTCTATCTTAGTTTCCAAATAGCATATTTACCATTTATAATATTTCAAAATAATCACTACTTTATTTTCAAATATCATATTATAAGAAATTTTAAACCATTAATAATCAATTAAACCGTTTTAAAAATAACTACATTTATCTTCAATTGTAGTTAGTTTGGAAAAAGAAGATAACGCATGGGTTTATGTCTTCATCATCACAATCTTTAGTTGTATTATGATTCTTATTTGGATTATTCGATTAGTATATATCTATATCTTCTAATATTATAGAGACAGAGATAATTTCAAATCATATAAAATCGTATTCGCCTTTCTTAGTTTACAAATAGCATATTTACCATTTATAATATTTCAAAAAAATCACTACTTTATCTTCAAATATCATATTATAAGAAATTTTAAACCATTAATAATCAATTAAACCATTTTAAAAATAACTATATTTATCATCAATTGTAGTTAATTTGGAAAAAGAAGATAACCTGTGGTTTATGTCTTCATCACCACAATCTTTAGTTGTATTATGATTCTTATTTGGATTATTTGATTAGTATATATTTATATCTTCTAATATTATAGAGTCAAACTTATTAGAGATAATTTCAAATCATATAAAATCGTATTCGTCTATCTTAGTTTACAAATATCATATTTACTTTTTATAATATTTCAAAACAATCACTACTTTATTTTCAAATATCATATTATAAGAAATTTTAAATAATTAATAATCAATTAAACCGTTTTAAAAATAACTACATTTATCTTCAATTGTAGTTAGTTTGGAAAAAGAAGATAACCCGTGGGTTTATGTCTTTATCACCACAATCTTTAGTTGTATTATGATTCTTAATTGGATTATTTGATTAGTATATATCTATATCTTCTAATATTATAGAGTCAGAGATAATTTCAAATCATATAAAATCGTATTCGCCTATCTTAGTTTACAAATAACATATTTACCCTTTATAATATTTCAAAACAATCACTACTTTATCTTCAAATATCATATTATAAGAAATTTTAAACCATTAATAATCAATTAAACCATTTTAAAAATAACTATATTTATCTTTAATTGTAGTTAATTTGGAAAAAGAAGATAACTCATGGGTTTATGTCTTCATCACCACAATCTTTAGTTGTACTATGATTCTTATTTGGATTATTTGATTAGTATATATCTATATCTTCTAATATTATAGAGTCCGAGATGATTTCAAATCATATAAAATCGTAGTCGTCTAGTTTAGTTTACAAATAACATATTTACCCTTTATAATATTTCAAAGTAATCACTTCTTTATCTTCAAATATCATATTATAAGAAATTTTAAACCATTAATAATCAATTAAACCGTTATAAAAATAACTACATTTATCTTCAATTGTAGTTAGTTTGGAAAAAGAAGATAACTCGTGGGTTTATGTCTTCGTCACTACTATCTTTAGTTGTATTATGATTCTTATTTGGATTATTTGATTAGTATATATCTATATCTTCTAATCTTTTTTCGTCTATCTTAGTTTACAAATATCATATTTACCATTTATAATATTTCAAAACAATCACTACTTTATCTTCAAATATAATATTATAAGAAATTTTAAACCATTAATAATCAATTAAATCGTTTTAAAAATAACTACATTTATCTTCAATTGTAGTTAGTTTGGAAAAAGAAGATAACTCGTGGGTTTATGTCTTCATCACCACAATCTTTAGTTGTATTATTAATCTTATTTGGATTATTTGATTAGTATATACCTATATCTTCTAATATTATAGAGTCAAACTTAGTAGAGATAATTTCAAATTATATAAAATCGTATTCGTTATCTTAGTTTACAAATAGCATATTTACCCTTTATAATATTTCAAAACAATCACTACTTTATCTTCAAATATCATATTAAATGAAATTTTATACCATTAATAATCAATTAAACCGTTTTAAAAATAACTACATTTATCTTCAATTGTAGTTAGTTTGGAATAAGAAGATAACCCGTGGGTTTATGTATTCGTCACCACAATCTTTAGTTGTATTATGATTCTTATTTGGATTATTTGATTAATATATACCTATATTTTCTAATCTTTGAATATATGATAGTCTAATTTCATAAAAAAATTCAAACGATCTGAACCATTCACTTAAAAATATTAAATCTTTACAATTTATTCATTTAAAATAAAAAAATCAATTTTTTAGTCAAATTTGTTAGAGATAATTTCAAATCATATAAAATCGTATTCTTCCAACATAATTTATAAATATCATATTTACCATTTATAATATTTAAAAATATCATATTAGACCAAAATTTATTTTTTATTCTAAAATCTTTTATAATCATTTTAATTTCTTTTTAATTATAACCAATAACATTTAACTTTAGAGTGTTGATTTATATAAGAAATACAATCACGTCACTTCGTATTATCTAGTGTTGATGCCGTACGTTATCATTTTTTTAATTCCTATTTAATTCATGTTTTATCATACTTAATACATTTAGTCTCGTACTTTATTATAATAGATACATAAATTAATTATGCCAAATAAAATTATAGTTCTACGTTTAAATCAAATTGCATATTCAGCATGTACTAAAAAATATGTATTTTTTGTTAACCATACGTTTGTTGCATTATTTTTAATTTATTAAAAGAAATATGTATTTATAGTTATACGTTTTTAAAATATAAAGAAATATTTAAGAAATAGCTGTTTAACTTTGATGGTTTTCTAGAAAAACTACAATGGCACATGATTTTGAATTTTTATTAGGTGGTAAAATGATTATATCACTTACACTAAAACCAGTTACCACCGTTCAAAACCACTTCTCTAGTTCTCTCACCAACATTTCATCTTCTCTCGCCATCAACACTCTCACCCCTGCAAGAAACCACCAACAGCACCACCTCCGTCCTTCAGCGTCGTGCCCATTACTATCTCCGGTGATCGGCATTCTTCGTCTCTATGTTCACGCCCAGATCCTCACAGGTTCGTTGCTTCATCTACACGATGACCACTATCCGTTTCCACTGTCCTTTGATAGGTCGCCCTCCACCGGCTATATGCAAATTCCGGCATCTTTTTCTCCATCAACAGCTGTCTTTATTCGCCATACTCTCTGATTGGACCACCCCTCCTGGCAAACAAAGAAAGACAGGTTCAGGTGATTAATAAAAAAAGAGTGCAGGAATGCAAATAGCATTTTTTTTACTAATAAAATTGTGTAGAAAGTATTTTTTAGATATCATGAAATGATACTAACCTACATATCTTCTTCTCTATTCTGAAAGCTCAAGTTTCATAGATATTTAAAAACGTTGATGTCTGTAAATTTATGCATACCTGGTGTTTATTTGATTATTTGGAAGCAAAACCATGAATGAAGGATTATCCCTTCTCCCTCTCGGCACTGTCTAAACACCCACACAAACATTGAACATCAAGAAAATATCATAGGGCTTAGTGCCCTAAAATGTGAATTTATAGCATCTCCTCAAAATCGCAAAGGGTATACAAACTTGAGAATTAATGGTCAGGTACTACAACCGTAATTAATTGAAAGAAGACACCTCAATCATTTAAGACACTGAATCGTTTAAGAGCATCTCAATCGTCAACCTAATAAACGACGCTCAGTTCTTGCCACGTCAAAAAAGCACCTAAACTAATTAGCTTGGATTTGGGAAATGCCAAACAATAACAACGGCCACGTCAGATTTAATACATCTTATTTTAGTATAGATATAGATAGATTATTTACTAGCGGCGACGAATAAAGAGACCCTGAAATATTTTTGTGCTGATACAAAGCTAACAAGAGATTAAACAAAGACAATTTAATATGATTTGCGACTTCGGTGTTCATCAGATAATCTTGAATAGGTAAATATGTGACGAGTATATATTACGGTGAGTAATATAACACGGTGACAAAGTTTATATAATGCGTTCCAAATCTGGAAATAGGCTGAAATTTCGCTAGAATTTTACAAATTATTTGTTTTATTATTATGTAATTCTGTAAATAATGAAAATATATTTAATTTTATTACCTTAACAATAATTCCATATTTCTATATTAAGTTTCCAATTTAAAGTTATTGTCCATTTAGTTATTTCCAAAATAACTATCAATTAATGACATATCATTTATAGCCTAGAGTTAGGAGAAGGATAGATAAGTAATTTCAATTGACTTAATTTTTAAAAGATTAAGTATTTTGATCTAAATGTTTTATAAGTAGTTAAGATATATCGTTTACCTTTTTTTTTTAATGAAAAGTGAGTTTTGTCATACACAATAAAATAGGTTGATTGGATAATTATAGTTTTGAAAATATGAATAGAAATAATTAACAATGAAATTTTAAGAGTATAGTTATCATAATTATAATTTATTGTGTATAATAAAATTTTGTTGTGTATAAATCACCTTTCCTTTTTTATATTACTAGTTTAGTATTATAATTATTATTACTCGATTAAATACATGTATACTTGGTTTACGAAATTGATCAATATTAAATATTAATAAAAAATAATTAAGAGTTATAAAAAATGGAAAAAAATGAGAATTTATAAAACGGTTTAAATGAGGGGAGGGGAAGGACAGACGTGACGGTAAAAACACGGTATCATAACTGCAGAAACGTGATTGTATTACAAGTCATTGTTCATTGTTATAATAATTAGGAATAATAAGTTCAAGTCTTTATTTGTTATAATTAGAATTTAAAATGTTTAGCAAATATTTAAAAACAATAATACTAAATTTTTGTTAGATATGATATTTGGAAATGCTACATAAAATATATATGATATTTATTAGTCATGGTGGATAATTACGATATTTTAATGTTGATGAAGGACATATATGTAATTATTTCAATTTTTTTTGTTCAAATTAAAGTTAAAATCGAATTATATTTTAATATATTAAAATGAATCACATAATTAAAATTGATTTAAAATTAAAGCATAAGATCGTACAATTGATTCAAATTACTCTTTTATTCATAGAGTTAAGTATCAAAAAGTATATCGTTATTGTCACTTTTTGATATTGTATATACCTAATTTTCAAAACTACCATTTAATATATTGAATTCCATAATTACAAAATGATTATTGTCAATAATAATCAGTAATTCCATATCCGTAATTATTGTCAAGAATAAATTAAAAATCCAAAGTTGAAGAGCATATCCTCATCTTCATCTTTAACAAACCCTATCAACATCCAAATACATAATCAAACTCAAATCTTAAGAACAATGATTAAACATTCAAATCAAAAACCCAAAAATTGTGTAATCGTATGAACACAATATGATTAAACATTCAAGAACCCAAATCTGTACGAAAAACACAAATGGAACCCAAATCTATTCGAACCCAAATCTGTAAGATGAAGAAGAATCCCAAAAGTTCCCAGATTTGAGTAATGAACAAACGGAACCCAAATATGTTCGAAAACACCAAAATCCTAATAAATGAACTATCAAACAAATAGAACCCTAAAATATAAAGAATCAACCCTAAAAATTCACAAATGCGAAAAAAGAACTCAGATTTGGAAAAATATGAACAATCAAACCTGTTTACACCGGGGAAATATGAATAATCACTTCACGTAAATGGATTGATGAAGATCTTGAAGAAACGAAATCACCTAAAGTAGAAACCTTTCACATATCTTCCTTTGTAATATGAACAAACGCGTTGAAGAAACGAAATATGAACAATCGGCTTACGCATATCGGTATTAACCCTAGTCGGAGAACCCTTTCATATGTCGGAAGGTGGTAGTGGTGGTGTTGGTTAATGGATTAACCCTAGTCGAAGAAAGTAAAAATGTTTTTAACCTTTCACATGCCGGAAGGTGCTGGTAGTCGACGGAAGTGGAAGGCAGTGGTTGACTAGAAGTATAAGGGTATGTTTGGTTGGACGGAAAGGAATGACAAATGAATGGAATGAACAAAGGAATGAAATGGGCAAAGGAATGGAATAGTTTATTACCATTACATCCGCATGTTTGGTTGCTTCCTCGGAATGGAATGAATCATTACTGCAGTATGTTTGGTAAGGAGAAATAGACATGGGAATTGAATAAAATAAATAAACAATGACCAAAATGCCCCTGTATTAAAAAATAGATATAACTTAATTTAAATAATTTCATATATAAATATTTATTTTAAATTTATACTTGTACACATTTTTAAAAAATTGATAAACATCAAAACTACGAGATTATCACTAATAAATAATGTCAACCTTATAATAGCGAAACCATATAAAAATTGTATTATGCAAGAGTACCACGTCAATTAAGAAAATAGAAAAAGATGGAAATAAATATTCTTATAACGACTAACACTACGTGAAAAACGCGAATCAAATATTCTATAAATTCAATATCAAGCATCTTCAGCAAGCATATCCAAAACCCATGTGAATTTGTCTTCATCCTCAACGGTAAAAAATATCACCATTAGGTCCTCGTTACGTGAAAGCATACGCACAGCCTTGTTACATTCTGGTGTAGTCAAACCATCAACTTTTTTCATCTCTGTGTGAAGCTTTTTGTTGCTTGTTCAATCTTCGAACCGATTATATCGGCCGACTCTTTCAAGCTATTAATTAGAGGATCCCAGCTATTGCTTCTTTTTCTTTTTCGATGCGTACTTGAGCCTTCTCTTAAAGACGCACGAGGAGAAGTCCTAGCATTGTTATCATGACCAGAATCAAAGTCTTCTAATCCGTAATCATTGGGTTGTGGATTATCATCATGTTCTTGTTCTCTATTTATCTCAGATACAACATCTGCAGCTGTTTGAGCATCTCTTCCGTTTGCACGATCCTTCCCAAACACAAGACAAAGATCCCAATAATGAGGAAATTTTTTACCTCTCCATTTGGATGCATTATGGTGTACCTAACAAACCAACCAATAAAAAATTAAATATATTTATTAAAGGATATAACTAAATCATTTTTCGTACTTTAATTAAAATATGTACCTGAATATACGCCTCCCAAACTACTTGTGGCGCTTCAAGCATGTTATTTGTAGAGTCCCATCCAAAACCACTCGTGTTGTTCCCGTTTAACATGTCATGCACAGCAGCCCACTCGTTTCTTAGGGTCTTTATCCGTGATTCTATGTGTGGTTTCGCTTTTATTCCAGAGTTCGGAAGAGAGACGGCTAGTTTGTTTTCAACGGCAATAGAAAAACCAGGCTTAAAACCATTATCTGATTTGAATTGAGATCCCGAATTAAGCACATCAAGCATAGCTTCAACAAGTTTTTCGTCTTCCATCTCATTCCATTTTCTTTTGTTCTTTCCTGGACCCCTTCTGATTTCGGGTTGTGTCTCCATTCCTTCACATGTAATACCAATAATGTTGCTCAAAATGAAATATGTAACAAAAAATATATATGTACCACATTATATATCTAAAGACACCAAATATGAAAACACAATCGAAATCATTATAATAGGTTTGACAACAAAGTTTAGTAAATAAAAGCTACGAATACAATACTTCTAAATCAACTAGTCCTGTTTCTCCATGCATTAAACATAGAAGTGGCCAAATTCTCTCTAAAACGTGTCCATTCATTAGACGTCCCGATGGTTGTTATGTGTTCGACCCGTGATCCAAGATCTTGATCCTCGTCATCGTTGTTTATGTCATTAAGTTCCTCATTATCAAGTGGGTCGTTAGGCAACTCCGTGCGTATGAAGTTATGTAGAATACAACACGCAAGAATGATTTTATTTTGAGTTCTAATGTGGTAAAATGATGGACTCCTAAGTATTGCCCATCTTTTTTTTAAAACTCCAAAACACCGTTCAATGACGTTCCTAGCAGACGAGTGTTTCATATTAAAATATTCTTCAGCCTTTTCTGGTCGTCGTCCGTTCAACCAAGTATTCAGATGATATCTTTGACCTCTGAATGGTGCAAGAAATCCCTCTATTGGTAAACCCGGCATCAACAAGATAATAATTACCTTTACTTACTTTTAGTCCATTTTCTCGTAAAATAGCATTACGAAGTATTCTACCATCAGCAGCTGATCCTTCCCAACCCGGTAATACATATATGAATTGCATATCAGGGGTACAAGCAGCAAGAACGTTTGTCGTTATTTCACCCTTTCGATTACGGTATCTAGGTCTGTCTTCCTCTGAAACATGTACACTTATGTGTGTCCCGTCTATTGCTCCTAAACAGCCCTAACAACATATAAATTTAACATGAGAGTTGGTAACTAGTTTAAAATAATAATACATTTTAGGAGTTTAGTAAATAACATACCTTGAACCATTTCCATCTATCATCTGTTGAATTTTCAGGAATTGGCTCGGGTTTCTTAAATAAGTGATTTTCCAATCTTAGCACGGCATCAAGTATGTTGGAACCTAGAGGGGGGTGAATAGGTTATTTTACTTAGTTTACCAATTTTTCACAAATAAAAATTTGTAAGTTGTGTTAAAAATATTTTTCTTGAAGTTTATAACACAACAAATATATATACTTGAAATAAAGAGAGTAAGGGTAGAGAGATATCACCAATTAGTAGACAAGAGATTTATAGTGGTTCATGCAAGTGTTAACAAACTTGCACTACATCCACTCCTTGGCCTCACCCACCAAGAGTTTGCTCCACAAGCTTCTCTCTTTGAAGGTAGAGATAAACCTTTTACACTTCTCTTTTTCACTTGCAAGAATTAACACTTCAAACTTGCAAGTAAGGTAAAGATAACCTTGCTTCACTCTAATTCTATAGGCTAGAGTTGATCCTTACTTCTCTCTAATTCTAAAGGCTAGAGATTATCCTTACTTCACTCTAATTTGAAAGGATAGAGTTGATCCTTACACTATTACAAAATATATATAAAGATGATGTAGTGTTTAAGCTTTGAAAGCTTTGCTCTTGCTTGATTCTTGATCTTGAATGATAGATGAATTACCAAAGAATATGAGCTCACAAGATAAGAATATATTTTATGTGTTTTTTCTTGTGCAAGAGATACTAAAAAATGAGGTTTGAGTTGGTTTAAATAAGGAAAAAGGTGAAAGTCCAAGCTGTCCAGTACCCTCACGGCCGATCCATGGTCGACCGTGGCTAAAACCGTGAGGTACCTGAACTTTCTTGTTCTTTGCAATATAGACGTTGGACTTTATTTAAAACCACACTCAACTCATTTTTACCATAAAAATCAACTGAAAAATATATGTTCAAAAGGTTGGTTGATCCCATACTCTTAAAGTTTGAATTTAAACACATATATGGAAGTTTGGAAACCAATACACAAAGCATGTTGGAATTTTACCCCTTTGGGAGATTCCTTTGCTAATTATGGTGGTGTATTGTTTCAAAGTAGGATTGTGTTTGTTATTTGCTTAAAATAGTAAGTCTTAGATTTAATCAACCAACACAATTGAGTTTTATAAAATCTTTGTCATTTTTATAAAGTTTTTATAAAAATAATTCTATAAAAACATAAACTAATTTAATTATTTTATTTGTAAGCTCATATAATTCGAACTCTTGTTTGTAGATATCTTCGTCATCGGCTTTGAAGATATCATCTTCACTTGTTAAGTACGAGTTCGGTTGACTTGAAGAAGAACAACATTTAAGAGTTGTGAGCTGAGCAGCGACGGTTGATTCACGGTCGACCGTGGTATCGACCGTGAATGTTGATTTATCTTGATTTCTTCTTTTCTTGTTGAGTTGAAGTCTTTTACTTGTTTGTACTTCACTTGATCATCAATTTGAGGCTTGTTAATTTTCTTTAAGAATATAGATATGAACATATGAATAATTTTGATAAGCAATAGTATCACATGTGTATATTTTTATTATCATCAAAACAAGGAGTGCACTTTTAAATGTATGACCATGTATGCACCAACAAAGTACTTTATTAAAATGTCTACTTATTGTTTCTCCTGACCGACGAAATTGAAACTTCACCACCCGGTTTTTGACATGGTGAGCCAATACATGCAAACAGATAGCAACTTGCTCATCTACTTGTAGGTACTTCGAAGCCTTCAACTTGCCGTACATCTCAAGCATACCACAAAGCTTGACAAAGGCCGACCTATTAACTCTAAGTTGTTGAAGACATGTCTCATCACTTCCATAAACTAATCTTTGCATATATAGTTTCCTTTCAGAATATGTCATTTTGTAGGGAAGTCTAGGCATACGCATGTCTATATGAATACTAATAATAGTCGTCACAAGTTGGATGTACCAACTAATCAAACTAATTATCTCTATCCACAATGAACAAAATGCAACTAGTTTATTTTTTTTCCTCCTATTCAATATAAGACGAGCCATGACTGCAATAAAAGGCAAACATTCTTAAAAACACAATTGCTGCTAAAAGAATTAATTTAAAAAAAACACGCATAGAAACCTTGTCAAAAAGAATTCATAAAAAATGACAAACATTTGACATGTTACAAGAGATGTTGATTAGTGTCATGAATTCATGATTATCCTATAAAATTAGCATATAGTGAATGCCAAACACCTTTGCATTGGTCTGTTTCAAAACCACTCCTAGTAAGAAACATATTCTAAGCTTAAGCAAAACAACCACTTAACAAACCTTCTAGTGCAGTAGCTTTTTTCAATCAAAATCAACCTTTTCATTCACTTGCCATCCATACTCTCTTGTACGTACACACACTGAAACAAGGATGACTAGGAATGTTTGTATTCCTAATATTAAAAAAATGCTAACAAAGACAATTGATATGTGATTTCTATACAAATCTTCTCCAGAAAATATAACATTCTTCCCCCAAAATAAAAAAGGTATCATGAAAACAAACTCCAAATACTCCTAAAACACCTCTAAAAGAATTATACGAGACAAACAATCAAGAATTATATGAAACACAATCCAATCTCAACACTACTATTATCAAATATTTCACTTAGACATTTTAACAAACACCTAGAGGGCATGTCATAATCAAGTTGAACAAAGTTAAAATTAATAAGAAGTATGCAAGAAACAAGATGAATAAACAACATTTTACCATATTGGATTATACACAACATGATATAAAGGAAAAAAGACAAGAAATCATCAAACCTTTTTGACCTGCGTGAGATTGATGACGGGAAAGGAAGAACAATGCTTCGATTCTACTCAAGTTGTTGATCAGATTGAAAAAAAGAGTAGGAACAGAGTTCTTGTTCAGATTGGTGCTTCTACTCACGATAATATTGGAAAAAAAAGCGACTGGAGGAAGATATGGGGATAGGATCGTGGTTTGTTAGAGGATATAATGGTAAATTTGTATTTAGTGAAGGAATGAAATGAGAAAAAGATGGGGAAGTGAGTGGAATGAAAGTAAAGGAATGTGATTACTTACGTAATGCTTCATTCCTTTCACTTAACTTAAACAAACAGCTTTTTCACAAAGGAATGAAATGGAGTATTGCTTTCCTTTCCCTATTACTGCATAACAAACACAGCATAAGGGAATTGAATGTATGAATTCCAGATTTTCTTCATTTTATTATTATTATTATTATTATTATTATTATTATTATTATTAAAAATAAATAATAATCTTATTTAATTTTTTTTTAATTTAGAAATATGTATCACATGTCATATCATGCAACACATAATCAAAACTGGTCACACATTAGCTTTCAGGTTGAATAATCATTTGCAAGTTATGGAAAGTTTAGTACACTAAATGATAGTTTTGAATGTTAGGTATATACAATAACAAAAAGTGATAACTTCAATACACTTTTAGAAACTAAACCCTTATTGATATTATTATTATTATTGTTATTGTAATTATTATTACTACTAGTAACTAAGTGTCATGTGCTTCATAAATGATGGGAAATATTTATATTAGAATATTAACATACGAGCATTAGTTTTTTATCTTATAATATTATTAAAATAAAAGGATGATGACATCATCATCCTTATTAAAAGAGAAGGATGATGACATCATTCTTAATTATAGCAAACTTTTATCAATTACAACCTTATAGTTTACAAATATTCTTAATAACTCCCTCATTATCACTTAATTATATCAATTATCAATTACAACATTTGATTTCACAAATTTTCTTAGGAACCCCCTACAATTACCCGTAACATCCTATTTTCAATATATTTACTTTTCTTATATCAAGGGTGATTAGTTAAAAATCGAAAATAAAGATACTAGAGTTTTTTAAAGTTTCAAACTTTCCATATATATGTAGGTGATTAGTTTAAGTAAACATATAATATATAAAAACAATCTTATATTCTAATTAAAAGAAAAGAGTTTCTCACTCTTCCTAAAAATTCTCCACCAATCACAACACTTGCTTTTAAAAAAAAATTTAAAAAAAATCGAAAAATGCCTCATGATTACGTCAAAAATGCCAAAAATCCTTAAGCCTCGATTTCTTTAGGGTTTTTCGATTTGAATTCAAAATTTAAACGAATTGGAAGGGGGAATTGTGAAAATTCTGAGGGGGTTTTATAAAATATGTCAGGGGCTTTTATGAAAATGTGAGGGGGTTTTATAAAATTTGTATATCAATATAATTGCTTTTAAGAAACCATTATGTACCATGAGATCTACCCATCATAGGCTAATATGTGTATATATATATATATATATATATATATATATATATATATATATATATATATATGTGTGTGTGTGTGTGGGTGTATGTGTGTGTGTGATTGATAATTGGCATGCATCCCCATACATAAAAGAATATATTTATAATAACAAAAGTCCATTACCTTGATATTTCTCATTCACGCTTTCTAACGTGATAAGGGTGCTGTTTCATTTATCCATTACATAAATATTACTTTTTAAAAATAGTGAACACAAGAACCGCATCAATATTACACCATAATTTTTAGATGTGAAAGATAATTTTTTATGTTTTAAAAGAGTACGTATGAAGTATCAAAGATTATGCTGATTGGATATTACAAATTGGAGAAGGAAATCTTGGTGGTTCAAATGATGGAGAGGCTGAAATTGAATTTCCTGATAACTTTTTGATTAAATCAAACGATGATCACATCGAATCAATAATTAACTCCATATATCCATCCATCAACGACAATCTTTATGATATAAATTTTCTACAGGAAAAAGAGCAATTTTGGCTCCCAAAAATGAAGATGTCGAGTGTATTAATGACTTCATGCATGGTTTCAATGATTGATGGTGAGGAGGTATCATATTACAGTTTTGACAGTATCTGTGCAACTGAAGATACTGATACATTTGAAGAATCATTATAGTCACATGAACTTTTAAATTCAGTAAAAGTATCTGGTTTTCCAAACCACAAGTTAACTTTAAAGGTTGGTGTGACTGTAATGATGCTTCACAATATTGAATAGTCTAAAGGCCTTTGCAACGGAACAAGATTACAAGTTACTCGACTTGGTTCACATGTGGTTGAAGCAAAAATAATTGCAGGTAAGAAACAGTTAATACTTACAAATTACCTAACTTCTATATATACTCATAATGCCAACTTCTATATACACTTTATAAATGTTTTAATACCAAAGTGTGAATATATATAATTGCAGGTAAGAATGTTGGTCACATTACTCATATTCCTATATTGAAGTTGATTCCATCAGAGCCTACATTACCATTCAAGTTCCAACGAAGGCAATTTCCTCTCTTGGTTTGTTTTGCAATGACAATAAATAAAAACCAAGGTCAATCTTTATCGAATGTTGGATTTTTTTAGACGACCCGTTTTCACTCATGAGCAGCTATATGTGGCGGTTTCTTGAGTGAAGAGTAAGGAGGGGTTAAAAGTTTTAATTTGCGATGATGAAGACAACCTTACTAATAAAACAATGAATGTTGTTTATAAGGAGGTTCTACAGAAAATTTACATATAATCTTATGTATGAATTTCAAACTTCTGTAATGTTTATAATTTATTACGAGTTTTTATATTCATATCTATGTTTTCTAATTTTCTTTAACGTGTTAGTACTTTTTAAATCTGTATAAATTTAAAATTTTACCGGTGTTGATACACGGATCGCTTAGCTAGTATATGTTAATTATCTTACAAGATATGTGTAAATAGTAACATTAAGATAAAAACTTTCTAATGCCATTATTTATTAGTTAAAAACATTAAAAAAATGTTTAAATTCACCACCATATGAATTGAAATACTCTCATTATTTCATTTTTAATTACTTTTCAAATATAGTGTTTATTAACGGGAGTATCATAACTATTGTAGTCATTTATATCTTAAATCTATAAATAATATTGCATTTCGACATCACACATGTTGCTACGATTCTTCTTCATTTTGATAGTTATCAATTACTGAGAATTAACAATCCTCTTCATCATCTTCAAAGACACCTTTATTGGAACAATATTCAACTTCTAGGAATAAATCACGATTAAGAAATTCTCATGAAAACAATTATGTTCATAATATGTTTTACATTACAATATATGTTTTGCAATTGTATTTTATATACATGTTAGTACTCTTTAAAACCTAAAAAATTTAAAACTAACTTTAATCATTCACCGTGTTTATACACAAGATGTTAAACTATTTAATATTATAAAAGATCACGAGATAACTTCCTTAATACACCACTAGAAATGTTGCACATGACATTTACCAATAGGCATAAATCCATTGTTAAATTGATTTACTTTCAACAACATCACTAAGGAAAAACATTTTATACTAATTGGAGAGTCGTTGGTAATGATGTTAATAACTTTTATTTTTATGGAAGGAATAGTTTTACCAATGGGTTTAATACATTATTCCGTTGAATGAAATGGTTTTACTAACAAATTATAAGATCTTCACTACTCAAATTACAAACGGGTAAATTTAATCACCAATGTCGTTTTCATTAGTAAAAAGGTTTTTGGCTACCATAATGATCACTAAATGCTAGTTTTAATTAGCAACGACTTTCCCTTGGTAAATTACCAATGAAATCTTTGGTAAATTAATTTACCCACAGGCCTTTTTCAAAAAGCCATTTTAATTTGTAATTTTGTTGGTTAACTAAATTACTAGCAGAATTAGCCTACTTATCAACATATTTCACCTGTTGATTTTTACAGTTTTTTAGTATATATGTCCGTATAAAAGTTTGTAACTATATAAACATATCCGTTAAACTTAATATATATTTTTAAACTATTAAAATTCTCACAAATATCCAAATGACTATTTAAAACTAATTAACTAAATTTTATATTAAAAAACTAAACAACATATGTATTCTCAAGCTACTCCATTTAAAAACCGTTCACCCTCGTTAGTCAAGCTTTATTGGCCAAAATTCTTCATTTCTTATTGATTCAAGGAGGTATAAAATTTTAACCTATTTCGTAATTTGTTGTTGGGTATTGTAAATTAAATTACTAACAAAAATTTTAAACTAGAACCATAAAAAATGTTTGTAACTTTATAAATGAGGGTATTAATGAGCCACTCACTGGCGGATGCAAGGCAGGAGAAGAGGGGGGAGAGGCCCCCATTGACCCAAAAAAATTTACTACTAATTATATGGGATTAAAATTGTTTGCCCCCTACAATTTGATCTCAAGGCCCCAGGCCCATCTTAAATGGCAGCCGGCAGCCTTGCCCCCTCCATTTTATGAATTGTGGTTGTTTGATTTGTGACTCTGTGAGTTTAGGTAAAGACTTGAAATTATGTGGCTGTCAACATGCCACATTTACCAACTCTATTTAGGACTTTAGGGCTTATATAATTAATTAATTAATTCTAACCATGTTAATTGCTAACTGATTTAAGGGATTGCACTACTGCCGTATTAGGTTAGTAATTAAGTTAATTAGTATTTGTTAATTGTTAAATAGCACATAGGATTAATAGTTAATTATGGTATTTTTATTTAAAACTTGTATTTGATAAATTATCTATCCAGAAAATATGGAACGATTTTATAAAAGGAAATCATCTTCTTTGACAACATGTGATGGTACTAGTGGAGAATGAAAAAGATGTTATTTTCAAGGAAAATTTCTTGAAAACACTAGCCTTGATAGTTATTTAATGAAATCTACTTTTGTAGTTAATTTTAAAGGCATTATGTAATGTCCTTCTGTTTTTCTTTTGTATACCTAAGTGCTTTTTTTTTGCTACACAACCTAAATGCTACATCATCTCTTCTTACTTTTTTCTTCTCAACCCAAACTCAACCTAAAACACTAGTAGCACCAAACCTTCAACCCAAAATATTGTCTCTCTCCCTACCCACTCACAAAACAATAAAAAAAACTGACAAAGTCAGACTCTCTCTCCCTCCTCTCTCGGTTTGGCTGGCCCGAGAGGTGTTGAACCCGAAGCCAACCCGAACCCCCGTTAACCCAAAGAAACCGAACGGAACCCGAGGGCCGTATGCATGGCCTTAGAAAATAGGCCCCCGTTAACCCAAATGTCTGGATCCGCCACTGGAGCCACTGTTATTAATTCCTGTTGATTTATATAAATTATATAAGTTAGGATTGATTCTCGTAGTATTCATATAAAAAACAATTCTCGTTTTAACTATCATCTAAAGTACTATGTAGTTATAAACATGAAATTCATAGCTCTCTCAAACTCGATGATAATCATCTGTGAAGTGAAGTTTACGATACTTCTTTTTACTTTCAAATGTCGCATGTATAAGATCTAAATGGAGTATTGCATTGACGGACCTAAGTGTATTTTGGGTGTGGCACGGGCCACAGTCAATTTTGTAGACGAAGTGGAAATTTTCATTGTTTTTTAGGCGGGCACCGATTAGATTTTGGGGTATTAATGATTTTTTGATGTCATCAAAATCTAATGAAAAATAAAATAATTAAGTGATAAGATATAGTTCAATCTTCGATTTATACCTTCAAATACTTTAGTGTAGCTTAAAAACAACAATTTAATTAACATGATTTCATATAAATTATGTTTTGTTTTAATATTTGACCCTAAAATACTGGGGCAAAACAACTAAAACCTCGTTAATCAGACCCGATTAAATAGAAACTCGAAAAAATCACAAACAACACTTTCAATTAATTTTAAGTAATTTTATCTTTATCATTAAATGATACTACCCGTCAAAAAAAATTCCTGAATCTGCTTATTGAATACCGACTATGAAGGAATAATACAAGTCGATAATATTATGTAATTAAGATGCTATCATTATTATTAATATAAAAAGTTTTTCTTCATGACTTTGTGATTCTCCATGCCTACTTTTGAGAATTGTAACTAGCTTGCAGAGAAACAGATGGCTTGAACTAAAATACAAAAGGAATAATAAGGGCATGTTTGGTTTGTGAGATTTTAAGGGATTTCACAAGATTTACATTTTAAATCTTTTGAAATCCCATGTTTGGGTGAAAATAAGAAGGAAGTGATTGAGATTTAAAATCAAATAGGTGTGGGATTCTAAATCCCCGAAGGAGGGGTGGTATTTCTAAATCACTCATATGTGAGTTCAAAATCAGGACTTATGTAACCAACAATTCATAGTTCGCCTTCACCATATCAACCGACGCTTCACTCTTGCCGTCGCTACCGTAATTAGTCACCACCATAACCATCACCGTTGTTCATATTCTACAATATGCACCAAAGGCATAAGTCACCTTCTATGCCAACCCTACTTGTGCAAATACACTTCTTCGTGGTCTGCTCTGCACTCTGCCAAAACTCTGCTCCGTGGATTGCTCTGTCCCCTACTACACAAGTTGTTTTTAGTGTCTGTTTTTTCTATTGAGAATAGGACTTAGAGTTTTAACGATTGTTTCAATTATTAATGTGCGTAGATCAAATTTATAAATTGGAATCACTGACACTACAAAAGATCACACAACTAGGCAAACGTACCTAGTTGTATTATAATATAGTATTGGCAATGCCAGATTTCAAATACCGGGAACAAGTATGATTTCAAATGAAAAGGTCTAATTATAATTTAGTCTAAAGAAAGAGAGTAAATGGGGAATTTAGTTTTTAATCTAAAAATGCAGTAAAATTATTATTTAAACTACTAATAAGACCTAAACAAAAAAAATTCAAAATAAGATAAAGCGGAGAGCTTGGAATTAAAATGATCAATAAAAGAAGTGTTCCCAGTTAGACTCGATTATCCCTTATTTATTGTTGATTTCAAGATAGCGCAATGGATGTATTCATCATATACCGATTTCTAAATTAGTTAGATCTCTTGGTCTGATTTAGCAACCCTAAAATTATGAGAACATTAACCCAATGGCCATGATATTAACTATCCAAACAACTAGTCTATTAATTCGTATTATGCAAGACATAATCTTCTTGATCTTGTCGGTCATACAATCAAGCAACTACACCACATGGTCATCACATGCAATTGTTCACACACATTAAAGTTGATAAATGTATAGCATAACCCTATGATTTGGTCCATCACTAGTCATGATCTCTAATGGTCATAGCAAATTATGATTTAAGCAAAAATAGATAAAATGATCATTTCACCTATGAAAACTTAGTAGTTGGTCATAAAAAAAGGAAATTTAACATGATCGATTAACCTAAACATGATAAGTTATACAATTACTAAATATCCCAATCATATAAATCAAACCATAAATCAAAACTAATTTTATCTAATCTAAGTAAAAGTCATGGTATTTAACCCATAATCAAGAGGGTTTTCACCTTGAATTGCACGTGCATACGTACACTTATAATACGTAGGTCCACCATTGTCAACCACCCGAGTTTGTATAAAAGCGTGGATCCTGCAATATATCTTTAGTGTCGACGCAACTAATTCTATCACAAAAATATAATTACAGTGTGCCAAAAAGAAGGTTAATCAATTATGCCCGGCCAAGAGTTGCTCTTTTAATTCTGATGTCTAACTGGTAGGACTCACTTATCCAATCATGTCAAGAAATGTTCAGATAATGCGAGCTGAAGAACCAAAGATTTGTTGATACCTGGACGACAAACTGTTAATGTGTGTCTATATATGTTTGTGTTTTTAGAAAAAAGAAAAAGAAAATAATAATAAATAATAATAAAAGAAAAGGTTTAGATGGAAACAGCAATGATGTTAGCGATGAAGAAATAGAGACAGTGAGATGTCTAATAATCTTGCATGCGTTTGCCTAAATCAACCTAGAGAAGATGCTACTGCGGGCTGCTGCTGTTTTTTTTCTTTTATAAACACTCTGTCGACCACAAATTCGAAGGCAAGATTTTCAGCACTCATTTGCAATTATATTAATTTGTTGGATTGAATAATATCACAATTTAGGAGCTTTTAGTTATACTAATTAAACACGGCCTGTTAACCCTCTTTGCGGATGTTTAATTCATTAATTTGGGGATTAATACTTTAAACAAGAAATCACAGATTTTTTGTAAGAATTGAGATTCTCTCAAATTAAGAAAAAGATGCCTGCTGTTGATTCATGTAAGCGTTTTAGAATATTTTATCGACTACATTTTTCTATAACTTCAAAATATTACTCTTGCAAAATTTATAGTATATTTTCTTATTTGTGTATTGCATGTTTAGGGAAAGAATGTACAAGAATCTCGTACGTGAAAGTAAATGATCAATTGCATACTTGCAACACTTCAACTATTTAAGGGAAAATATATAGATTAATTCCTAAAAATCCAAATTATTACAAAATTTTAATGAGCCTTTCTAGATCTTTAAAATATTTATATAACTTTTTTTATAGTAATATATTTCGATCTCTTTAACGCATAATTCTAAAATGACCAAGCCTAAAAATAGCCAACGAGGTAACAATATTACTTATAACTTTAATTAATTCTTATCACTTTATACATACTATGCTATATATCTTTTGAAAATTAATTAGTGACTATGATCGGAAATAGAAGGATGATTATCATGCATTAATTACTAGGTTATTAACCTCAAGAATATATAGTGATCTATTTAATTAATGATTGAAAGTATATCTTTCTTTTGTGAATGGAGTATCTAATAAAAAACCTTGTCCTTGATTAGGACATACTCTTGTGCACCACCCAGCCTACCTATTGTACTTCTTTCCTTACTTCTATAATGTTTGGGCCCTAGCATGCTACTCCTTTTTACCTTTTTCAAGCCCTTCACATCTATAAATACCAACAACTTCATCACCAAATAAATTGCCAAGCTCCTCTCTCATTAAAAGGGATATATATCATCCTTAACAGCCTTCCTAGCTAGTACTCACTTTAATCTTTTCATTTTAGTTATAAATGGCAAGATTTGGCAAAAAGATTCTGTGTTGTGTTTTCGTCATGTTATTTGTGACCATTGAAGTGTTGCAGGTGAGTGAAGCAAGAAAACTAAGTGAAAACTTTAGGTGTACTGAAAAATGCCTAGAGAAAAAACCATCGAGCGAAGGAAATGGTGCTACAAATCCTAGCCAAGTTCCACCACCTTCTGGTGTGGACGCTTTTCGACCCACGACACCAGGCCACAGCCCTGGCGTTGGCCATTCTGTTCACAACTAAAATAACTCGATTTGTAACTAGTTAAGCTAGTGAAGTGAGGAGGTATATGCTTACGGCCACATTTTTTCTTTTTCATCTTCTTTATTTTGGAGGGAGTTGTATTTTTGTTCTTCCGAAAATATGAGGAAAACGTGTTTGATGAGGCTATAATTAAGCTTTTTCTATCCTCATGTTTGAGAGATGTAAAAGTTTTAATCTTCTCTAGCTAAGTGGTAATATGCAATGTAATTTAAGCAAATGTTATATCGATCATTGTCAATATATTAGAGCAGTCATTAATAAGATTTGACATTTAATAGTTAAAAAGATAAGATGGTGATACATTTATTATAACAAACACAATTGAATATGGGCAAAAAATGGATAAACATAAAAAGATATATAAGAAATATGATGTAATATATTATATATATATGATCGAGGATCCAATCGTGCGAACATGAGGCAACCCAGAAGGTCCTACATGCAGAAACCGTACTAAACATGCAATGGAATACCCTACACCCTACATGTTCAGTGTATTATTGTAGGTGTGATTGATGATGTTGTTGATTGTTCAAGTGGATCATCATTGTCAAGGCTGAAAAATGTCGAACCAACCTACGTATTTTAAGCTAATAATCTAAGTTTATAACAAAAAAACGTACAACTTCTATCTTTTATTACTTGTTGGTAATTAATGGTAAATACACACTGTACGTAATTAATTAGCACCAAATTTAACAAAATTGCTGTACGTTTTCCCTTTTTTCAACTTTAAAGTTTGCTAGTCCCAAATTACACCTCTAATGACGTCCGAAACTCAAAGTTGTACCCCATCTCGATCATCCTCCTGCTGGTATGGGTTCACAACTTTGGGTAATCAACTACAATATTTTTGATCTAGTGTTGAATTTATACATGCATTAGGAATTATTGCTTCCATCTATGACTTTCCGTGAGTTGATGATCTCTCATGTATTAATTTCGTAGTATATACACTATCTTTTCCTTTCTCTTACCCAATGTCACATTCGCGTCACATTATTCATTTTTTCATTTACTTCCCTTACCCGAATTAAGTGTTATATCTCTCTCCTTCAACCTCTTCCCAATTTTTTTTATTATTTTTATATTAAAAAAGTGCACGTGCGCGTGTGATAGCTAGGTTGAGAGTGGCTGGGGGATTGTGCAGCTTCTTGATCGAGGTAAAAGACCCGAAGGCATTACTCGATTTCCCTACCCGAGTAATGAGTACTGGTGTTCTTGTCCTTACCCAATGCTACTCCGTGGAATCGGGTTAAACATAACGAATGGTCTAAAGCCTTTTGTCTCCTCTATTGATTGCTCCCCTAAGGACATGTGTTATACATTACCTTTTTCTTTCCCTTACCCAATGCCACATTAGCGACACATCATTCCTTCTTCTTTCTCCTTACCCAAATTAAGTGTTATAAATCTCCTTCAAATTCTCCTCATTTTTTATTATTTTTATATTAAAAAGTACACGTGTGTGATAGGTTGAGCATAATGAATGGTCTAATACTCTAAACAAAATAAAACGACTACTAGGTTATCCTTTTCATTCAGCAGCTTCCCCAAAATTCGATCGATCCTAAAAGACTGTACTCAATCTCTTTTCGATAAGCCATCAGGCGCATCCTCACTGCCACCGTCACAACTACCTACGTATACCTCACAACATAACCAAACCTCCCTCTCCCTTGGCACCATTGTGCCTCACTGTCACAGTTGTGTCTCTACTTAGCCACCGTCTATCTCCCTTCCTCGGCTTAGGTATGTGTAATTTCAAGATCTTGTATCTTATATTGTTAGAATGGATATTGTACGTGCCAATTCTAGTTGTACGTTAGTTAATTGTGTTGTATGCTAGTAGAATGTGTGTGCTACTACATGTGTGTGCTTATGTGTGTGTTTTTCAGTGTGTGCTTCTATGTATGTGTGTTGTGGGTGTTGTATAGCCCACAAAACAAAGGCAAAATAATATCTTTTGAAAAAATGGAGGGTATGAAGATGTTGACAGAGAAAGGGCTACCCTCCGCTTGGTATGAGTTAACTGTAGAATTCTTGACATCGGAAAAACATGTAAATTGTTATATACAAAACAAAGTAAATCGTGCTAGGAAAATCATTAAGAATCTGGGAGGGGCGAGCTCATATAGCAGTGTTTGCTACAAAAGGTAAGTGTTTATTGCTTAACATACATATAACCTAACTTTTAATATTAAATAGAACAAGAGTAGAGTATAATTCTTTCATGATGCTCATGTGAATACATATAGACAATTTGACAACCAAACAATTGAAGAACTATATGTAAGTGTTTATTTGCAAAATGCTTTGGTGCGTGAGCTTGCTTTGTGAACTTTTTGGGTTCTCATCGTGGACATATAAAAGTCATCGGGCATAAATCTTCTACAGAACAACTATTAGAGTCTACTCTGAGGGACACTCGCAGATATCACCGCATACACATGCACAAGTAAATTAAGTAACATAATTATTTAGCAAAATCATGTTTACTTGTAACGGGTCGTAATGAGTATGTATGAGTTATATTTACTTGTAGTGGGTCATAACGGGTCTATATAGATCATAATTTGCTTGTATCGACTTTATGATGGGCTAGTGTGAATCATATTTTGTAATAGATGATAATGGTTATGCATGAGTTTTATTTACTTGAACGACCCGTAGTAAGTCTTTATGAGACTTGTAACGGGTTATAATGAGTAAGTATTGATCATATATACTTGTAATGGATAATAGTATGTGTAGGTAATATCAACTTGTAACGGGTCATAAAGGGTATGTATGTATTATTTTACTTATAATGGATCATAATGGGTTGGTAAAAGTTATATTTACTAGTAGTGAATGATCATGACTTGTTTATATGGATTATAATTTACTTGTAATGGGTCATAGTGGGCCGGCCGTTCAAGTAGTTTTGACTTATATTGCTTAATAAGTTATTGTACATATTTATTTTGTAGCCGGAGCTTGAAATTGTTCTTAGCAACCTGAAGTTTACACCATAATAATGGAGATATTTCGATTGTTAGCACCCAAAATAATAATGGGTCGCCAAAAAGGGGAAATGAGGACAATGATAATAATGATGAAGAGTAGTTTATATTTGAAATTAGACTTTGTTTTGTGTAACAAACAAATATATTATATTTTGGGTTTTATATTAGTTGTTGGATTTTGTATAATAATTATCTATGATTTTTGTATGTATTATTCTGCATAATATAAACGGATTTATCTGTATTTAATTGGAAAATATTTAAAAAATAAATAAATATTAGTAGCGACGCAAATAGCCACGATAAAGAGTAATAGAGGCTACAGGAAATAGCGGTGACTTCTTGGCAATAGTGATGAAGCAACATGGACGACTCAATAACGGCGACATGTCGCCCGATAGCTAGGTAATAGGGGCGGCATTTTTGGTCTTAAGGGCGACTGTAAGAAAGGAGAATATTCGATCCGTTCTTTACTTAAAAGCTCGAAAGTATATACTGTGCGAGTATGTCTCTTATGCGGTTGATACAAAGATGGAAAAGAAGTTGACAAAACCAACCGATGTTCCAGTGGTTTGTGTATATCCCGATGTATTTCCGGATGATTTGCAGGGTATCCCGCCCGACATAACCGTGGAGTTCCATATTGAACTAGTACCCTCTATTGCACCTGTTACTAGATCAATATCATTTAGCACCACCTGAGATTTTAAAAACTCCCATATAAAGCCTTTATATGATCAAATAACTCACCCTGGGGAGCTCTAGTTCTAGTCGTAAAAAAATGACGGTTTCTTCGGAATATGTATTGATTATCGGGAGTTGAATAAGCTGACGGTGAAGAACAAATATCAATTGTCAAGGATTAACGACGTGTTTGACAAGTTAAATTGAGAGTGAGAGAAAAAGTCGTTCCTAGCTATGACTTTTCGGACCAGATATGGGCTAATTAACGCCCCAATGGCTTTCATTATGAATCTAATGAAACATGTATGCCGAAATGATTGATAAGTAAATAATTGTTTTTATTGATGATATTTTGATTTATTCAAAATCCAAACTAAATAATAGATCATATATCCCACACGTATTAACAACTTTATAAATTCTACACAAGGTAGTGGTTCTAAGTTACAGTTGTAAGTTAAAATCCATTCAAGTCACAACAAATTGCAAGCCAGACATAATAGTCGGCAAACTCTTTGGCCATATTTCTAGTGTTATATATAAATATGTTTCAGCATCTTTTAGGTTCCAACTTGTAATAAATTAGCTAAAACAGATAGTAACCTCTATATCAATATATATGTGTATCGCATGCATCATGCATGTTTCTGCATTAATTCCAACGGTTTGCTTGAAAACTAGCTTCCATAACAACAAGACTGCAGAGATAGCAGGAAAAAGAAATGCTTATTAAGTAAGTTTCACCAACCCCATTCATCTATCAATGGAATCTCCATTGGAGATCGCAACCATCGATCATTTCTTAACCCATTTAATTTACGATACTTTTTGTTGTTGTCTACTTGCTGCTAGCTTAAATAATTAATTGTATAACAATCGAAGCATGGCCTCATATATGGCCTTTAGCTCCTTGACCCAGGGAAGCATGCAGCTTTTTGTTTATTCTCCGGTAATATTAATTATATGGTATAAGTGCAAGTTGTCAAATTAAGAATCTTAATTTGCTGTTAACTGCAAAGAATCTTAATTTGTACATTTGGTGGGCTATATATTAATTAAACTAAAGTACTAACACAGTACCCTAATTGCTTTGGCTGGCTGGCAAACTAGCTTTATACATTATCGAAAGGGTACGTACCATACGCACTGAGTTATTTAAACGTCCTTCTTTAGTAATATATATTTTTATTCTTTAATTCTTTTATATAAATTAAATGAAGTTATATATATATATATATAGGCAAAAGTTCAAACGAGAACTATTTTTCGTACGAGAACTGCGAGAACCAATCTGAGCCGTCCAATTCCCCCTCTTTTAATGTCATTGCCCACCCATGAATTCCTCACATGCACACTGCCACACTTGATCCCCTCCACGCTCTCCATCCATGAAGTTCCCATATCCAAGGAATGACCGAGATTGGTTCTCGCAGTTCTCGTACGAAAAACAGTTCTCGTTTGAACTCTCCCCTATATATATATATATATATATATATATATATATATATATATATATATATATATATATATATATATATATATATATATATATGGCCTCTATGAAAGATGTTTCGTAGAGACCAATTTTTGACATCCAACTGGCCCATATACACTAGTACACACATGCTTTTTTAAACCGGTTTTAAAGGATAAAAAAATCGATTTTTCTCTGGTCATAATAAGGGTGGTCTAGATAAGGAATAACATAAAGAGCGGTTATAACCGGTCTCCAAAATCACATATAGACCGGTTTTTATCATACGCGACCCTAATCAATTGTACATGGAGACCTGTTTTACTTTATCACTTTACAGATCGGTATTCATCCCCTCTCTCAATGGTATTATTTATAGATCTGTTCTATTAAAACCGGTCTTTATGTAACTTTTTTTTTAAATTAATACCATAATATAAGGCTACACTGTATGTCAATAATTGAATTGAGAATATATAAAAACAACAATATAAGACAAAACTAACTTATTATCTCATGAACAACAAAGATATATTTATTAAAAGAAGTCTCAAAAATTGAGATATAAAGTTCTTACAAATTAAGATCTCTAAATAGAAATCAACATAATAACTATCTAAACCTTTTGAGATTGCAGACTTATATTATAACTAATAATAATGTTGAAGACAATGTCCCAATAATTCTTACTTTTGCTCAAATTTCTTTATCCTCTATATATATAATGAAAAACAATGATTCCTTCCAAGATTATTGGCAAATATCCATCAAGAGCATAAGCACCACTTCATGCTTGAACTTGAAGAACTTTTAACTGAAACTTTTGTAATTATATGACTTGACAACCTTCTCTCAATCGGTATTTAAAGCGAAAAAATAGGTACCTATACAACCTGCTCTCACTCACTTTAATTACTGATCTGTAAATATAAATTTCTTTCCTTTAAATCATATATGACCCGGACACATTAACACCAATAGAATTTCGACTTAAGAAATCTTAGCTACGAGCAATACCAAAAATAAACTATTTTAATATCATTAGGCTAGAAGTAAATGATAAATTTGGATCATTGCACCTTTTATTGAAAATATTAGAATAGTTTTGACCGACTTAGAGAAAGGTACGTTTGCGCAAATAACCTTTTTTAAACGTATACTTGTTCGAATATTAAAATATAAATAAAAGCCTGCTAGTTTATTAACATCGGAAGTGTGCCGGCGGAAAGTACGATTGACAACTTTCCTGTTGAATATGACAATTAAGAGGATCAAAAAGCACATGCATATATACCATTTTTAAGTTCAAGAATGTAGTTAAAGTGTTGTCATTTCATTTTCCATATATAATGCGGAGAATATTCTAATTATCAAGACCGAATAAACTTAATTTAGGTTTTAGTTAATTGTATTTACAGCTAGCTAGAAATTAACTGGCGAACCCAGGATTTTTAGGGACCGGTGACATCATATTAAGGTAAAAATAAGATCAAGTAAGATTACGGGTGTTGTTCTGGTTTTTTTTTCGGGTTTCCGGTTAATCATGTCGGGTTAATGACGTTTCAGTTGTTTTTCCGGTATATTATGGCTAAAATCTAAAACAAAACACAATTTATATGAAGCTTTATTAATCACATTGTTATTTTTAAAGTAAACTAGAATGTTTTAAAAGTATAAATCAAATATTGAACTATAATTTATCATTTTGTTTTAAAAAAACTCATTTTTCATTGGATTTTTTTAAATGAAAAAATCACTGGTAGCACCAAAAAATTTGGCTGGTAGCACCATTAAAAAAAGTCGAATATTTTCACTACGCATGTAAAATTGACCGGTGGCACGTGCCACCGCTGGACCATATATATGTCCGCCCCTGCACACACATATATTAGTACTGTGTCCGACCAATGCTGCGGCGATAAATAGTTTTTGTTTTGTAACATTCGTTTTCAATATAATGATATTCATTCGCGTAATTCAATGTCACGAAAAAAAATTCAGCAGCATGTTCATTATTTTTTCATCAATTTTTCTTATATTTGTATCAACTATTTTATTATTTTAAAAATATTAAATATAGAACCCCTTAACAATACAATTCCCCACCTATGTTACTACAATTTCAAGACAAGATACTTTTTTATCTATCCTTATTTTATAAATTAGATTTTTTTGTTTCATTGTTTATTAAACTATGTTAAAAAAATCTATAAAGAGTTGGCGGATAAAAGAGAAATAAATGAAAACTCGGGATGTTGGTGGGTAGAACTATTCGCCGCAAACTCATTAAAAAATGGCTCATTAATGATGTACTAAGGATGAGTATCTTGAAAAATTCAAACCCACTTTTTTATGACCGTCTATTTGGATTCAATTCACGGTTTAAAAATATATAAAATACCAAAATACCTCTATTAACGAGCATTAATTTTGGTACAAATGTTACTCGTAATAAGAACGGTTCTCATTATTTACTCGATATTAAACAAGGCATATAGAAGTAAAGCTAGAGAATACAATGCTATTATGTAGCGGCATCTAATAATTTCTACTTGATAACTTGTTCATTTGGTAACATGTATATTTTTAACGTAATACGATTACAACGAATAATTTTCATTTGGTAGCATGTATATTTTCTTTAACTTTTTTCCATCTTCTTTATTTTCCTGTTCTCAATAAACTATTAGATTATTTTAAAATATATTTTGAGAACAATAAAATAAGAAAAAAGGTCTCTACTTATAAAATAGATTAAATTACTTGAAAATATAAAGTGTAAATTAGTAATTTGAAACTATATAATTAAGAGTTTAAGAAAATAAAGTAAAGGAAACTATTGATTATGAGCTACTTAAATAAAAATAAAGTATATGTTAATAAATTCTAATTATAGGTTATTGAGTTGTGTTCAATATAGTCCATATAAAAAACATAGTCCTGACATTTTAATATTCAATCACATGTGATTCAGTATACAATCACATGTGATTGGAAAATCATCACATGTGAATTACGAAAATGCCACCCCGCCCAAAATTTTAATATTCAATCTGGATCATTGATGGGGCTGATCTAAAAACTAAAATTAGTCACTCAGGACTATGCATTAATTATGGACTATATTGAATATTTCTCATAGGTTATTTAGGTTTAGGAGTTCTACTTATATACATTTTCTTATAATTATGTTAAAATATTTATTACATGATAGAATATTTAAAATGAAAGTTTTGGTTATGAAAATAATTGTTAATAATTAAGTTGATTTGTATTGACTTGATTTTTTCTATAATATGGAGGGTTTAGTTATTAAAATGACATATAAGAATCTTATTAACTCTATTTAATAGTTACTTTATTTAATATTTTCCATTTAGTTTATATGAGGGTTATTTTAGTAATTTTAAAATACTTAAAGTTTAAAAGATTACGTAAAAGATTTAAATGCTTTATAATATAGTATATATTAGTAAATATTGGATTATGTATTGGTAATTTAGCATGCATGTGATCATTTAAAAGTTACAAGTTTAATTTGGAGTATTATATATTTTTAAGGTTGTGAATTAAATTTCTTAAAGATCGACGTAAGGTGTAGATTTATAAGTATAATTAGGTTGTATATTATTTAGTATAAAAAGAAGCTAGTAATATAAACTATGCATAGAATATTGCAAGTTGAAAAAAATAGCATGTGAGATTGAGCCGCAAAGTTGAAAGAATAAGGTTGTGAAAGCATAAGGAATATTTGATAGAAATATAGAATCAGTTATGGTTGGAGCTGTCTTTTACCAGATTCGTGGAACCAAGATACTCCCTTCCTCGTGGGAACTTTTGCTTTGTGTCTGACAGAGTGTGTGCGTATGTAAACTAGCTAATCACATGCTTAAATCATCAAAATTACAGTTGAAGTTTTAATCTTTTTATATGTCACGTTGCTGATATTTATTTGGTTCTTCCTACTTCACCAGCTTTATGCCCATGTTCCTTGAAGTGTTTAGTCATGTGTATGGTCTAAAAAAACTTTCAAGTGAGTATTCTTTGCATAGCTAGTTAATTAATTTTTAATGCTATTACATGAAGATAAATTCTTAAATACACTTTAGTACTAGAAAAGAGAGTAACACCAACAGTAACTTATGAAGGAAAAACTCTATGCAGCAATTATTTTTACCAAATTTCTAACAAAATCATATTTAACACAAATCTAACAACTCAGAATTTGAAACAAACCCCACGGAGACACATTTGATGTACATGAAACATCATCTTCGAGATAATTTGACTCACATGTAAATTAAACTACTTAATATATAAAAAAATAGCGTCTTGACCACAATGAATTCTTTTTGGCCTAATGGAAATTAAGCAAATTAATCCTAACAATTGGTATTAAAACGAGGTCATTGGTTCAATCCCACTTCTTCAATAAAATGTTACGGGGAAGCTAGCTAGTTGGATGTGTTATTGACCTTCATCTTCCTAAATCCACTTGTATGTTGTGAGGAGATGGAATTTCATGAGTTTAAGACATTTAGAGTAGATGACACGGAGAGAATGTTGGTATGAGACAGTATCTCCGAAATAATTTGACCCATTGACAAGTTAAGCTACTCAAATAAGAAAGAGATAGCTCATTGACCACACAAATTTCTTTTAGTTTAATGGTACGTAAGCTCATTGATCCTAACACGTATATCACGATTTTGATGTACAATGCCGACTAACCAAAAGAGGATGATTTCATTGCCATCGTAAAACACATAAACATAAAGACGTTAGGGGTATATAGCAGACCAGTTGATGGCAAAGTGTCCCTAATTAAGTCTTTCTATGTTGGGGATTAAATTGTCATGAACTAAAATATATAAGAGATGTGAGAGTATGTGTTAGAGAATGAGAGACGAGTCTTGAGATGTTAGTAAAGATAAGAAATAGTAACCATTTTAACCGAATGTGCAATGCACATGAAATATCTTATCGATTGAAAGCACCTATCGTATAACAAAGGTACCTCTAGTGCAAGAAAATAAAACTTTTTTTGTTTACCTTATTTTGAAGACTTAAGGACCAAACATATGATCATTTCATATGTAAAGAACTAACAATGCTATTAGCCCGATTACAAATTATCTAATACTTCCTTAACTAAAAATCTTGATTCCATCCCTACATAAATTAAGTAAAGGGTAATTTTCACCGGTCGTCTTTAAGGATCGTCAAAATTACAAGTTAAGTAAAGGGTTATTTTAACCGGTCGTCACTAAAAATCTTGATTCCTAATTTTTGATGCACTTGTAGTTCTTTTTTGAACTCACAATTAGTACCCCTTATCTGCACTATACATCATGGTAATTGTGTTATTCACCCCCTTTTTAAAATTTCTAGAAAATTAATTGAAAAACACTCTCCTAATTTGTCTTGTCTCTCCGTTTCTTAGACTCTCACTCTCTATCTCTTTCTCCTCTCCACCCCCATTTTAGACCAAGAACCCCCACCCCATCCTAATTTCTGGCAAATTTATCTCTATTGACATTTTCTATCGTCATCGATCACCGCACCACCAATGCCACATTGCTACCCTCTAAATGCTACCTACCATCACCACTCTTTTGTGTTGGAGAGATAATCATTTTAACCGAATAATCATATACGTCTATTGAAATACATATGATTTGATAATAACAAAACCAGACCTTTAGTAATACTAAGAATTAATCTTAACATGTGTTGTTAAGATTTCGACTTTTAATTTGCTAAGTACAAAATATTAGCTAAAGACTTGTAAGTACTAAGTATCAGCCGGAGCCTACATGTGAGATCAACTAAGAAAAAGACAAGTGTATAAAACTATTAGCCTATACAAGTTTGCTTATCAGCTGAATGAATTCATCTATTAGCTGAGTGACCAAGACTATCAGCTGATGATCACAATGAGGTATCTCAAGTCATCAACTAAGTACATCTTTCAAACACTTAGTTTTATTTTAATAAACTCACCACTCTAAATAATCAGTTGAACAACTTTGGTCAGCTATCATATAGGTTGATAAGTTTGTACAATCCTTAGGCTAACAGTTTGACCAGCTAAGTACTATTCAACAATTGAGCAATTTGTAATAAGTTGAACATAGCTTTGATCTACTGAGTATCCAACACTTAGGTTGAGAAAACCATTTTTGTTACTTTAGTACATTTTGATTAGCTGAGTCGTGTTCTTGAGTTATACGATTTGTCAGATTACAAGAATTCTTTTGCAACTGTTCTAAGTCAAAAGGCTAGATGTATGTTGTTCATTTTAGCCTTAAATATTTATTTTGTAAAAGTATTTGCACTTTTTATACCACAAAGTGGGACAAAAGAGATAGAACTTTAGCCTCTGGAAAAAGGATAAAGCGTAACTTCGAAACAAGATCTTGAAGATTTGATAGAGTACTAAAGCATGGTCAGTAACAACATCTTTGTTAAATTTAAATCTGGAGAAGTATGTCGTTGATTAAATTACAATCATCAAAAGTGAAGTTGATATTTACAGGCAAAAATGTATGATAAATAATATTATTATTTTGTCAGTGGGGTGTACAATTCAAAAAGTATTATTATTTATTGGGTACCCAATTAAAATAATATTACTTTAATCACCAATCACTTTATAATTAAAATATTATTATTCTTATACCACTTTATATCCAACAACTTTCAACCGTTTGTCCAACGCTCTATATCTACACTCCAACACGCAATCTCACCGTTTAAACACACTGGAATTTATACTCGAGGAACAAAGTCAAGCTTTTAAGCAAAACAAGTTTAAGAATAAAGCATAGTGTAGAAAACTTGTCTATGCGTGGAAATTGTTCGACATTAGTTGTCTTATAATCTATGTGTTAGACATTTTATTGTCATCTTTTATTGTATTTGAAATTTTCGTTTTCTTGTACATGTAAATCTTGTTTCAAATCAATAAGAATTATATTAAAAGTAATTGTTTGTGCATTAAAATAAAATAGCTTAAGTTTGTATTCAACCATCCTATTCTACACAAACATTTGTTGTTACATACTCAATTGAGACTAACACTTTGGATGCTACTTCTCACCACCACCACCATGAAATATCAAGAACCATCACCAATAGTTCACAATCGAAGGTACAAACCCTTGAAGAAAGTGTCTTTGAGGGTTAGGGTTTCTCGACTCGGTCCTCATGTTCCACATCCACATGAGATTGATTTTCGTAATGCAGATCCAAATGTGTCGTGTTTGATTTTCGTATTTAGGCTTTTATTTCCATCTTCAATGTTGTGTTTAGTGTTTGATTTTAGGTTTATGTGTTTTTAAATTCCTTTTCAAAGTTGATTCAGATGGTGTTTTGGGCTTGTCTCTAGTATAATTCAATCACGATTTTAGGTTTGATTTTTGGTTCAAAGCCGATTTATGTGGTGTTTTAGGCTTGATTTTCAACCAACTTTAACTAAGTTTGAACATTAATTACCTAAGCTTGATCACAGTTCACATATTTTAAACTGAATTCATTACTAATTGAATAATGTTGAATATAATTCATCATTTAGAGACAAATTTCTTTTATGACTATGGATTAGTGACTGACGTAGTAAATATTGTATATAGAATTATTAAGTTTCATAAATTGTGGCAAATATGTTGTTCATTAGATACAATTTGAAGACGAGTTTTTCTCATTTCTAATTTGCGATATATTAGCAACAAAAATGCCACATATTGAATTATTGTACTCCCAAACCATCGTTTATTAGTTGCTTAACTAGCTACAGTTTAGAGAGATATATTTTGTAGCTACTTTGCCACAAATTAGCGACTAGCACATTAGATTATTGATAAGTAATTACTTAATTCTAAAAACCGTTACTAATATGTCGCTAATTTGCAACGTATTTAGTTTATATTTAACAAATAGTAATTAAATTCTGAAACCATTTGCTAGGTTGTTGTTAATTAGCTACAATTTAGAGACATAATCTGTTTGTAATTAATTGCAACGAACTAGTGACGAAAATGGTACATTTACCTAAAATATCGTTAATATGTTACTAATTATCTACAACTTAGCGACATATTATATCTATGGCTAATCTCTAACGAATTGGTGACAGAAATGGTACAGATGCCTAAACCATCGCTAATTTACTACAGTTTAGAGACAAAATTATTTAGTCGGTATTTTGGTACGGATTTACAATGATAGTATAAAAAATTTACAATTTTATTTTTGATTCAAATCTATCGCTAAATTGTGGTTAATCCCTAACGATGAATTCTGGACATCTCAAAAATTCGTCGCTAAACGACTCATTTCTTATAATGTTGGCGCAATGAATACAAAAGGTTGATGATGAAACTAGCTTAATTGAAAGGATCATAAGTTATTCGTTAATTAACCTTACAAAGATACCTATTTTACATTAAATATTATGTTAAATTTAATTAAAGATAAAAAATGAATAATAAATAAGTAGGTGTGCAATAGGAAATGCATAATTACCTCAATGTGTAGTGTATATGCAGGATATTAACGGTGATTATTATGATAATTTGAACAAACCTCTTATCTTCTAATATATATATATATATATATATATATATATATATATATATATATATATATATATATATATATATATATAACTAATTATCACCAATTCTATTACATAATTCTAGTCTTTTATTTAATCACAATTAAATGATAACTATTTATTTGATTATTAAAATTCAATTTAATTAAAACTCACTAACTTTACATTAATTATAACCACTCAAAACCTTAAGTAAGTAATTTGATTACTTTTCAAATTATACAGCTAAAAGTTACGGAACAAATGCATATATATTAGAAACAATCTTATCTTAAAACAAATCAATTTTGTAATATATATATATATATATATATATATATATATATATATATATATATATATATATATATATATATGGGAGAGTTCATTCGAGATCCGTTGTTAGTGCGAGAATCGCGAGAATCAATCTCAGCCGTTCCTTGGATATGGGAAGTATCATGGATGGAGAGCGTGGAGAGATAGAGTGTAGCAGAGTGCATGTGAGGAATTCATGGGTGAGAATGACATTGAAGGAGGTGGAATTAGACGGCTTATATTGGTTCTCGCGGTTCTCGCACTAACAACGGTTCTCGCATGAACTTTTCTCTCTCTCTCTCTCTCTCTCTCTCTCTCTATATATATATATATATATATATATATATATATATATATATATATATATATATGGGAGAGTTCAAACGAGAACTGTTTTTCGTACGAGAACTACGAAAACTAATCTTAGCCGTTGATTTGATAAAGTGGAATCCATGGATGTGAAGCGTGAGAGAATCAAGTGTGGTGGGTGCATGTGATGAATTCATAGGTGGACAATGACATTGAAGGAGGGGAATTGGACGGCTCAGATTGGTTCTCGCGGTTCTCGTACAAAAACAGTTCTCGTTTGAACTTTTGCCTATATATATATATATATATATATATATATATATATATATATATATATGTTTTAATTTATAATTAATTAACTATTATATAAGTAATGATATAATTAATTTACATTGTTATGAATAATAATTTATATAAGTCTTTATCCATACATATTTAATAGATAGGTAATAAATAATAATCTTGTTTCTTGAAGACTTATCCATTATATATGTATAAATAGATGATCACTTATGTATTTACTTAGTTCTTTTAGTTTTATTTTATCTTATTCTCTCTATAATCCACAACTTATTTTTAGCACGAAAACTCTAGAAAAAAATGACAACAACAAGGAATTAGGAGAATTAGTACAATGATCGTTATTAATTCTAAAATAATTCAATATGTTTAAAAATATAAATAAACTATTATTTAGTAAATGAGCGGCCTTGATTTTTAAACCATGTAGGATATACATATTTCATTACTGTTTGGACATATTATTTTTTATAATCTTAATTTATCATTCTTTTAAATTTTTATTTATTTCACGTATTATAATTATTTGATATTTATTTATGGGTTTAGTTCCCGAAAATGTATCCAACTTGTCACCTTTTGCTATTGTGTGTACTGAACTTACATATCTTACCGTTTAATGTACTGAAGTTACAAAACTTACCATTTAATATACTTTACCTCCAATAGCAAGTTACCTGGTGATGTGGCACAGGTTACCTTGACGTGGAAGTGACATGTATTTTTTTTAAGAACAAATGAAAATAAGAAAATATAATATTAATAATAAATAATTTCCAGATTTATGTTTATTAGTTTATTACCCAAGGCAATTAATTAATGAGGGTTTTATTCAAATTTCTAGAAGGTCCCGTTCGGCTCTTCTTCGGAAATGGATGTTCAAATCAAGTCTTGTTTTTCAAATTTCTCCTTTTCCTCTTTGAAAATTTCCAAATTTTTCTTTCTCTTCAAATTTCCAGATTTGATTAAGGTTTTCATTGTTGGATTTGTTCTTGAAGGGCTTGTATGGTTTCGATTTCCAGATGCAAGTGGAGTTCTTGGTTCTTAATCGATTACGAATCATGATCCATCAAATCGATCGGCGTTTAGGGTTCTTGGTTCTTAATCGATTAAGATTCATGAGTTTCCAGATCTAAGCGATTTAGGGTTTCTATTTTATATCAGCGAAATAATCTCCAGGTATGTAATTGCCGGATCTGAGTTTTTGTTGGCTATACTCCTCAATTTTCAGATCTAGTTCTTGTCAAGTACAGTTTCATAGTTGTGATATTAGTTAATAGGTTTTGATTTCTTGATGTGAGTTCTAATCTTGGGTTCTTGATTGTTGCACTTTGGGGTTCTTAGAATCTTAGGGTTTATCATTAACGATTTAGGCTTTCTTTTTCTACTTCATTTTCATCCAAGGGGATTTCTTGAAAGACAAACCTTTTGATTTATGGGTTTCTTTTTTTTATATGATCTTCATCGTTGATTTCTAGTGTTTCGTTTGTAACACTGTACTTTTTAAACAATACTTTACTGCACGCGTAAGCTAATTACATATAATAATCTTGATTACATAATAGATACAAAAGATTAACTTGTTTTATACATTAAAACTTTTACAGTGTTAATTCAAAACAGGCTCTTAATTAAAACTTTGACATCAGAGTGAGGTCTGTCCATATTTCCAGTCCCAAGCTTCAAAGCTCACCAAGATAATCTGCAAAACAGTCTAGTGGGGAATTAGCACAAAGCTAAGTGAGGGAACCAATATCTAATCAAATACAAGGCAAACATGCCTAAACCCAAATAGCTTATGAATCCCAAGAGAACCGGCGGTGTTGCAAGCACCTACAACCAAGGTCGGCCAAAACCAAAGTTTACCGATAGCCCTGCTAACAGTGATAACAGTACCAGCCTTCTTGTGTACAACAAATGCACCTCAAGATCTGGTACGGTACACCCCCAAGCAACAAGCCCAGCATCATGCTGATATCTAAATAACATGTATATACAATCCAAACAAGAGCATTCCAAATAGGATATTAAATCCTGTATATCAAAAGATATAAACCCACTCACCAAAGTCTTCAAAACTCTGGTACACTCAAGTGACTAACTTCACTGAGTCTTCTCAATTCCTGAGAATAAAATAACCCAAGTCAGTATTTAATTCATAATACTGATCCAAAATAAGTATCATATATACTTACATATTCCCATATATTCATTATATATAAATCAATAGATATATAATACATGTATATCCCAAATCCAATTTCTCACAAATAAACAATCAAATACAATTCCTTGTGAATCGCATGCGATTAACACTGATTCAGATTACTTGTGAATCGCATGCGATTGATACTAGGTACTTCAATGCGATTCGAACATTAACTTAGTCAATTCCAATGCGATCCGAATCCAATGTGATTCCCATAAGGTTCCAATGCGATTCAAGCTAATGCAAATCCCATGCGATTCCAAGTCCAATGCAATCCAAATCGAATGCGATCCAAAGGGCATTTAAATTCAATCCAATACCATGCGATTCATATCCAATCCAATGCGAATCAAGTTCATATGTTATCCAGTGCGATTCAATTTCAGTAAAGGAATTTCTTAAGTATAAACATCCATTGTCAAGGCTACCCACTTTAATGCGATCATACTCAAGGGAAATTCCAATGCGATCCAAGTTCAATGTAATTCATATGATTCGAGTCTAAGGAGTCATATTTCACGATTCCGAATGCTTCAATCCCCAATTCCGATCAATGCATAAATTCATCCGAAATATCAATTTCAAATTCAGATTAACACCGATCTAACATGCAAGTTATTCATAACTTCTATGATCATTTAAAGCATAGAAATGACATATAAACATGATCAATCTAACATGCATTCACATATATGCATAGAATGAACATCACGTTTCAATCAAAATAGCATGCAACTTCAAAACCGAATTTAATTAACGATTAACACATAAAGATCAATTAATCTAACCTTGATAATGTAACACCCGCGTTTAGGGCCTAGTTGTTTCGTGGCGGTGGTGAGTTATTTAATTGATTATATTAGTATATTTGATTGTTAATAATTATTTGCTATTTATTTATATATTTATTTGATGCTTGCTTGGTATTTAATTTGGACCGTGAGGTAAAAGGTAAAAATATTAGTTTAATATTTTTATATGATATTGGTACCATATGATTCGTTTTTATACGAGGGTCCCGAATATTACCTCGTTGCTTGTTAATGACTTGAGTAGGACCGCTTTATTTAGGTTTCTGTATGCTAGATATCAGTATTTGCACTGTGTAGTGTATTATGTTAAGTATTGACCTATATATATAGCATTTGTGTGTGTTGATCTCATTTGTTTGGCTGCATAAGAAAAGAGAGAAAGAACCTTTTGCTCACACATACATACTTGAGTCCGTAAATCTATTTTCGAGTTCTAAAGCGAGAGTTAACGGTTGGTTTTCGAGCAAGAGGTGTGTTGTGTTGTTTATGTCGGGTTTTGATTAGGAAGTTCTTGAATGTTGTGTTTCGGCCGTGCGAAGTGGAGTCCACTACGTGCGTAGTGACTCCATTACGTGCGAAGTGAATGTTGAAGAAGATGATGTCGATGGGTTTTGGTCGCACGAAGTGTGTTCCACTACGTGCGTACCAGTGCCCATTGCGTGCGAAGTGGGTTAGCCACTTCGTTAGTTTGAAGTTCAATACGTGCGAAGTGGAGTCCACTACGTGCGTAGTGACTCCATTACGTGCGTAGTGATACATACGTTAATTCTGTAATCTTATTGCTTGTAGCCAATGAGAGTTGTCGTTTTTGTAGATTGAAATGTAATCCCAATTACTGACTAAGTTATGATGTGTTTCAGGAAACGAGAAGGCTCAGTGACATTAGAATACTGAGTGTGGTGTTGGAGAACACAGGTGAGTGGACTTTAATGCACCAGTGGTTTTGGTTGTAACTGTTATGGTTACTTGAATTTTATATGATTAATCATGCGATAGACTGTTTAGTCTGATATGATTGTTTGATTGGCTATGTGATGATTGTTGAAATTGTGTCCAAGATATGAGTATCAAGGCATGAAATTGTGCTCATGATGTTTGTGGCAGAGGTCAGCTAAGCGTGGTTTTGGGCTGGGTCAGTTGCTTCTGGTTAGGCAGTTTTAGATCCTCTGTCGCATTTGTTGTAGCAGAGGGGGTTTAACTGTGCCAGTTAGCAGATGGCTATCGGTAGATCATTGCTATGGCCAGCATTGATCGTAGGCTCGGCAGAGCCGCCGGTCCTTTGATATTTGAGATAAACTGTTCTTGTGATCGTTGTGGTTATGCTTTAATTGCTTGTGGCTTGATTTTCATTCACTTAGCTTTGTGCTAATTCCCCACCTTAACTATCTGTTTCAGGTTTTGAGGGCACGGTAGGTTGCAGCTTTTGTGTACAGGGAAAGTTTGACCGTAGCTCTGATATTTTGGGTTTTAGAATGATGAGCCATACTTTATAAATGTTTTGTAACACTAAAGGAAGTACTGTATGTTTGTACAGTGTTGGCTTTAATTTTAATGTTATTTTCGTTTTAGTTTTATAACGTATTACTTCCGCTGTGATAAAAAAAAAAACATGGCTTGTATTTTTGCGGTGTTACAATTTGGTATCAGAGCCCTGGTTTGGCATGCGAGCACGTTTAGAGTGTTCAATTCCCAAATCTTGGCTCGAGGTTGGTCAAACCTTTCCTGTGGGGGAATTAGAGTGTTTGGATTTGTTGTGTGTGTGTACTAACGGTTGTCTAATAAGTTTGGAGGTGATGTGATTGTAACAGATATGGCAAGTCAAGAGATTCCAACCGAGATTCCGGTGACCCTTGCTCAGGCTGGAACTTCTACAATTCCAGTTTTAGAGAATCCAGTAATAGTCAACACTTCGGGTAGAGAATTAGATACAACTCAGAATGACTATATATTTCAACTTGAAAGTGAACTTCAGGAGCTTCGAGAAACAGTTCACAATTTTGAGCAGCAGAGGTTGATACAGAATTCTCAAACACCGATTCCAACAGCAGCTGTTGCTACAGTGTCAACAACACCACCACTTTCAGTACCATTTTCTGTTCCATTTTCTACTGTTGCTTCACAGGGTGCACAACAGCCGATTATCTATCAATTTACTGCACCAGGAGCTTACCCCTACCCAGGATTTGGTCAACATAATAAATTTAAGCAATTCATGGATTGTAGACCTTCAGAGTATAGCGGTAGTACGGATCCCAATATAACTTTGAATTGGTTGAGGGAGATGACCAAGGCCTTGGATACTGCGGAATGCGAGGAGAAAGTGCGGGTATTATATGCTACTCAAAGACTCAAAGGAGATGCCATGGTATGGTGGGATTCGATTACCGGTCATTTTACAAAGCAGCAGATGAGTAGTATTACTTGGGAGCAATTTGAGGGAAAGGTTTGTGAGCAATACTGTGCATCTTTTGAGATGGAACGAATCAAGAAGGAGTTCATGGATTTGCAGATGACTGATAATATGTCTGTGGATGAATATTTGCACATCAGTGGGTTCCGGACGAAGCTTCAAGAGTTCAGCATTTTGTGAGAGTTTTGCATCCAGATTACAGGAGTGTTACTAGGTGGGCTAGCACTTTATCTCAAGCTTTTACCCTAGCTAAGTCAGCCGAGGGTGATGCTCAAGCCAAGGAGAAGTTGAATAAAGATAGAATTTCTCAACAGAGATCCCGGTTTGATTATTTTAATACCCAACATCGGCAGGGAAATCAAGGAGGTCAGGGAAGTCAACGTCAAGGACAGGGTCAGAGTCAGAGCAGTCAGAATCGTAGGCTTACATCTGGTGGGTCTACTCAGAGAGCCCCGTGGTGTAATAAATGTAAGTCTTTTCATCATGGACTTTGTACCCTACAGACAGCCAGATGTATTCGTTGTGGTCAGTTTGGGCATGAATTGAAGAATTGTAGATTTCCGAGGAGTGTTTGTTGGAATTGTCAAAAGGAGGGGCACAGAGCAGGTGAGTGCCGTGTGGGTAAGAAATCGGGGACTGGGTCGGTATCGGGATCGGTTGTGGGATCTTCGTCCGCTTCAAGACAGAAAAGGAAGAACCCTCCGTCAGCTGAGGGTAGAGCATTCCGGATGTCAGTAGATGATGCTGCTGCTACTGATGATGTCATCACGGGTATGTTTCTCATAAATTCTATACCTGCACGTGTGTTATTTGATTCTGGTGCCAATCGTTCATTTATTTCTGTGACATTTTGTAATAAATTGAAATTGCCTACTTCGAATGTTGCTGCTCCATTAGAAGTAGAGATAGCTGATGGTAAAACGGTTCCAGTCACAACGGCTGTGTCTGGGGCTGAAATTGATATTGATGGTACATGCTTTCCTGTTTCTTTTCTGTTAATGCCTATAGTTGGTTTTGATGCTGTTATGGGTATGGATTGGTTGAGTCAGAACCGAGCTGTTATTAAATGCCATAGAAAACTGATTTCATTTCCTTTACCTGATGGGTCATACGTAGTGGCTCGCGGGGAGAGGGTTAGACCTGCTTTTCCTATTATCTCGTATATGAAGGCTAGAAAATCTCTGGCCAAAGGGTGTGAATCCTACCTTGCTCATGTGGTTGATGTTAAAAAGGAGAAACAGATTGTTTCTGATATTCGGGTGGTTTCGGAATACCCGGAAGTGTTTCCAGATAAATTACCTGGGTTGCCTCCGGTTCGGGAGGTAGAATATAGGATTGATTTGATTCCAGGTTCGAGCCCAGTGGCTAAAGCTCCTTACCGGTTAGCTCCTTCTGAAATCCGTGAGATGATGACACAGATTCAGGATTTGCTAGATAGGGGTTTTATTCGTCCTAGTTCTTCTCCGTGGGGTGCACCGGTTTTGTTTGTGAAAAAGAAAGACGGCACTTTGCGTATGTGTATTGACTACAGGGAACTGAATAAGAGAACGGTTAAAAATAAATACCCTTTACCCAGAATTGATGATTTGTTTGATCAGTTGCAGGGTGCTTCTTATTTTTCTAAAATTGATCTGCGCTCGGGTTATCACCAGGTACGTGTTTCTGAAGCTGATGTTCCTAAAACCGCTTTCCGTACCAGATATGGTCATTATGAGTTTTTAGTTATGCCTTTCGGTTTAACTAACGCCCCTGCTGTATTTATGGATTTAATGAATCGGGTCTGTCGGCCGTTTTTGGATAAATTCGTGATTGTATTTATTGATGACATCTTGGTTTATTCTAAAACTGAGTCCGAGCACGAGCTTCATTTGAGGCAAGTTTTAGAAACTTTAAAACGGGAGCAACTTTTTGCAAAATTTTCTAAATGTGAGTTCTGGATGCGGGAGATTCAATTTTTGGGGCATGTTATCTGTAAAGATGGGGTTAAAGTCGATCCGGCTAAAGTTGAAGCAGTTATGAACTGGAGTGCTCCTAAAACATCATCTGAGATTAAAAGTTTTCTGGGATTGGCGGGTTATTATCGCAGATTTATTAAAGATTTTTCGAAAATTGCGAGTAATATAATGAAATTAACCCGTAAAGATGTGCCATTTAAGTGGAATAATGAACATGAGACGGCTTTTCAGACGTTGAAACAACTATTATGGCAGGCTCCTATTCTTGCACTACCTGATGGTTCTGATGAATTTGTAGTGTTCTGTGATGCTTCCTTTGCAGGTTTGGGTTGTGTTTTAATGCAGCATGATCGGGTTATTGCTTATGCTTCACGGCAATTGAAACCACACGAGAAGAATTATCCAACCCATGATTTAGAACTTGCAGCTGTAGTCTTTGCGTTGAAACTGTGGAGGCATTACTTATATGGTACGAAATGTGTTATTTGTACTGATCATAAGAGTCTGCAGTATGTATTTTCCCAGAAAGAACTTAATATGCGGCAGAGACGGTGGTTAGAACTCATTAAGGATTATGATTGTGAGATTCGATATCACCCGGGGAAAGCAAATGTTGTAGCAGATGCTTTGAGCCGCAAGGGAGCTGGTGATAGTATTCGATTTATGCGAGTTGAGATCGTTTCTGACTTAGTGGATAGGCTTAAATCTGCTCAGTTAGAAGCTTTAAAAGATGAAAATCTGAAGTTAGAGATTATGATGAAGAGAAAAGATGAAGAGAAAAGATGATTTGATTAATGATTCGCGCGGATTGAAGACTTATCAGTCTCGTGTTTGGGTGCCATTGCTTGGAGAGCTTCGGGGTTTGATTTTGGCAGAGGCTCACAAGTCAAGATTGTCTGTTCATCCTGGTAGCACAAAAATGTACAACGATCTTAAAGTGCTGTATTGGTGGCCTACTATGAAGACAGATGTTGCAAAGTTTGTGGGAACGTGTCATATTTGTGCTCAGGTCAAAGCAGAGCACCAGAAACCTTACGGGTCTTTGAAATAGTTGGAGATACCAGAGTGGAAATGGGAACACATCACGATGGATTTTGTATCCAAACTTCCATGTACTCAGCGGAAACATGATAAAATTTGGGTGATTGTTGACCGTTTGACGAAGAGTGCTCACTTTCTTGCCACCAGTGAGACAGCGTCACTCAGCAGATTAGCTCAGTTGTACATCGATGAGATTGTATCACGGCACGGTATTCCTCTTTCTATTGTTTCTGATCGAGATCCCAGATTTGTTTCTAACTTTTGGAGGAGTTTACAGCATGCATTGGGGACGCGTGTTAATTTGAGTACAACTTATCATCCTCAGACAGACGGTCAGAGTGAGCGTACTATTCAGACACTTGAGGATATGTTACGCGCCTGTGTGTTAGAATATGGTGGGTCTTGGGATTCACACTTGCCTTTAATTGAATTTGCGTATAATAATTCTTATCACTCGAGTATCGGTATGCCGCCTTATGAGATGTTATACGGTCGTCGCTGTCGTACTCCTACTTGTTGGTTAGAAGCAGGTGAGAAACAGTTTGCGGGTCCCGATATTGTTCAGATGACGGCTGAGAAAGTTGCTATTGCTCGGGAAAAGTTGAAAGTTGCTAGAGACAGACAAAAGATGTACGCAGATCCACGCCGCAGACCAGTTACGTTTGTTGAAGGTGAGTTAGTTTATCTGAAAGTTTCTCCGTGGAAAGGGGTTATTCGCTTTGGGAAACGTGGGAAACTAGCACCACGATACATTGGTCCGTTTCGCATACGACATATAGTCAACGACCAGACTGTTACTCTTGATCTTCCACCAGAGTTAGCGGGTATTCATGATACTTTTAATGCCTGTTACTTACGTAAATGTAATGTTGAGGATGAAAGTCAGATTCTCCCGGTTCATGATCTGAAAGTTGATTCGAAAATGCGATTAATAGAAGAACCAGTTGAGATAGTTGATCGTAAAACAACGAAGCTTCGGAGGAAAGAGATTCCTATGGTTTTGATTAAATGGAAGCATAGTTTGGGTTCAGATTTAACATGGGAGACTGAGGCAGACATGAGGAACCGCTACCCTAGCCTATTTGAGCGCGATGAGATTCCGGGGACGGAATCTTCTTTAGGGGGAGAGATTTGTAACACCCGCGTTTAGGGCCTAGTTGTTTCGTGGCGGTGGTGAGTTATTTAATTGATTATATTAGTATATTTGATTGTTAATAATTATTTGCTATTTATTTATATATTTATTTGATGCTTGCTTGGTATTTAATTTGGACCGTGAGGTAAAAGGTAAAAATATTAGTTTAATATTTTTATATGATATTGGTACCATATGATTCGTTTTTATACGAGGGTCCCGAATATTACCTCGTTGCTTGTTAATGACTTGAGTAGGACCGCTTTATTTAGGTTTCTGTATGCTAGATATCAGTATTTGCACTGTGTAGTGTATTATGTTAAGTATTGACCTATATATATAGCATTTGTGTGTGTTGATCTCATTTGTTTGGCTGCATAAGAAAAGAGAGAAAGAACCTTTTGCTCACACATACATACTTGAGTCCGTAAATCTATTTTCGAGTTCTAAAGCGAGAGTTAACGGTTGGTTTTCGAGCAAGAGGTGTGTTGTGTTGTTTATGTCGGGTTTTGATTAGGAAGTTCTTGAATGTTGTGTTTCGGCCGTGCGAAGTGGAGTCCACTACGTGCGTAGTGACTCCATTACGTGCGAAGTGAATGTTGAAGAAGATGATGTCGATGGGTTTTGGTCGCACGAAGTGTGTTCCACTACGTGCGTACCAGTGCCCATTGCGTGCGAAGTGGGTTAGCCACTTCGTTAGTTTGAAGTTCAATACGTGCGAAGTGGAGTCCACTACGTGCGTAGTGACTCCATTACGTGCGTAGTGATACATACGTTAATTCTGTAATCTTATTGCTTGTAGCCAATGAGAGTTGTCGTTTTTGTAGATTGAAATGTAATCCCAATTACTGACTAAGTTATGATGTGTTTCAGGAAACGAGAAGGCTCAGTGACATTAGAATACTGAGTGTGGTGTTGGAGAACACAGGTGAGTGGACTTTAATGCACCAGTGGTTTTGGTTGTAACTGTTATGGTTACTTGAATTTTATATGATTAATCATGCGATAGACTGTTTAGTCTGATATGATTGTTTGATTGGCTATGTGATGATTGTTGAAATTGTGTCCAAGATATGAGTATCAAGGCATGAAATTGTGCTCATGATGTTTGTGGCAGAGGTCAGCTAAGCGTGGTTTTGGGCTGGGTCAGTTGCTTCTGGTTAGGCAGTTTTAGATCCTCTGTCGCATTTGTTGTAGCAGAGGGGGTTTAACTGTGCCAGTTAGCAGATGGCTATCGGTAGATCATTGCTATGGCCAGCATTGATCGTAGGCTCGGCAGAGCCGCCGGTCCTTTGATATTTGAGATAAACTGTTCTTGTGATCGTTGTGGTTATGCTTTAATTGCTTGTGGCTTGATTTTCATTCACTTAGCTTTGTGCTAATTCCCCACCTTAACTATCTGTTTCAGGTTTTGAGGGCACGGTAGGTTGCAGCTTTTGTGTACAGGGAAAGTTTGACCGTAGCTCTGATATTTTGGGTTTTAGAATGATGAGCCATACTTTATAAATGTTTTGTAACACTAAAGGAAGTACTGTATGTTTGTACAGTGTTGGCTTTAATTTTAATGTTATTTTCGTTTTAGTTTTATAACGTATTACTTCCGCTGTGATTAAAAAAAAAACATGGCTTGTATTTTTGCGGTGTTACAGATAACTTGACCTCTTGAAATCTATTATCAAACAAGATCTTTCAATCCAAAATCGGCTTTCCCTTTCTATCTTCAACCGAGAGCACACACACACATTCAAGTTTTACACATTTGCATGTAAATGAGAGTGGTAATGACTATCCCTCTCTTTAATCGGTTAACCCACATAACAAAGAGGTTAGTGGCAATCTAGGGGAAATAGGGTGGTGACTAATCACCCCCATTCTCGGCCACCTCAAAACCCACCGCCCCACTAACCATTATTTAATTAATTAACATATAATTATTTAATTCACAAATTAAATAATTAAATCACAAAAGAATTAAACCACATAATAAACTTAAATCTCAACTTAAGTTTGATTAATTACCTTAATTAATCTAGGTTGGGAAAGTGGGTGTTACATCGTTGTTCAACGAGAAACCATAGCATCCAAGACAAAAAAGAAAGCCTTTCTGCAGAAGCCTAAATCGAAGGTTGCTTTCTTTAATTCTTTCTTTATCTATTAATAAGACACGACCTTTTTTTTCGTGTTAGTGATTTGGTTTTTTGGTTTATGTTTATGAAGGTTTGATGATGAATATGGAGGTTGTGTTTGAATATCCCAGTCTTGAAGATGATGAATGTTCTTTAGAAAATAAAAATAAAAAATAAATGAGGTGGCAATAATAAGCATTAATTGTTGACATGGAATCATACGTGGCATTTCATAAACATAAAACATAATTAAAAAAAAAAATTTACCGGTAACCTGAGTAGCAGGTTAACCGATACATTAAGTGTTAACTTTAGAAAACTTGATACATTAAATGGTAAGTTTGTAAGTTCAGTACATACTATAGCAAAATGTGACAAGTTGGATACATTTTCGAGAACTAAACCCTTTATTTATTAATATTTAATATTTATAATTTTAAACAGCCCGTGTATCACACGGGAATAAATCTAGTCTATGATAATATATCTCTAATAAAATACTAATATATTTTATTAAAAATTCTGAAATTAGTATATCTACTAGTAATTTTTAATTTTTAATCTTTAATATATATTATAAACTAAGATTATGATATCGTTATTCTATTTTTAAAATATTTTTCATCAATCATGTCTATTTATTTTTTGAATTCGTTGCTTTTATATCACTAACCTTAAGCTTTAAATTAGTTGTTTTTACGCCAAAAACTTATGCTTTATTTTCTTAAAGATTAAATGCTTTAAAATTAGTTGTTAATATATCTACTATATAAAAAAAACAATATTGATAGAGAATATAAACGATAATAATATTTGAACAATATTGATAGAGAATATAAACAATAATAATATTTGAACCATATCAATATCGTTGGATTCTAGTTGACATAATAGTTTAATTAGTACCAAACATGAATTAAATATTTTCAACTATAAGCTATTACAAACTGGTCAAAATTTATACTTTCTTTGACTGAATAATATTAATTATAGTTTTATTATAAAAATATAGAATAGAATAATGCAATTTGAAAGGAATATTTAATGGAATTAATCGGTTATACGGTGGGCGCTTGGTTTTAATTAGTTAATTAACAATTATTTGTCTTTTACCTCATTGCTTGAACCAAGATGGGTTTGTCTGCTGTCTAAAAACTAATCACAAGCGTCTTTATTTGTTATGTTTTAGAACCATAAATATGCAATGCCACTAAAAATACTATTGAATAATTTAAGTTAGACTATCCGTATTTATGACATAGTGATATCCATGATTGTTTGATACATCAGTTTTTCCAATCAATATATAATTATTTCTTTCGGTTAAAAATAGTGGTGGTGTTGTTGGAAGTTGTAAAGGTAGTCTTATACGATTGACTTTATTCTTTTATGAAGTTTGTTTATTTGGTTCACATATCAGTTGTTTTTAATGTTTTTTTGACCCATTTAACTATAAATACATATTTTTGACCCAATTAACATAGATTCACGTATTAATATCCTGTTTTATTTTATTTCAGTGATTCTTGACCCGTTTAACTTGAAAAACATAGTGTTTGACCCATTTAACTATAAATACATAATTTTGACCCGTTTAACATAGATTCACGCATTAGTAATGTGTTTCACTTCATTTTAATGATTCTTGACCTGTTGAACTATAAATACATATTTTTTTACTCGATTAACATGGATTTACGCATTAGTAACCTCTTTCACTTCATTTTAATGATTCTTGACCCGTTTAACCTGAAATACATAATATTTGACCTGTTTATAGTTATAACCTTTTGACCCGTTCCAATGAATCCTCTAATTTTCTATAAAAAAACAAGAATAGAAATAGAAACAATAACATTGAAAAAAATAAGTAGATATTTAAGATAAAAAATTGGATGTTTGACCCGCTTCAATTGCAAAATTCATTCTTTTTCCCGCAAAGCATCTTCAGCCTTCTTTTTTTGAACAACCCGTGATGTAGTAACCTAATCTCTTACAATAAGAACATTTCTTCTTTTGACCTAAGCGCTTACAATAAGACCCATCTCTCACTTTCAATTGCAAAATTCATTCAAGTGCGTTTTCATCATCATTACATTCAAAATTCGAAGAGTTATCATTTGGTCTCTCACTTTCATTTTCGAAATCCACATTTCTGAATTCATGGTGTGAGGGACGCCTTTAAAAAAAGAAACACAATGAAATGAAATCGGAACAAAAATGGTTGAAGCAATATAAGCTGCAATTTACTCTATTTAATTTAGTATCCAGATGCAATAATCAAAATTATGGAAGCAATATAAGTTGAAATTAATAACCTCAAGGAATATTGCTAGAATGAAAGAACCATACTAATGAAATAAAAACAGAGATCAACTGAAAGAACCACACTCATGAAATCAATAATAGAGTTCAACAGCAGTCTTTATTTGATCAATTAGAAAGATTTGAACCCACTAAATAGTTGTAGAATACAGAATGCACCAATCACAGTTATCTCACAATTATATGTCGATGATTTAGAATCCACCCATCACAATTACCTGTGGATGATTTAGTTGATTGGGCAATAGGAATCCAATCGTTGACATATACGAATTAAATACGAACGCTTCCAGAGAACTATAAAAGCAATACGAATCCAATTGAATCCAATCATTATTCAAGAATGACAAAAGCTTAAGAGGGTTTTGTGTTTTCCGTTTGTATTGAGCCGAGAAGAAGGGTTTACGTGATTTTTGAAAAAAGCCCAAACGATGTCGTATTGTGTAGTTCTACATCTAAGGTTAGGTACATAACAGCCACATATTCTCTTTCCCCATATATATATATATATATATATATATATATATATATATATATATATATATATATATATATATAGGGTGAGGTTATATAAAGAATCTTTCTTAAACATAGAACCTAAAGAACCTTCTCTGATAATGATATGTGACACATAATTTAAGGGCAAAAAAGGAAATTAAAAAAAAAAAAGTCGGCGTCTCACAGCCCTCCCCCCAAGCAACCCCCAACAAACTTAAAAAAAAAACCCCACTTACTTTAAATGATCATAACTTGTTCATTTTTTACAATTTTAATCAAAAAATTATACCGTTAGATTAAGTTTTTCGTCCTCTTTCAAACAAGATCGGGCTTGATATATTTCACAATTTTTTTTTTGAAATGCAAATTTTGCATTTTGAGTTCTGTTCATACTAAATGCAAAATGCAAAAAATCGAAAAATGCAAAATATCATCATGAAGGTCATACATATGCTTCCAAAATGCAAAATATGAAAATACATAATGCAAAATGCTTCCAAAATGCAAAATCTGACAGAAACACTACCTGCTGCCCAAATGCAAACAAAATTTTCATGTTAAATTTTTTTTTAGAAAAATATGAGAAAAGTGATATTGTTTGAAAGAGGATTAAAAAACTAAAAGATTGATATAAATTTTTTGTTTAAATTCACAAAACTTAAAAAGTTCTGACAATTTAAAGTTTTTTGTTTTTTTTTTTATAAATTCCTAGGTTGTTGGGAGGGGCATTTTCCATATTTACCCTTTTCTTCATAATTTAATACATAATAATTACAGTTTTGTCATTGTTCAATTTCATCCATTGATTTTGATGATCTAGTGGTCCAGATTAGTTCTTTAGGTTCTTTGTTTAACACATGGTTCTTTATTACACACACACACACACACACACACACACACACATATATATATATATATATATATATATATATATATATATATATATATTCAAAAGTTCAAACGAGAACTATTTCTCGTACGAGAACTGTGAGAAGCAATCTGAGTCGTCCAATCCCTTCTTCTTTAATGTCATCATCCACCCATGAATTCATCACATGGACCATGTCACACTTGATCCCACCACGTTCTACATCCATTAATTTCACTTATCTATGAATTCCACTTAGGGTTATATTTGCTATGATAGAGTTATATTTGCATGCTTAATTACCAGTATGAAAGATAATTGTTGTGATTATATGCGCGCATGAAATGGATCCTAATTGGATCAACTATTTGTTTAAGAGATTTTGTCCGAACACTGACGGGTGAACAACTGAGGTCAGTCAGGTAGACGGGTGATGATCTGGCTGGGTTCCCAGGGTCCTTAGGGACTATGAATTGGGGAACTAACGGTACTCAGGAGTATACGCTTGGGTATGGCTCTGCAGGCCGCTGTTCCTCTATGGAATTGGGTTCTTTGCTTAGGCTGGAACCAGTATGACAGAGTGTACCACGTGGACTGCTCTTCGCTCCCCCACTAGTGTAATTGGTTGCGGCTGATTCCCCGGCTTGGGTTGTTGAGCGGGGCTAGCTACCCTGCGAGACACGACTCCTGCTGACATGATTGGCGCGCCGCAATATGATAGGATAGCTCTGTGTGCTGTTCCTATATGTGATAGCCAGCTTATTGTTGCTTATGTGTAATTGGTGCTCACTAGCTAGTTGTAGCTAACGGTGCAAGATTTCCTTTTTTCGCAGGTTGATGCTAGAGGCCTGGTGAGGCGGGAACTGTTGGTAGTCTTTTGTTGTAATTATCTTTTGGGAAATACGCTTGTTATATATATATATATATATATATATATATATATATATGGATCCGATGGTCGGTTTTAGTTGGTAACGCTTGTAGATTACGAACTTGGCTAATTCTTTTGATGTAATTAAACAGCCGAGTCAGTTATCGTTGTTTTTGTAAATGGTGTTTATTTCCGCTGCACGCTTTTGATAATAGTTGTGAAAAAGTTTAAATTAACTCTAATTTTAAGCTCGTTAGAGGTGGCGTTACAAGTAGGTATCAGAGCCTAAGTTTGAGGAATTGAGTACTCGTTGAAGTATTCAATCTCAAGCTCGGGCCCGACCATCGTTAAGTGTTCCTATCGGGGTAATTGGGGTTGAGTGTGAGCGTTATATGTTTACTGCTCAATGTGGACTAACTTGTGTGTTAGTAATTGTCGGATAAATGGTGTATTAATTGTGGTCTAGGTTTGAATAGTAAGTTGATTAGAAATGGCTGAGCGTCGAGCTACCACCGAAGAGGCTCTCAAGCAGATGGAGGATGAGGCCTCAACTATACGTCAGGAAGCTGAGGACGAGGCTTCTCAGCATAATACGGAGCCGCTGAGACAAGATCAGGATCAGGCGGCTTATGTTAGACTACTTGAGGAGGAGCTTCGATTGACTAGGGAGCTGCTACAGAACGTGATGGCGGGAAAGAAGCAAGAGAAGTGTTCCTATAAGAAGTTTATGTCTTGCGGGCCGAAGGTTTATGAGGGTAGTGATAATCCCTCTGAGACTATACGTTAGTTGCGTGAGACGGATCAAGTCTTTGAATCTTGGGATTGTGAGTCTGAGGACCGTGTCAAGTACGATGTTCGATTGTTAAAGGGGCGTGCTCTGGATTGGTGGGATACGGTGAAAGATACGTTAAGCAAAGAGGTGATCGCTGCTCTGACTTGGGAGCAGTTCTCTGAGAAAGTGAAAACCAAGTATTGCACAGATTATGACCTTGAGAGGATGGAGAACGAGTTTAACAGTCTCCGTAAGGGGGACAAACCAGTAGAGGACCTTATCAACACTTTTACAGATAAGGTGAGATTTATTCCGCATTTGGTGACTGACAAGAAAGCTAAGATGCGGAAGTTTGTGAATATGCTTCCACTTGATTATCGTGCTTATGTGAGAGTTGCTGCTACTATGGATCGGGCGTTTGAGATAGCCCGACAGGTTGATGGGGATCGTCGTCAGAGTAAGGGGGATCATGTTGCTGAGGGCCAGAAAAGAAAGTTTCAGCAGTTTTCAAAGTCTGGTACTTCTAAAGGGCATTCGTCGACTGGTGGAAAGCCTGATTCTTTGAAGAAGGCTAAGTTTGAGGGTTCGTGGTGCTCTCAGTGTCGTACCTACCATACTGGTGATTTTTCTAAGGCCACTACCCGGTGCATCAGGTGTGGTCAGAAGGGGCACTCGGTGGCAGAGTGCGAGTTCAAGGAGAATGTCTGCTACAAGTGCCACAAGCCAGGGCACAAGATTTCTGATTGTAGGTCGAAGACATATGCTGGAACAGGAGGATCTGCCTCAGGGCAGAAGAAAGACAATGCTCCCCGTGCTAAAGGGCGGGCGTTTCAGATGACGAAAGAAGAAGCGAAGGGGGCTGGGGACGTGATTACGGGTACTTTTCTTATTAACTCTACCCCAGCATGCGTATTGTTTGATTCTGGAGCTACATATTCTTTTGTGTCTGTATCTTTCTGTGATAAACTGCAAATGTCTAGATCCAATGTTATTAAGATCGGGATCTTATCTAGGATCGTTTTCGTCTTTGCAAGATCGGATCGTAAGATCGAGATCGGGATCGTAAGATCCTACCACTAGTCATTAATGTTTTTTTAGGTTTTTTATATGCTATAATTTTTATCAAAAACCAATTATATAATTTTTTACGAGGGAATGAAACATTAATTTTTAAAATAACATATATCAAATCGTCCAAATTTTAAATATTAAGAGCATAGATAACGACTCACCACAATTCATTGGTCAACGTATCATAACAAAATTTAACATGTGAGTCTACAATCAATAAATCTAGAGAATATTGTGCACAACATTAATTCTTTATTTCATAACAAATATTATTCTCATAAACTTATATCTCTTATAACAAAAGAAAAATGAAAAATGTGACGCGTATAAAGTAGAAAACTGCGAATAATTGTTTAAAAAGAATAAAATAAAATAATAGTAATAACCAAAAAAATGTAAAAAATAAAAATGTATAATGATAGTAATAATTAAAAAATGTAAAAAAAACAAAAAGATTGGGATCGTGGGATCGTAAGATCGCTGTACGATCCTACGATCTTGCTACGATCTTACGATCGTGAGTACGATCCTACCTATTTACGATCCTAAGTACGATCCGGCGAGTTTTTGGTTGGTAAGATCGTAGGATAGTACGATCCTACTATCAGGATCGCGATTTTGATAACTATGCCTGGATCTGTATTATCTGAGCCACTAAGAGTAGAGACTGCTAGTGGTAAAGTAGTTTCAGTTGTAGATAATGTCCCTCAAGCGGTTATTGATATCGACGGGAGTAGTTTTCCTGTTTCTCTTCTTTTAATGCCGATTGCGGGATTCGATTTTGTAATTGGGATGGATTGGCTTAGCAAGCTAAACGCTGAGATTTTCTGTTCCAAGAAGTTGATTAAAGTTCCTTTACCTGACGGGTCATATGCTGTGGCTCGTGGCGAAAGACAAAAGTCAGATATTCCTATTATTTCTCTGATGAAAGCAAGGAAGTTGGTTTCGAAAGGCTGCGATTGTTATCTAGCCCATGTGATTGACTCGAAATTGGAGAAACGTGTTGCTAGCGATATTCCGGTGGTGACAGATTATCCAGAGGTATTTCCTGATGAGTTGCCTGGGTTACCGCCAGTCAGAGATGTAGAGTATCGTATTGATCTTGTTCCGGAGCTAACCCTGTAGCTAAAGCTCCATATCGTCTTGCTCCTTCTGAGGTTCGCGAGATGATGACGCATATTCAGGAGTTGCTTGACAAAGGCTTTATTCGCCCGAGTTCTTCTCCTTGGGGTGTTCCGATGCTGTTCGTGAAAAAGAAAGATGGAACGATGAGAATGTGCATTGATTACTGGGAGCTGAATAAGCGAACGGTAAAGAACAAGTATCCTCTACCGCGGATAGACGATTTATTTGATCAACTGCAGGGAGCGACGTGGACCTGATGAATCGCTATGGATATCACCAAGTGTTGGTTGCCGACGAAGATGTTCTAAAGACGGCTTTCCGCACTCGCTATGGTCATTATCAGTTTTTGGTGATGCCATTTGGCTTAACCAATGCTCCTGCTGTTTTCATAGACCTGATGAATCGGGTTTGTCATCCTTTTCTTGATAAATCGGTGATTGTGTTTATTGACGATATTCTCATTTACTCTAAAACTGAAGTTTAACAAGACTCTCATTTGCGAGAGGTTCTCGAAACTCTTAAATGGGAGAAGCTATACGCTAAATTTTCAAAGTGTGAGTTCTGGCTGCGAGAAGTCCATTTCCTAGGTCACGTGATCTGTAGTGATGGTGTGAAAGTTGACCCGACGAAAGTCGAAGCGGTTATGAATTGGGGAGTTCTTCGAACTCCTTCCGAAGTTAGAAGTTTTCTTGGCTTAGCTGGTTACTATCGGCGGTTTATCCACGACTTTTCTAAACTTGCAGGTCCTTTGACTAAACTAACTCGCAAAGATGTTGCATTTGTTTGGGCGGAAGCTCAAGAACAAGCGTTTCAATCTCTGAAACGGCTACTGTGCGAAGCTCCAATACTTTCCTTGCCAGAGGGATCTGAAGATTTTGTTGTTTACTGTGATGCTTCGTATTCGGGATTGGGGTGTGTATTGATGCAGCGCGATAAAGTGATTGCCTACGCTTCAAGGCAATTGAAACCTCATGAAGGCAACTATCCGACTCATGATCTTGAGTTGGCAGCGGTGGTGTTCGCGTTGAAATTGTGGAGGCACTATCTTTACGACACCAAATGTGTGGTCTGCACAGATCACAAGAGCCTACAGTATGTTTTCACACAGAAAGAACTCAATATGAGACAACGCAGATGGCTCGAGTTGATAAAAGATTATGATTGTGAAATTCGCTACCATCCCGGTAAGGCCAACGTGGTGGCGGATGTTTTGAGTCGCAAAAGCTCTACGGTAGACGCGAAGTTTGTGAAGCTCACAGTGGTTCCTGATATCATTGCCCGATTGAAGGAAGCACAACAAGTGGCATTGCAAGATGAAAACCTAAAGGTCGAAACGATGAAGAAGCTGAAAGATCAACTTGTTGACGATACTCGCGGATTAAAGACTTTTCAGTCTCGTGTATGGGTGCCGCTTCATGGTGGAAATCGTGAGTTGATACTGTAGGAAGCTCACAAATCTAGGTTGTCGGTTCATCCGGGTAACAGAAAGATGTATCATGACTTAAAGGCATTATACTGGTGGCCTACTTTGAAACGAGACATTGCTTCCTTCGTGGGGAAATGTCAAATCTGCGCGCAAGTTAAGACAGAACATCAGAAGCCTTACGGTAGTCTGCAACAACTCGAGATCCCTGAGTGGAAGTGGGATCACATTACGATGGATTTTGTGACAAAGTTGCCAAAGACCCTCAGAGGCCATGACACAATTTCGGTCATTGTCGACAGATTGACCAAGAGCGCTCATTTTCTAGCTATCAGCGAGTCTGCTCCGCTAGAAAAGTTAGCAAAGTTGTATGTAAATGAAGTGGTGTCACGCCATGGTTTGCCATGTTCGATTGTGTCTGATCGTGATGCGCGTTTTGCTTCACATTTTTGGCAGAGTTTACAGCACGAACTTGGTACACGTGTTCATCTGAGCACGGCGTATCACCCACAGACAGATGGCCAGTTAGAGAGAACGATTCAGACGTTGGAGGACATGCTTCGCGCATGTGTTCTCGAATTTGGTGGTGCATGGGATTCTCACTTGCCGTTGGTCGAGTATGCTTATAATAACTCGTACCACTCCAGTAAAGGGATGCCACCTTATGAGATGCTTTATGGGAGACGTTGTCGTACTCCCACTTGTTGGTTGAAGCCCGGTGAGAAGCAGTTTTCCGGACCTGAAATTGTGCAGATTACAGCAGATAAAGTAAAGATTGCACGGGAAAAGCTCAAAGCGGCCCGTGACAGACAGAAAGTGTATGCTGACCCCAAACGCAGACCAGTTACATTCCAGGAAGGCGATCAGGTGTTCCTGAAAGTTTCTCCCTGGAAAGGTGTGATTCGTTGTGGTAGAAAGGGTAACTTGAGTCCGCGTTACATAGGTCCGTTCCGGATTATTCGCAAGATTAATGATCAGACTGTTACCCTTGAGTTTCCTCCAGAGTTTTCTGGAATTCACAACACGTTCAACGTGTGTTATCTGTGTAAGTGCAAGGTGGAGGAGAACCAGATTCTGCCTCTACAAGAATTTAAGGTTGACGCTTCTAAACGACTAGTTGAAGAACCTGTCGAGATACTTGGTTCAAAAACTAAGAAGTTGCGCAGAACGATGATCAAACTGGTGTTAGTTAAATGGAAGCATAACCTGGGTTCGAACATGACCTGGGAGTCGGAGGACAACATGAAAGCTCGATACCCTCACTTATTTATAGACGATCAGATTCCGAGGACGGAATCTTCTTAAGGGGGTAGATTTGTAACACCCCAAAATGGGGCCTAGTTGTAACGAATTGTACATGTAGCTTTGTTAGTTGTACGTTGACTTTAATTGGTGTCTTGTTGTTAATTGTAGTAGAATTGTTGTTAAATAGTGTATTTTGTGTTAATTGGTGTTTTAAACGTGAATTGGTGTTAATTATGGATAAAAATGTGGTATTGTGAAAAGTGTCATAAGTTGACCAAGTCAATAAATAGTTGAACGGTTTTAGATAATGATTCCGAAAATATATCTGTTAGTTGAAACGGATAAACCTAAGTAGTGTTTTAAGTTGAATAAAAGAACAAAATACCCGTGAGGGGTATTAGACATTAAATCGGTCATGCCCTGTTTCTTGTGGATGTTAGAAGCTGATCGCGCATCTCCTCCTCCTGGATGCTCGGAAAGATGCGTGAGTGCTGTTTTTGTAGATCCAACTGAAGAACACTCCTGCGAAACAATTAAAACCTAAGGTTAGAGGGAGACGGGGATGGATCCCCGTATCCCTCTCCAAAGCTTAAGTCAGGGGAGTGTATATGGAGAGAGAGTTTATGTTTGTGGTATGTATGCCTGAGATGATAATAATGTCAATTGTAAGTGATGTGTGTTCCTTATTTATATTAGGGAAGATCATACCTGAGCCCTTGGATGACTATCGAAGTGTTGATCATCAGAAGACTGTGCTGTACTTAGGTGTCAGGACAGCTGTACCTATCATCCTTTTGGGAATATGTGATCTGCATGTCTATAATAGTGAGGCAGAAGACTCTCCTGGCAGTACTCAGCTCCAGGAGGGTCTTCGGCCCTGCTTACAGCTCCAGGAGGGTCTTCGGCCCTGCTTACAGCTGCAGGGGATAGGGGTCTTTGGAACCACTTAGAGCTTCTAGGACTTACTCCTTTCCTAGATGGTGGTAGGTTCCGGAGCATCGAGTTTGGGGTCCTACCCCACTAGTGAGGCATAGGCTCCAGGACAAGCGTAGGTCCCGGAGTACCAGACTTGGGGCATTACACCATTAAGTCCCCCAAGTCTGATAGTATAACATCCTGTGGTTTACTGTCAGACTTTTGTTTCTCTGGACCATCCTTCTCCCGCTATAGAAGTTGTGGCCTCGTCGATACCCTTAGATCACTTTTTTTCTATAATAACTTTTATCGCTCTTTGTGAACAATATTGTGTGGGGATGCCCTGCTTTGTGGCAGTTTTGTTTAGGCACTTCTGTGTGCCATATTTTTGGTCATATGCTGGATATGACTTGTGTGCAGTAGTGAAAGAGGCTCACTTCCCCTATCTGGATTAGATAGGGGGTTGGCATGACCTTTCTTTGGTTGAGCTTCAGGGGATTGAGCCCCTGTGATTTCTTACGACAAAATCTTTTGATGAACTTGCCTTTGTTATTTTGCCTGTAATGATCGTGCATTTGTTCTGCAAACAATGCTTCCTGATAATGTCCTACCCGTAGGCCATGGATTTAGGCATATGTATGTGTGCCTTGCTTTTGACCATGTGTTCTGGTATGAATATCATATGATTGCTTCAATACCCGTTTGTCATGACTTTGCAATTTATACTCTTTAAGTTAATTCTTAAGAGTTGCCTAGGTTTTCTAGGTGTAGGTTAACTCTAGGCTGGCAAGGGCATTGTGTCCCCTGCCTACACAGTACGACCCATTGGTACGCATGCGGAAGGACCGGTGTCCTTCTATTTGAAGCTTATCATACTGCGTCCAGTAAGATGTCGTGCTTTGGAGCTTTAGAACTGTGTCTAAAGGAAAGTAAGAGCTTTAGAACTGTGTCTAAAGGAAAGTAAGGGTCGGGGTATTGTTTCCCCTTCCATGTCTTGAAGGAGGTATTCTCCTGTTCTGCTAGCCTCTGTAACCACGTATGGTCCTTCGGATATTTATCAAATCATAAGATTGGTCTTGTGGTGTGTACTGATCGCGCATCTCCTGCTTGATATATGGAAGGATGCGTGAGTGCTGATGTAGATGATCCTGCTGAAGAACACTCCTACGAAACAATTAAAACCTAAGGTTAGAGGAAGACGGGGATGGATCCCCGTATCCCTCTCCAAAGCTTAAGTCAGGGGAGTGTATATGGAGAGAGAGTTTATGTTTATGGTATGTATGCATAAGATATCATAATATGAATTGTAAGTGATGTGTGTTCCTTATTTATATTAGGGAAGATCATACCTGAGCCTTTGGATGACTATCCAAGTGTTGAGCACCAGACGGATGTGATGTACTTAGGTGTCAGGACAACTGTACAGCTGTACTTATCATTAAATGCGAACAGATATGTAGTCCTTCGTCTCGGGAACATGGAATTTTGCCTATCTTTGATCCAGGAGATCCCCTCTCCTGGATAGGCTTGCTCCTCCTGGACATAGGCAGGACTCCTAGTCTGGGTTATCGTTGTAAGGGATGTCTGGTGTAGGTCCAGGAGTGCCTTGTACAGGACCTCACACCATTAGATATGTAGACCTGCGTCTCGGGAACATGGAATTCGCCTATCTTTGGTCCAGGAGTTTCTCTCTCCTGGATATGCTTGCTCCTCCAGGACATAGGCAGGACTCCTAATTTGGGTTATCATTGCAAGGGCTGTCTGGTGTAAGTCCAGGAGTGCCTTGTACAGGACCTCACACCATTAAGTCCCCCCAGTCTGATAGTATAGCATCCTGTGGTATACTGTCAGACTTTTGTTTCTATGGACCATCCTTCTCCCGCTATAGAAGCTGTGGCCTCGTCGATACCCTTGGAGTACTTTCTCTTCTATAATAACTTTTATCGCTCTTTGTGAACAATATTGTGTGGGGATGCTCTGCTTTTGGGTAGTTTTGTTTAGGCACATATGTGTGCCATACTTTCGGTCATATGCTGGATATGACTAGTGTGCAGTAGTGAAAGAGGCTCAATTCCCCTATCTGGATTAGATAGGGGGTTGGCATGACCTTTCTTTGGTAGAGCTTCAGGGGACTGAGCCCTAGTGATTTCTTACGACAAAAATCTTTTGATTAACTTGCCTTTGTTATTTTGTTTGTAATGATCGTGCATTTGTTTTGTAAACAATGCTTCCTGATGATGTCATGGCCGTAGGCAGTGGATTTAGGCATATGTGTGTGTGCCCTGCTTTTGAACATGTGTTCTGGTATGAATATCATATGATTGCTTCAATACCCGTTTGTCATGACTTTGCAATTTATACTCTTTAAGTTAATTCTTAAGAGTTGCCTAGGTTTTCTAGGTGTAGGTTAACTCTAGGCTGGCAAGGGCATTGTGTCCCCCGCCTACACAGTACGACCCATTGGGACGCATGCGGAAGGACCAGTGTCCTTCTATTTGAAGCTTATCATACTGCGTCCAGTAAGATGTCGTGCTTTGGAGCTTTAGAACTGTGTCTAAAGGAAACTAAGAGCTTTAGAACTGTGTCTAAAGGAAAGTAAGGGTCGGGGTATTGTTTCCCCTTCCATGTCTTGAAGGAGGTATTCTCCTGTTCTGCTAGCCTCTGTAACCACGTATGGTCCTTCGGATATATATCAAATCATAAGATTGGTCTTGTGGTGTGTACCGTGCAACGACTTCTGTTCAAGTTACTCCTGTAAGTAATCATGACACATAATCTCTTTGCTTTGTTTTGTTAGATACAACAACAATAATCACGGTAAAAATTAAGGAACAATGATATATCTTTTCTTGAACGAGAGCGACAAAAATCTAACTCATTTGGATAAAGTGTAGTAGTACTATACTACAGTAGTCCCCCAGTTCAATTGTACTAACTTGTTAGCACTATTGAACTCCAATAAGTTAGTCTCATATATGCAAACCTAGGATCATTGCAGGCGCATAAGCCTTGTAGACGTATGTGTCTTGCAGGTGTACGAGCCGTGCAGGCGTATGAGTCGTGCGGGCGTATGATCCATGCAGGCATATGGGCTGTGCAGGCATACGAGTCTTGTCTTGCAGACGTATGAGCCTTGTTTTGCTTGAGGGTGTACCTGTACTAATGTATAGAAATGTAATCACTAGGGACGGACGTCATACCGTCTCGTAGTCCTTATCCCCAGTTCAATGTTAGTAACTACTAGTAGTAGTAATAAACTTAGAAGTTTGCATCTCAAGTAACAATAAACTTATAGTAAATCCTGTTAGATACATAAGGATACCAGTCGTATCAGTCTGTTGATGAGTATATAAACTTTAAGAGAAGGTTTATGGCATTTAACTCAAGCATGTACGCAGCACACCTGGTCTACAGGGGCATTAATGAAGGATACCAGGAAATTGCCAAGGTTTCAGGTAGCACTAATACATGTACCCTGTATTACTTAAAAGAATTAAATCATTATTTTACGGTTGTCAACCTGTGTAGGCATGGTTCGTGTTCGCAGCTTTATATAAGTTACTACAGCAAGTGGAGCAGTTATAGTAGTACGTGATGGTGATTCCCATATTATATACATTCCCCCCGTTTAATGCTAGTAACTAGTTAGTAGCATTAAACTACCATAAAGAGATGAGTGTGTAGCTGGTATGCTTTGAAGTGCAGTATCCACGTATGTCACGGTGGCAAATAAATGATAAGTTTGGCACTCGATTTAATCCATAAAGGTCTGAGAAGGGTGTGTATGTATGTCTTAGCTATGTGAAGTCATGTAAAGGTAATCGTTAGAATTTTCTCCTGATGATGTTATTAGAGTTATAGCAGTGCTAAATTTTTAGTAAGGTATCTTTGCAAACGAGTGTGCCATACTTACGTATATAGTAAATTTTTAGTAAAGCAGGCCTTGCGGTTAGCGACTCTAGGTCATGAAGGCGACTCCAGGGGAGGCCAGGAGATCCCAAGACAGGGCAGGTCACTACAGGTGACTACAAGCCAAGGCAGGTAACTGTAGACGGAGGCAGGTTAGTCCAGGGTGGGTCACTCCTAGACAAGGTATGTTACTCCAGGACTAAGGCAGGTCGATCTAGGTGACCGCAGACGGAGGCAGGTTAGTCCAGGGTAGGTCAGGTGATTCCAGGTGACTACGGGCCAAAGCAGGTGATTACATTTAAGGCATGTTAGTCCATGACAGAAAGGTCACTCCAGGAGACTATAGGTCACGGCAGGTGATTACATGCTAAGGCAGGTTGGTCCAGGACAGAAAGGTCACTCCAGGTGACTACGGGCCAAGGCAGGTGGTTACTCTCCTAGACGCTCAGGGTCCAGAAGACAGACGTCCGGAGGCGGGTAGGTCAGTCCAGGACAGGAAGGTCACTTCAGGTAACTATGGGCCAAGGCAGGTGGCTGCATGCTAAGGAAGGTCAGTCCAGGGCAAGCAGGTCACTCTAGGTGATTACGGGCCAAGGCAGGTGATTACCCTCCTGGACACTCAGGATCCAGAAGACAAAGGTCCGGAGACGGGCAGGTCAGCCCAGACCAGGGGTAGGAGTTGTTTGGTTTAATTCTGACAAAGTCTGAAAATGTAGTTGAAAAGCTGAAAAGGTAGGTTTGTGTGGTGCCTTCTCATTGGCTTAGTACAATTTTGCTTTATTAAAGTTGTCATGTCCTTTCTTGTACTAGTGTCCCCTTCTTTCTTTTCCTTCAACTTAATTCTAACAGGAAAATTCAGATCTTGATTATCGTGAATATCAATTATCTCATTTTTTTTATTTTTTATTTTTTAAATTTTGAAGTAGAATTTATGAGATAATTTCTGCTCTACACAAGAGATATGCTTCACATGTTTGTACATTATGCACAGTTATGTGTATACTACATGTTTTCTCATGCTTAACTATGCGTATATACTTGAGTTTGTACTACCAATTTTTCTGTCTTCTTTTAATCTTTTTCTTTTTAGACCGGATGCATTATTCACACATGGGTATGAACATCATTATTTGACTTAAGTTTAAAGATAAACAGACAAAGGCAGGTGCCATGTATGAAAGAAGATCAAGTAAACATTATGTATGTTATAAAGAAATCATCATGGCATGCAACAGTAAAGGTTTAATACGTGAAAACCTGTAATTGCGAGCAAGAAAATGAAGCAGTGTTTGGAACTCGTAGCTTGTTGCTCGGTCCCACGGATGGTGCCATTTGATCGCGCATCTCCTGCTTGATCGTCGGAAGGATGCGTGAGTGCTGATGTAGATGATCCTGTTGAAGAACACTCCTGCGAAACAATCAAAACCTAAGGTTAGAGGAAGACGGGGATGGATCCCCGTATCCCTCTCCAAAGCTTAGGTCAGGGGAGTGTATATGGAGAGAGAGTTTATGTTTGTGGTATGTATGCATAATATATCATAATATGAATTGTAAGTGATGTGTGTTCCTTATTTATATTAGGGAAGATCATACCTGAGCCCTTGGATGACTATCCAAGTGTTGAGCACCAGGCGGCTGTGATGTACTTAGGTGTCAGGACAGCTGTACAGCTGTACTTATCATTAAATGCGAACAGATATGTAGTCCTTCGTTTCGGGAACATGGAATTTTGCCTATCTTTGATCCAGGAGATCCCCTCTCCTGGATAGGCTTGCTTCTCCTGGACATAGGCAGGACTCCTAGTCTGGGTTATCGTTGTAAGGGCTGTCTGGTGTAGGTCCAGGAGTGCCTTGTACAGGACCTCACACCATTAGATATGTAGACCTGCGTCTCGGGAACATGGAATTCGCCTATCTTTGGTCCAGGAGTTCCTCTCTCCTGGATATGCTTGCTCCTCCAGGACATAGGCAGGACTCCTAATTTGGGTTATCATTGCAAGGGCTGTCTGGTGTAGGTCCAGGAGTGCCTTGTACAGGACCTCACACCATTATGTACCGTGCAACGACTTCTGTTCAAGTTACTCCTGTAAATAATCATGACACATAATCTCTTTGCTTTGTTTTTGTTAGATACAACAACAATAATCACGGTAAAAATTAAGGAACAATGATATATCTTTTCTTGAAAGAAAGCGACAAAAATCTAACTCATTTGGATAAAGTGTAGTAGTACTATACTACTGTAGTCCCCCAGTTCAATTGTACTAACTTGTTTGCACTATTGAACTCCAATAAGTTAGTCTCATATATGCAAACCTAGGATCATTGCAGGTGTATGAGCCTTGTAGACGTATGTGCCTTGCAGGTGTACGAGCCGTGCAGGCGTATGAGCTGTGCAGGCATGTGAGCCGTGCAGGCATATGAGTCATGTCTTGCAGACGTGTGAGCCTTGTCTTGCTTGAGGGTGTACCTGCACTAATGCATAGAAATGTAATCACTAGGGACGGACGTCATACCCTCTCGTAGTCCTAATCCCCAGTTCAATGTTAGTAACTAGTAGTAGTAGTAATAAACTTAGAAGTTTGCATTTCAAGTAACAATAAACTTATAGTAAATCCAGTTAGATACATAAGGATACCTGTCGTATCAGTCTGTTGATGAGTATCTAAACTTTAAGAGAAGATCTACTCAAGCATGTACGTAGCACACCTGGTCTGCAGGGGCATTGATGAAGGACACAAGGAAATTGCCAAGGTATGTTAAACAATTAAAACCTAATTGCTGTGATTATATGCGCGCATGAAATTGATCCTAATTGGATTAGCTATTTGTTTATGAGATTTTGTCCGGACACTGACGGGTGAACAACTGAGGTCAGTCAGGTAGACGGGTGATGATCTGGCTGGGTTCCCAGGGTCCTTAGGGACTATGAATTGGGGAACTAACGGTACTCAGGAGGATACGCTTGGGTATGGCTCTGCAAGCCGCCGTTCCTCTATGGAATTGGGATCTTTTCTTAGGCTGGAACCAGTATGACAGAGTGTACCATGTGGACTGCTCTTCGCTCCCCCACTGGTGCAATTGGTTGCGGCTGATTCCCCGGCTTGGGTTGTTGAGCGGGGCTAGCTACCCTGCGAGACACGACTCCTGCTGACATGATTGGCGCGCCGCAATATGATAGGATAGCTCTGTGTGCTGTTCCTATATGTGATAGCCAGCTTATTGTTGCTTATGTGTAATTGGTGCTCACTAGCTAGTTGTAGCTAACGGTGCAAGATTTCCTTTTTTCGCAGGTTGATGCTAGAGGCCTGGTGAGGCGGGAACTGTTGGTAGTCTTTTGTTGTAATTATCTTTTGGGGAACACGCTTGTTATATATATATGGATCCGATGGTCGATTTTAGTAGGTAACGCTTGTAGATTACGAACAAGGCTAATTCTTTTAATGTAATTAAACAGCCGAGTCAGTTATCCTTGCTTTTGTAAATGGCGTTTATTTCCGCTGCACGCTTTTGATAATAGTTGTTAAAAAGTTTAAATTAACTCTAATTTTAAGCTCGTTAGAGGTGGCGTTACAGGCAATGACATTGAAGTAGGGGGAATTGGATGGCTCAGATTGGTTCTCGCACTAAGATTGGTTCTCAAATGAACGTCTTTCTATATATATATATATATATATATATATATATATATATATATATATATATATATATATATGTATATATATATATATATATGTATATATATATATATATATATATATACATATATATATATATATATATATATATATGTATATATATATATATGTGTGTGTGTGTATATATATATATATATGTATGTATGTTTGTGGAAGGTTTAAATAAAAGTGTATACTTAGGTGAGAATGAGAGATTTAATCCTAGCCTCTTCATTCGTTTCGATCGGATGGTTTATATATGGCATTTCATTTTATTAATTACCTAACCATGTTTTAGTTCCATTCCCTTGCTAAACTCTATCTTCTGTGATTATGCTGCAACGGAATCATCAAGATACTTAGAAGTTGGCATTGCAGTTCAAGCATGGACTTTAAAACTGATCTATAGATTAATTAACATATCAAATATTAATTTCCTGATCAACCCATGTGTTATTAATTAAATAAGCGACCTCGATTAGTAAGGATTCGTACTCTTGTCACAATAAACTAATCTTCTCCTCGTTTTCCATGATGTCTGGACCTCGATCACATGCTACCCCATTAACACTCCGGCCTCTATAAATACCATGAACCTTACCACCAAATGAAATCGCCATACAGTAATCATCTACATCTTTCTAACACACTGTAACACAACTACGGTTCTATATCACTTCAATTATTATAAACAGCCTCACTTAAACTGTCTTTAATAATTTTACGTACTCTATTAGTTAATTTGATAATGGCCAAATTGTTTAGAAACCTTTTATGTTGTATGTTAATTACGTTATTTGTAACGAATGAAGTGTTCCAAGTAAGTGAGGCAAGAAAGCTAGGTGAAAGCTTTAAGTCATGTGACACCAAATGCATTGAAGGAAAGCCGGTAAGTAGTAACGAAAATGGCACCACAAAATCGAGTCAGGTGTCGCCTTCTGGTGTTACGATTAAGGAAGGAGACTTGGATGCTTTTCGGCCTACGACACCCGGACACAGCCCTGGAGTTGGTCATTAGTTCCAGTCGTCATGACTAGGATTTAACTTCATCATGCATTTGCGCGCGTCTGGTTTTTTCTCTTAAGTTGGATCATTCTGTTTAATTTTTAGTTATATCATTTGAGAAATTAAGTGTAAATATCTCGAGCTATGTATTATTCCTGAATTTGTAAGCTGTAATCCTCGCTTAATTAATAAAGGTTAAGTTGTTTCTCGTTTCTTTTTAATCATATCCGATAATGCGATCGAGCACATTTCTTCATTTTTTAAGGTTCATAAGTATATATGCTATCGATCGACATCGTTTATTCAGGAAATCGATCATGCAATAAATCCGTTTACTTATATTTCTAACACACAATGCTTGAAAAGTTGAAATAAAAAGGTCGATTAGTCGTTAAAATTTGTTGAAAGAAAGAGAATGACAGAAGGAATGGTAAAATACCAAATGACTCGTAGCCTAACAGTATTTAGTGTTGTAAGGTGGTGTCCCCTTCTAATAGGTAGTGGGTTTAAGTCACGGCGTGGACAACGGAGTAGGTTTATAGAGTGTGTGTGTTTGCTATTAAAAAAAAGAAGGAATGGAAAATGTAGAGCCACGAGACAAAACAAAATATTAATGCATGTCTATTTTAGGAATTTAGGCATAGAAGGGCGATTATTTTACCTATTTCTTTAATTAGGAGACGCGTATTGTGATGAGGGGTTTGAGGTAGACCTACGTGTTCATAACAACTCTTATTGCTCAAGGATATACCCAGGGGAAGTGAGAAGTTCCCTACGCAAGATGAGGGGAGGCAAAGCAGCAGGACCGATCAAATTTCTATGAAGGTGTGGAGGTGTCGTGCAGAGTCGGTTATTAAGTGGCTGACGAACCTTTTTAATCTAATCTTTAAAACAACTAGGATGCCAGAGGAATAGAGACGTGGTGAGGTCATCCCTATTTTCAATAACAAGGGGGACGCCAAAATATGCGAAAAACTATCGTTGTATTAAACTCCTTAGCCATACTATAAAGTTATGGGAGAGGGTGATAAAAAAACAGGCTGCAACGTGAAACAAGAGTGACGAAAAATCAATTTGGGTTTATGCTAGGCATGTCTTCGATAGAAACAGTTCATTTGATTAGAAACATCATGCAGAAACATAAGGAAAGACAACGAATCTACATATGGTGTTTCTAGAGAAAGCATGGGATAGTGTTCCTAGAGAGCTCGTTTGGAGGACTTTAAACGAAAGATCAATCCTTGGAGATATATTAGGGTCTTAAAAACATATATAATGGGCTTTGTTCTACGTGAGAACACTGGCGGGAGAGAGCGAGTACTTTTCGGTGCTACGGGGCCTCCACCAAGTGTAATGCCCCAAAATATATATATATATATATATATATATATATATATATATATATATATATATATATATATATATAGAAATTGGATCAATAAATAAACATGTGTTAAACAAAGAACCTAAAGAACCAATCTGGACCTTTGGATCATCAATATCAATGGATAGGATTGATCGATGGCAAAACTGTAATTATTATATATTAATTTAGGATGAATAGGGCAAAAATGTAATTATCCCTCACCCACACCCATGATTTTGTAAAAAAAACCCCAAAAACTTTAAATTGTCATAACTTTTTAAGTTTTGTGAATTTAATCAAAAAAATTATACCATTCTTTTAGTTTTTTAATCCTCTTTCAAACAAGATCACTCTTCCTATACTTTTCTAAAAAAAATTTGAAAATGAATTTTTTTTTGCATTTTGGATTACCCAGCTCAAAATGCAAACTACAGATTTTTGCATTTAGGCTTGAATTACCCAGCTCAAAATGCAAACTACGGATTGCATTTAGGCTTGAATTACCCAGCTCAAAATGCAAACTACGGTTTTTTGCATTTAGGCTTGAATTACCCAGCTCAAAATATTGGGAAATTGGCTAAGTCATTGAAACTGTTATACATGCATAAATCAAAACTGTTAAGAATGTTAATGGATGTTGGGAAAACAGTTCAAAACTGTTAGAAGAAGTGTTGAAGAAACAGTTTAGAACTGTTAGTGAAAATTGTGAAGACAGTTGTAACCAACAGTTGCTGTGAACTTCAAAGCTGTTATATAGAGTTCAGAACCGTTAGTACAAACTACTACAACTGTTTGAAGACCTTGAAGCCGAAGATTGTTAGAAGAACCAAGAACTGTTGTATTTTGAAAGGCTTGAACTGTTAGTACAAACTACTACAACTGTTTGAAGCTCAAAATGCAAACTACGGATTTTGCATTTAGGCTTAAATTACCCGGCTCAAAATGCAAACTACGGATTTTGCATTTTGAGTTTGAATGAACTCAGCTCAAAATGCAAACTTTGCATTTCAAAAAAAAAAAAAGTTTCAGAAATATATCAAGTCCGGTCTTGTTTGAAAGATGACGAAAAACTGAATCTAATGGTATAACTTTTTTGTTAAAATTGTTAAAAACGAACGAGTTATGTTCATTTAAAGTAATTGGGGTTTTTTTTTTCTAAATTTGGGGGTGGGGGGGGGGGGGGGACGCTGGAGGAGACGGTAATTTTTTTTTTTAATTTTCCTTTTTTGCCTTAAACAATGTGCCACGTGTCATTACTAGGGGGGTTCTTTAGGTTCTATGTTTAAGAGAGGTTCTTTGTTTAACCATACCCTATATATATATATATATATATATATATATATATATATATATATATAGAGAGAGAGAGAGAGAGAGAGAGAGAGAGAGAGAGTTGAGTTCAAATAAAAAAGGATTAAGATACTAAATGTAAGGAGAATTGTGGTTGTGACATGTGTCCTTTTAGTTAAAAGGGTAATTTAGGAAATTACTATTTTCCTAAAAATCTGCTATCCTATTTCTCTATCCTTGGATCCACGTTTTTGTTTGAAAAATACACAAATACACGATTTTATCCATATACGCACTGCTCTCCTCATCTCCCGTACACAAACCCTAGCGACGCCGTCAGCCTGCCTAACCCTAGCGACGTCGTGAAGCACCACCATCGTCCTGTCGTAAAGGTCGCCGTTTCACCTTTAATACTCGGTGCCCACTACCCCTTACCCAGATTCACATCATATCAGTCTCGCCTCCACGAATACCCTAATTCAATCATCTTTGCACAGGATGTCGACGCACAACATCGTCGCCGCATTCATCGTCGTGCACCATGAACCCTAGTCGTTGACGGCCTCTATCGTCGTAGCCTTCGCCGTCTCTATCGTGATCTAGGGTTACGATCTGTGTTTGATATCCGTCACCGTAGAATAGAGTTCGCCGCCACCGCACAGATTAGGGCTTCACCACCATCCCTCCATCTCTCAGGCTTGATGCACAGATTAAGCAGCCACCGCCTCCGACGCCGTTCATCTATGCATCAGATTTACACAGAGTATGCCGACGCCGTTCATCAAATCCCTCCATCGTATGTAGCTGTTTTTTATTCCGATAGTGATGCATCATTTTAAGCTTTCATTTCAGATTCGTATACTGATGCATTTTTTGTATTTTATATTTTGATACAATTGTATCATTACTTTAAATTCATAGTTTTGGTATTGTGCATATGATCTTTTATGTATTTGTTTAATAAATATATGAGATTGTGCTTGAATTTATTTTTTGCATCAAGTGCATCAATACTAGATGAATCTGTCTATTGTTGAAATTACGAGTCTATGCATTCTAATCTATATTTGGAGTTTAATATGTGCAGCTTTTTTTTATTCCATGCATAAAAAAAGTTATGGAAAAATGTCATATTTTTATTCCGTACATAAAAAAAGTCAATTTTACCTTAAGGGCTTTTTTTAATAATTAATTAAAAAGGAAAAAAGTCATATTTGTAGGTGGTGGTTATATAAATCTAGTGACTGATAATTCTCCTTATATTTAGTAGCTTATTTCTCTTTGTAACAGATCCCTACAATATATATATATATATATATATATATATATATATATATATATATATATATATATTATTAACAGATTTGAATCATAAAATCATTGTATATCAAAATCATAAGTGTAGTTAAATATTTAATTATATCCCATCAATCTCAATAATCCAAATCCTTTCGAAACATGTTCAAGATAAAAACTGAGTAATCACGCTTAAGTTTGAGTAAAAGTCTAGCGGAAGTTCCTTTGACGATGAGCCATCACAGATGTGCCAAAGCCTCCGTCGTGGTCGTCTCCTGTAAATAGGTTTAAACAAAAACAATAAGCGCAAAGTTTAGCGAGTACATTACTTACATATTAGATCTGTTCAACATTCACAAATACACATTTCATACACATGATCATCACGTAACATATAATTATTAACCGCTACCGTAGTAGACGATCTCATTGTTGTAATTCATACCCGTTACTGAAGTAGTCGGTCTCATCATACATGTCCTATCCAAACACTCTTATCATACCCATTGTCGTGGAAAACGCGCATACATCCCCGACACTAAAGTATTGGTTTAATCAAATAATCACATAAGATCTGTATTTCACAATCACTTACTTGCATACTTTCAATTGTAGATGCTGCAGAGTTAGAATATAAGTAAGAATAATCACCTGGTCGTAGTTCAATCACGAAATAATAGTTAGGTATATATATATTTTTGTGGTTATACGTCAAACAACAATCATCTACATAGGGTTTTGTAATAACTCGTTATGACCATTGTGAACTTTTATTCATAATACGTATTAAACTAAGAACTTCCATCCCCCGAACTACCTCGTGATTGTTGTTAAACATTTGATGATCTATTAATTAATACCTTTGGCTATTGGTCGAGAACATGCTTCCAAGCTTGGCGATCTCGAACACACACACATATGTAGCGCTCGGCACACTCATATATAAATATATACATATATATACTCTTGGCGATTTGGACAACATATATATATATATGTTCGATCGATGATAAGATGAACCAGAACAAGTGGATAAAGTTTTTACCTTCTTACCTTTTCAGCTGAATTTATATATATGTTCGACGAGCATCCTTCACTATCTTCATCAGTTTTTTTGCAACAATATTAGTTTCAGCTGAATCTATTACTACTTGCATTTGTGTTGTGATAGAAGCACCTCTTTCTTCGGTTAAGATCTGAAAGATCCTTTTGCTCATTTTTGGAACATGAAGCGTCTCAAGTACTTTGGTCATTTGCTTATAGCTTTCAGTGCCAATGTACACTCTGATTATCAAGTTCATAAAGCTTACATATGAAATTTGGTTTCTACTTGATTTCTTAATTGTAGGTCGAGTGATTTTATTAATTAAGTCAGCAGAGATAACTTGTGTAAAGTCAATGTTAATATTGTTAACCAAGTTGTATATAGAAGAAACAGTTCAAATAACATGTGACTAGTTGATTTCTTGGAACGCACCTAACGCTATGCCGTAACTGGGTACTTAGTCAAAATCGGATAGTCAAGAAATGGTTCTGAGTGTTTAGAGTTGACTCAAACCATGCTCACACTCACAATCAAAACATCGGGATGCAGAGGAAAAAACCTAAAGTATACCCAATCATAAGACAGGGGGTTCTTATGAAGTTCCTACTATAAAACAGTTGTTTTTATAATTTATAAAACAGGTCGTTTTATAAGTTTTTATTATCGCACCTGGGTATAAGAGTTCTTATTGTTTGGTTAACCTAAGGACTTGTCTAGAGGTACCCTTAGGCCAGTATCATCAAGGTTAGGGGTGTTAAAAAATATCCGTATCCGATCCGATACCCGATAATCCGAAAAATCCGAAAAATCCGATCCGAAATTATCGGAAAATTCGGATATCCAAATTTTCGGATATCCGAATTTTCGGATTCGGATTCGGATAGCATTTTCATGAAAATTCGGATATTCGGATATCCGGAATATCCGAAATATTTAAAAAAAATATATTATATAATATTACTAATAATTTATAACCCTAATCAGGTCCAATTTCACTACACATTTACCCCCGCCGGCCGCCTCTATCTTCGTTTAATCGTTTCATACTTCCAGTCGACTATCACAAAGACTTAATGGCACAACTCTCAAGCTCGTAGCGAGAGTCCGACACTCCGACATACATTGCAGCGGCGAGTGCTCCATCGGTGACTGAAACATCGACTACACGTTCGGTCGGTTGTCGCCTGAAAGCTGCGATTAAAGGCTAAAATCCCATGTTTGAAATAACCAATTTGAAACATCTGTGAATTGAAACCCCCAATTTAAATCGCATTTAAATTTCTAAATCCCCTATCTGAAACAACAGACATTACATACCGGCCCACCCTACAAAATCCACCATTGTTATCTTTTATTGTTCAACACTCACACACTCACACACTCACACAGGGGATACACGATTTTGAACTTTGGATTTTGACTTCCATGTGAATTGTTGTTTAAAGGGATACATGATTGGAAATTGGAAATTTGGAATGGAATACACCCAGATTTTTGGAACTTCAGTTCCTTCTTTGTATACGACTTTTGATTCTGAAATTTGTATATTATTTAAGTTGTAATTTTGTTTAAAGCTTTCATTTCTTCTCTGCTTCGTGAACCTGCTATTAGTTTAAAGGGTAAAATGGGTAACTAGATAAATGTGAACGATTATATACATATGAAAAATGATGTGTTTTTTTTTTTACTTTTTAGCGGATTCGGATATTTCAAATTATCCGATATCCGAATCCGAAATTTGGGATTCAGATATTGGATAGCGAAATGCACTATCCGAAAATTTCGGATATCCGAAAATTCGGATATCCAAAAATGAACACCCCTAATCAAGGTACCCTGGTTGACGGTAAGCACAAGTGGAAGTCTGATAGGATTTGTGTGTGTAACTATCGAACCGTGATGACACACCCAATGCCATAAGACACTCAAGGGTAACACCTGTGAGGACACATAATTCAAGAAGTTATACAATCACAGTTTGAGAGGAAGGTCTTATGACAGTCTGTCATAAACCAGTACAGAGAGTCATAATTACCAAGTTGATTAATTAACAAGAAGATATATATTTATTTGTTAATAAATATATATTGTTAATTATTAATATATAAGATTAATCCTTTAGATATTATTTTAAATAAAGGTGATTGCTAATTAATTATTAAAAAGGAAAAACAAAATATATAAATGTATGTATATATATATATATATATATATATATATATATTAGATAATATATAATTTTTGTATTTTAATAATAATTAGTAAATGGTAATTAATCAAGGTTTCCTATTTAAACTCTATAAGGATGTTATCTATAAATAAGGGATTAAGAAGCCTTGATTAGGTTAATACAAAAACAACAAGAAAACAACTCTCTCCCCTCTCCTCTCTTGTTCGGCCGTCGACCACCCCACCACAACAGGTGGTTTCGATATTGGTGTTTGTAACATCAAGGAATCAAGAAGAAGCTTCGTGATCAATCCTTCTAGCGGATTCTTGTGGTACCTCATTACGGGTGGACTACAACTTGAGCAACCCTAAGAAAAGGTAAGAAGGTATAAACTTTATCCACTTGTTCTTGTTCATCTTATCATCGATCGAACATATATATAAATATATATATATATATATATATATATATATATATATATATATATATATATATATATATATACACATGTATGGTTTGTATGCTGTTCTTAATTTAGATTATCATATGATTAAGATTTCGTGTATATATATATATATATATATATATAGACACACACACACATATGTATACATGTATCGATTATATATATATATATATATACCATACACACTTATGATATAACTAGATCTTAATCCTTTTTAGGGTTTAAGGATTGAAGTTATTGTTTTAATTCCGATTTTATAAATGATAACTGTTTATTGCAATTCTGAGTTGGTTCAAACCAGTTAGGTTATGAATCAATATAACTCAAGTTTTTATGAATTGCCATGTGTATTAAAACGCAACATTATTACATATGGTTCCAGAAATGGAGTCTGTGAAAGGGTTGTAAGAGGCAGAGTATAGAAATCACCAATTAATTCGAAAAAAATGATTTAGGATTAGTAGTTAAGCATGCGTGAAGATGGTGTGATTTTATGAAGTTGACCATTGGTTCAAAACCGAGGTTTTGTCGAGGATAAGGGATGGAAAGACAAACCAAATAGTTGTTTGGAATGATCTTCATGACAGTGCTTGGAGTAACACTTTATTCTACTTTAACACAATCATTTGGAGTGTAGGTAGCCATTTGTGAAGAAAATGTTTGAACAGTTTGAGATTTGCAAGGAATAGTTTCTAGGGTACGTTTATTTTGAAAAAAAAGAGGGAATATGGAATTTGAAGAGAAGTGAGATTATTTAAAGATTTTAAAAACATAAACCTTTAAAGGAGAATAGGACAAACTAACGGAAAAGTTTACAAACTAACGTTGACAAAAGAACATCTAGGTTAGGTGAAAAACTAAAGATGTACGTAGAGAAACTGAAAAGTATAAAGGACATGACGTAAGTTGATGAATCGATATTTGAAAATTCTCAGTTTGCTGAAAGATCTTTAGAATGATATTTTTACTGAACAAATTATTTCACAGTTGAAAATGATCAGCTGAAACGTTAACTAAATGAGTTCGGAAAGGCATGAGAGTGTTTCTAAATAAGTGTATAATCTAACATATGATCATGCACATTCAAGCAAACAGTAAAATTAAAGTAGACAAACACACAATCAAAACTATGAATTTAACATACCTAGTTTGGATATTAGGAGGTTTACCTTTGCTTCATCTAACGGTTTTGTTAACATATCAGCTAACTAAAGATCAGTATTGACATAGTGCATAGAAACCTTTTTCTTTTGCACAATATCTCTTAAGAAATGGTGTCACATAGTGAGTACACAACAACAAATGTTTATAGAAAGAGGTTAAATACAAAGTTAAGCTTTTTATATTATTTGTACACACTTATACTTTTAACATAATTCTTATTAATTGATAATAAATCAAAAATTACAAGTATGGGGAATCGGAAATCCCTAATACAATAGAAGGTGACAACTAATGTTTCTAACACATAGACAAACTTCTCTTAAACAGCTAATATTTATGAGGTCCAACACATGGACAAGTTTGTTCTACACTTATGCAAACTTTAAAACTTATCTTTTATTAAAAGCTTAAAGCTTAGTTTTTTGAGTGAGATGTTCGGTAAGTGTAGAGATGATGTCTTGCATGTTGTGAATGCATGCCTATTTATAGAAGTTTTTTGCCGATATTTTGGAAGATCTTTACGCGATGATGTGGTAAGTGGAAAAGACGTAAATATTATTATGAACCAAATGGGCAAGTGGCAGTATCATTTTACTTAGTACAAGTAGAGTGTTTGCTCTTTCGAAAAAATATTATTTCCATTGGTAATACAATAATATTATTTATCTTATCTTGTTACCTTGAAACTCTAACTTTCTTTTTTCATGTTAGAACTTGCTTCGTCAACCATGCTTCTTCAAATCTTACTTTACTAAAGATGTAGTTGTCTGTCATTTTTTAGTACTTGAACAAATCTTCGAAATCTTTTCAGCAGAGGTCTCTTTAACCTTTTTTAAAGGTAAAGTTTGATCTTATTTGTATCTTCAGAAAATAAAAAGTGTGAATACTTTTACATATGAAAGATCCAAGGCATAATAGAACAACACATGTTCAGTCTTTAATAGAAATTACATTAATAGAGAGAGCTTAAAAGAAATACAGTTTATGACTTCGCTGGAAAGTGTAATTGAACTGACATAGTCTGTTTGTATTTAGTGAGAGACTTCAGTGATGAGCATATCTTTCAACCGATTACAAAGCTATTTAGCTGACGCTTGACATTTACCCATCTTAAAGGCTTCAAGACTTTTACGCATCTGAAATGCTTCAAAGTCTTTTACGCATCTGAAATGCTTTAAAGTATTTTATGCATCTGAAATGCTTTAAAGTATTTTATGCATCTGAAATGCTTCATAGTCTTTATGTTGTCTTCTACTGAAACTCAATACCAAAACGAGTCTTTTTTTATACTCTATCATTTGTAACTTTTGTGTCATAAACTAAACAACACATGTTTAATCTAAGTCTAGCTGAAAGTATGTTTTTGTTATCATCAAATCCTATATGATTCAATGGACATGTTTGATTATGGGCTGAAATAATCTCCCCAACAACTTTCAGCATTTGCAGTATCATGAAGAACACTTAAATCTTTATGAACACAAGTTTCTTGTCTAATTTCTTCTTCCTTTTTCCGATCTAAATGTCTTTTAGTAGTACGCAAATTTTCAACCAAGGATGAATCACAATCTATATAACATATTCATCACCATCTCGAGATACACATGTTTTACAAGTGATTTTCTTATCAGCTATGAGATTATATAAGTCAATAGCACCACGTCGATAGTTTGTACAATGAATAGAAATATACCAAAACTTCCAAAAATGAAGACTAGAATCAGTAACCTTTGTGTCTTTAATATAACTCAAACTTGCCATTATTTAATAAATTTTGATACTTGAAACTTGGATCTTTGAGCGGAATAGTAAAAGGTGATGAACTGTGATTGAATGAAATGCATATGTATGAAATGCAATCAAATGGATTGTGATTAGACGAATTACGATTGCACTAATTGCGATTGTGAAATGTGATTGGTGAATCACAATTAGGTGAAATACAATTTAGAAATCACATTTAGGTAAATTGGAATAGGGTGAATTGTGATTAGCTGACATGCAATTTGATGAATTGTGATTGGCTTAAATACGATTATACTAACAATTTGACAAATGCGATAGTGAATTTTGATTGGATGAAATACAAAAGGAATTTCGATTCCAATTGCGATCGGGCGAATTGCGATCCTGGGGCTCAATAAACCAAAATTAAGAAGCAACCCACAAATATATTTACTAATCGTAATTCACTGTATAAGGAACTACGATTTGTGAAATGCGATTCCCCTTAGAAAAACTATGATTCGTGAAATGAAATTCAATTAGTAAAGAACTTTTGCGATTCTGATTAACAATCGATCTTTAAAATCAAATAAAAAACAGTTAATTCTTCACCAATAATTTCGTTTCCGATTGTTCAATACCTAAACAAATCAAATGAGTTCAATCTCAATCTTCAAATAAACATTAACTAAGCAACTCCAATGATCAATTTGAATTAAATACTCAAATTCCAAAAAATTTATTAGGGTAAACTGCCGAAAAAATTAAGCAAACAATTAATTTAAGCAAGCAAACAAGCATTAGAATTAATTGTAGCATTCTAACAAGCAAGTGATTTAATTCAACAAATGAGATTTCATTCAAAAACAAGTTTATCAAATGCAATACAATACGGAAATTTGATTTTAATTTAATTTCATTCTTTCGAATTTCGCGAAACAAATAGGAACTTAGTTTAGATTAGCATCAAAATGTATAATTAACTTAATTACCCAACATCAATTTAATAAGCTTTTAAAAACACGAATATAAATTTCTATTACTATTTAGTAATTTTGATCGTTTTTTACTCGCTCGTTCGTTCTTATAACATGATCAATTTCTCGATAGAATGGGAACCATAATTGTAAAATGACCATCAATGCAATGTTAAATTCCAAATAAAAAAGAACATACCCATGCACTTAAACCATAATATATAACTCTTAGCTAATGTATTGATATATGTTTTTGCATGGTTATTGATCCTTTATTTCCGTAGCATATTCTGCCTTGTAAAATGACCTTGAGGACATTCAAACAAACTTCAATAGTAATAAGATATTGCCATTAAGATGACAGGAAATAAAGACAAAGAAACTAATATATATTGCTTGACCTACCAACCCCATAAACATCAAAAACTATCATATACTTGTACTATTCCACATATAATAAAAAATACATTTGTGATATATTAATTATTATGGAAAAGTTTATTTGAGAACTATATCAATTACGAGTAATATGAGAATCAATCTAAAACGCGTTTAATTTCCTCTTCTTCAATTTCACCACTAGCCCATGAATTCATTTAATATTGCTTACCAAATGAATGATTATTGATTTTCACGATACTCGTAATAAGAATTGATCCAAAATAAACTCTCCCCTGTCGATCACTATCTATATTTAATGTACATGATAGTTTGTCTATTTTTTTTAACATCAAACAAACACCCATTACACTTACTCCTCATTCTACTTCATAGTTCACAGCGGAACTTGAACCCACAACCTCTCAAAAGGGGCCGGGCGCTACTCCACAACTTTATGTGGAGCTTGTCTATTGTCCTTTGGTGATAGTTTGTCTATTCTCTAGCTTAATATTTGAAAGTACCCTCTTAATTACACCTCCTGGACGTATGGAACACCCTATTTTAATTTCTTATACATATATCCAATAATATATTCATAAACTTTATGTGGTTGACTGCAGGAATCTGGTATACTCAGTGGGTTTACTTTTAAATTAAAAGCTTGCTTGAAAGATCAAGTTGATTAAAGTTGCATTGGCCGGCTTGATTAACCGCCAAAAACAACATATATGATTATATATTAAACTATATATAAAGGCTATATATCTAGGGTGCTGTAGGAACCGTCCAAAATGTTGACAGAGAGCTAGTTAGGTAGCTAGCTGATTGTTTAGAATGAAAGAATTGATCAAGAAAGGTAGCAGTTAGTGGGAATTGATCAAATGAGCATGTGAATATGTACTTTAAGCATAATCTAATGGTAACCCTTGAGTTCTTGAAAGGCAAATTAGGCCTTCCAGTACCAAAAGATCGAATTGAATGAATGGCTGTTAAGTTTTAGCTAATAATTTTGGTTGGTCGGAGATCAGATTTCATTTTAATTACATTAAATATGGCATGCATTTTAGTGAAAGCCACTTAATTCAGATTTTGAAAGATCACAACTTTGATTAAATTAAGATCCAATCACCTTGGACCTGCTTCATCATTCCTTTTAGTTTTTTTTTTTTTAATTCAATCACAAGAAAGGGAATCTTATTTACCGGTCAAAAGCAGGATAAAAAACCTTTGCAGTTGTTTTAATTAACATGATAGAAGTTTTAGACGTATTCGCATTTTTTATTGATTGTTTTGGAAGACGACAATACTTTCAGCAGTACAGGCTCTGATCGACTTTGTATACCATGTATTCCTTTTCTTTTTTATTAAATCAGCTCACCATAATAAATAGAATCACTATTAGATAGATTTCATATTCTTCTACCTTATTTTTTTTTAACGAGTGTCGAAATCAATGAATAATATGAAAAAAAGAAGGTTGTATGACATGACATTCATAACTTGTTAATATCGAACTTGAAACCTTAACACAAATATTAGAAAATGCACGTGACAATAACAAGATAAACATGATACCTAGATATAACGTGTCACGACTCATGTCCATAGATAGGAACTAGAAACTTCTTTATCATTGAAGTGTTTCAACGAATTCCACCGCAAAGGTGCAAAATAAGAACCATAAAAGTTAATTAAATAACAAGAAACCTAGCTAGAATATTTAGAGACCAAACTAGAAACGCTAATAAAACCCTAATTATGACTCAAGAGTCGATGTACAAGATCATTATAAAAAAAACAAGATTTTATTTGGATGACAGCTCCGTGTAGTGTAGTGCACCATTGCTCCATGTCGTGCACCATCTGAGCTAAAAACCCAAAACCCTGTACTCGATCTCCTCGTTGTCGTGCACCCATGCTCAACACCGCGCATTCATAATTACGTCCTAGTTTCATTATCCAAGCTAATTCAAATCATATCATAACAATCTCCCCCTTGACTAAAACTCCCTTCAATCGTCAATGAGATCACCAAATATCTGTCTCTTTCTTGCCAACCTCCCAGAAGGACTACTTCCTCGTACAAACCATAAAGTATCAACCTTTATCACACCATTTTTTCGGAGACCAACTCTGTCAGTGATGCCTAGACTTCATGTGATCAATTTCCTACTCCAAGGACAGTACATGTGAACTTTCTAACATTCGTGGGAACATATATTGCCTCTAATAAAACTTTTCACCTAGCTTTTCCCACAAATCAGTAGTCGTTGTTTGATCCATCTCCACGTACAACACCTCATCAGTCAACCAAAGCAAAACCACACAACCTGCTTTTACTAGAACGTCACTCTTTCCATTCTCCCCCTTATCCCTTGGAAGTTTATCTTCTCCTTCTAATGTCGCCACTAACCCTGCTGAACTAGAAGAGCCCTCATCCAGCGAAACTGCCTACAATACTTTTGCCTCAGATCTTCAATCAATAATATGCAAGCCAAGAGAATCTGACTCTAATACCCATGTAAGGATCAAATCACCACTTGTTAAGATCGAACTTGAAACGTTAATAAGAACAATCGAAGATGGGGATAATAATAATAATAATATAAACATGACACCAATAAGTAGGGTGTTCAAAATCATCCGAATCTGAACATCGGTTCCGAAAATTCCATCAGAATTTTTTTAAATTTCGGATATCCAAATTTTTAGTTTCGGATAATAAGTTTTTAAATTTTTGGATGTTTCGGATATCCGATATTTGAAAATAAAATTTTAATTTTTTAATTTTATTTAAATTTTTAATTTTTATATTGCTTATTTATTTAATTTTCTAAACATATATAGTTTTATATACATGTATTTTCATTTTGAAGCATATTTGAACTATTTTGTGGTGATTTAATTTTAAAATATGGTAGTAGTTTTATTTTGAAAAAATTTATATAAAGAATATATATATATTTTTTTGAAAAACAATTGTGAATAATATATATGGACAAGAGTTAGTAATTACAGTACTCAACCTCCAACAATAATTGGAGATTTGAAAGTTCCACTAGGTGTTACTATAATAATTGAATCTAACTTTCATTCATTTACTATCTTAACATCCAGTCGTGAATCCCCAACTCAAAATTCGTGCTGAATTATTTACTTGATACCGATTGTATAAGGCTCAAGAAACCATGCGTTCCAATCTAATCTATCCTCCTTCCTTATCCTCGCATTGATCCATTGAAAAGCCGTCACTTGAATTTCTCCTAGAAGACTTTGCAGATTGTTTTTGCCTTCAAATATTAGACTGTTTCTACTTCTCCAAATTAGGTACGCAGCGATTCTTGTCAAAGTTTCCCACACCAAGTAACCCCATTTCGATAGGACGCCCCTTGCCGAATCGTCAAATGCAGATATCGAAGTTCCCCCAGAGAAAGGATGACACCACCATCTGAATATGAAACTCCAAATCTGAGTAGCTGAATCGCATGTGAAAATTGCATGGGTTACCGATTCAACATCCGATTCACATCTTGGACATAATACAGAAGGTAAGTCAATTCCTTTCTCTACTAGTTTCTGTCTAACCGGAATCCTTTCTCTAGTGAGCCTCCAATAAAAAATGCAAACCTTTTTTGGCGCCAATTGAGACCACCACGTTTTTTTTCTAACCGTTGTAGTAGTAGCCATTTTATTTTCCAGGAACAACCTTGTCTCCTTCACTGAAAATTCATTCTGCAAGTCCTCACACCAAATCCACTTGTCACTTTTGTTTTGCATGATCTTGAACCCTTTGAGATCGTCCAACAATGTGTCGTATTCCTCTTTTACTCTTCCCACTAAGTAACCGTTCGTAGCCACGTTCCAAATCTAAGCGTCATCCGCCCAAAGGCCCATGTCTTTTATTGAAGCCTCCTCGTTGCCAATCTTTTTGAACAATCTTGGGTATTTAGTTTCAAGAGAAACCGTCCCAAGCCAAATATCTTTCCAGAAAAGAACCGTGTTACCATTACCCACTTCCACTTTTTGCAAGGAATCAATATGAATGCCTTTCTTTTGAAGATCCCAACCCGCTTTAATAACCCCCCTACCCCACATACCACCGGAGTTAAATTTAGAACACGAATTATCACCCAACCCACCCGTAGGCCCATAAATACTTTTTATGATTTTACACCAAAACGCATCTGGTTGAGATTTAAATTTCCACCTCCATTTCAGTAGAAGGCTAATGTTAAAAAGATTAAGATTCCCAAACCCCAACCACTCATTTTCCTTACTCAAAACCACCTCAACCCATTTGACCCACGAAATATATTTTGAAGAATAAACCCTCCCACCCTTCCAAAAGAAAGATTTTTTGAATTTATCAAGGAGTAAAAGGATACTAGACGGAGCCCGGAACAACGATAGGTAATAGACTGGAAGGCTTGAGAGCACCGCCTTGACTAACGTCCACCTGCCCCCGAAAGACAGACAGTTGTTTTTCCAACCGGTGAGTGCTGATTCAAATTTTGTAACGACCTTATCCCAATTAGTTGCTTTTTTCATATTTGAATAAACCGGAACTCCCAAGTACATTAGCTTATTAGGATCATTGATCTTGCAACCCAATCTGCTTGCGAACTGAATCTGCTCATTTTCCGGTACCCCTACTCCTAATATCGAAGACTTTCTCCAATTCACCTTCAGCCCAGACGCCTCTTCCCAACATTTCAACAGAGAAGATTTTTGGGATTTCGTGGGCTCACAGCGGAAGCAAGGTACAAACAAAATAGCCCAATGTACAAGCAATCAAAGCATAAAAACCGAAATCCCTCAAATGGACCAAACTCTATGTTCAAGAAATGCAACAAGGAAAGGAAAGAAGTGTTATACCTTTCTCCTTAGCTCCAGAATTCTCCCAATTGTCGTGGTGGTGATCCTCCAAGAACGAAACCACGGATCTTCTATTGAGGTATACCCCGGGAACAAGCCAAACCACGAGTGCTAGCAAGCCTTGTGATACTTCAACTTGAATATCACTTAGGAACAGCAACAATAGAGACCAAATGTCTGGAGCTCTCTCTTCAATCTTCTCTTGGTCTTAGTAGCACCAAAGAAGAAATAAAAGGATGAAGAACTTAGAGAGAAAAAAAAGGAGAGTAAAAATCTTACCAAAATGAACTCTACTCTTTTTTTTTCTCTTACTGCCTCCAGCCCCCAAATACCCCACTATGGCCGGCCAAATGCTTTCCAAGGTGTTACCCACGCATTGGCTAGCTTGGGAGGTGATTTGACAAAAAGCCCATCCAGCCGTAGCGGCGCTAACTCTTAGGGTTTAGCGGCGCTAACCCCTTAAAGATAGCGGCGCTAACGCGGCCTGTCAGAGGTGTGACACAAAGTACATGCAGCCGTAGCGGCGCTAACCTTTAGGACTTAGCGGCGCTAACCCTTCAGAGTTAGCGGCGCTAACTCGGCCTGCTATGTCAACTTTTGTATTTTGTCAAATATGTTCCCTTAACTCAAGTTGTTGTCAAGTTTGACCCCGGTGTATGACCCATACATCATCAGCAGCGGTCTATATGGCGTACGTGCATTAGTGGGCATATATCTAACTGACTCCCACTTGCACATAATGCACCGTACCCATATAACCACAGACAAAGAGCGGCCTCTAGCAAAGCATCGATTCCCCAAAGTCAGTATGGGTTCCGCTTCCTTGCAGAAAACCATAACCTACAAAAACGTAGAGGTCCTATAGATAAGTGATCAAACATCCCTTTGTTCGCGATATCCTTGTGAACACGAGACATGGATTAATATGTCAATCTCCAGATCGTTCACGATTATGTTTCTCGATCTAGATTGGTGGTGACCAAAAATTTAAGGACATATCTGATTCTCAATCAATATTCCTTTGCGCATGGCCATGCTTATTTTGGTGTCAGCGCCCAATCATGAAGGGGCCCAGGGATATCTCTCATACAAGAGGAACAAATTCCGTTGACTGTACAACCCCATAGCATAAACCTTGTCTTACCTAGCTATTCCCTTTATAATAGCCAGTTACGAACTATGTTTTGAAATAACCAAAGTAAGAAAGTTTCATGCTATGGCAATTCATACATCTCAGGTCGAAGGACGTAATGATATTATCATCCCGAGTTACTTGTGACCATGATCCATGAAGTGAACTCAGGTGCGGGTCATCCAGTCACTTGAAACTCCTTTCAAGCACAGGTTACTGTTGCGTTTAATGCATTCAATCCTTGATTAATGCATAACCAACACCTAACCTCAGCCTTATTTCAAACTTCCTTCCCTTGAAGAATGACTGACTGTGGAAATTTAGAATGTATAAACATTCTGGAAAGTGGGTAAACATGCTAAGATGGAACACAGTAAAGTATTATGAATGTAACCGTATTACACGCATATCGAAACAAGCATAAGTTACAATACTGTCTGTATCGTTCCCAAAACTTATAAGTAAATCAAATATTTACTAAAACGATATTCAAGCCCAGTCATAAGCATAAACAATGCTATAATACCTAGTATGAAATTCATCACTAGAATTTGACAATGGCTTAATTATGGGATCATCTACACGATATCCCTTTGTACTCTTGTGTATTCTCTTTTTAAACCACTTTCAAAGTGTTTATCAAAAGAGATCATACATAATATTATCATAGTCGTCATATCCTCAGTGTTATCGAAGACTACAATAGGATTAATGACACTTATGAATACCAGAGTCGACATACTCTCAATGTAACCAGAGTTCACAATAGAGTCACTGACACTCACTTTTAATAGAGTCGACATACCCTCAATGTTACCGAAGTACACAATAGGGTCAATGACACTCATTGAATTTTATATGTCGTATCTACACCACATATTTGTATATTCAAAACTTCGATTAGAATCGACAGTCTTACAAGTATGGATTTGCTTGCAGTAATAACTTACTCAAGACAACTCTATTTTCGTCGAACATCAAGAACATACTCCAGTATTTCTTGAATTTTAGAATTCACTTTATTCCATATTCTCTATTTATACTCATGTAACAGTAATTCCATCAATAGGTTGAGAACAACCCTAAATTAGGACATTATTTTCATTGAGTATATTTTATTAGGAACACATGAAGCTCCCACTAGCCCTGACAAGAGTATCTGGCTTAATCTATACTTTCTAAAAACTCATTCCTTTGACTTTCTCGTAAAGCAGGATTACAGCCACAAGATGCAAGTTTTGCTGACTTTAGTCATGGACACAACTTGGACATAATGGATATATAAGACCTCGGAACATGCTTCAAACATTTCCTCAACTTAATCCCGCGAAGGATCTTGGTCTTTTATTTCCATGTGAACATACTCGTTTCCCCGTGGCGACAACAATGTTTCACATAATCCAGACCTAATCTGGATATTATGGATGAATAAGACCCTCGGAAAGTGCCTTAAGCATTTCCTCAACTTAATCCTATGAAGGATACAGGTCTCTTACATCCAAGTGAACTAATCTTGTTTCCGCAAGGTGACAACAATATTTCACTTTATCCAAGTTATCTTCAACATATCCACTAGAACATGTTTCCATATAATCAACATGAAACACTTTGTCTCTAGTCGGTTTTTGAAGTTGTCCATAATTGCATATATGTTAGTCCCTTTACCCTTCTTGGATCACACCGTAGGTGTGGGATTAACCCAAGTCAAGTACTTGGATGCAGCAAATAAATTACATTTATGTATACCATTCCCTTCTTATATTCACTAGTGAACTCAAAGTCCCACTATGTTTCCGATGAATGGTAACATCACAATGATTTACCATCAAGCTGTTGTTACTAAAATATGACAACCTCATATCTAAACAGCCTTCTTGATTTCCATCAGATATAAAAAGCAATGGATATTGTCAGGTTTTACCAGCATCTCTATGCTGATTAAATGCTAGTGTCAACATTAGGTCTTTTATTTAAGTTTTACGTTCTTCCACTGGAATGCTTTTGTAAATTGTCCTTTCCCTTTTGAGCAACCAAAAATGATTCTCATAAGTTCAAGAACAATTAACCAAAACTCAGATAAACTACTTAAATATATAAGCATCAACTTATAATTCATCCATCTCCCACTGAATGTAGACTGGATAATTTTAAGTTATGAGATTGACAAGCAAATGACTCTTTCTAGTCAACATTTCATTGGATGCTTAAGTAACCATAATGTTGTGTTTTAGATTGAGGACTTGGTTCATAAAATTAATGTATACCAATCACATTGAATACATGTTTTAGGCCTTCCTTTTACCAGATCATCAACACAGATATCCGGTTTTCTTTAAAGTAACACCATGTACAAATGTGTTTCTTCGAGAAAACGAATTATGGGTTAAACCCATGATTCATTTCTTGTTTAAACCAATATAGATAAGAAAACTTAGCATCTATTCTAGATCTAAGAATTTATATCTATATGCCCTTATTGATTCTTAATTCTCTTTAGGTTAGTTCCGAACACAACTAGGTTCTAGACACAAGCCTCTTCTCTAGTAAACATTCTCTCAACAACTACCATAAAGATAGTGATGAAGAATTTCACTAGTGTCACTCTTTGTGGCATACTTGAAAGGATTATCCATACAAATGCGATCATATCCAACAAGTCACAATCCTTCCTACCAACACTGGTGAAGGATTTCTTAATCATCCTATTCCAATAAACAAGATTTGCATCTCTCATTTAGCCCGAGGCTAAAATTTTACAAAGATCCTAACCACATGGATCTAAGCGATGTAAATGTTGTTTACTTGGTCAAGTTTGATTATGCCATAGAGCTAATGTATCCAAACCACTTTTGGATTTAAGAATCAATTGTTCATGATTGTCTTATTACTTATAACGAGCCTTTATGTATGCAATGATATGGATAAGTTTTGATAAAAATCATCTCAAAATAAATTTTTTTCAAAATTGTTTCAATTGTAATTCATATCCATCGTCATCAAATGTGTATTTAAGCACTAAAAATAGTCAAAAATAACACATAAGCATATACATGGATCGAATTTGAAATGAAGCTATCAATATGAAAAATCTTTTCATAAAATACAAGATACAAAATATTCATCATCTTCAAAAGAACATACAATAAAGCAAGTCTTGCCACGCAGGGTAAGCATACAAAAGTAATAAATTAATCCGGAAATAATGGCGAGATTTAACACTCCCAATTCTCTTGTAGAAGACAATCAACTAAATTTCTTCTTCAAGCTCTTCCTTCTTGTAACGAACAGACCTACACTTTGTAACAAAATAAATTTGTGACAAACGTGAGTCTTATAGCTCGGGTAAACAACCCAGCTTATTAAGGAATAACAATGAAGTAAAAATCATGAATGTACCTCAAGTAGGAAAATTAACTCTCTCTTTTCTGAGAAGTTTTATATCCTCTCGGCACGAAGGGCAAGCATGACGGCCCCAATCCCCAAATCTACCGCAGAAGTAGCAAACCACCCCCATGTTGAGTCTCCTTAGGCACGTCATCAATGTCCATAGACTCAAAACTTGAAGCAAGCTTGAAAACTCCAACTTCTTCTTTTAATGGGATCGATTTCTTCTTCTTGGCTAGAAGTTGTCCCTTAGAACCAAGAATGGGAGTGGATGAGGATGATGTATGCTTGGACATGTTAGATTCTACAACCTTCAACATTCCATGCAATTCATCTATAGACATTTCCTTTCCATGCATATGATAGTCCTTTACAAACTTTTCATATGTGGCGGGCAGATGATGTATCCTTAATTGCCTAAGCCAGTCAACAAAGTTCACTCCCGTGAGTTTCTCCCTTTGTAGAATCATACGAAGTGAAAAATTCGACGTGTTGTGGTTTGATTTGACATCCTATAATTAAAGAGAGTACGTGAATTAGTTAGTTTGATTTAATCCTCGTTAAAATAATTACCCATATTGTCTCGAAAAATATTTTAACAAGGGCTAAGAACCATATTTCACTCCAATTCATGACGGGGTTGCCGCGGATCACTTCATGGAGCTATTTAGGCCTATAACCATTTTACCGATTGCAATCTCTATTGCAACTCTTAGACACTTGCGGGATCCTACGACAACCATCGGTTGTTTGGCATGTTTGATCCCCTACTAGCACCAATTCCAAATTAAAATTCTTTGTTGACTCGTGCTAAGCTCGACAATCACTCAAGGATTTTAATTTGTAATTGCAAACCGTCCAACAAGATACACGGTGATACCCCGACAACTACCGGCTCGTGCTAAGCTCGACAACCGATATTTTCAAGATGCCACACTCACCTTCCACACAGATCCACATGGAATAACTCGTGCTAAGCTCGACAATCACTCCATGCTTCACTAGATTCGGGTGGTGTCATCTTTTGGATGGCGCAAGATTTACGTTTTTATGAAAACGGGCTTTTGTTTTCGGCTTGGTTACAGATTAACTTGTTTAGTGACAAAACCTATTTTCACTAGGTGAGTTAATATTGTATGTTAGCGCGGGAGAGAGTTGTAAACCATTTTTACTAAATCTCTTGTGATTTTATTAATTTTGAAAAATTTTCTAGCATGCGAATCCTAAGCAAACCATGCAAGAATTAAATAAAATCACATCACACGCATATATACGAAATAAATTGGTAACCCTTGCCATAAATCCTATGCGTTCTTCCCGTGAGCCAAAACGGGTAGAACGTGGTCAACTAAGGGACGGAAGGTCTTCAATGCGAGCTCCAACTAGAACCGCTATCTCCAATGGACTTCACCGGCTTCTATGGACACGCTCCATCTCCTTCCGACTCCATCTTGTGTGTTTTCATCCAAATTGTACAACAAATACAATAGAAATTGAAATGGCGCACAAGCCACAATAATTTCCTATTTATCTAGTACAAATACACGAATGAATGAAATGACATGCAAGCCACAATATTATTACAAATATAACAATTTTAATAAATATTACAGCCCATATGTGATATAAAATCACCAAATGCATCCAAATACACAAAGTCAACCACAAGGTCAAAGGCAAGGTTACCAATTTCAAATCTATCACATACAACAAACCAAACAAGATGGTAATAAAATTACAAAAACAAAACTGGAACAAAATTCCAGAATCACAAAAAGGCTAAAAATTCCCGAGACCAAAACTGATTTTAACTTTGAAACCAAAACTGTTACAGCGCGTTAGCGCCGCTAACATTTATGAGTTAGCGCCGCTAACCCTGTTCGAACAGAAAACAACCATTTTGATTTCGGGATTTTTCAAGCCACCAAGTGCAAATCTAACATAGAGGTGGCTCTGATACCACTTTTGGGATTTCGTGGGCTCACAGCGGAAGCAAGGTACAAACAAAATAGCCCAATGTACAAGCAATCAAAGCATAAAAACCGAAATCCCTCAAATGGACCAAACTCTATGTTCAAGAAATGCAACAAGGAAAGGAAAGAGGTGTTATACCTTTCTCCTTAGCTCCAGAATTCTCCCAATTGTCGTGGTGGTGATCCTCCAAGAACGAAACCACGGATCTTCTATTGAGGTATACCCCGGGAACAAGCCAAACCACGAATGCTAGCAAGCCTTGTGATACTTCAACTTGAATATCACTTAGGAACAGCAACAATAGAGACCAAATGTCTGGAGCTCTCTCTTTAATCTTCTCTTGGTCTTAGTAGCACCAAAGAAGAAACAAAAGGATGAAGAACTTAGAGAGAAAAAAATGGAGAGTAAAAATCTTAACAAAATGAACTCTACTCTTTTTTTTTCTCCTACTGCCTCCAGCCCCCAAATACCCCACTATGGCCGGCCAAATGCTTTCCAAGGTGTTACCCACGCATTGGCTAGCTTGGGAGGTGATTTGACAAAAAGCCCATGCAGCCGTAGCGGCGCTAACTCTTAGGGTTTAGCGGCGCTAACCCCTTAAAGATAGCGGCGCTAACGCGGCCTGTCAGAGGTGTGACACAAAGTACATGCAGCCGTAGCGGCGCTAACCTTTAGGACTTAGCGGCGCTAACCCTTCAAAGTTAGCGGCCTACTATGTCAACTTTTGTCTTTTGACAAATATGGTCCCTTAACTCAAGTTGTTGTCATGTTTGACCCCGGTGTATGACCCAATAGGCCCATACATCATCAGCAGCGGTCTATATGGCGTACGTGCATTAGTGGGCATATATCTAACAAAGATATCACCTTAATGTTTTTCCGGTTCCACTTGCCAATAAAAACAGTATCATCTGCGTATTGCAGATGCGAGAGAAGGATCTTTTCTTTGCCCACCTCCACACCATCAAACAAAATTTTTTGTGTTGCATCTCTAAACAACACGTTCAATCCTTCCGCCATTAAAAGGAATAAGTATGGTGCTAGGGGATCTCCTTGACGAACTCCTCTCTCCGGTTTGAATTCCTTTGTTGGAGACCCGTTGATTAACACCGACACTTGAGAAGACAATAAAAAAGCACGTATCCAGTTGATCAACCTTTGGCCGAACCCCATGGATCCCATCATCTCTATTAGAAAATCCCAACTTATGCTGTCATATGCTTTCTCAAAGTCAATTTTTACCACCATACTCTTTTTCTTTTTTGACTTCAAGAAGTGTAGTGTCTCACCCAAAACCATAATCCCGTCCATAATATATCTCCCCTTTAGAAAAGCAGATTGTTCCTGTCCGATAAGTGAACCCATAACCAACTTTAATCTGTTTGCAAGCAAATTAGACACTATTTTGTAGTAACTACCAATTAAATTAATTGGCCTGTAATCGGCAAATACCATCGGATCCACCCCTTTTGGAATTAAAGTGATAAAAGAAGAATTGCACCCTTTTGAAATCTTTTCCTCATGCCAAAACCATGTTAAAGCAGCTTGTAAGTCGTCTTTCACCGTCTCCCAAAAATGCTTGAAAATTTTGAAGTTAAAACCGTCAGGCCCTGGTGCTTTAAAACTACCACATTGCATAACAGCCTCCTTTATTTCTTGAAGATTAAAGGGGGCTTCCAAAAGCAACCTATCATTTTCATTAAGTTTATTTAGCAAAATATTCTCAAAACCCCACTTCCTCTTCGTTTTTCACTTGTAGAAATCGCCAAAATAGTGAGTTGATTCTTTTTTAATTGCTTGTATTCTTTCCACCCAAACCCCATTTGAGAGAACCCCCACTATGTTGTTAGCTACCTGTCTTCTTTTAATTGAATTATGGAAGAATCTTGTGTTGTCATCTCCTTCCGCGAACCACTTTGCTCTTGCTTCTTGCCTCAACATGTAATTGAAACTATCTTTCTTTTCTTTGAGAAGCTTCAAACTCTCCAACCACCTTACCCTTCCTTCCTCATTTAATTCATTGTTATTTGCTTGAAGTTCAAGGTTGTTTGTCTCAATTGTTAAGTTATTTATTTCAGCTTCCAACGCTGACTTATCCATCTTTGACCATTCTTTCAATGCCATTTTCACGTTTCTTAACTTGTGGCAAAACTTCCTATCATGATTGTTATCCTCGACCACTTTTGCCCAAGCATCTTTCACCACCGTTTCATAATTTGGATGTAATAACCACGCATCAAAGAATTTAAAAGGCTTTGGGCCGGAAATTTGAACATCATCGAAACAGATTAGAGGGCAATGATCTGAGCCAATCCTATCTGCTACTCTGCATCTTGGATTAAACCACCAATTGAAAATAGTATCCGATATAAGCACCCTATCAAGTTTACTAAATTTTAGCCCATCATCTGAGATTCTAGTAAACTTTCTATTTGCTAAGTGAACTTCAATAAGACCGTTTGATTCAATAAATTCATTAAAGTCTTTGATATCTGACTGAATAGAATTGGCATTCAATCTTTCAGCTTGGTCACGTACTTCATTAAAGTCACCGAATAACATTGTTTTTTCGTGCCTTTGATCAAGTTGCTCAAGTTTAACCACATAATCTTCTTTGATGCAAAACAGTGGGGACCATAAACATTTATGAACATACATGTGCCTTCCCTTCCCTTCCAATCACCCTTTACAGCAAGATAATTATCCAACCCCGTAGCCACCCCATTTAATAGAATCCTTGGGTCCCAAATAGTTAATAACCCACCCGAATTACCCCTTGATTTCACGAAAGCGAACATAAACACTGGGTTCCCCCACAGATCCTCTACTAATTCTTCAGAGATGTGTTCCAATTTTGTCTCTTGAATACCAAAAAGTACAGGTTTTTCTTTGAAACAGAGATTTTTTATTTTATTTCTTTTGTTTTGTGATCCTAGGCCCTGATGTTTAGAGAAATTACCTTCATAATTGTTTGTTGAAACGATCTTGACTGCTGCACCTTCACTTGAGGGCCACGAAGCCCACCCGTTCCCAAAGCTGGAACGTGTTTTCCGACGACTTTGACGAAAAGGAATTATCCACACCTACCTCTCCCTTTCTTCCCAGCTTCCTTGAATTTCTGTTTTTGACCACCAAATTTGATTTCCCTTTTGCCCTTGCAATTTTCTTCATCATGAAAAGGCTTAGCCGTTCCTTACCTCTCCAGTTCTGAAATGATTTTACAGGTCTCAGAATTGTTTCGTCTTTGTTCATCGCCAGGTTAGGGTCCGTGACTTCCTTTGATGAATTTGTGTTTGGAACAAACGATTTTAACGCAGAAGCCTCTTGCGATAGTTGAATACTTGACTGATGTTGGTCTACTAAAAAGGTTGACTTGTGAGTAAGGCAGGTTGAATTGTTAGTGGACTCCACTGGATCTGAAGATGAGAAAACAACTTTGCTAGGCTTATTTTTAATTTTCATGGATGGGCCCGTTTGAAGTTCCTTCATGTTAGGCTTTGGGCCCACTTCGGTATTACTCTTTTGACTGGGCTCCTCTGTTTGAAAACCATTTAGCTTCTTTATCCAAGAGTTAATTAGGTTTTCTTTTTTACCGCCTCGAGTCCTGAGATCTTCGACTGAACCATCGTTGTCTTCGTTTGAGGGGACAGCAGGGAGCAAATCGACTTCATCTGACATGAGATCCTTCCTAACAGGTACGGTGTACTTACCTCGATATTGACCATGATCGTCGTTTGGATTCCAAATCCGAAACTAGTACGTGAGAGATACTAATATCCAAATTATTATTTTCAAAAGTTTTGGCTAATTGGGATATCTAATATCCAAATCCGAAACTTCGGATATGGATTCCGATACTAAAACCTCTTACCCGAATTTTCGGATATCCTGTTTTGAACACCCCTACCTTGAGGGTTTTGAAAACATACAAGCGAAGTCGATATTCTACAAATGGCGCACTACTGTTATCGAGAGGATAAAAAATGGTCTACTTTTAACCATGAACAAGTTTGTAACGTCCTAAATAATTATCCAAAATAGCACCCAATACAACCAACGATTGGGCCTTATGATGCACATTTTAACCCTAAGCAGTGATGATGACGAAGATCACGAGGTTGAGACAGAGGAGCTTCAACGGTCAGTCGGGAAGAACAAGGGAAAGAGGCAATCGAAGAGTTCTAACATGACCTGGTCTACTCCGAAAGAAACAGTCATGTAGTTTATTGGTTCAAATAAAAATGTTTAACTACGAGTAATATGACATTTAAAATGAAAAAACTTGAAGCCGAGGAAAAAGGGTTAGACAATCAAAGCAAATGAACTAAAACTACAAGAAGCAGTGCAATTGGAAAAAAAAAACTTCGAGTTTTACATTGCCCCATATGATCACCTTAAGGGATCTATTTTAAAGGCAACTTTGAAGAGAGAAAAAAGAGTTAAGGATCTGTATGGATGGATGGAACGAATGTAATGTATTTCTATATTATTAATAAAAAAATTATTTTTATTATTTGTTATATTATTATTCTTATACAAATTATAAATATTTTATTTTATTTTATTTTATAGTTAAATGTAAAATAAAATAAATTTAAAAAAAAGTAGGGAAAAGATTGGATTAGTTGGGTTAGACTATACTAAGTATTTTGACAAAAGAGAAAAAAATAACATTGACATTGAGATAAAAGAGAGATAAAATGTGGACCATATGGATATAGTATATATGTTTAACAAACTAATTATTATTGTATTGATGTGTTCGCAAAAATGATTGAAGTTATATTTGAAAAATATAAACTGACATATAGAAACACAAAAATAAAACCCTAGATTAATTCAGTGATTAATATTTATGCATCTTAGTTTGTCAAACTTTTCAGCACTGTATGTACGTGTTATTAACTAGGTGAAGTACTTTATCATTCAAAAGCTTAATTTTTAGAAGCGTACTTATGTAAGTTTTTTTCCCTTACGTTCAATTCAAACATCAGAATAGCGCTTCTTTCTTCAATATGAGATTTATTTGGAAAAAAAAACTACATAAAAACTCTATGAATAAAAACGTACTTTTAGTGGAACACACCATAGAGTAAAAAACAATAAGACATATCTACTTGGATAATAACAAAGCCAATGAAGTCAATTATTTATCCTCCTAAATTTTCCTCACATCGATCCGTTTAATAATAAAATGAAGACAAACGAGTTTTTGTTTGCCCGTGTATATACACCGGTATGAAAACAAACTTATATAGCTTTATAGGTTTGTTAATTTAATACATTTATTAAAAAATATATAATTCACATAATAATAACAAATTTTTAGTTTGCTGTTACACAAAAATTATTAACGTTTTTAAACTAAACAAATTAATTTATATATAAATAATTTTTCATTGTGCAAATTTTCATAATTTATAAAAAACTTTTGATTAACATTTTCCGTAATTAAAAATTAATTAGATCAAATATATGAAATTTTTAATTTTTATATATCAAAACAGGTAATTTTTATTATACATTATATGTTTTAACTTTTTTAGTAGCTATGATTAATAATTAGTTGTTAATATAGAGGAATACATCGTTAGAGATAACAAAATAATCAGATTAATTATTAATAAGTCACAATGGGGGTAAAAATCGAACCGTAATTTTCTTTGAACAGGAAAAAAAGTTATTTAAGAGGAGAGTTTCGGTATTACTATCACCCTCCACTTGAACAACAAATTATATTCATTCGAAATGTAATTGTTCAACAGTTTAATACTTATTTAAAATTAACTCTAAGGATATACTCTAATTTACAATTTGATTGTGAGTTATAGATTCGTCTTGTAATTTATTTATAAATTATAATATTATAGTAATACATGTTTAAATATTATCTAAAATTTGGATTTAATAGTTGGTGTGCTCTCGACTGCGGGTTTTTCTTGTTATAAAATCTTGTGACACAACCTCGTTTTAAATTTATAAAAACAATGTTACTAAGCAGATACTACACACGACACAGGCAAGTATAACCTGGTCAATAGCAGTATAGACTCGGTAAGACCGGATATCGTTCCACCAGGACAGGAAGCTACCAATATTTAAGTCTCATTGTTGTTTGATCAGCAGAATTAATATTAAAGCATGAAACAGGATTAAATAAATTAAACAAGAACTACAGTAACTAACATAGACTAACACCGAAGGCAAATAGCAGGATAACAGATCACTCAGGCTTTCGAATCATCGAGGCTAATCATGGCAATAACACAATACAAAACGTAATATGAAGACTTGAATAGATTGAGCGCATAGCATGCTGTTCTAATACTCAACAAAACCATATTATCACACACAAATCATCACTCGAGTTATCAAGACTCAGATTCAACACTTAAACATGATTAAGTAAGTAACGGCATATCAGAATTCAACTACAGATCCACCAGATCGCGTCCAAATCAGACTATTGAATATACATCTTTTCAAATGATATATCCAGTAATCCTCAGAACCCAAAAAGGTGTTAAAGCAGTTAAATAAGTTAAAACAAGCAAAAACAGCACACTGTGGTAAAAATGCCTCCTACGGCCGTAGTAATTTCTTACTACGGTCGTAGGAGGTGTACTGTCCTACGGTCGTAGAAATTTCTTCCTGCGGCTGTAGGGACCAATACGACAGAATAGTTTAATCTAACATAAAGGTATTCAACAACAAATTACAATCTAGACTTTAATCTCAGATCATAAACACATGCAAATTGGTACAATGGGGTCACAAACTCATCTAAACTCAAACCCCACAATTAAGGGATTTTAATATTTAGCCACATGATTACTACAGATATGAACATGTTAAACCTGCCATTTCTAGTATAGCCAACACTTCTTAAAACATGAATCATGTGATATGCACATTGAACACCAAGACAAGCATAACAAAGGCATACATGTGAGTTCATTTCACCATCTAAACATACCAACAAACATCTTTGTGAATCCTTTAATTATTAGTAGCATGTTTAACCCATAAATACACCAAATGACTAGATTTTCATCGGATATCATAAGGCTTATATAAAACCAACATATGAATAAAATGACCAATAATGGATGAACCTGAAATGATTCAAAACATATCCCAACAATGATTTCTAATGACAATCATGCAATATGTATCATTTCTAATAACAAACTTAACATGACATTAAGAATATACAAACATCATCATTGAATATCCACATGCTTAAACATGAAGGAGTTATCCTATACACATTATCACACATGAACATGGTAAGATTAAACATACTAAGTTGATAAAACACAATTGTATACAAGATCAAACATGCATATTTGAATCAAGTCAACATAAAAGTCAAATATATTGCCATAACTAGCCAAGAATCATCTTGGCCCAAGTGAAATGAGTTTAGTTATTCATATACATCAATATTAATACTACAACATCTGGAACACATGGGTACATGATTGAAATAAGAAATGGAAAGAGTATACCCAAGCTAAGCAATGATAAAACTAAGGAATCCAAGCTCCAAGATGTTGTTCCAAGCCTTCAAATCCAAGCTCTCCTCCTTAGAATCACCAAGAGAAGTCCCCTGGAGTGTTAGGATGTTTAGAGAGAGTGTTTGGAAGTGTTGGTACGAAATATGTTCAAAAATCCGGACTCTTGTGCAAATGGCAGATTCTGTCATTTAATGTGCTGTAACAGAACTTCCTACGGCCGTAGGAAATATCCTCTACGACTGTAGGATGGCTGGGACAGAGTTTATCCACACGCAATATTCTGCTACTCATCCGACACACGCAAGAAATCTGCCAGGAAATGATTACTACTGAATAGGGGTCCCTACGGCCGTAGGAAATATCTACTGCGGCCGTAGGATGGGCTGGTTAAATCTTCTAGAATAACAATATCCTACGGCCGTAGGACTTACCTACTACGGCCGTAGGGTGGTCTTTTTCACCAATCTTCATTTTTCTTCTATTATTCCCTTGTTTTGCCCATTTATCTTACTTAAAGCTCTTTTTAATCTGCATGGTTAATGTTAAGCATATTAGATCAATAATATGAGTAATCACCTTGTATTTGGGCTAAGTACGGGGTATTTCAACATGTAAAACATGCATAAAAACGCATATATCAATAGTATCAGAATGTATGTAGTTAGCAACATCTATAATGATGATATTCACGTATACTTAAATATGTAAGTATTAAAATGACTAACATAAGATTGGAAAACTTCATTGATATAAGATTAGAAAACTTAAATGAATTAATTGTTTTATTAGTAAAAAGAGAGGTGATATATCCTCTTATTATTTACTTCTACTTACAAAAACAAAAATAAATGAAGAATATGAAAAAAAAAATAGTAATAAATTTCACATATCTTCTTCATATATTATTTACTATATATTATTTTTCTAGTAAAAATTGTTGTGACGATATACAAAAAATAAAATAATATTTATCTTTACTTTATTAAGGTTTTTCGCACCACTCTCCTTCTCCCTCTTTCAAATGGGTGATGATAATTCCACGGAAGTTTTTTCTCCATCCACTGAAAAAAAAGTGTTTAAACCTTTATACACCTTCTTTATATTGTTACTATTTTACACATAGAGAAAGTCCGTCTCTTTCCCCAGATGCAACATCTCCATGGTCAGAAAACTAATCAACACAAATACAATTGTAGAGAGAGAAAGAATTATTCCATAACCGAGATCTACTTTCTCTCATTCGAGTTAAGAGCTCCAGCCTCCGGCAACCTCGCCGGCTCAACCAGCAACAACCGCCGTCTCCACCACCATTAACGACGCCTGCACACCCAACCGCAACCATCTCCTTTGTCGAACATGGACATCTCCGCCCCTCCTCTCTGCTAACCCAAACACCATCCGAGTGTTTCTTTTGTAGATCGGAGTGTTTCTCTTGCAATCATGTTAAAATCATATGTATTTCTTGGGTGGTTGTTTTAAAAAAAAAACACAAAAAAATCATGGTTTGCTGCCATCCATTCTTTTTATTGATGAAGCATGACCTGTAAGAAAATGGTGTGGGACGGGGCTTTATTTTTTTATTTTTTTATTAGTCTTTGGGCAGTGGCCGGTGACGGCATTGAAGACGGTGGCGGCTGCGAGTGGGTGTGGGGGTGAACGGCGAGTGTAGATGCGAGAGATGGAAGGTGTGAAGCTGACAGTGGCGGGAAGACGGTGGCGGCGGCAGTGACGAGAAGTTAAGCTTTGAACATCTCACATGATGCATTTGAGATGGCTGTGTGAAAGGATACGGAAGTCATTGGTGAGCGACGGTGGTTGGGTTGCCGGTGACTGACCTAAGCTCTTGTCACAGCTGCTCACCAACCAGGCAACCACCGCCATCTCCACTCATGCAACCATCAACGCCGGATGCTCACTAACCACCGCCGTCTCCTTTACCGATCACCGTTATCAACCCTGCACACCTAACCACCGCTATCTCCTTTGCCAACCAGTGCCACTTTGCTCTGCTGACCTAAACCACCACCACCGATCATCGTCACTGGCGAACGTCGTCACCACCATCACTCCAGGCGATAAAGAAAGGAGGAGGTGAGGTAGAGAGAACGATTGTTTTTGGAGATTTTTTAACAGCGAAGGTTACCCAAGGGCTGGGGCTCGTCCTTCACTTTGAATCGTTGTTTGTTTTTGTTTTTTTTGAACGATGATTGTTTTTGGAGATATGGATTCGCCGGAGAGGGAGAGGGGAAGTGGAACTGTAGAAGTGATTACCACCGGAAATTTTGGAAATTGGAAACGTAATGTGTTTTTACTACTTTTGAGGGAATCTATCTAACTCCTACAATTGCAATCTAAATCCTATATTTAATTGAGGGTCAAAATTGTCTTTTTATATCTAACTTCCGTGGATGAAATAAATTGTTCAGTGGCAATATCACTTCCCCTTTCAAATAGATATAAAAATTGGTAAAATAAAATCGTTAATTTTAAAATAGAAGAAATGGAAATCTGCACTTATAGAAAGAGATCCAAAAAAGGAAGTTGGAAGGGGGGGAGGGGGGAATTAATGTTCTAGATGTTGGGTGTTCACTCAATATCTCATGATATTTAAGATATGATGGTTTAATTATTTTCTCACGTTTTTAACTAAAATTACAAAGTTAATCCTTAAATTCTCACGAGACATTGATTAAAAACTTCTCCACTTGATAGAGTATATTTTTTTTTGAAAGGCAGATATTTATTATAAATATAACAGAAAATTACAACCAACCACCACAGGACTTACGTAAAGATATACTTATCCACCAGTAGTAGAAATGCATACCTCTATAAGTCTTGTTGAACCTAGACAATTACCTATTAAACCACATGCTTTTAAACCTCTAAAGCGATACCGAATAAAAGCTCACACTTTCGAAAACTACACCTTATTTTTACGTAAAGATATACTTATCCTCAAGTAATAGGTCATTTTCATTCTTCTTCTACAACATCCCAAAAAACTTGATAGAGTATATGATACTAACATTACGAAAAAGACGGTAAAGAAACTAAATAGATTTTAAAAATATTATAAAATGACTAAAACGATGATGTAGAATAATACATACATAAGAGTTTTTATCTTACTATTACAATTTTCGACTAATCCTTCTACTATAAGATAAAATTCGTTGAGGAGATTAGAAAATAAATTAGCATATTACAAGTTATAAAATATATATATCGAACCACATAAAAATATATAATAGAATACGAGAACATTAAGATTTAACGTGGAAAAACTTTTTACACGAAAAAAACTACATGCACAATTAATAATTCACTATTTGGGATAAATATGATGAGGTTACAAGAACGCGTATAATCATAACGTAACTTAAACTTGCGAACAAAAAGAAAAGCTATAAAATTCATTCTTGGCTTCTTTCTTCCTATTGTTATAAAAACCAACAAAACAGAATCTCTCAATTTTGTTGCTCTCTCGACATGTATCTATCTGCACATGTACATACGTCGAGACCCGTGTTAAAAAAAACCCAGCAAACGCGATTTTGCCTCGAAAAAATATAGCAAGATTGGTCTCAAATTAACTAGCATAATGTTCTCGTTAATTTGATATAATTTTTTATAATTCAACACATTTTCATTTGATGGATATATTAGTTGAAAATAAATAAGAGTAATGGAAAAATGTCCATTATGTCCTTAATATTTAAGGATAAGTTTGATTAGTTAAGTTTATCCATTAACAACTTTTTAATCTGGATCATCCATCTTTTTTATCAATGGCTATAATTGATTTCGGCAGTACTCGTACGAAAAACTGCTCTCATTTAAACAGTCTCATATATATAAACTAATCCTAATAGTAGTTAGAGTCGTAACCGAATTTCTAAAGTAAATAGGCCAAAGGGTCAATTGTCAAATTCAGATCATATCCACTTAATGTGTAATTAGAGGATCGATTTGATGAAAAATTAAAATATTTTCATGAGAGATTGTATATTCTCCTATTAATTTTTTATAAAATTATATTACTCACTACATGAAGACAAATATTAATGTCAAAGAGAGAAATAAGAAAGAGAATTAATAGATTTCACATGTTACAATTCTGTGAGTAGATAAATTGGATATCAAGCAATATTTTCCTTTGTTCTCATACATGTTTTATAAAGGGTAAATAATGGAAAAAACCTTAATCTTTGGTTTACTTTTTGGTTAAAACCTCAATCTTTATTTTTAAATGATATAAACCTTAAACTTTAAAAGTTTAAATATATTTCTATTTAACCCATAAACTATCATTTACTTAATTAAAATGTGTAACAAGCTTACAACCTAATAAACCGGTTTCCATCCTCTCCTAACACCCGATAGATGCAAAATCCTGGTTGCCCTAATCTCCCAAACACACGAACGCAAAATCGAGATTTTGAACATACGAGCGCCAAACAACGAAACTGGGGGCCACAAACGACGACGGCCACGACCTGACTGATGAAACAGTGGGGGCCACAATCGACGTCATCGGGAACGATGATCATCAGTGTAACATCCTCCAATCGGGCCTGGTAATTTACGTGGTGGTGGTAAATTATTTATTATATTTAATTATTTATTTAATTGATTATTTTAGTGCCATTTATGTGATTGTTAATTGATGAATTAATTGGACTGCGAGGTAAAAGATACAAAATATAAGTTTTATATTTTTATGTAATATTGATACCATATGATTCATTTTTATACGAGGGTCTCAAATAATACCTTGTTGCGTGTTAATGAATTGAATAAGACCGCTTTATTTAGGTTCCTATATGTCAGATAGCAGTATCGTGTACTGTGTGTATGTGTTATTAAATTCCCAGCCGACCTATGGCTTTTTATTTGACTTTTAGAAGTCAATTTCCTTTGTTTCTTCACTGTGAAGATTGAAGTGTGTGTGTTTGTGCAATTCTTTGAAATTAACTCTTGCTCCAGCCTCATATCATGATTTCTTGTGGAATTGCAACTGATTGAGTAAGGTATGAATGATTATTGACATGTTTTGAAGGTTCCATGTTTGTTCTTGTCATAAACATACTCACTTGATTCCTAGGGTTTGAGTTTTAATTGGGTAATTAATGAATTAAGTTGAGATTTATGCTTATACAAGTTTATGGAACATGATTTACTGATTTGGCTTTATTTATCATGATAATATGCTTTGTTTCTGCTGATATGAACATGGAACCCATGAATGGAGGATTAGATGAAATTGATCTTGGGTTTTCATGAATTTGATGTTAAGAATGTGTTTAAATGTTAATAGATATGTTATTAGTAGTTATATGATGTTTCGAAATGGTTAAAGTCGCTAAATCAGATCTGCAAGTCGTGGTTTTGTGTTTTATGTTGGCTGCTGTCGAACAGGGAACGAAACAAACTATGGTCTACTGTTCAGGCCACATCGCGGCGCGAAAGAGGAGCAGGGTCGCGGCGCGAACCCCCTGCACAACCCCTAGTTCCGTTTTTCGATCCGTTTTGCTTCATGTTCTTTTGTGTACTAATGCATATGTTTAATACTTGTTATATATATGTTTATATGATATATATGAATGGTTTTTGATGATGAAACATGTGTAGGAAGGCTTGATTTAGTTATGCTAAATTCATGATAAACGGCTACTTTAATTTTAAGAAACTGACTTATATGGCTCGTATGCGTGTTCCGCTGTTTTTTACATGTATTCTATATAATAGTGATCTTAAAGTGTTGAACATGTATTTCATGATTAGTTTGGCGCATTAAACTTAACTAGTTGTTTTGACCCGTTAGCGAGTTAATTTATGATATATGAACTTAGATGACTCGTGATCGTGTTTTGTTGATTGTTACATGTTTATGCATGGTTATAAAATATATTTTGGGTGTTTTTGTTAGTGAATTCTATTCATGATGGTATTGATCCAATTATGAGTAATTAGCAATATTTGCATACTTTAATTCGAGAAATGGACTTAAATTATTTGTGTTCATGTTTCTTTGATGGCTGCATATTTCATATGATATATTAAGAGTTCCTAGATTGTTTGACATGTGTTTCAAGTTGATTTGGTGTATTAGGCCTAACTGATTGGTTTTGACTTGTTTACGGATTAATTTGGATATAGATAAATCTCATGAATGCCTCATTGATTGTTACATGTTTAATATCTTACATAATGATATTCTAAATGATTTTGAGTGTATTTCTTGTTGGTTGAACATGTTAGGTGTAACGGTTAAGCTTTGACCCGTTTGTGAATTAAATTATGATTTGAGTTACTGATTTGGTTGTATTGTGTTCTCAGGGGACTCAAAGACTCAGTGATATAAAACAACTGAGCGTGGAATTGGAGGGCACAGGTGAGTGGATTTTTAACTCACAGGTTGTACTGGTTGTAACGGTTACGGTTGCAATTGTTTATATGCCTGATATTTAAATAGAATGCTTAGTATGATAATTTGATTATCTTTGCCTATGTTAATCAACCGTTTAAATTGTGTTATGTGAATATGACTTTATCTGTATACATGCTTTGTAATTGGGGACAGCTATGATAGCTGGGATGTTTTGAAGGTGGTCAGCTATGATTCGGCTTGGGCTGGGCTAATTTGTCATCCGCTAATCAGTACTAGATCTTTTGATGCATTTATTGCAACTTAAAAGATTTTACTGTGTGAGAATAACAAATAGGTATCGGTAAACCTTTGCTAGGCCGGCATTGGTTACAAGTTCTGCTGAACCGCGGTCCTTCGAATATCCCTAATTACATGATCTGGTGATAATTGTTAGATGGCAATTATGTGATTTTGTTGTATATCGTTACTTGTTGTAACTGATACTTTTTGTTAGTTAAACTTCCATTCACTTAGCTTAAAGGCTAATCCCCCACATTTAACTCCCTTTTGCAGGTTATGGTAAGTTTTGTTGTTAGCCGGGTGTTGCCTTTGCTTTTTGGGAATGTTTTAACAACACTCTGATATTTTTTGTCTGTCGAGCCGTTTGTAAACTATGTAACACCGGTTTGGAGGTATTGGGCTTTGTGTCAGTTTATTTACTGATTTTATACTACCTATGTGAATAGGTTTGTATTTGACTTTATTCGCTTCCGTAGTGAAATTTATTTAAAAAATAGCGGTGTTACAATCAAGGACGACGACCAGCGGTCCACGATCCGGAACAACGCCATCGAGAACGACGACCAGCGGGGGACGACGAACAGGAACGACGACCAGAAACCCTAACGGCAGAGAAACCCTTTGTCAGTCTCTTTTGTGCCTTTGTTAGTCTCATTTTGTGCCAAAAACCCTCTTTGTTTTTCTTCTTTGAACTTGTATTCTTTAGCCAAACTATTTGACGCAATGACATCTCCTAATGTTGAAAATGATATTATAAGTAGTGATGATAACAATGATGAATCATATGAAATGAGTGAGGACTTGTCTGATGATGATACCGATAGCATTTTATCAGGACTAGTTGATCATGAAAATGAGGAAATTCTAAATTTAAACAATGTCAATGATGATCCTTTCTTGTATGAACTATGTGATTCTGGGTTGTTAGCAAATGACATGAAAGATAATGAAGTTAATGACGATTGTGGAAATTCGGATAGAGAAATTGAAGGAAATATGAATGTGTCAAATGTTGATTACCATATACATGGCCCAAAATCAAAAGTGGAAAATCATGAAGCCGTCCTTAGGAGAGAAATTTGTAAATCATGCACAATTGAAATGTTGTATTACAAATTATGCAGTTGCAAATGGTTTACAATTAAGGTTAGCCAAGTGGACTTTCCCTCAGATGTGGTGGAAAGGTTAATGCATTGTAAGTGGTTGTGTCCTTATAGATTGTATGCATCTTGGATGAGCAAAGAAATGACATTCCAAGTTAAGTACTTAAAGGAAAAACATACATGTCTTAGAAATTATGCACACAATCCACTTGCAAATCCTACTTGAATTGCACAATTTTTGCTTCCAAATTTGATTAAGAATCAGAAATTTACTTTGAAGGAAATGCAAAATCTAGTATTAGACAAGTGTTTGTGCAATGTTAGTATAGGTCAATGTCATTGAGCAAAGACAAGGGCACTTTATAAAATAGAAGGTTCACTAGTTGAACACTATGGTGGGTTTGGGACTAGGAGGAGGGAGATCCTAAGAAGCAATCCTGGGAGAATAATTAAGATCAATGTTGAGGAGTGTGACAATGAGAATTATTTCAAAGCTTTTTATGTTTGTTTTAAAGCTTTAAAAGATGGTTGGAAAGAAGGATGTAGACCTATTATTGGGCTAGATGGTTGTTTTCTTAAGTCAATTTGTCGTGGTGAGTTACTTTCTACCATAGGAAGAGATGCAAATAACCAAGTCTATCCAATAGCTTGGGCCGGTAGACATTGAGAACAAAGCAAGCTAGAGATGGTTTTTAGAACTACTTTGAAATGATCTTGAACTACCATACGGCATGAGTATAACACTTATTTCCGATCAACACTAGGTTAGTACCATTTTCACATTTAATTACTTGTCGATCATTAATTATATCAAATACTAACTTTGAATTTCTTATTTACTTAATTGTTAGGGATTGATTGAAGCTGTTAAGGAGATTTTGCCATATGTTGAGCATAGGTAGTGTGCAAGACATGTTTATGCTAATTTCAAGAAGAAATTTAATGGTTTGGAGTATAAAAATTTCTTCTGGGGAGATGTTATGTCTACTATAGAAAGTGATTTTGGGAAACATATGCCCGAGTTAAAAGAAAGGTTAGAAGTTGCAGACAACCATCTTATTGAAAGGAATCCAAATACATGGTGTAGGGCATTTTTTGAACTAGATAAAGCATGTGAGGCTATAGAGAATGGCATATGTGAAAGTTTCAACAAGATGATATTAGGTAAGACCTGAAACAATTGGCATATATGATATACTTATATTGAATACTAACTGTTCTCTAAATTATATGTTAGTTGCAAGAAAAAAACCAGTGATTACCCTTTTGGAGACAGTAAGGCTACTTATCATGCAAACGATACATGTAATGAGAAGCATGACGAGTTTGAAGGTGATGTGTGTCCTGCCATAATGAAGAAGTTAAAAATATTTTCTAGGAACTACACGTAAAGAATCATTTTATAATTTCTATTATTTAAATGTTTTTATCGTTTCTATTATTTACCTAATTACTATTTTAATCTAGATCCGGATGTTATTCCAAGTGGTGGACACCAATTTGAGGTAACAAAAGGTAATAATTCATTTTGTGTTGACCTTGAGAAAAAGATTTGCACATGTAAGTTATGGAATAACTGCAATCTACTTAATTCATAGGAATCTGGAGGATTATGTGTCTCATTGGTTCAGAAAAGCTAACTTTTTAGCAGCATACAAATCTTCAATTCAACCGATGCATAATAGCAAGACGTGGGCAAGTTCATCCTTCATTAAGACATTACCTCCAAGAGAAAGAAGAATGTCAGGTCGACCAACTTTAAATAGAAAAAAACATCCTTCAGAAAATGAAAACAATGTAACAAAAGTAAAGGGACAAAGACAAATGGCTTGCAAAAAATGTAAAGGTAATGGTCACAACAAATAAAGTTGCAAAAATGACAAAATAGTTACACCTCCTAAAACAAGCAAGCCCAGAGGAAGGCCCAAACTCAATATTGGTATACCTGCAAGTAAGTCTAATAATGTGGTAAATGTAGAAGAGGTGGGAGAGGTGGCGGTGTTGCTAAAGTTAGAATATTATGTTTGGTAGGTGTGTCTTATCAAGATGGAGAAGCTATGATACACGTGAGTTTTTTATTTCCTACTTTTCCCCTAAACCAATTTAATTTTCTATATAGTTTGATTACATATAATGTCTTTTTATATAGCTTAAATGTAAGACCGGCATGACCAGCATGAGCAGTACCAAGATCAGGATAAAATGTTGGTGGAAACTTTTCTGGTGCTACTTCGGATGTTGATGATGGTTCTAAATTTAATTAATCAAAGTCTAGATGTTATTGCTCAAGTTTTTTTTTTGGCGTCTTTTAATGTAATTATGGTTGTGCAGATGTCTTATTTCAGCAAATTACTATACTCTTAATTGAGCTTATTTTCTGGTAATGTGATTCCTAACTTTAGTTATTTGTTTGTCAATGTATTGGGTGTTCTTTTGACTTGGATTATTATAACAAGTAAAATAAAGTTTAAAGTTTAAATCAATAAATAAAATAAAGTTTAAAGTTTAAATTATTTAAAAATAAAAATTAAGGTTTAAACCAAAAAATAAAAGAAAATTTAAGGTTATTTCTATTATTAAAACTTTTATAAAAAGAATAATAGTTTGATCTAACTTTTGTCCACACCAGATTAAAGAACTTAAAGTAAAAAGATAGCTAAGCAAAGTGTAAAGTTTTAAACCTTCTTACCAGTCACTTTTAGTTTAAACTAACTTAACGGTCATATTGACCAAACCATGACCTGAGTGTTCCACCTAGCTACTTCAATTCACTATATATCAAACACCAACTAATATATTCCTTTTGTACGATATCATACCGCTCGATTTTTTTTCTTTTCTTTTTTAGGTTACTTTTTTTTATTTTAATCTATGTTATATATATATGGCACATGAAATGAAAACAAAAAGATGAGAATTTAGAAAATAGTTTATAACTCCTAGATGTTTTTTTATTTAATGGATGATACTAAAATGTAATTTAATTAAGGTATATTAAGTTTATATCATTTATTTATCTAATTAAATGATTGGTCTACAAGTATTCTCATCACTCTCTATTTAAAATGTGTTCTCACCAAATCCTTATATATATATATGTGTGTGTGTGTGTGTGTGTGTGTGTGTGTGTGTGTGAAAATGAGATAACAAATCTTAACCATCAATTTATGTTACTTTTTATATCATCAAATAGTTTTATGTGTTTCTTGGTTTAGATATTAATTATGATAAGATTAGATGTACATCCGTGTGGTACAAGATTTGATTTAAAAAATAATAAATATTAAATACAAATAAAAAAGAAATTAAAGAATTATAAAAACACAAATAGTTATTAGTGGAAGCGTCGACACGAGGTCGAAGGCAAACAGGACATCACAAACAATTTTGATTAAATGGAAGCTTAAAATTGATCAGTTAAATGTATGTTATTAAATAGAGGGCTTGATCATTTAATAAATTTAAGCGTACTAACTTAATACCCCATGGGTAAGAACACGGGGATTTTTTATATATATTTTAAAGTTTAAGGTTTGGATCTTAAATAAATAATAATTTTATATATCGGTAAAGATTCATGAAAATTGAAAGTTGAAGAAAGAAAATTGATATACTCACATCTTTGCACTAATAGTTATTGGTGGAATTATGAATTGAAATCTTATCCAATAGTTGTTGTGAAAATTGTCTAATAGATTTATGATAATATTAAATCAAAAATTAAGTTTTATTGAAAAATCATTTTGAATGACATGGGATCTGATTTAGAAAACGAGTAACATGGTAACCTGTTTTTACTTAACATCTGTATCCAACTCAATATTCATAACTTAAAACTTTTAATATAAGTAATAATTTAAAATTATTTATGAAATAGAATATTTTAATTGATGAAAAACATTATAAAGATCATTTAACAATGTAATAAGTCTTTCTCTTTTGTTTATAAGATTTTGTAATTATGCTACGAGTAGTTCTAGCGCTAGGTTTAATGCTACTATATATAATAATTCATAAAAGGCAGGTCGTTTTAAATATAATTTTTGTAAAAATCAATGTTTAATCATTAAACTAAAAGTTAGCATCTTTTCTTTTTAACAGAAATTAGGACAGTTGATTAATTAAAAAAAAACAAGAATATTAAATCTAAAAGGATTTAGGCCGTGTTCTTCGATTTCAAGAGGGGGGGAAAAGTCAAAAATAGAACCTAAATAAGGATTGCATTACTCATTTTTTTATTTGTAATCGAAGTTAATTCCTATTTGACTAGCATATTCAGGCATGCAATAATAATTATAATTATAATCTATATTATATACCAATTAACGATGTAATTAAGTTGGCGATTAATTGTGCTTGAAGATCGATGGCAATTAAAGATTAAATAATTGAAATATTTTGTACAATGAAGGTAAAATCACTAAGGCTAGCTAGGTACACCTTAATTAATAGATTGATTGCATGTTGAATCACGCAAAACAAGAAATTACTAGCTAGTTATGAACAGAATGACCCGCGCCAGGACTATGCCCGGGTGTTGTTGGTTTGAAGTCATCCGTCATTTCTACCTTACTTGTTACCACTTCCGATGATGATGTTTTTCGAAAACCAGAAGTTGCCACATTCAACTTTGTCTTCTCTACTTTTGCTATTGATCTCTTCTTGGACTTCAAATGACGTCCTTCAACACATTCAAATTCACTTGCAAGCAATATTATAAGAAAAAATAAAATCACACAAAAACTAAATATAGTATTGCTCTTTGCCATTTGGTAATACTTATATATGTTGAGAGAGAGAGAGAGAGAGAGAGAGAGAGAGAGAGAGAGAGAGAGAGAGAGAGAGAGAGAGAGAGAGAGAGAGAGAGAGAGAGAGAGAGAGAGAGAGAGAGAGAGAGAGAGAGATGACTTATGTGTTCAGTAAGGGATTGACTTGAGAGTTGCAGAAGTAAGGACTAGTATTTATAGTACAAAGTAAGAATGAAAGAGAAAGCAAAGTGTAAACTGGGAGTGTCAGGAAGATTCTCCACTAAAATACACAGATGTATATAATGTGAGGCTTATTATATTTTAAATATAAATAAACAAAAAGGTTAAGTGCAAATGCTTGGTATAATATACTAATTAATTTGGAGTCTCTTTTGAGAAAAATATGTAAAGCATTTATTAATTACAACCCATATATGTCCATTGTCAAGTTTAAGTAGATTCTCACACTCTTACCATATACCTTGTATTTTTTATGTCTTCATTTCTAAAAATATGGACCCACTTTGTAATATTGCAAAATCTATTTGTATATACTACTCTCTCCGTCTTATTTTTATTGTCCACTTTTGACTTTTTAAGGTTTTTCTTTTTTAACTTTGACCTTAATTATTTTTGTTTGTGTTACATAATATTTGATACAAAATATATGAATGCATTGTATTTTAAAAGTATTTTCATTGATATAAATTTTATCAAGTATTATATAACATAAACAAAATTATTTAATGTCAAAGTTGAAAAAGAAAGACTTTGAAAATTCAAAAGTGGACAATAAAAATGGAACGGATGTAGTATATGGTTTCTATTTTTTATAGCACATGGATTTAATAATCAGTTATCATTACTATATATGTAAAGCATGAGTAATTAATAATTTACTAGTTATATATCATTTTAGTTGATGAAATACTTAGCATAATATATACATACATATATAGTTTGAAGGGATGGAGGTGGGTGACCACTCAAACTAGACCTACAATCAGTAAAGTACATTGAAGATGGAGTGTACGTTGGAAAACGGCTGAAGAAAATTTCATGCATGATATATGAACCTACTGCAAGCCGAATTAACAGCAGTTTATCGGTATATTTGACTAATCATCAATCTTTAAACATTTACTCACGACAATGATGTTCATAGAATTTTTATGAATAATGCATCGGATCATTCATTAATTAACTTGCATGACTGGAAAATCACAAACGTGAGATTTTTATGAAGCACAACCATGTTGACAAGGTGTGGCCGTGCTCAGTGAATTAAAGCTTGGTTGGGCATGCAAGGGGCTCCTTAGAGTGGTAGGAGTGGGAGGGGGTTAATGTACCACTTGAGTGGTGGGAAGGAGTGCCACTCCATGGCTAAGTGGTGGTGGAGTTTGGGGGGTGGATACCACACAAGGGGTGGCTAAGTGATAGCTTTTTGTCGGTCCAAAGACTTCTTATATAATTTTTAATTGGTTAGTGGTTATTAAGTGAGTCCTAAAATTTAGTGGGATAGAAAGTGATTACTAAGGAGCTGAGTGGTAGACTGAGTGATTAGAGAAAAATGATAATGTGACGGTGTGATAGATGTGATGAGGGGTAACCACTCGTAACACTCTTATCAGACACACGTGCATCTGACCAAGCACGGTCATGTTTGTGCTCACGCATAGTTGTCTTGATCTTTCGTAAAAGGTGGCAAATTCGACTTCTGATTAGTTGTCCTCTGTGGTGGATTGCCAGGAATAGTAACTTTTTATTTAGTAGCTAATATTACAAATCTAAAAAATTAACAAACTATGACTAGTTATATATAGCATAGTGGTCAGAATTATCGAAAACTAATTTAGCCAAATGACTAGAATTCGACTCTTCACAATCCTTCACTTTTTTCTAGCTAGAGTTCGATTCTTCACAAGCCTTCATTTTTCCTGCTTCTTCACGCCCCCACAGGGCCACAGGCACACCGACAACTTCATGTCGATCGATCCGTTTTCTTTTAGCTTATTTCTCAAAAGCAAAGATAAGCACAATTTCATACTTAAATTTTGATATACATGTACTATATTATAAAACATTTATACCTTTTACTTAAACTTTTAAAATTTAAGGATCTTAAAATTACTAAATTACCCTTCTTACACAAACTAAATAAAAACTATTAAATGGAGTAAGTACTATTGAATATAATTAAAAAAAATCTTATATTCCATTTTAGTAACTAATTCTTCCATATTAAAAATATCAACTATTGACAAATATATCAAGTTAGTTATTAAAAAAGGTAATTTCATAACCAAACCTTTAATTTTAAATATTTTATATAATAAATATTCTAAATAGGCTAATATTGCAAATAATTCTATTTCATGTTTGTGTAACTATACATATGTGCTTATATGTTCAAATTTTAGGTGTACCACACTAAAATATATAAAAAACGATCTCAGTCCTCGCAAATCCCTTGGAAATTTGCGAGGGATTTCCTAGACCTGAAATAATTTTATTATGTTTTTCAATATATTTGATTACAAAGCGCACATAAATACACTCACATTTCATTATAAACTAAATTTTAGACATACAAAATTATAAATATGTGAAAGCATTCATATACATATGCGTATACACATTAAACCACTTAGACGTTTTTATATATCTAAGTTTACGTATATATGTTCGTGTATATAAGTTGATCTAAATAGGCTAATATGTCAAATATTTCTATCTCATGTCAGTATAGTTATACATACGTGTTTATATGTTCAAAATTCTAGGCGAAAAACACGAAAATATATAAAAAACCGTTTTGGGCCTTGCAAATCCCTCAGAAATTTGCGAGGGATTTTCTAGGCTTGAATTAGTTTTATTGTGTTTTTCACTATATTTGATTATATAATACACATACATACACTCATAGTTCATTATAAATGTACTTTTTGACATACAAGTGTATAAAAATATCAATGCATTTATATAGATACACTTACACACATTAAACCACTATAACGTTTTTAGAAATCAAGGTTTACATATACGTGTTCATGTATATATGATGGTCTAAATAGGCTAATATTGCAAATAATTCTATTTCATGTTTGTGTAACTATACATATGTGCTTATATGTTCAAAATTTAGTTGTACCACACTAAAATATATAAAAAACGGTCTCAGTCCTCGCAAATCCCTCGGAAATTTGCGAGGGATTTCCTAGTCCTGAAATAGATTTATTATGTTTTTCAATATATTTGTTTACAAAGCACACATAAATACACTCACATTTCATTATAAACTAAATTTTAGACATACAAATTTATAAATATGTGAAAGCATTCATATACATATGCTTATACACATTAAACCGCTAAGACGTTTGTATATATCTAAGTTTACGTATATATGTTCGTGTATATAAGTTGATCTAAATAGGCTAATATGTCAAATATTTCTATCTCATGTCAGTATAGTTATAAATACGTGTTTGTATGTTCCTAATTCTAGGCGTAAAACACGAAAATATATAAAAAACCGTTTTGCTCCTTGCAAATCCCTCGGAAATTTGCCAGGGATTTCCTAGGAACTTTTGCGAGGAACTTATGAGAGATTTTAGACCTCGAAAATGCCTTGAAAATTTCTCGCTAATCCGTCGTAAATGTGTTGTATTCAAATTTGTCGTAAATGCCTAGGAAAACTCTCAGAAACTTTTACGAGGTATAGCATTTCCTCGGAAATTCCTTGCAACTTTGCGAGGGATTTATTCACTACTACACATAAAGGAATGGGGACCGGTTAATTTATTCATGAAGACCGGTTTTAGTGGGGGTGCCTTTTAGGGGTGGTTCCCATGAAAAAAACACATAAAGACCGGTTATTAACCGGTTCCGATAAGTACACATAAAGACCGGTTATCATAAAGACCCGGTCCCCATAACAAACCATAAAGACCAGTTTTTCTATAAAAACCGGTCTCTTTTTAATAACAAATTTAAAAAAAATAAATTTTCCAAAATACTAGTAGTGTCCATAGAATTACAAATTTCACATAATTTCACATAATTTCACCAAAAAGATACTTAAATAATATATTACAACGTAACTATACAAAACTTAGTTGATTATCACAATTGAGATAAATACAAAACCAAGCTAATATCTTATCATAAATCTTCCTTAGTTGCAACAATCTTCCTCAAAAATCTTTCATTCTTCTACACATATAGTTACTATATCTGCAAGACCACAAACATTTATGTTAGATTCAAAAACTTTATTACAAACATTTTTCACAAGCTAGAAAAAGTTGTCATAATCCACACATAATCAAATATAATAAACACAATGTTTACTTTACCCGATCGAATTTGACACATTTTGTGTCATGTAGTTCTTTTTGGGAAAATGGATGACGACTCCATTGCACCAATTTAAATAACAAGTATATTAAATGGGTGTCATATATATATATATATATATATATATATATATATATATATATATATATATATATATGTGTGTGTGTGTGTGTGTGTGTGTGTGTGTGTGTGTAAAACACAAGTCAATGTAAAATTTAATGTCACAAGTATATGTATCCATATACAGCAAACAAGAAGTATTACACCCCTCGGCAAGTAATATCTGCTAATTGTTTCCTCATTGATTTGTTCTTTAATATAAACATGTGCATCTCATATAGCGCGCGTTATGCTAGTGCATGTGCTTGTGCCCTAGGTGAGAAGGTAAGGCAGATCAAGAGAAGGGACTTCGTATAGATGAGAAAGAGGGATCAATCACTTTTATAACATAGAAGATTAGTAGAGACTGGGACCAAGTTTTATATATTGCAACTAGTACATTTTATTCAACTATTGAAGGTTGTCTAAACCAAAAAAGTTGGTTAGAATGTACTAGCGATACAAAGAGTTTTCAGGCACACAATTTATAAACTAATGGGACTGAAAATTATGAAATACCTGGTACTCCATGAACTTCTCAGCATGCCCCCTTTCCTCCTCACTACACTCATTAAAGAACCTAAAAAGTTTCATATACAAATCACCGAATTAAACCACGTTTTTGGGTGATTGTTAAGAGAAATTAATATGATTGATTGTAACTTACTTGGCAAAGCCCTTGAGACCAACATTGTCCCTGTCAAAATAGGCATACATGGCATGGTACACATACGAAACAGTATACTCAACACTGAGAAAAGTACTAAATGTTAGTTTTAACCCCAATTAAACATGTAAATTAACCACCAAATTCCCACAAACTTTGAAAACCCTATGTAATATTAAAAATGGCGAATGATATAAACATCCAAAATTTGGACTACTTCATTTTCTTTTTGTTCGAATAACACAAGATAGCAAGTATAATGAGGGGAACACTTCTTTCTCACAGTACTTTTATCATACAGTTGTCGGGCAATAGGATTATACGCTATGTTCGAGCTATATCCCAAATAATTAACATCTCGCTATGCAAACAGTGAATATTTACAAGTTTACAACCTACAAATTTCAGGAAACCGACACCTAGTTCTAATTCAGCAATGCTTAGTTTTATGAAACATTCAGTATGAACAGAGTAATTAAAAGTTTGAGCTTTCGATTAAGGAAAAGAACACCCATTCACATCACACAAAACACACGCACAGCTCACACAACACACACTCACAGCACACAAAACACACACTAACTCACGCATAGCACACAACACACACGCACAGCACACAAAACACACGCACAGCTCACACAACACACACATTAACACACACAAAAACAAAACAGTTCGAAAGGCCCCTATTTATCACATTTATAATCTATAAACTAAGAAATTGAAATTAGAGGACTAACCTGGTGAAGGAGGGCTAATGCGGCGGCGGAAGTGGGTGGGAACGGCGGCTGTGAGCGATTTAGCAGCGGCAGAGAGCAAAGCGTGAGCGGAAGAGAGAGAGGCGCGAGCTGCGAGGGATGGGGCAGCGACTGGCGACTGGAGGGGCGGCGACGGGCGAATGGACCGGCGACGACCAGCGAATGGACCGGCGAATGGACGGCGGGGATGGCTTGCGACGTCGTGAGGAATCGAGAGCAAAGAGGGAGAGACGGCTGCTAGGGCATAAAATGGGGAGAATTTGGGATTTAACCTATTTTTGATAAACTCAAGGGGACCGGTTTTTAATAGATACTCGGTTTATATGAACAAAACTTATGGGGACCGGTTGATAACTTAAAAACCGGTCTTTATATGTAACATAAGGACCGGTTTTTTATTTAGCAATCGGTTCCCATATCTTTTACTCTTAAAAACCGGGTTTTTAAGTACTAACCGGTTCCCATACATATAAAAACCGGTTTTTTGTTGAACTGGTTCCCATAGAGTGGTATTTATTGTCTTTTGTGTAGTAGTGATTAGAGATTTCATTCCTCGAAAATTGGTCGCAAATTTCTCGCTAGTTTCTCATAAACGTGTATCATTCAAATCTGTTGTAAATTCCTAGGAATTCTATCGGAAATTTTGCGAGGGATTTCTAGCCCTCGCAAATCCCTCGGTATCTCCGGTTTTTCTAGTAGTGTTAATTATCAAAAATATTTATAAATATAACTTATAAACCTGATATAACCTATAACCAGAATTTATAAACATTTTTAACTAGCTCATATAATCAAATAAAATAAAATAATTATCCATAATTTTAATCTATTTTTCTTAATCTCTTGATTTTAAATAGTAAAATAACTTCTAATTTACAACCTGTATTTTATGTAATTTACCTTAAATTATAAGTAGGGACCTTTTTAATTATATCATTATTTTCAAAAAATTAATAAAAGAGTTTATAGAGATTAGAAAAATAAAGAAAATGGAATAAAAGATAAATAAATTAGACAATTAATCAAAAGAAAATTATCGTTGTCACTTTATTGTGTGACTATCATACCCTTAAGTTTTGAAAACGAATATTTTATTGAGTAAAAATTATTCGTTACCGCTATATAGGAAAAAGTTCATTTGAAAACCATTTTTATAGTGAGAACCAATCTGAGCCGTCCACGCTCTTAATTCTAGTGTGTGTGTGTGTGTCTATATATATATATATATATATATATATATATATATATATATATATAAATATATATATATATATATGAAAAAGTTCATGCGAGAACCGCAAGAACCAATATGAGCCGTCCAATTTCCCCTCCTTCAATGTCATTGCCCATCCATGAATTCCTCACATACACTCTGCCACATTCTATCCCTCCACGCTCTTCATTTATGAACTTACCATAACTAAGGAACGGCTAAGATTGGTTCTCGCGCTAACAACGGTTCTCGAATAAACCCTCCCCTATATATATATATATATATATATATATATGAAGAAGTTCTATTGAGAACCATTTTTAATTCGAGAACCAATCTGAGCCGTCCAATTCCACCTCTTTCAATGTCATTGTCCACCCATTAATTTCTCACATACACCCTGCCACACTTAATCCCCCACGCTCTCCATCCATGAATTCCGCTTATCAAATCAACGGCTAAGATTGGTTCTCGCGGTTTTCGCACTAAAATCGGTTCTCAATGGAACCCTCCCCTATATATATATATATATATATAAATATATATATATATATATATATATATAGAGAGAGAGAGAGAGAGAGAGAGAGAGGAGAGATCCTGTGAGAACACGTTTTATTTGGAGAACGGTGAGAACACTTTTAGGCCAATCATTTGGTTTAATTAAGGTATGTTGAGTTTATATCCCTTACTTAATTAAACCAAATAATTAAAATTCAACATTCCTTAATTACACTAATTTAATATCAACCATTAAATTAAGATACTCCAAGGGCTATAAATTGTTCTTACCGTTCTTCAAATAAAAGGTGTTCTCATTTGATCATGCCTCTATATAGAGGATATATATATATATATATATATATATATATATATATATATATATATATATATATATATATATATATATCCTTACTACTATATAATAAATTTATGTTTCTTTCTCCTGAAATTATTAAGACTGCTTAAATTTAAGTAGTCCAAACAATTATGTGCAATGTACAACTTCAAATTATTAAGATTACTTTAATACTCTCCTTTCTTTTTATCTAAATTAATCTTATCTACTCAATATTTAACTACATCTCATAATTCACTTTAACTTTTTATTTATTTAAAATATAATGTTCCACTAACACACTTTTTCGCACAAACACAATTATCCACCTACATCCACATAGTTTTTCAAATCTTATTAACTTATCTCTCCTTATTTCATAAATTTAAATATTTTTATTATTTTAATGTTTTTTAGAGTTTATTTTTAAAATTAATAAATAGTTATACAAATTTGGAAAAATCTGAAAAAAACGGATCGGACAATTTGCTGAAAACTTTTTCATGACATTAAATCGCCTAAATAATATATAATTACATTCTTAAAAACAACATTTTACTAAACAGAATTATTGCCGCTGTAACATTACGCCGATACACTACTAGTGTGTATATATATATATATATATATATGAGAGGGTTCATGCGAGTACCGTTGTTAGTGTGAGAACCAATCTCGGCCGTTCCTTGGATATGGGAAGTTTCATGGATGGTGAGCGTGGAGGGATAGAGTGTGACAGGGTGCATGTGAGGAATTCATGGGTGGGCAATGACATTGAAAGAGGGGGGATTGGACGGCTCATATTGGTTCTCGCATTAAGAATGGTTCTCGCATGAAGTTATATATATATATATATATATATATATATATATATATATATATATATATATATATATATATATATATATATAGGAAGAAGTTCCATTGAGAACCATTTTTAGTGCGAGAACCAATCTAAGCCGTCCAATTCCCCCTCTTTCAATGTCATTGCCCACCCATGAATTTCTCACATACACCCTGCCACACTTGATCCCCCCACGCTCTCCATCCATGAATTCCACTTATTAAGTCAATGGCTAAGATTGGTTCTCGCGGTTCTCGCACTAAAATCGGTTCTCAATGGAACCCTCCCCTATATATATATATATATATATATATATATATATGTGTGTGTGTGTGTGTGTGTGTGTGTGTGTGTGTGTGTGTGTGTGTGACGGTTCAAACGAGAACTGTTTTTCTTACGAAAACTGCGAGAACCAATCTCAGCTGTTCCTTGGATATGGGAAGTTCATGGATGGAGAGCGTGGAGAGGATCAAGTGTGGCAGGGTGCATGTGAGGAATTCATGGGTGGGCAATGACATTAATGGAGGGGGAATTGGATGACTCAGATCGGTTCTCGCAGTTCTTGTACGAAAAACCGTTCTCGTTTGAACTTTTGCCTATATATATACGAGGGAAAAATTAGTCTGCGCTTCGCTGCGGAATTATTTAAAACTTTTTAACACAGTATTTTTACATTCGGATTAATTTTATTAAGAATTAGACAATAATAACAATATTTGGCACGGTCTATTAATTTTATTTACGTAACTTTAGTTTCCAATAGCCCTAAAATTGAGTTTCAATTTCTATGGACATCTTTAAGGTGTGTTTTAAACATTACAAACATACACATATTATATGTATATATATAAAAGCCGCTAAAGTGATTGAAGTCTTTTTCAATATTTCATCAAGGTTATAACGTTTCATTATGCCCCTTAATGTTTTATCCATTATTTTTTACAAAAAAAAAAGTTTCATATATTAATGGACATATGTGCAAAAAAAACTTCATGTACCATAAGAAAACATATAGGTGCTCAACAACTTTGAACCAAAATTTTCTCCTTAGAACCATAAGACAAATGCATTATCAACGTCTTAAGACTGTGTCTGTGACAAAAGTATTAAACTTAATGAGTTTGTTATAAAATCAAAATTTTACATTTACATTAAATCACATTATTTTTATTTTGTCTTTATCAAAGCATCAGCTGGTCTCAATTTATATATATTACTATTTTAATTAAATACGTCTAAACATTCCATAATAATAACCTCAAAAATATTCAGGATAATCACTAATTTTAATATAAACAACTATCAAAATCAAAGGTTGAACTGTTTTTTATATAGCAAATAAAAAATATCACATCAATAATGTTAATATAAGCAACTATCAAGCTAAAAGCTATCTGTTTTTTATATAGCAAATAAAATATATCAACAAATATTGTTTATAAAAAATAACATAAGATTACTAATTATAATTTTTTAAATACTACGATCAAAGGTTTCATTTTTTTAATCTTATATAATTTTATAGGGTCATTTTTTAAATAAGAAGAGTAGTCGGTTTTAAAAATGAAAAAAAGTTAAAAAAAAAGAAGTTTAAATTTCAAAGTTACATGTTCTTATTATAAATAATGTTATTTTGAAAAAAAAAAGTTGGTAATAAAAAAAAGGAGAAATAATTTTATAGGGTTATTTTTTAAATAATAAGAGTAGTTGTTTTAAAAATAAAAAAAGTTAAAAAAAAGAGGAGTTTAAAATTTAAAGTTACACGTTCTTATTATAGCTAATGTTGTTATGAAAAAAAAATATTAAAAAAAAAGGAGAAATAAGGAAAAGAAGGATAGGTAGGGAAAGAAAAAAGAAAAAGAAAAAAACAGCTGAAAGGAAAATAGAAGAAAAAAAAGTACAGCTGCAAGATTTAAAAATGAAAAAAAGTTATACGTTCTTATTATAACTAATAATGTTGTTTTGAAAGAAAAAAAAACTGGTAATAAGAAAAAGGAGAAATAATAAAAAGTAGGATAGATGAGGAAAGAAAAAAGAAAAAGAAAAGCTGAAAGGAAAATAGAAGAAAAAGAAGGAAAAAAGTATAGCTGCAAGATTTGAACCGTTGACCTAAAGGGTAGGAAGCAAAGCCTTAACAATCTACGCTAGATGAAATTTAAAAATTATGTCCGACTTTTTACATATAAAATATACCGGCGCAGGTTAGAAAAACCCACAATAAACAATAAATGGTGCACTTTAAGCTCTTGCCCATTATATATATATATATATATAAATTGGATCAACAAAGACCCCTCTTAAACAAAGTCCACAAAGTCCTAATCCTGGCCGTTAGATCGATCAAATCAATGGTTAAGATCTATAATGGCATTATTGTAAATAAGTAAAAAATTATAAGATTTAATTAGAGAAGTAAGGGCATTATGGGTAAAGCCCCCTTTTTTTTAATTTTTTTTACCCCTTAGATCTTTAAATGATCATAACTATTTCAATTTTTAGAATTTGATCAAAAAAATTATATCAATCTTCTCATTTTTTTAATCCTCTTTCAAACGAGACCACTCTTCCTATATTTTGGAAAAAAAATTCGACGAAAATGACGAAAATGATGAAAATGACGAAATTCATCATTTTCGTCACTTGCTGTTATATCACCTAACAGCAGGTCCCGAAAATGATAAATTTTATCATTTTCGTCACCTGTTGTTACATGATATATAAGGGGACACGAAAATGATTAAAATGACGAAATTTTTATTATTTTCGGGACCTGCTGTTTAAGTGATATATAAGGGACACGAAAATGATGAAAATGATGAAAATGACGAAATTTTATCATTTTCGTCACCTGCTGTTAGATGATATACAAGGCACGAAAATGATAAATTTCGTCATTTTCATCATTTTCGGGGCCTGCTCTTTAAATGATAGATATATAAGGGGGGACACGAAAATGATGAAAATTACGAAATTTATCATTTTCGTCACCTGCTGTTACATGATATATAAGAGGGCACGAAAATGATAAATTTCGTCATTTTTCATCATTTTCGGGATCTGTTGTTTAAGTGATATATAAGGGGACACGAAAATGAGGAAATTTATCATTTTCGTCACCTGCTGTTACGTGATATATAAAGGGCATCCGAAAATGATAAATTTCGTCATTTTCATCATTTTCGTGCCCTTGTATATCATGTAACATCACAGCATGTGACGAAAATGATAAATTTCCTCATTTTCATCATTATTCGGGACCTGCTGTTTAAGTGATGATATATAAGAGGACACGAAAATGATGAAAATGACAAATTTATCATTTTCGTAAAAAAATTCAGAAATATAGGAAAAGTGGTCTCGTTTGAAAGAGGATTAAAAAATGAGAAGATTGGTATAATTTTTTTTGCTCAAATTCAAAAAATTGAAGTAGTTATGGTCATTTAAAGATTTGAGAGGTAAAAAAAATTTTAAAAATGCGTTTTTTAGAAGACTGGAACATGGCGTGGGTTTTTTGATCAAATTATTAATTTTCCATCTTGCCCTTTTAGACGAGTGGCTGAGATTAGGACTTTGGGGTTTTTGTTTAAGGGGGGAAGGGTTCTATTGAACCTCACCCTATATATATATATATATATATATATATATATATATATATATATATATATATATATATATATATATATATATATATATATATATATATATATATATATATATATCAGGTTCAAATCAAAAAAATGTTAAGATACTTAATGTAAGAAGGAATGTGAGAATAACACTTGGCATTTTTAATTTAGGGGTATTATGGGTAACTAATAAAATATTATATCTCCATTTAATTATCCTACCTAAGGCTGGCAATTCCTGACCCGACACGAAACACGACCCGAACCGGACACGAAAAAAGTGATACGAACCCGACACGAACCCGAAACGGGTCAAAATCAGGTTGACCCGAAGTCGACACGAAAAAAATCAGGTCGGGTTCAGGTTGACCTGCTGACCCGATTTTGACCTGATTTGACCTGATTTTGTAAAAAAACAAAAAAGCATGCTTATTAAGTTATGGGCCATTGGACACTTTTTAGTCTTTCACGATTTACCCAGCCCAAAGCCCCCTAAGCCCTGATAACTTGATAAGGTGAAGCCGTGAATAACCCTCGTCAGTTCAATCGTTCATTCATTCGTTCCTACTTCCTACGGTGCCACACTGCTACTGCCGCCTAAGTGCCTAACCCTTGTTCGACGCCTCCGCCGTCATTGACAAAGCCACAGAGGTTGCCGTTCGACGCCTCCGCTCATCAGCTTCACGCCTTCATTGTGGCTGGCTGGCAGCTTCCCTCCATTCTTTTCTCTCGGAAACTAAGGTAAATTCAAATTTAAGGCTTTAAATTTTCGATTAACTGAAAACCCATAATTTTTCGTTTTGAATCTTTATGTTGTAGTGTTGTACAGCTTGTTAGTTGTTATGTTATCATTTATAAATTATTCTCAATTCTCTTGACTCTCTCAGTCTCTCTCGACAACTACAAAGTGACAAACACATTTTTTATTTAGTTAGCAAAAGCATGAATCTTGGATTCTTGTTTATGAACTTGTGAATTCATGATGGTTTGAAATTTTGAAATATTGAACTATTGAAATAGAATATTGGATTCTGAATTTGGGATGGATTCTTGTTTATAAATGAAAATTACTATATAAATGCTCAAAGGGACAAATTGAAAGTATCCGATGATATTATTAATACTGAACTATTGAAATAGCATATTGGATTCTGAATATGTGATGGATTATTGTTTATAACTTAAGTTTGTGAACTCATGAAGACTTGAATCTTGGTAATCTTAAATGAAAATTACTATATAAATGGCTAAATGCACATTCATAATAGTCTATTACGCTGAATTTAACTATTAATAGTGTTATTTATTTTAATTTCAAGGTGAACTAGAATCATGGCAACTACACAAGAAAGTAATGTCAATGAAGATTATAGTGATGATGATTTAAATGAAGACCCTTTGCAACCTAACCAATCTAATATTCCTTGTGAGAATACAAAGGTAAAAAGGAAAAGAAGACTTTCTGCTGCAATTTGGAAAGATTTTCCTATTATACCGTCAAAAGAAGGTGAACCTCTTTATTGTGAGTGCAAGAAATGTGGTAAGAGATATCTCGCCGAAAGTCATAGTGGCACTAGTAATTTACATCGTCACTTAAAAGTTTGCCTTAAAAAATCAACAAGGGATATGGGACAATTCATGGTTAGTTCTGACAAAGAATCATTGATTACAACTAACTCAAATTTTAGTCAAGAGAAGTTTAGGGAGTTGTTAGTGCATGCAGTTATTAGGCATGATTTGCCATTTTCTTTTGTAGAATATGAAGGCATTAGGAATGTGCATTCGTATTTAGAACCACAAGTTGTTCATATCAGTAGAAACACCGCAAAGGCTGATATTAAAAAGATATATCAAAAGGAAATGGCTAGGCTTCGTGGTGAGTTGGTTGCATGTCCAGGTAGAATTTGTTTGACTTCCGATGCATGGACATCTATTGCGACTGATGGGTACTTAAGTTTGACTGCCCACTATATAGATAGTAATTGGGTATTACAAAAAAGGATTCTAAATTTTGCTTACTTTCCTCCGCCCCATAGCGGGATTGCATTATCTGAAAAAATCATATCTTTGATCAAAACTTGGGGAATAGAGAAGAAGTTATTTTCTATTACTTTAGATAATGCTTCCGCTAATGATACTTGTGTTAGATATCTTACAGAGAATTTCACATCCAACAATAATTTGCTCCTTGATGGTGTTATATTTCATGTTCGATGTTGCGCACATATTCTTAATTTAATTGTACAAGATGGTTTAAAAGAGCTTGATTATGCGGTATATAAGATAAGAGAAAGCGTAAAGTACATCAGGGGTTCTGAAGGAAGAAAAATCAAGTTTTATCAATGTGTTTCGCAAATGTCCTTGGAAGATAATAAAGGTTTGCATCAAGATGTTCCTACCAGATGGAATTCAACATATATTATGCTTTCAGGTAATTAAACTATTTTTTTACTTATTTCTTCGATAACTGGTTAGATTAGTTATTTAAACTATTCATTTGGTTTATGAATATTGCTTTAATAAAATGATTTATGTTATGTTTTTAGGTGCTCTTTATTATCGTAGAGCTCTTGTTCATCTTCACTTGATTGATTCGAATTTTCAAACTTGTCCAACTCCAGACGAATGGGAAAAGGTTGAAAAGATAAGTGAGTTTCTAGAAATCTTTTATGAGGCCACTAATTCTTTTTCTGGATCCCATTATCCCACGTCCAATTTGTTTTTCCCACAAGCTTTTTTGATTCAATTGACATTGGTTGAAAAACGTCAAAGACATGATCTTTACATGAGGAAAATAGCTGAACAAATGTTTGTGAAGTTTAACAAATATTGGTCGGAGTTCAATGTTTTGTTAGCTATTGCCGTGGTGTTTGATCCTCGTTACAAGTTTACATTTCTTGAGTTTAGCTATGCAAAGCTCTACGGTGCTCGTTCTCATGAGTTATCAAAGATTAAGACCACACTTTTTAGTCTTTTTGATGAGTATGTGAAGGCATCGAGTAGCAATACAACGCGTATTGGAAATATTAACGAAACTCATTCTATTGAAGGACAAGCGAAAAACAAAGTTTCATCTTTAATGCGTGAGGTAATTTTAGATTATTTATTCTATTAACATAAATTGTGTTATTTGTGTCAAATGTTATTATTCTTAATTTATTTAGTTTAGTAATTAAGATGTTTATTGCTTTATTTCGATAGGAGTTTCAAAAGTTTAAGAGTAACGAGTATGATGGTGTTGGTAACACTAAAAAAAGTCAATTAGAATTGTATTTGGATGAGCCTACTATGGACGTAACCGCTGAATTTGACGTGCTTGATTTTTGGAAGTCTCAGCAATTTAGATATCTAGAACTATCTATGTTAGCTAGGGATCTTCTTTGTGTCCCCGTCTCTATTGTTGCTTCGGAATCGGCTTTTACCCTTGGAGGTAGAATTCTCGATCAATATCGTAGTTCAATGTCACCAACTACTGTTGAAGCTTTGGTATGCTCAAGAGATTGGTTGTTTGGAGGAGCAGGTAAAGTATAAAACATTTTTTATTTGTTCCATGTTTTAAGTTATTAGAATTTTATATCATAATCTTTTTTTTATATGCAGTTGTGACACAAGTGAAGTTGGATGAAGTTGTCCAAAATATCATGGATTCGAATAGTTGCGTTGACGAAACTAGTGTAACGAGGTGTGAAGCTACACATTCAAGTAGTATAAATCAGTGTTAACTTTGGATAATTTCCTTTTAGGTTATTTTAATCAATGGTTTGTTTACTAGTTAGTAACTTAGTACTTTCATAAGTGGTTTATTTACCAGTTAGTAGCGAAAATTGAAGACAAACAAGGAATTCGAAAATTTTATAACGAAAACCGTACTCGTAAACTGAATTTTAAAACCGTAATCGAAAACTATATTCGAACCCGTAATTGAAAGCCGTATTCGAAAAACGTAGTCGAAACTCGAAAGTCATAATATACTCGTCGAATACATTTGGTCGAAATGGGTCGACACGAAACACGACTCGAACCCGACACGAAAAAAAGTGACACGACCCAAACCCGACACGAAAATAAATGGGTCAGAATTGGGTCGACACGAAACTGACCCGAACACGAATGACACGAACCCAGTAACACGAACCCGACCCAAATTGCCAGCCCTAATCCTACCCCACATGACCACGTCCCAATCGATGTACATACCTGCGCAAACCCTAAACCGCCTCCATCATTTGCTACCCTAGCAACATCCGCCGTCCATTATCGCGTCCCTGTCACCCGCAACCTCCGCCGTTTCTGTCTTACGCCACCGTCAGATTTGGGCGCCACCCTATCCGTCACCATCATGATTCTCTGCCGCTACCATGCTCCACAGATCGTTTCTTTGAATACGGTTTCAAATCGTAACCGCCGCTGATCTCGTCGATGGATGCTCCGTCCGTTGGATGCACGCCGACGATGGATGTCGTCGGCGGAGAAGGAGGGTAAGGATGGATGCACGTTAGAGCCGAACTCCTGTCGGTGGATGCACGTCGCGAAAAGGGTTTGATGCACGTCGGGGATGTCAAACTGTCCACTGGATGCACGCCGGCGAGATGGATGCATTGGATGCACGTCGGCAGAGAAGTTCATTGTCGTCGATGGATGCACGCCGGCGATTAAGATCCGATCACCGGATGCACGTCGGGGATAGGTACACCAGAGGGGCGTCGATCTGGGAGAGAGAACGAATTGGCCGCCGGTTTTTTTGTTGGTGTTGATGATTTACCAATTTAACCTTTTTCAATTTTTTTAATTTTCTAATTTTAATTTTTTTGTTGACTTTCTCTGTTGACTTTGTTCTAAATCCTATGGTCAGGATCTCTCCTTACATTTAGTACCTTAAGGTTTTTTTTACTTGATCCCTACCCTATATATATATATATATATATATATATATATAGTGGAAGGTTCAAATGAGAACCTTAAATTAATTGAGAATGGGAGACTCAATCTCAGCCGTCCAATTTCCTCTCTTTTAATGTCATTGCCCATCCATGAATTCCTCGCATGCACCCTGCCACACTCTATCTCTCCACGCTCTCCATCCATGAATTCCACTTACAAGATGAACGGCTGAGATCGAGTCTCACATTCTCATTTAATTTCTTATTCTCATTTGAACATTCCCACATATATATATATATATATATATATATATATATATATATATATATATATATATATACATATACATATATAGAAATTGCATCCATATAGAACCCCCTCTTAAACAAAGAACCCCTTTTAAACCGTTGATCTCATTTATAATGGTAAGGGTATGATCGTATTTTCGACTATTCTTAATAACGGAAACAGATTTGTTCCCATATTTACCGTCGTTCATATCTCGCATCAGTTTCACATAATCAATTTTATTTTGTTCGTGATTTACATACAATATTCAGATCATTTTGATTACTTTTTTGCAATTTATTCCAGATCAATCGTCATATTTTATGTGTTTCTTTGCATGTTCGTATGTCTGAGGCTATTCAATCAATGGGCGATTGTCATGACGAGGACGACGGTAATGTTTTCTGTTCAATTGTCGATGATTTACTGCTTATGAAATGTACTGTTTTTGCGAATTATCGATGTATTTGATTCTGTTGTTTTACATGATTTTGTACGACTTTGTTTTTTGATCGATTTTGTGATTGGTTCATTGATCGAATATAGCTGTAATTTTGTTCTTATATGTGTATTCAGGTGTATTCAAAAGTTGTATCACTGTTAGAGTTAAAGCAATTTTGCATGTTTGTTATTGTTTGCATGTACATATAACTCTGTTCTTGACTGATATATTTTTTGTTTTTGCATTTTGACATAGTGTTTTCTAATTGAAATATGATGTGGATTTTGACATGCTGTTATTGTTTTCATCTTAACATAGTGTTTGCATTTTGACATACTGTTCTTGTTCTTATATGTGTATTCAGGTGTATTTAAAAGTTGTATCACTGTTAGAGTTAAAGAAATTTTGCATGTTGTTATTTGTTTGCATGTATATATAACTCTGTTCTTGACTGATATATATTTTTGTTTTTTAATTGGAATATGATGTGGATTTTTGACATACTGTTATTGTTTGCATCTTGACATAGTGTTTGCATTTTGACATACTGTTATTGTTCTTATATGTGTATTCAGGTGTATTCAAAAGCTGTATCACTGTTAGAGTTAAAGCAATTTTGCATGTTGTTATTTGTTTGCATGTATATATAAATCTGTTCTTGACTGATATATATTTTTGTTTTTGCATTTTGACATAGTGTTTTCTAATTGGAATATGATGTGGATTTTTGACATACTGTTATTTGTTTGCATCTTGACATAGTGTTAGAGTTTATATACCACGCCTAACTTTAGACATGATTGGCCTTTGGAGGAGGACGCCTATATGATTTTTACTAAAGCTATTTTTAGTGACATTTCTAAGGAAATTGGTTGTTCTATCAAGAAATGTATGTCTTTGTCCTTTTCAGAGTTTGAAAATCAAAAAATATTTAAGATTAAAGACTCAGGTGTTTTGTCTATGGAAGTGGATGAATCGATAAATAGAGACAAGGAGCCAAAGAAATTTGATGAATATTTTCGGAAAGATAGTGAGGTAAATTTATCCATGAGCTATTTTATTTATTTTTATAGTTATTTGTTTGCATTTTTAGTTATATTTTTTCCAGTTTGCATTCTGACAGTTTGCATTTTATTTTGACAGGTAATCTTTATTCCTTCTTCTGAGGTTATTACGTGTTCATGCAAAAGATTTGAAAGATTTGGTCTTTTGTGCATACATATTTTTTATGCTCTTCGTATTTTTGATGTCAATGAGTTTCCTCGTAAATATATTTGTAAAAGATGGACCAAGAATGTAGTCCCTCCGAAGATTTTTTGATAGTTCTCAAATCCGCAATGCAGCTGCTCTTGAAGATGTTGGTTTAAAAGATCTTATTCGTCGTGTATATCACCATGTTGAGAATGCGTTGGACAAGGTAATAGGTAACAATGAAAAGTTAGTTAAGTTTTTAGAAGCACAAGAGGAGTTATGTAAGTCATTTGTTGACGGATTCACAGAAGATGATCAGATGCAAAATAAAGAGTTTGTAAGTGAAATGTTAGGGGTTGTCCAGCCTGAGAATGTTGAGGTTTACAATCCAATTGGTATTCGGAATAAAGGTGGGGGGACTAGGAAGAGAATTACTAGTGCACGGGAGAGGGCTATTTCTCAACAACCAAAGACTCATCGGAAATGTAGTTATTGTGGTTCTTACGAACCTCATAACATTCGAACTTGTCCTAAAAGAATTCAAGCTGTTGAAGAGAAGGAAAAAGCTAAACGGGATGGAATTGTTAGTGATTCGGGTGTTGGACCTTCTGTATCGTCTGAGTAACAAATTTTTCAATCTTTTATAATTTTCAGTTTTTTTCATTAATTACATTGTTCATTACTATGAGTAGATTTTTGCATTTTCTTTAATGTGTAGTTACGTTGTTGAGTTGAATTTGCTCCCACTTTTATGTGTTGTTTGCATTTTGTGATGCTGGGTAGTGGATGTTAACTTATGAAATGCAAACTATGTTTAGAAAATGCAAACTATGTTTAGAAATGCAAACTATGAAATGCAAACTACAAAATGCAAATTAACGAATGCAAAATGCAACAAGCAAAATGCAAACTAATGAAAATGCGAACTACAAACTTCAAAGATTCAAAATACTCACTGATCAAATATGAAACTGATCAAATAATTTATGTGAAACTGATCAAATATGATTTTGTTCATTATTATGAGAATGCAAACAAACAAAATACAAAATGCAAAATGCAAACTAATGAAAATGCAAACTACAAAATTCAAAGATTCAAAATACTTACTGCAATTAACTATTTTTAGCATTTTATAAATCAATAAAAAACGCGTAATTGTTTTTATATATCATTTATTATAACAATTAATTTTTTTTTGAAAATCATGACATTAATTTCTTTTGGCGGTTCTTTTTCCCCCCTTTTCCCATTTCCCGCTCTCATTTTCTTCCATAAATAGGCCATCTATTCGGTAGATATCCAACAGACCTCTAATTTTACTTGGCCATTCTCAAACATTATTTTTCATCCATGGACATCCCTGTTAAATCAGAAGACGGTTGCAAGAACACTTTCTTTCTTCCAACAGACTTTCCCCTCTTTTCTTTTTGTTGAAATGGTACGATTTCAGAACCAACAGGCTCCCCCCGTTTTTCTTTACGTAACAAACTTTCCTCCTTCTTCCTTTTCCTTGTTGTTGTTCCTTCACTTACAATCTTCGACGGGGGGTTAACAAAATCATCATCTGAATCAGGTGTATCTGTAATGCACAGCAAAATTCAAAATAATTCTCAAAATGCAAAAATGCAAACTGTGTAATCAGTTTTGGAAATACTAACTGTTTTCACTCCCAAATGCAATTTGTATCATTACAAGATGCAATTTGTTAATCAGAATTGAAAATGTTAGAAGCTAAATACAATTTTAAAACGTTTTTATCGTTACAAAATGCAAATTACGGTGGTATTTTGCATTTTGCAGAGTACCATATATTTTTTATAGTTTGCAAGTTCTGATGTATTTCAACATGTGGGTTTGATACCTTCATTTTCACCGGATTCGACAGGTTTTGCACATTCAACAACCTTTTTTCTTTCACTTGTTTTGTTACTTTTTCCAATACTACTTTTTTTTGTCGTAGTCTTGGATTTGCTAACAATGCTTTCTTTTTGTGAAGGCTTCTGAACGTCATCATCTGTTTCTGTTGCATCTGCATATCAAGGAATTATATTTTTATATGAATTTTATATGGAAGATGTTTTATATAATCATAATAAGTTTTGTTTTATTTAAAATTCAAAAAATCAAACTGCAACATTCATGTATCAGTCAGAATACCTTCATCTTCATTTTCAACAGATTCCTTCCCACTTTGTTTCTTGCTGTTATTTGTAGTAGGTTTTGCATCTCTTACTTTAAAATGAAATTGTGGAGGTGGAAAATGTGAATCCTCTGTTTCGGTAGTTTCTGTAAAGGATATAATTACATGAACATATAACAAAATATAAACACAGTCCAAAATGCAAACTGTTAAAGTTACAACTGATAACATTGCAATATGCTACAAATTAATGACCATTCCCAAATTACAGTGTTTGAGTCTGATTTTTCAAATAAAAAAATGCAAACTGATATATTATCAGTTAAAATGCAAACTTGTCAATCAGTTGTATAACAAAATGCAAACTGATATATTATCAGTTAAAATGCAAACTGATATTGAAGTTCAACATCAAATGCAAACTGACAATCATCAAATGCAAGCTTCAAAGTAATGTGTTTGAAATTGATTTTGTCCAATAACAAAATGCAAACTGATAATTATAAAATGCAAATGCAAACCGTTTTATCAGTTGTGGAAATGCAAAGTGGTACAATTACCATTCCCAAATGCAAAAGTTAAAACAAATAACATTCCAATACGATGCCACATAATCACCATTCCCAAATTTCAGTGTTTTGAAATTGATTCTTTTATTAACAAAATGCAAACATATAATTATCAGTTCAAATGCAAACTGATAATTAACAATGCAAATGCTAACTAGTTTGATAAATAACAACGTTGTAGGATCTACATCACATATCAGCATAGAAAATCCAGATTACATTGTTTTTTTCCCAAATACAAACTAGGTTTTGTTGTTTTAACTAGTTTTATGCACATTAGAATTTTGAAATTACCATCATCTTCGTCAGTAGAATCACCATCTCCTTCAACTGGTTGATCTTCATCCGATCTCGTTCGTGATTCTGGTTCTGCTTTGTCTTCCTTCCCATCATTCTTTGCACTTTGTTGCTCGACCTCCATAGCATCATCGTCGATATTGATTACCTTTCCATCATATTTTATTTTTTTGGAAAACGATGCCATCAATCGACCGCTTCTTCTCTTAGGATTATCCACTGAAAATAAACTCATAACAAGTGAGTTCAATCAAAATGTTTGCATTGCTGATCATGTAAGAGCAAAAAAACGAACGGAATTCTTACTTTGTTTGCAGCTTGTAGTTGATTATCACTTCGATTTAGGTTCGTATGAAAACCTAAATTGTTAGTTCTTCGCTTTTGAAATGGAAACGATTTGAAGTAGGGGGGTTTACGGTTATTTGGTTGTGGGATTGCATTTGAATGTATTCAGTTTCCGTAGAAAGAGCGTAAAAAACGGGAGGTGATTGCAGGCTGAGAATGTTAATTTACATTCTTGTCCTTTTAGTCTCATATATTGGCGCTGAATCTTAATTAATTATGGGTTTTTACCTAAATTAATCATAGCCCTCGATATCTAGATCTAATGGTGTACAGATGGTTCTTTAAGTTCTTTAGTTAACAAGGGTTCTTTATTTAACCAAACCCTATATATATATATATATATATATATATATATATATATATATATATATATATATATATATATATATATATATATATATATATATATATATATATATATATATATATAGAATCAGATCAAACTAGACACTAATCGACAATGACACTATTAGAAACAAAATCTATATTTTCGTTAGGGCCATGTACAGAGTTAACGGGACTTGAGACCAATTGGGCCATGTGATCAATCATAAATCTGCAAAGTACAAAAACTCTTTTGGAAAAAAAGCTAGTTAAATCTTAAAAACAAACCCCTAGTAAGTAGTAACCAAAGTGGCCAAAGTGTCTTTCTCTTGTATTATATAACTAGTTAAACGATCGGTGTATTAATACGGAATTATATAAGTTAATTTTAAATTTATATAGTTTTAAAGAGTCATAACACGTATAGTTAAATAATTACAAAACATAGATAGGAAAATAAAATCTCATAAGAAAATAAGAAATGAATAACCATTACAGAATTTTGAAATCCATATATAAGATTATCATTAAATTTTCTGTAAACCTTCTTTATAAACAACATTCATAGTTTTATTAGTAGGGTTTCCTTCATCATCGCAAATTAAAACTTTTAACCACTCCTTACTCTTCACTCGAGAAACCGTCACATATAACTATCCATGAGTAAAAACGTGTATTTTTAATACTTTTTATAAATACTCTTTTTAAGAAATATAAAGTTACATTACACGGCTAAAAGGTTTTAATATAATATTAATGTGTTTCTCGTGATGGAACTTTATCCCGACATTTTGAAGAATAACTATAATATTATTGTCGATGTTATAATATCAAGTGCTTTAAAGACATTTTTATTAGCCAATTATATATTTGAAAATTTGAAATTGTAAACTAAATTTATTAAAAGTTAAATAATCATTACATCTATCTAAGTATACACATATTAGATCGCATAAAAATAAGATTCTAACATAAAATAGATTATGTCTATACATACGTAAATCACTTAAGTGTAATTTATTATTCAATTAAATATAATTGAAAACACGAGATCTCACTGAATTCAAATATCCATGTAATAATAACTTTTATTTTATGTATCAAGTTATTAGTTAAAAAATAAGAAAACTTAGACAATTAAAATTTTTATATAAAATTTCAAGTTGTATGTGTAATTACAAAACTCACTATCATGACATTTGTTTCACTACCCAGTAATTATGTAGAGTTCTAGGTTCTGAAAGGTTATTTACTCACAAGTAACAATTAATTTTAAAAAGCTTTAACGGTAGTGGTAGTTTTGTAAACAACTTTATGCCACTAACCATTAGTTATAGTATATTTTTTCCTTTTATCGAAATACCAAGAAATCAGTTATATCGACTATATTATGTAGAGAGAATAACTATAAAAGACGAAAAAAATGTCCAATAACCACTTAGATGTGATCAATCATAAATCTCCAAAGTACAAAAACTCTTTTGGAAAAAAGCTAGTTAAAAAAACAAACCCCTAGTAACCAAAGTGGCCAAGTGTCTTTACCTTGTATTATATAATAAACGGATCATTTTTGGGTTGATGTGTCTAGATATAAAGAGAAAGTTGAGCAAGGGTTAAAAATTAAAAAACGAAAGAATTGTAATTTTTTAAAGCATATAAGTTTGTAAATGATAATAAGTCCTTTGAATGATAAACGCAAACTCTCTAATATACACCTTAACCTATCATGATACCGTTAGACAAAAGACTATTTGATTTGTAACTAATAATAAATAATGTTATGAAACCAAATGTAACTTATATAAACTAAAAGGTAACAAACACACATACTATATATGACATTTGGCCAAATTACATTCTGGAATAATTAATAATTATGACAGTTTCGACATTTATAGCATGTTTGGATGAGGGGTAAAACCTTTTAGAGCATGTTGAAACATATGAAGCTGGGTTGGGCCTGCTTGTCTTTTAATAATTGTGTTCTATAACATAATTGACATGTTAACAATGTTATAGGCAAAATATACCTTCACCATAATAATCTAGTCTAGTACTTAATAATCAATATGTGTAGTCATTTAAATTTCAAAAGAACTTCGAAGACGCCGATTACGATCGAATACAACATATAACAGATTAATCATTAATGGATTAGAATGTTTGTATTAGAACATGAAACATCTGAAGATACAACACCAATTGCAATACATGTTCTGGCTAGTTTCTTTCTCAAATCTGTAACAAAATCAAGTATAAATAAGCCAGCCAAATACACTACTACTCTCACCTGCAAATCCAAACACAAACTAAATATACAAAGGGAAGAAACACCAAATTTTCTTGCTTCTTCTCCTACAACATGATCTGGATTACACACAATTATTATTCAACCTCCCACCCTGCAACGGGTCGGGTTGTGCCTACTCTGTTACCGGGCTTTGCTGATGGCCCGACTAGAAACTCCATGCAACAGCTTTACAAACCCAAGAAAACTAAGCTTTCCATCTGTGTGTCTAATCCAATCATGCAATACAGAATGAACAGGAACCGACGGCCCAAGCCCAAGCTCCTATAATATTCCACACACAAACAGAAAAATTGGTAAATTATTTCAATCATTTGACTCGATATCTCAATCCGTTTTTTTATATTTTATAAACTTGGTTTATATATTATTACTTACAGAAGCTAGTTCTTCGATCATGATGGCTCTGTTCCCCTCTTTGTCAAATAATTCATACGCACAACGTGCATGTTGTTCCCATCTTTCAAGAGCCTCAAGCTGATGGACACTTATGGAAGCTGCACAGAATTCATCAAACTCCATTCTTCTATATTGAAGTGCATTAAGCTGCATATAAATAGTGTTCATATTCTAAATCAATAGTCCTAAACATTTGAAAAATAAATCTTTGTTCTTTTTCAAAGTTCATACCGATGTTAGAAAATCATGGACACGTGACTCCTTCATGGCATCCGTAGCATACTTCATCAATGCCTGACCAGTTAATAACAAGTCAAGATCGACATTAAATCAGAAAGAAGTTTACTTTTTTATGTTGGTCACAAACCGCTTTGATATTCTCCATGCTTATGGATCCGTTTTTGCTGGGTTCTAATAAAGAAAATTGCTCCTTTAGATAATATAATTCATCAGTAGCCAAGGTCTTCACTAAGGCCTGCAAAAAAATGTATATGTTACTAATATTTCAATTACTTCCTCACTCCTTATAATTATTGCTACATTTTCCATAAAAGTTAACTTTTTACCCATCATCTGAAATAAATTGTTCAACAAGATTTCTCCATTTTGTTATTACAAATCAATTTTATGGACATTACAAGCATTTCTATTAAACTACGTGTGGATAAATAAGGAAAACTATACCCGAATGGCAGCTTTCCGAAGAGCAGATGAACGCATATAAGCCTTCATGTGTCTTAGTATTGAGACATCAAGTGGCACTTTCACTTCATTAGTATTTCTAATCCATGGATGACCTACAATACAACATTACATTTAATATTTAATCAAAACAATTAAACTACTAAAAACAAAACTTAATTACTAATTAGCAATTTAGCAGTATATATTAGGGAAACACGTACTCAAAGCTTGAGCAGCCGTCATTCTTTTCCTAGGATCCTTATTTAATAAACGTTTAACAAAATCTTTGGCCTCCGAGGATAATGTTGGCCAAGGTACTTCCTCAAAGCTTGGATGAGCTTTTAAAACAGCTCGAAAAATCCCAGATTCAGTTCGGGCCCAAAAAGGCCGACTCCCACATAAAAGAATATATGATATGACACCAATACTCCATACATCAGCCTCAGTACTATATGATCTATGTAGCACTTCAGGCGCCACATAGTATGCACTTCCAACAATGTCATTAAGCCTTTCGTCTACAAAAATGATTGTTTTATGAAAATGGAATTAGAAAAAAAACTGATGGAAGCAATATATACATATATATAAATAATATATATATATACATAGAAAGTACCTGGCTTTACAAAATCTGACAACCCAAAATCAATGGCTTTTAGTTGTGAGTTTTCATCTTTCGAAGTAAATAAGAAATTCTGATTCACCAACAAAAGAAACAGTTAAATGATGATTTATGGAACGAGAGAAGTATATATCAGAGCCACAATATCTATGAAATTTACAAGTTGATTGCAAATTTCTTTTTTTGGAGAGAAAATTTAATTTAATTTATGATTTTCTATTAAAATCTTCCACATATCTACTAGCTAGTTCCTCATGTGTCAAAATATTTAAATAACCCTTTAATAAGAAGAACCAAGATCAATATGGGTTAGTGTATTGGTGATGATGATAATGAGCAAAAAGCTAAACATGTACTTTAATTAGAATTTTCTAGAAGAAGAAATTTTGAATTGTCAATGGGGGTAAGAAGAAGCAGACAAGGTGAAAAGACATATGAATTCAAAATTGTATCATCAAAAACATGAATGACAAATGAAAACTACAGAAATTCTATTTTAGGAAACCTTTAGTGCTACATTTATTTATTCATTATCACTATATATGCTGCAATAATTTGGAGTTGCAATATCCCATTAAATTCCAACATTTCTTCTTTTTGTGAATTTTTTGAGTGGTATTACTACAAAAAGTAATGATTTTGACATGGATCGGCATGATTATCTCACCTCTGGCTTCAAGTCGCGGTGCACAACACCTTGAAGATGACAAAATGCAACAACGTTTAATATTTGTATTAACACAACCTTAGCATCATCTTCTGTATATTTCCCGCCCCTTCAAAAACAAATTCCCGTCATATATTATTACATATTCCATTTTTGATGAATAACTTGAATGGAAGATAATATACACTATCTTGATACCTTGAAAGTATTCTATCCAAAAGCTCCCCTCCTTCACATAACCTGAAATTTGTGTATTATTGACAAGAAATAAAGCAGAAGATTAATTGGGGCACGTTTAAGAAAACTTAATTACAAAGAGAAAAGACAAAAAAAGATTCTTTAAAATTAAATTTGAAATTCACTACTTACTCCATTACAATATAGACGTTATCATTGTCTTCATATGCATCATAAAACTTCACCAAATTTTCATGTCCCGACAAACCTCTTAATATCTTTACCTCCCTTCTCACATCCTCAATTGCTATCGCGGTTGTCATCTACAGGAAAAAATTAACTTTCAAAATGAAAAATCATAATAACATTTACATGATATATTGAATAGTTGACAAACATTTACATTTAATCAGAAAGCAAGCAGTCTCTCTACCAACTGGTAAAGGTAGGACTGCCTACATCTTACCTCCCTCAAAACCTGTTTATACGGGATTGTGTAATGTTGTTGTGTATGCTGCAAGTGCAACTGGTGCAAGTCCGGGCCAAATAATTCAAAACTAAAATTGCAACATAACTAATTTAAGCACACGAGATTATTTGTTTAGTTTCTTAAGAGGGCCCAAAAAGATTCTTTATTTGTCATTCATCTAAATGTCCTTTAGGTGTTAAACTTCCTTTATATATATGTAAAACAACCAACTATATAAAAGAATAGATAAAATACTGCTGCCTACAAATAAGGATTTCCTTGAGTTCTTAAAACAGATAATAAAACTCCTGCTAGTCAGGAACAAAACAGGTAGCAGTTTAGATATCATTTTCCTATCGAATATTCTAATACCAAACCAAGAAGAATTCTGTTTGGAATATATTGATATCATTTTCCTTTCTGATATGATCAACCATAAGAAATGAGCTAAAAATCAGCTCCCATCAGTTGAAGTTTACTCAAAATGTCAGAAACAGTATCAGAATTTATTAATTTAAAGTTCATATGATCAAATTCTAACTTTATTCCAGATCTGACTGCACCATGATACTTCAAATCATAAACTTGATCAAGGGAAACTAACAATTAAGATATCAATAATCACAAACTATTTAAAAAAACAAAAAGAATTTAGTATGAAGATCAAACCTTTGACTTTGGGATAACTTTCACTGCAACTTCTTGACCCTTTAATTCCCCTTTCTTGAACTTGGCTTTACAAGTATTCCCAAAATGCCCTCTTCCTACTTCTTCACCAACCTCATATTTCTTCTCAAAGTGCTTCGAAAAACCAAAAGTTCTATCCAATCCCGTATTTCTTTCAGCCTCATCAACCTCCGGTATCGCCGCCGTATTTGGCTTGACGGAGCCATGCCGCCTCGCCAACGCCTTAATGTGCTTCGCCGGAGACGGCGGCGGAAACGGCCGCTTAAAGAACCTTCTGGGTGTCGTCGAATTAGAACCCCCATTCGTCGCCGGTGACGATTTCTTTGAAAAAAGATAGTGAGCTGGACTTGGACTGTAAAACGGGAAAAATGGCGATTTTTTCCCTACTTCAATTTCTTCTTTCTTGCTAATATTTTCCTCTGATTCTCTCCCATCACTACCATTCGCCGTAATATTCGTCACCGGATTACCGGAAGATTTTCTTTGCGACGAGGGTTTGGAGGTGCAAGCACCCATTTTGTGAAATCTGTTTACAAATTAACCCTTCTTGTGTGAACCCCAATTGCGAAAAACAGAGTTAAATTTAAAATATCGAAGCTATTTTTATAAGATCTTGAAATTGATTCGACAAGATTTTGAAATTGATCTGGGGTTTATCGCAAGATTGTGGAGAGAGGGAATTGAGATCTGTAGAGGGGAGTTGATAAAAGAGAGGAATTTGTGATCATCGTTTACTAATTAAATATGAATTGACGAATGAGAACGTCGAATTAAAGAGAAATTTAATGATAGTTCTTTGAAGTTTGAACAACAATCTGGTCCAGACATCGATTAAACTATCTTTATTTGAACCGGGAAAAGATTAAACAAAAGAAAATTATGCTTACAAAGAAAGACTCCATAAGGCAGTGGACAAATAAAAGGGAAAACAAATTACCTTTTCTTGCTTAATACTCTCTTTGAAGGATTAAAATTGTCACTTACTTAACACTCAACATGTATCAGTAGAAAGAACCATCACCAAGATGTATAATGGTAAGATGTTATGTTTTTAAAAAGGTTACTGAATTATGATTGTTATTTTAAAAAACTTTAATTTTTTATATTCTTATCAATACCATTATAGTTATCGTTATCATTTTCCATCTTCTAATTTATACAAACACTAATTGAAATCAATTTCATTAAACAATCTTATTCGTTCGTTATAATCAATTAAAATCTCAACGATTCACTAATATTTAAATTAAAATTTGATTTTGGCTTTATAAGTCAAAGTTGTTTCCTTATTTTATATTATAAATTATTATACAATATTTAAATCTGATCCTACTAAAATTACAAATCAAATTATTTATCTTCATATTTATTATATTATATTTAATGATAAATAATGATACATTCGTGTCGAAACTTCTATTGTTGGTCTCCGTGTTGACGTCGTCTTTCATCATTTTTTAAATTCTTATATTTTTCGTGTTTTATAATTATTAAATATCTTTTTGTTAATGATTAATATTTATTGTTTTGTTAAACCAACTCGTGTATTACGTGAGAATTTAATCTAGTAATAATAATATAATAATAAATAATACTAATAATAATAATAATGAAAATAAAGTAAGATTTAATATGATAAACGCTTACATTTAATGATCAAAGTAATATCCCGAGCGATGATAAATTAATTGCATTGATGGGTAGCGAAACGAATTCAGACTCGACTTGACTTGTTCGAAAAATGGAAATATATACTTTGAAATTTATACACCATTTTCAATTCAAAGTTTCTTATACTTTTATTGATTTTTATTTATAATATATATTTCTTTTTTTCCTTTTGAAAGATAAGATGTTAGTTCTAAACTTTTATGTATGATTTAGGTTGCAGCCACAACTTTTAAGTTCTAAGTTATAATTATTAGAGACAAACGCCTCTTTTATTGGTTTTCTTCTATATCTTTTCATTTTTGTTTGTTCTTAATAAAAAGACTCGAAAACGCCGAAAAGATGTTATTTTCTTTACTATATATACTTATATAGGGATGCATTGATTCACAATCGCAGCTGTGTTCATCTTTTTTTCTTATACTTAAAATACTTAATAATAATATAGAACTGAAAATAGATCATGTATTATAATAAATTATAATATAGAAAAAATAAGTCTTGAGTATAAGAAAAAATGGGAAATAATAGAAAATTAATTAATTACGCTTCTACAACCATTTTCTTTAAATAAGTAGCAATGTTGCTTTTGAGTACAAAAAAGTGGAATTTTCAATAATAAACAAATATAAAGAAAATGTCAACTGTCAATGTGATTTTTTTTGCTTTTTCTAACAACAAAAGGAATGTCAATAAGTATTTTTGGTTCAAGGGTGATGAATAGAATATTGTTTCATGGATTTTGTCTTCTATTTTTATTATTTATTTGATTGATGTTAAAATGTACTATATATGTATTTTTAATGTCATGTTTGTCTTTTTCTTTTTGCATATATATATAATGTATGTATATGCATTTGTTTAACTGTGCAGTGTTTGAGTAAGACTTCTAAATAATTGTTTAATCTACTTTGACTATTCAAACATTCATGTCAACAATATTATTATTTTTTTCATAATTAAATTTCCTGAAAAGCAAAAATAAAGCAAAAGACAGTATATGCTTCTTATGAGAAGAGGCTTTTAATAAATTCAATAATTCATATTAAAAACTTTGTTGATGCTTCTTATTGTTTTTATAAGAGACTCAAGTATCACTAGATTTAAATTCTATAAAAGTTCGATTATTAGATTTGGTCTTGATATTATTAGAAGCAACTAAGGCGTCATCATACAAAGGTTGTATCATATAACATATATATTATCATTGACTCGCTTTTAATCTTGGGTTGTCCATGAAAGAAATTGTGTACTTGTGTTTTTAGATTGGAAGTGAAAAGAATGATCTGTCTCCAACAACTAATTTTGTATTCTTAATATAAAAATTTAAACCTTGGCTCGTATTTTCTTCATTCATGATCATTAGTTTTGATATGCCCCGATTACGGTCTCTAGGCCTGTAAACGAACCGAACGAACACGAACGGAGGCATGTTCATGTTCGTTCGTTTAATTTTAACCGAACACGAACACGAACATTTAACCGAACGAAATATCTTGTTCGTGTTCGTTCATAAAAAAGATGAGGGTGTTCGTGTTTGTTTGTGTTCATTCATTTAATTACTAAACGAACGGTTCACGAACTTAAACGAACATAAACGAACATGAACAAACATGAACGAACCTAAACACAAACGAACATAAATGAACATAAACGAACATAAACGAACACAAACACAGAATGACTGAAATGAGCAGAAATTCAGAACTTAAAACGAACGAATTCAAGTACACAATAATACAATCAAGTAGCAAAACACATGTCCAAATATTAAATTAAAATGCATTTAACATAGTTTTTCAAAATGGACTTGAAACAACTTGCTTCTTTTTCCCATTTGTTTTCAATCCAAGCTTCCATCCTAAAATTAGTAAAAAACTAGATAACATCAAAAATCAAAAACAGGAAATATTATATATGTATCTATGAAATCAGCAGATAACAATAACATGAAGAACAATAACATGCTAAATTACTAAGAGGTGTTACAATCTCACCCATATTGATTTGTTCCATATATGCCACTTGCCTGTTTATTTAATTTACTTCAAGAGTATATGAAGTAACTACAGAGTTATGCAATCAATTATTCAAAGGGAACAAAAGCTACAACTAATTCAAAGGGAATAATATGCAACTTGCCTGTTTAATTTGCACAGAGATACTACATTCACAAAACGCAAGCTACATGTGTATTTGATTAACTTAAAGACTACAACAACAAAGGCTATAGGGTGTCGTCTATATAATCATTTTAACCATCGAAGATAAAACATTCAATATCAAAATAAAATAAACAACTCAACATTCAACAAACGCCAATTAAAGTATCAATCAATTTGAAAATTATATAGTTGGAATTAGTTTAGAAAACTCAACTACTAGCGATAACTAGTATCAATATGTCATTGTTGCAGCATTAAACAAGAAATCTAACTAACCTAATGGAGAAAGATCGGAGGGCTAGAGGTCGTCTAAGCTCGACTGATGTGCGACGTGGCTGAAGCTCGACTGAAGCAGGACCGAAGATCGGAGGGTTGAAGGTCTGTGGTGCGACGGTGGCTGCAGGTCTATGGTGCGACGGCTCTGTTGTGGAGGTGGACGACGACGGGTCGACGGGAGAAGGAGAGAAAGAGGCGACGGGAGAAAGATGAATGTGGGGCTAGGGTTTCTCTAACTCTTATTTTTATTACTTATTTAGTTATTTGGTTTTTATTTTTATAAACACAACTTAATATACGAACTCTTATTTACAAATTATAAATATATATGTATTATATGAATATATACGAACGAACATAAACAAACGAACTTAAACGAATAGTTCACGAACATAAACGAACATATAACCGAACAGTTCATGAACATAAATGAACGAACGAGAGCCTTGTTCATGTTCGTTCGTTTAACTAAACGAACGAAAAAATTTGTTCATGTTCGTTCGTTTAATAAACAAACGAACATATATAAACGAACTTCCCGCCGAACAATTTCACGAACGGTTCATGAACGTTCGGTTCGTTTACAGCCCTAACCGTCTCTGCAGATTGCATTTTGCGAGTAGTTCTGGTTACGATCTTTGTGCTTGAAGACCTTCTTCGATCAGACTAGGGTTTCAACCCTTGCAAGATTTTACTTCTAGTGGGTCACTATATATTCAGCTTTCACAAGGTGTCTGACACTTTACAAGACCTTCTTGTTTACATGTTAGAGCACCCGTAATGGGTGCTTGTAAACGCCAATAACGATCTAAAACGGTTTATGACTATAGGTATCGCTATTGTAGCCAAGATGTTAGTTGCATGTTATTGGGTAGCTAGTTATGGTGGTAACAAGGTGCCTCCCTTCGTTATCTATATTTTTTTTTCTTCAACCAACTAAAATTAAGATACATAATTGTGTGTGAGTCTAGTGATATCAATTTTGAATGTTATCATTACAACTGTTTAATTGTAGGTTAGTTATGCTAATATGACGGCTAATTATAACAGTATACGTATTTACAAGTGCATATGTTATTATAAAGTTTTATTATTACCAGATTCAGTGTCAAACTCATATATCATTTAGAATCGCCAATCCCGAAGCTTTTTATGGTAAAAAATTACATGTTATGGAATCATCACACCATAATTCATCTTAAATATTTAGGATTGATCGTTAGGGCTAAATATGCTACCAGCGACTAAAGAAATTAATCTTGTTTACTTCCAAAACGTAAGATGATTGGAATATTAAGAAGGCCAATATTACAGGATATTAATTAGAGGTGTTTAATATAGTGTCTGTGTGAGTTTCAAGTTTGGCTATGGACACTAGAGTAGATTTAGGAGTATTTTAGTGAGTGTGTGAGTTTCGTTCAAAAAAATGTATTAATAATGAAAAAGTATCATAATACACTATCGAGAGTTGTGTTCAATATAGTCCTGAAATTTTAATACTCAATCAAATGTGATTCAGTAAATTTTAATACACTATCGAATAAGATAATTATATTATATATACTATTATATAAATTATTTAACATTCTCTTTCACCTTTAACTACAAATGCTCTTAAAATTCAATCAGCACAAAAACTTGACCTTTTATTTTTATTTAAATTAATCACATTCACTCATTTTTAACTATTTCATTTTCTCTCTTAATTTACTCTAACTTTTTATTCATTTAAAATTTACTCTCTCGACACTAAATTATCTACCAACATCAACATAATTTTTAAATCTTATTGATTTTGCTCTTCTTATTTCATAATATATATATATATATATATATATATATATATATATATATATATATATATATATATATTTACTTTAATGTCTTTTAAAATTTATTTTTAAAATTAATAAACTAGTTTATGCAAATAAAATAGTTGTTGTAGAAAACTTTTTGTTTGACATTAAATCGCACGAATAAGATATCATTATGTTTTTGAAAGCGACATCTTGTAAAACAAAAACTATTTACCGCCGCACTGTCATAGTATTACGCGGGTACGATGCTAGGTGCAACTAATTAATGCATTTTTAATTGATGGTGTGAGTCACCATTTGGAAATGCATTTTCTTGATAATAAGAAAAGGAATACCACTAATCTTGATCATGTGGTGGTGAAAAGTGATTTTGAATACTTTGGAGTATTTGCACAAGCTGCTTCACAACTATTGGTTGGGATATGCACTTGATCAAGATGCTAGATATCATGAGTATAATGTGAGTTTCAATGTCAGGCATTTGGGAGAATGGTAAACATTATTGGTGATGAACGTTGGGTTAGTAATGGAGTTGGTGTTTGTGGTAGTAGTAGTAATGTTGACCAATGTTTGTGTTGGTTTTATGTTGTTTAATGTATGTTGGCGTCGTTGTTTAATCTAAGTTTTTGGTTTAATGTAAGTTGTGGTATTTAAGTTTGAAAGTAATGTATGTTATAGTCCAAAATACATATTGTTGTTGAACATTACATCCCAAAAACACCAAATTTATAATTAATTGAACTAAAGTCATCACCTAAACATTCAAAGACCAAATTCATAATTCAAAAAGACCAAAGTTATAACATAAGATACAAGATCCTAAATTAGAACTACATATTGTTGTTTAACATTACATCCCGAAAAGACAAACATATAAGAAGGACCAAAACACTATATTAAGCATCTTGTTCAATTTGTGATCCCTAGCCTTGTTGATTCCCTGACCCTTGACCATGTTTCCTCCTCCTTCACCCTTACAAGTTCTTTGATTTTGTCCATAATTAAGTACCACATTTGTTACACTTAACACTGAATTTTCTCTTCTTTTTCTTGCTCTATGATGTACTTTCTTCATATGCTACCCCGATAATCTTTTTTGGTCTTCCCACTAGTATATATGTGGTGTTTTGATGGCAAAAATTTGCATTCCAAATAACAGAGTACTTGGATGCTTCTTTCTTAATTGACTCCATCAATTTTGCAATTGTAGGGGTTGATCAATGGACCATAATTCCTCTTAATCACAACTACAACAATTAATATCCTCTTCATTATGTATCCTCTTATGTATTCCAAAGCATGAATAATTGGCTTGTCTCTAGCATAAACTAATTGCTTACTAAACACCTCACACAAGTCGTTGAGCCATCAGTTTGTGCTCTTCCTCAAAATTTTAATATTATGAGAAAAATAAAAATTCTAATTTGTTTTGTTAAAATTTAACACATAATCAACACTGTTTTATTACTTATATTCAAATTTACCACTTATTGACTAGTGTTTGGGTGAAATTTTTTATCACATGTATGCATCGTGTTTCAAAATTTTGAAGTGATCCATGGCCTTTCAAAAACTTTGGGTTGTTGTTGCACAATTCCATGACATGTTTTTAAAAGCTTGATTAATTCCCTAGAATCAATATAAATAGCATGAATGAAATATAAAAATGAATGAACATATTTGCAGAGTAAAATATTACAATTTCTCTATTGCTGATGAATGCGAAATTACCATTGGGTCTGAGACCCAAATCCTCACCAACACAATTCAAGAACCAAGTCCATGAACTCCTTGTTTTAGCCTTTACTATTGCATAGGCAACAAGATACAGGATAGATCCCATTATTAGGATCAAGACCAACAGCTACAAGTACTTGACTTGGATACGGACCCTTCATAAAGGGAGCTGGTTCGTACACAACAGTTTTTAGCCATGCACAACAAGATACAAAAGATAATGCACATGGTACAAGTTGATGATGCATAAAATTGTTATGTATGGATAATTTTGTTATGTAAGAATCATCTCCCCTTCATAAAAGCCCCATCTAGTCTCCCAATAGATCTGGCTTTCAACAAATGGTATGCACGTAATCCTCTTTTACCGTTACCATTTGATATCCGTCTAGATAAAGAATCGTGGGTGTGCAATTTTACAATTTAAGAACCAATTTTACAATATTTATTGGGAAATGACTAAAGTTGTAATTTTTCAATAACTTAAAGGACTAATAGTCTAATGAACTCTTAAAAGATTTACAGTATAATTTAAGATAATCTTTAGAATCTTACATTCAAGACTTGTAACAAACAAAATATAGATTTAAAAGTATTTTTAAAAATTGTGTAAGCTCTACACTGAAAATGTAGGGCCCAGAAAATGGATTATGTTTTAACTTACTTATTTTTGTATTCAATAATCACTTAGAGGATTATTTTAGCTATTAAAATTGTTAAATGTACGCGGGGTCTACTTTTCAAAGTAAGTTAATTGCTATTGAAGGTGGCAAGCAATAATCATGGCCAGCTGACTCTTTTCTTTAATGTCCATGATCATTCCTTTGACTTTCATGATTTAAAAATTCAGGAAATTGATTAGGACTATTTCAAACCATTCTTTTTTGCTTAAAAAATGGGTAAAAGTTTAATGTACACGAAATCAGTAATAAACAAAAATTGATCTTTAAGTTTTTCTCAAACAAATGATGTATTTGATTACGTAGTTGAATGAGAATATCAAGAATTACTGAATTAGATACTCAAGAAAATAGTTAGGTTGGTGTTGTAATCTTGTTCTAGAAATCATTATGCAATTTTCTTATATCATCTAACATCCTTAAAAATTTCAAAGAAAGTGACAAAATAAAAAAATTGGTATGTGTAGTTAAACTATTTATCTGTCTAGATTGACCCTCGTATGATGTGATGTATGCAATATTCTAAAAAGCTTAACATATGTTAAAACTTACGTTCAAGTCTTAAACCTTTCGTTACGACATGATACTTGGCTATTGTAAGTTGCGTTAAAGATACTCAGCTGTATGGACTAGAAATATAGTTATTCAGTTATAAGAAATGAGTGGATATAACGGAAACAAGGAAGAATAACCATGAATTAAATTATAAATATATAATTATATGTTTTTTATGTTTGTTTGTATGATTATGTGTGTATAGAAAAGTTCAAAAGAGAATTATTTTTTGTACGATGATTGTGAGAACTATTTATAACATTGTTAATGACTCATTAATTAGTAAATTGGTCAATTATAGATTTACTTATCCGTGAATTGATTTATTTTAATCAACGCACAAGACTGGTTTTCGTATTTTTAGTACGAAAAAAATTCTCGTTTCAACTCTCCCTATATATAAATATATATATAGTATTTATTTACAAAATTGTCGTGTTAAGTCACACCTTACAAAAAGCTACTGACTCGTCATGACTTCCAAAGCTCGAGACTTGACCATATTCTTACAAAATACCTCCAGTTATATGTGAGTATAACATGTGATGTAATGTGATGTCCTAAGTGTGTGTGTGTGTGTGTGAGAGAGAGAGAGAGAGAGAGAGAGAGAGAGAGAGAGAGAGAGAGAGAGAGAGAGAGAGAGAGAGAGAGAGAGAGATAGTTCAAAACATAGCAACCTAAAAGATAAGGTCAAATTTCAAAATACCATTTAGACCTATCTTACACACATTTTATACATATATGATCAAGTAATTATAATTTTCAATACATATGACATATTTACATACATCAAAACATAGAGTTAAATTCAACATAAATTGTGCCCAATTAGATATAACCAAAAGATAATTTGTTTTGCTTTTTGTGATTCAAAATGATTGTATTCTGTATTTTGAGGTGACTGTTAAGAGGTTAAGAGCACAATTAGTTTTATCGATTGTGAGATTATACCTACTCTAGCCAAAAGACAAATTTTGTTGGTTTGTATCTTTTGGTAAACTAGAAATTTTATTGTCCGTGTTTCGTGACGGGAAGAAACTTTTGTTTATTATTATTATGTTATAAAGTATACTTTTTTAGAAAACGTAAAACTTTTATTTATATTGATTTTGATCTAACGATTTGTCTTTAAAGTAATTTATAAATTATTATCCAGTAACTGAATTTCTTTAAATGTAATTGTGTATAAATTTAAATCACATTAGAATTCGATGGCATGTAACTTAATTGCTATAATTTGTAGTAATATATATAATTTAGATAAAAAGTAAATTTTATCTAAATATGTAACACCCCTATTTTTTTGTATATATTATATCATTTTATAATCTTGTTTAACCTTTTTAATAGATGAATAATATTACCGACAATAAATATGTCATTACATATTTAAATATAGGCTAATACTAGTTTTGTATTAAATCACTAATAATATATTTTCAATTAGTATTTTTTAACAAATTACCTAATAAAAAAATAATAATAATAATTTATTAGTAAGCATGCAAAACATCAATCCACTAATTACTATTAATAGAGATAAGTGGCATATATATATATATATATATATATATATATATATATATATATATATATATATATATATATCGAAAGCTGATAAAACACATTTATATGGATTTTTTTAATTAACTTAACGAGTAAGGTAATTCCTTTAGCATGAGTCACTTCCATTTTACCCATTAACTTGACACATGAAGTAGCTATATTAGGTAACGTGGAGGGCTACATGCTACTTTGATAGTTATCTCCAAGAAATTTACTAGTATAAATAGGTGCCTTCACTACAACAAAGACACACAACACAAAATAAAGAAACACAAGAGATATTATATAGAGCTAGGTAAAGATACTTCTACGTAATAATAAGGTGAGTTTCGTGATGCTTTTACAAAACTGAGATATATGTGATATATATCGTGTTTATATGTCTAATTGCTCCATGCACCATGCTTATCATGTTTAACGCTTTTATGCTTTATATCATGCATATTGTTTTTATGCGTATATATATACACGAGTTGTTGGGTAAATAATAAAAAGAGCGAAAACGTAATGGTTGTTCGCAGATGTATAATGAAAAGCGGGAACGTAATGGTTGTTCGCTAATAAATATATTTTGGTACGATTAGTGCACGGGAGGCATCTCGTTGTTACTAAGTCGTTACCGGCAGATACATGTCTAGCCCCTCTAGTACATTGTATAAAGGTCATGGCACGGATAGCACGCTCGCTAGCCGATGTTTGAAAATGACTTTGAAATGTGTTAATATATTTACCCAAAACTCAGAGATCTCAACATATTTTCTATATCTTATGTTTCATATTTATCATGAATGCATGTGATATTTTTGTACACAAAACACACGAAATCACTAAGCCTTTAGGCTTATGCATTTACATATATATCTCAGGATATAATCGTTAGAGAAAAGCATGGATTTTGGGCATTAAAATGATGGGACCAGATGACACTTGGAGACTTTGTTTTTAGTTATTAATAAAGTTCTATGTAGAACTCTAGCCTTTTAATTTATTTTAGCTTCCGTTGTAACCGAAAACTCTGATATATATAAATAAAAACTCGATGTGTTATCTTATAAAAGTCTCGGGTGTCACAGTTGGTATCAGAGCTTGATGGTTTAAGTTAAATTAGGTTAGGACTTAGCTAATCTTAACCTAGTTTGACCCTAGACCATTAAGTTATGATATTTAGCTTTGCCATACCTTAAGACATATTAATAAAAATCTTTATCTGTGTATAGAGACAACCATGCCCTAACTCCATGATATCAAGTATTATAGATATCTATTAGGAATTGTGATAGAGTGATTAATCTAAAAAGGGAAATGTACCAATTCTTGTTGTACAAGAAATAAGGTTTCGAACTAGTAATCTAGTAATAGAAAGATTTATTCCATGAACCATACTCGTATTATAGGAAAGAAAGTGATGTATAATAAAATATGTCGGCTAAAGAAAAGCAGTGCTTTCTTTAAAATTGATGAACATAATAGGCATAATGTTTTATTCAGAGCTCATAACAAGATATAAACTTAAAATAATATTGTGATTGTTATGAAAAGATATTCTTTACAACAAAATGAAATATGCTAAGTATGTTTGAGAGGATGAGTCAAGTTAATTTGTTAGTAGAAGACTACGTCACCAAGTTTAAAACATTTGATGATGCGAGAATTTATGTAAATGGAAATTTAGATTATTTGGATATGATTAAAAAGTGCAATAAGAAATTTATGTTTAACCTAGATAGCCTATTTAAGGAGAAAAAGAAAGATAGAATGAATTGTTCTGATGTATGATCACATTTGATATTATATTTCTAAGAATGTTATTCGAAAATTAGACATACTTAAATAAATAAGATACAAAGAAACACTACTATAATTTTTAGGTCACAATTATTATATTTATGAATTGTCTTCTAAATGAGACAATTGTATAGCGAGAACAATAAGTTATTTCGTTCTAAAAATAATATCTTGATAAGATATTGGCAACAAGATCTATGTGTTTATGCTTTCAGTAAATATAGAAACTTTGGGAACTAAAAAAAAACATATACCTCTTATAGTATTTAGAAATGATATTTCCTAGTGTAAGAATGATGATAAATAGGATAAATGCTTGATTAAAAGAGAAATTAAGTAGTACGCTATGTTATAAAATAAAAAAAAACAACACTAACGAGTCTGTAGTATATAACACTATTGAAAGTATGATTTAAGATAATATAAGATTTAATTTAATATTAGAAAATTTACACATTTCACATGGAAAAAAAAGAACACCTAATGTATGATCTATAAATTACTATAAGTTGTTTGTAAACAACGAAGAAATGTTATATATGAACTAAGTGGATGATCTATATAGATGAAGTCTCACTTTGGACGAAAATGTTAATAATTAGGATAGGAAAAAATAAAGCAAAGGCTATTGAGGTTAGAACGAATAAATTTTGATTGACTATATACTTTATTAAACAACCAAATAAGAGTAACAAGTAGCATTTTAAGATAAGTTTATAAAAGGGATAGTAAGATTTATAAACAAAAGAAAATTAAGTTCTTATTACGGAAGACTTTTTGAAATGATTGGTAGAGTAACATATATAAGAAACCTTCTTGCGACTATACTATTTCTTTTAGAGGATTTTTGAAGAAAACCTAAGTTATAAAGAAGAGCCAATATTCATTCTTGAAAGCATAGTTAAATTTTTCTTTGGTTAAAGTTAAATATTCCTTTGGTTAAAGTATGATAATAATACCAACACGAATTAGAAACTACATAAGAATGTGAAGTAGAAATGAAATCAAAATACCACGACTATTGTAACTAAATTTCGAGGACGAAATTTTATAAGGTGAGGAGATTTGTAACACCCCTATTTTTTTGTATATATTATATCATTTTATAATCTTGTTTAACCTTTTTAATAGATGAATAATATTACCGACAATAAATATGTCATTACATATTTAAATATAGGCTAATACTAGTTTTGTATTAAATCACTAATAATATATTTTCAATTAGTATTTTTTAACAAATTACCTAATAAAAAAATAATAATAATAATTTATTAGTAAGCATGCAAAACATCAATCCACTAATTACTATTAATAGAGATAAGTGGCATATATATATATATATATATATATATATATATATATATATATATATATATATATATATATATATATATATATATATATATATATATATATATATATATATATATCGAAAGCTGATAAAACACATTTATATGGATTTTTTTAATTAACTTAACGAGTAAGGTAATTCCTTTAGCATGAGTCACTTCCATTTTACCCATTAACTTGACACATGAAGTAGCTATATTAGGTAACGTGGAGGGCTACATGCTACTTTGATAGTTATCTCCAAGAAATTTACTAGTATAAATAGGTGCCTTCACTACAACAAAGACACACAACACAAAATAAAGAAACACAAGAGATATTATATAGAGCTAGGTAAAGATACTTCTACGTAATAATAAGGTGAGTTTCGTGATGCTTTTACAAAACTGAGATATATGTGATATATATCGTGTTTATATGTCTAATTGCTCCATGCACCATGCTTATCATGTTTAACGCTTTTATGCTTTATATCATGCATATTGTTTTTATGCGTATATATATACACGAGTTGTTGGGTAAATAATAAAAAGAGCGAAAACGTAATGGTTGTTCGCAGATGTATAATGAAAAGCGGGAACGTAATGGTTGTTCGCTAATAAATATATTTTGGTACGATTAGTGCACGGGAGGCATCTCGTTGTTACTAAGTCGTTACCGGCAGATACATGTCTAGCCCCTCTAGTACATTGTATAAAGGTCATGGCACGGATAGCACGCTCGCTAGCCGATGTTTGAAAATGACTTTGAAATGTGTTAATATATTTACCCAAAACTCAGAGATCTCAACATATTTTCTATATCTTATGTTTCATATTTATCATGAATGCATGTGATATTTTTGTACACAAAACACACGAAATCACTAAGCCTTTAGGCTTATGCATTTACATATATATCTCAGGATATAATCGTTAGAGAAAAGCATGGATTTTGGGCATTAAAATGATGGGACCAGATGACACTTGGAGACTTTGTTTTTAGTTATTAATAAAGTTCTATGTAGAACTCTAGCCTTTTAATTTATTTTAGCTTCCGTTGTAACCGAAAACTCTGATATATATAAATAAAAACTCGATGTGTTATCTTATAAAAGTCTCGGGTGTCACAAAATAAAATAGTAAAAACACAAAAAATTGATCTTGAACTAAAACAGATAAAAAAAGGTTAAAAAATTAAGAAAAAAGTGCTAAGCCTGAAATTGTTAAAACAAAATTTTAGTATATGTAGTCAATTAATAATTTGATTATTATTATTATTATTAGTAAATTTAGTAGACGGAAAGAACAAAAATGAAAATGATGAAATAAAAATTTTAATAAGGAAAATATGAAAAAAAATTAATTAATAGAGAAATGGAAGAAACGATAAAAAAAAGAAAGATAGGAACTTTTAAAAAAATTAAAACAAAAACCATCAATGCCATGAGTATAACAATGACTAAAAGCTTAAAGCCAAGAGCCCCAAACCACTCCGCATAAGAACGTTGAAAAAATAGAATAAAAGGAAAAAGGTGGGGAGTCGAACAGGGTGTTAATCAGGTCAATTCGATCGGGTTTCGGTTGGTAATTAAATAAAATAAACTTCACCAGAAACTCTAACCTTTTACGCTTTGGGTTTGAGCCAATTGGATTTCAGTTTATAGGGTCGGGGTAGGCATATTCGGATTTCGAGTGGGTTGTTCGGATTATCTGGTTTATAATTATATTATTCAATTCAAGTAATTGGTAGAAATAAACATCCAGTTTAGTCTACGAAAGCCGAATAACCTAAACCTTATCCGGTTCGGTTGGTATAATTCTAATATCTTAAAGTCAATTAATTCAACTCAAACACCCTGAAACCTAAACAACCCAACTGAATAGCACCCGTAGGTAATTATGACTTATGAGGGTAGTGGAATTATATTCAAATTCTAATTATCAATTACACAACCATACACTATATACAAGAAATTAGATTCAAATTTTATTCCTTCATAAAATTCAATTTCAACAAAAAACATTCCGCGAAACAAACGCACAACTATAGTTATCCTAATAACCTTGAAAAAGTATTCTAAAATGGCCGGTATCTACCAATGTAAGACATTTTGAATGCTCATGACATGAAACATGATGTTATGCTATATCTTACATATAACAGAAAATATTTTTTCTTATTTGATAATTCTAATTACGTGCCAAAAATATATGTTTCACTTAGTAACATGACTACAGTTCGAATCCCACACCCTAATTTTCCTTTGTTTTTTTTTTTAGTTTTGCTAAGCTATTTGCCAACTATGTTTTTCGGTTTTTTTTATCTTTCTTTACATGTTTTTATACTCCTATCTTATTGGATTTCAGTTTTAAAGTTTATTTTAGGGTTAAAGCCATAAAATAACGGTCTACTTTCCTCATTTTACCATTGTGACACGTCATGTTTTTTTTACACATTTGGCCAGTCAACTCATTAAAAACGTGTCAACGTGCCAAAAAATGACATGCAACTTTTCCAGCCGGTTTCTCATCGTTTTCGCTAATTTTTTGATCGTTTTCGCTAATTCTTTTTGCATAACCTTGTAAATAATCATTTTACCTTTCAAAGGACACCAAATTCATGAATTTTCATCAAGTGTAGGCCAAGAATTTGCTAATTAAAGTCGGTTATGGCCATCTTAGTGTTTTTTAAAGAATTGATTCACTTTAAACTCGTTTTTGGCCATTTTTTTGTACTACTTTAAAGATAACTTGATTACCTTTCTATAGGATTAAGAATCATAAATTTTCATGATGTATTAATGGAGAATTTCGAGATTAAAGTGTTGGAATGTTGTTTGAATTTAGTTCAAAAACAGAGCAGGAAAAAAAACTCATTTTTCGCTTGATTCTTACTCGTTTTACATAATTCTTGTTATAAATTATAATAGATAATCTTTTTACCTTTCAAAGGACACCAAATTCATGAATTTTCATCAACTATAGGCCAATAAATTGTTAGATAAAGTCGGGTATTACCTTAAGCACCCTTACGGTATTTTTGATGAATTGACACATTTTCAACTCGTTTTTATTCTTTTTTTTTTTTGTACTACTTGATAGACAACTCGATTACCTTTCCATAGACTCAAGATTTATTAATTTTCATCAAGTATAAATGGAGAATTTCGGGTTTAAAGTTTCGATTTTAAGTTGAAGAAGAAAAGTGGGAAAGGTGACCTGCTATAGCAGGTCAAAATAGACAAAATGGGCACATTAACACGTGTTTTATAAGTTAGCTGGCCAAAAGTGTAAAAAAAACATGACGTACCACAATGGTAAAATGAGAAAAATAGACCGTTATTTTATGGCTTTAACCCTTTATTTTATTCTACAAATAGTATTCATTTATAATAACTTTATATAGTTTATATTTATAACGATAGCATTAAATTAAACATAAAAATAATAAATATAAATAAAATCTTGTTTTCTATATCTTTCATATTACAATTATTATTATTATTATTATTATTATTATTATTATTATAATATTTATTATTATTATTATTATAACGGTCAATAATATTTTGTGGATATGATAAATATAAATAAAAATAAATAATTTAAAAGGGTTGTTTGTTAAAAAGAGAATGATTAAGCACATTCTATGGCTTGAATAAATCAAAGACTTTGTATAAAACTGAATACGAATGTGACATACTATTTGATAAGGGTTGTGAATGAACAATCTAAATTATGCAAATTACCATCTAAACCTTAATAATGATTTATTAAATTATAAGATATAATTGTTTAACAATGTCATGTGTGAAAGAAAGAGGTATTAAAGTAAAACATTTGGTGCTTATTTGAGAATATATATTTTTTGGTGGAATGATTCGAAACAACTCTTTTGTTTCATTAAGCATTTTTTTCATTCACAGCCAAGAATCAAATACGCCGATGTTGAACAATTCAACATTCAACGCTGAATGGTTCAAATAAGAAGCAAACAAATAGTCCCTAACTCTACAACGAGAAGAAATGCAATGCTTTAAACATTTTTACAAATTTATTACTTAAATTTTTATCTTATAAATCTCCGCGACAGCACGCAGATAAACAACCCTAGTTCATGTACAAACTAGTGGAATATGTGTAATATAAGAAAAGATACTACAATATCTATGTTATTGATATATGTGTTAGTTTACACAAATTAATAATAAAAATTATATTTTAACAAAAAGATGTTAGATAATTATAAACATAGAAATGAGAATTTAAAAAAATGATGATATGCGAGCGACGTTAATATTCAGAGGTGGAAAAACAAGGAGAGGGTAGATATGATGATAGAAACGTGGTATTATAATAAGAAGATATGCGATTATAATTCTTTTACAAGTAATCAATCATTATTGTTATAACTATGGGTAATACGGTCAAGTCTATATTTGTTATAATTAAAAAAATTAAAAATAATTCTAAAGTATTTTAAAATAATAAAAGTAAGAATTTAGTTAGATTATATTATTTTTAAAATTTTATAAACGTTGGATATTATATTTGTAAGTTAGGGTAGACAAATACGATATTTTAAGTTTTGAGAAAGACATATATAAAAAATTCTTTCTAATGATTTTGATTCAAATTAAAGTTAACATTGATTACAATTTTGACTAAAGTCAATAGATCTAATTGTGTCAAAAAAAGTCAAAGTTGAATTTTAACTAGACTTCACGCCCGTGTAAACACGGGCCAGTATATAAGATTTTTGATATATGATTTTATATCCTCTCATGAGAATTAAATTAACTTAGTCACGGTTATGTCTGGTTTTATTGAAGGCAATCTGATTGAAACTAAATAATAATAATATTATTCATTTTCTTTTCATTCTGTCTCCTCATGGATAACTACATATCCTTCAATCCACCTGAACTTCTAAAGGATGAAAATAACCAATCTCTACCTTTTGAAAACTAACTTCCTTATTCCTTTCTAATATGATAATCGAGGGACCCGCTCCATTAGTTTTCTATCCACCCGACGACCTTATCTTTCCAAAATGTTACTCCATTAGTTTTTTGTTATTACAGATTGATAATTAATAGTCTCTCATCACTCCATCAAAGCGGTTTAATATATGCTTTAACCTAAAAAGTTTTTATAATAATAGTATTATCTATTGTCTCTCATTCTCATCAGTCTTTCTCTCTCTTTCATACCTGAACCAGAAACCACCACCACATCCACCACCATCACTACCAGCACACTACACCTCAAGTTATCCACCACCGCATCCATCTCTCGAGAACACAACTGCAGTAAAAAACCGACTAAAACCCACCAAAAACCACCATCTACTTCAAAAACCGACCAAAACTTCAAAAAGTTTGAATAAAACCCCCCCAAAACCCCTAGATCTGACCAAAAACAAAAACCCCAAAAAATCGATAAAAAACCCTAGATCTAACCAAATCTTGGTTACTGTGGTGGTGGGGGATGAAGATGACGGTGGCGGTGGTTCTTCCAGATCTTGGTTACGGTGGTGGTCGTGCTTCGATCTTGGTTACGGTGGCGGGATCTTGGTTACGGTGGTGCCGTCTAGGGTTTTATAGGGTTATCCTGTACCGATGGAGGTGGCGAGGTGGTTGAAGAAGATGAGAGAGCCGGTGGTAGCGTAGGGCGGTGGTGGTGGGGGCATTGGTTATTGAGTGAGAGGAATGGTAAACTGAGAGTGAGAGATTGAGAGAGAGTCTAGAGTGCGAGACAGAGAGGAGAGAGGAGAAAGTGTGAGAGATGGCGGTGGTGGCGGTGTTGGGCGGTGGTCGTGGCGTTGGGCGGCAGCGGTAGTGTCAGGGTCGTGGGGGCAGGTTAGGTTAATGGGGAGTAAGAGAGGCAGAGAGAGAGAGAGAGAGAGAGAGAATAGGTATAGAGAAAAATATGAAGTCAAAAAGACTATTTGACTTTAAATATATATTTTTATTAAAAAAAGGTTTAAATATTGTTTTAATTAATAACAAAATAAAAAAATGGTAAAAAGACTGAAATACCCTTCACTTAACGGATGTTACTAACGGCAAAAGTTAGAAAGGACCAAAGTGACATAGAAATGGTTGTTAAAGGATGGTTTTTACCACTTTTAAAGTTATAGGACCAAAATGGCAGAAATCCTAAGTTAAATGACCATTTGAACAATAAACTCTTGTAATTATTCAATAATTAATAAAACTATTGTTTTAAATTCTTTTACACAATCCGATACATATTACGTTGAAGCACAATCCCCCATTTTCAATAGCAAAAATATGAGAATCGGAAGCTCATGAACAAATTTGTAACTGATACATTCAAAACTGATGAATACATACCAAATATATAAGATGCACAATCCAGATCGCACCAGATACATACCAAAAACATAAGATGCACAATCCTAAAACTCCAATTGTGCACCGAAAACAAATACAAAAACGAATTTTGCATTACACAAGCGTTGATGCACACAACTCATTGACAACCGTCTTTGGATTCAAGCAGAAATCACGATAGAAACGCCTATGAAGGTTGTTGGGTGGTAGCCTCAGCCTCGACGGTGGTGGTGGTCGCACAAATGCGAGGGAGGCGCAACCTTCAACTTCGATTGCATCCCACATCGGAACCTTCAACTTCTATTGTACCCCCGACTTCAATTTCACGTTCGGCTACACCTTCAAGCACCTTCAAGCACCAGCGTCGGATGTGAAGCAGTTTGTGATGAAGGCGGCGGTTGCAGGGAAAAACCATCAGGGAGGCAGAGGTTGATTAGGGCGGTGCAGGATGCATACGGCGACGCGATATGCGGATACCGTTGTTGGCGTCGCTAGGGTAAAACAGGCCGACGGTGGAGGCTTGGCAGGTCACGGCGGCTGCACATTTTCTAGGGTTTTTGGCTATGTGCAAATTGTCGCATGAATATAAACAGGAAAGGGGGAGACGTGGGTTATAGGAGAGAGAAAAACGTTACATAATTTTAGAAAATAAAATCAAATTTGAAGCTTAATTACACATGCCACATAGGATTTTAATGTTCTTAAGTTATATAGAATATAGATAGTGTAACACCGTATTTTCATAAACACAACTTTATAATACGCGCGGAAGCTAATAACATAATTACATATATATAATAGGGTAAATACAATTTTTCTGGTTAACTTTACAAAACTACCACAGTGTTACTACAAAATCAGGCTTTTTACAATTTCAAAATAGATATCAGAGTTAGATCAGTCCATAATTCCAGTTTCACCTCTATCTTTAACCTATCAGGAATATCCTGTAAAAGAGTTCAACAGTGGGGGATTAGCACAAAGCTAAGTGAGAGAATAGATATCAAAAACATACAAGGCATCAAGCCCAAACCAACAATGCCCAAACAACAAGAGAACCGGCGGTCTTGCGGGACCTTCAACCAAATGCCGGCCAAAGCATAGGTTTACCGATAGCCTAGTTACAACAGACAACAATACTAGTAACTCTTGATTACAACAAATGCTATCAAGACGAATGCTAGTACTGTATATCCCTAAACCAAGGCCCAGCTGAAAAACAACCGCCAAGCTGATCTCCCAAACAACATGTATATATACAGTCAACAAGAGAATACATCTCAAAGAGCAACAATCAGGTGATATATCTTATACATCCAAGATATATATCCACTCACCGATATCTTCAAAAGTTCAGGTAACTCAGTCTCTACTTATCTACTGAGTTTTGTCTCCACCTGAACAAACAACTAATAATCAGTATTTGCTTAATCAACACACAATAAGCACAATACTTAACATGTACATAAATCAACAAGTACATACATCCACATATCACATGTACCAATAATCTACAAGTACAGATCAACTAATGTATATTCAAACAATATATTGTAATTCACTATTACTCTTTACTTACTGTAATTTTGTGAATTCATTCAACTCCTTAGCTTAGGTAATTCGAACATTCCTTTCGTAAGCCAAGGCAAATACTTGAGGTATAAACTCATGCTCATATTCAAATCATCAAATCCGATCAATAGTCTATTTCAACACAACCAATTGAATTCCGAGTAACATCAAATCCTAGTGAATAGGTGGAATCCGAGTAATCAGGCGGAATCCGGATAAATAGTCACAATCCGAGTACAAGGCGGAATCCGAGTAAACAGGCGGATTCCGGGTAAACTTCACAATCCGTTTAAAGCATCAAATCCGATCAACATGAAATCCGAGAAAATAATCGGAATCCGAGTAAATGGGAAATCCGATTACAAGCTAAGGCAATCAGTCAGATTCTATCGGATTCCTATCAATTCTGATAACTTTAATCGGATTTCAACAATCCGAGTCATTCAAACTCCAAATCCGACTGATTCATAACTTCATCTCCATTCTTGATTTCTAACTTAAATCACTACTGATTTTAAGCATGCAAGTTATATATATTTCCAGAAATCATTCTAAACATATAATGAACATCCTAACATCATAATCTAACATTCATGCAACCTAGAATCATCAATTCATCATATAATTGCATTTAATCGGATTCTCACATAAAATTCATATAAATCCGAAATCAAACAACAAACAACATAATGGTATAGAATTTCTAACCTTCTAAGGAAAAAGAACACTTCAAATCAAAGGATGAACAATGAAATAATTTTCTTTCTTCTTCTTCTCTTCTTTTGTTGCTCTCGGCCGTAGCGCACAAAACACACACACACAACACACACTCACTTCTTTGTATATCTTAACAAGTAACCAAAAGCATGGGGTGGTTTGACCAACCACCACCCCATCGTACCCCCATCATCATAATTATACACATACAATATATATTAAATCTAATAATATATAAGATAATAAATATTTACAAATAAATACACAACAACAATTTAAAACCATTAATCCACATAACGATTAAATTTCCAGATTAATTAATTAATTACCTCATAATTCTAGGCCGGTAAAGAGGATGTTACAAATCTCCTCCCCTTAAGAAGATTCCGTCCTCGGAATCTGATCGCGCTCAAACAAGACTGGGTAACGACTCCTCATGTCATCTTCAGTTTCCCAAGTCAATTCTGAACCCAAACTGTGCTTCCACTTCACCAATACCATTGGTATCTGTTTGTTTTTGTTACTTTACGATCCAACAACTCAACAGGTTCTTTAATCAACCTCTTTTTAAAATCCACACGCAGATCTTTTATTGGTAACACCTGAGTCTGATCTTCTACATTACACTTCCTCAGATAGCAAACATTGAATGTATCATGGATACCAGCTAGTTCATCAGGAAGATCCAAAACCACAGTTTGATCATTCATTACCTTTCGGATTCTGAACGGACCAATATATCGAGGAACTAACTTTCCACGTTTCCCAAAACGTATCACACCCTTCCATGGTGAAACCTTTAAGTAGACTCGTTCTCCCTTCACAAAAGTCACTGGTCGACGACGTGGATCTGCATACATCTTTTGTCGATCTCTTGCAGCTTTCAACTTTTCCCGAGCCACCGCAACTTTATCCGCTGTGATCTGAACAATATCTGGCCCAGCAAACTGTTTCTCTCCTGCCTCTAACCAACAAGTAGGAGTTCTGCACGGTCGCCCATATAACATCTCATACGGCGGCATTCCGATGCTGGAGTGGTAAGAATTGTTGTAAGCAAACTCAACCAGCGGTAAATGCGAATCCCACGAACCTCCAAACTCTAACACACATGCCCGAAGCATATCCTCTAAAGTCTGAATTGTTCTTTCTGATTGTCCATCTGTCTGCGGATGATAAGCCGTACTCAAATTAACCCTAGACCCCAACTCTTGCTGTAGTCTGTTCCAGAAGTTTGACACAAACCTCGAATCCCGATCTGACACGATAGACAAAGGAACTCCATGTCTTGATACTATCTCATCGATATACATCTTGGCTAACTTACTCAAGGGTGCAGTCTCAGTAGTAGCAAGAAAGTGTGCACTCTTGGTTAATTTGTCGACAATAACCCAAATCATATCATTTCCTTTCTGAGTCCTCGGAAGTTTTGTTACAAAATCCATCGTGATGTGATCCCACTTCCACTCAGGTATTGATAACTGTCTCAGAGATCCATACGACTTTTGGTGTTCAGCTTTTACTTGAGCACATATATGACATGACTCCACAAATCGTGCAACATCTAACTTCATAGTAGGCCACCAATAAAAAATCTTCATACTTTGATACATCTTAGTGCTACCAGGATGAACAGACATTCTGGATTTATGTGTTTCAGTCAAAATCAATTCCCGCAAGTTACCAAACTTCGGCACCCAAACACGATTCTGATACATCTTTAAACCACGAGAATCAGTTGTCAGTTCATTTTGTCTTTTCACCATTATCTCATCTTTCAAATTTTCCTCTTTCAGTGCTTCCAGTTGAGCAGCCATCAACTGATCTATCAAATCAGATTTGATCTCTAACCGCATAAACTTTATTGTATTTGCCGAACCTTTCCTACTAAGTGCATCAGCTACCACGTTAGCTTTTCCCGGATGATACTGAATATCACAGTCATAATCTTTTATCAGCTCTAACCAACGGCGCTGTCTCATATTCAATTCCTTCTGCGTGAACACATACTGCAAACTCTTGTGATCAGTGCAAATCGTGCACTTTGTACCATATAGGTAATGTCTCCACAGTTTTAAAGCAAACACCACTGCTGCTAACTCCAAATCATGAGTCGGATAGTTCTTCTCGTTGGGTTTCAACTGTCTGGAAGCATAAGCTATAACTTTACCCCTTTGCATCAATACACATCCTAGCCCAACATGTGAAGCATCACAGTATACCACAAAATCTTCAGACCCTTCTGGCAACGCAAGAACGGGAGCTTGACACAGAAGTTGCTTCAAAGTCTGAAAAACATTTTCCTGAGCCTCACCCCATTGGAACAGAACATCCTTTCTAGTCAACTTGGTTAACGGACCCGCAAGCTTCGAAAAGTCTTTAATGAAACGTCTGTAATAACCTGCTAATCCGAGAAAACTTTTAATCTCTGTCGGTGTCGTAGGAGCATTCCAATTCATCACAGCTTCTATCTTTGCCGAATCAACCTTAACACCATTTTCACAAATCACATGACCCAGAAACTTGACTTCACGCAACCAGAACTCACACTTGGACAATTTGGCATATAACTTGTTTTGCTTTAAAGTCTCCAAAACTTGTCGTAGATGTCGATCATGCTCATTCTCCGTTTTTGAATACACTAGGATATCATCAATAAACACTATAACGAACTTATCCAAAAATGGTCGACACACCTGATTCATTAAATCCATAAACACTGCCGGTGCATTAGTCAGACCGAACGGCATTACAAGAAACTCGTAGTGACCATACCGTGTACGAAAAGTTGTCTTAGGTATATCCTCTCCGGCTACTCTTACCTGATGATAGCCCGACCTCAAATCAATCTTCGAGAAATATGAAGCTCCCTGAAGTTGATCGAACAAATCATCTATCCTCGGCAACGGATACTTATTCTTGACGGCCCTCTTATTCAAATCTCGGTAATCTATACACATACGCAGAGTCCCGTCTTTCTTCTTAACAAACAATACTGGTGCACCCCAAGGCGAAGAGCTTGGACGAATAAACCCATTATTCAACAGTTCCTGTATTTGAGTCATCATCTCTCTGATCTCGGAAGGAGCTAAACGGTACGGAGCTTTCGCAATAGGCGTACTACCAGGTATCAAATCAATCTTATACTCAACATCACGTACTGGCGGCAACCCTGGAAAATCATCTGGAAATACCTCCGGATACTCCGAAACAACACGAACATCAAGAACAGGCCGCTTTTCCTTCTTCACATCGATAGCATAAGCTAGAAAGGACGCACACCCTTTGGCTAAAGATTTTCTAGCCTTCATATACGACATAAACGGAAGAGAAGATGGAGATCTATCCCCACGAGCCACGACATGCGACCCGTCAACCAGAGGAATAGTTATCAGTTTCTTATGACATTGGATACTAGCCCTATGGTGACTCAACCAATCCATGCCTAATAGTAAATCGAAACCAGGTATAGGCATCACCAAACAGTCTACAGGGAAACTAGTACCATCAATACTAACCTGAACTCCAGTTACATAAGTGGTCACATGTACTACATTACCATCAGCTACTTCTACTTCTAAAGGCAAATCATTCACAGAAGCAGGTAATTTCAATTTATCACACATAGTCATAGATATAAACGATCTATTTGCACCAGAGTCAAACAAAACACGCGCAGGCATAGAGTTAACTATGAACATACCGGTTATCACATCATCATTGCCAGTAGCTTCCTTGGCAGTCATCTTGAAAGCTCTACCCTCAGCAGAAGGTACAGTCTTTCTCTTCTGACCTGCAGAAGACGATCCCCTGGTATTACTTACTCCTGCCCAAATCCCCGCGGTCTTCAACTTTGGACAACCACCAGCTCGATGTCCCTCCTCTTTGCAGTTCCAGCAAACAAAGGTGTTGAACTTACATGCACCTAAATCATGACCAAACTCACCGCACCTCAAACATTTGCGAGTTTGGGGCGTGCACTGCCCGGTGTGCCGAGATTTACAATTATGGCACCAAGGTTTGCTCTGAAAAGATCCTGATCCCTTGAACCTCTGATCGGACTTTCCATGATGACTCTGCCCTTTACCTTTGCTTTGATTCCCACTGACACTTCCACTAAACCTGCTAAACGAACTCTTGTTCATCTTTTCCCGATCCTGGACGTCAGATCTGCAGATCTTGCTAAAGTGAATGCCTGGACAAGCGATGTCGCCAAACGAGTGTTACCCCGATATTCTGGTAACAAAGCTTTCACAAAGTGTTAAACCTGAGCACGCTCTTCGGGCACCCACTGCTTTGCAAATCGGAGAGTCACTTGAAACTTGTTGATCAACTTGTCCACAGACATATTACTTGTCTGTGCCAAATCTAGGAACTCTCGTTGAATCTTTGCCATGTCAAAAGCATTGCAGAACTGTTCACAGAATTTATCTTGGAATTGCTCCCAGGTGACGGCATTAACAATCTCCCTTGGCAGGTGTGTGGTCAGTGAATCCCACCACGCCAAAGCTTGATCCTACAGACGTCTCGTTGCAAACTTGACCCATTCAGCTTTCTCACAGTTGCAGGCTTCCAAAGCCTTCACAGTTTCTTTCAACCAGTTTAGAGTAACATTCGGGTTTGAACTTCCCGAATACTCAGGTGCTCCACATGCCACAAAATCCTTATACTGACATTTATTCCTAACTTCTTGCTGTGGAAACCACGGGATGAAGAAGTTCTGTTGTGGTGTCTGGTGTTGGGTAGACACTCCTTGTGGTATAGGGATAAAAGGAAATGATCCGTAAGGAGTTGACACCGTGCTCACTGGTGTTGTGGTATAAACAGGTGGTGGTATGGGTTGAGTAACAGGGACTGTTACATGAGGCATTTGAACTGTAGGGGTTGGTTGAGAAGATTGGGTTTGGTTCAACTGCTGTTCAAGCTCTTGAATTCTATCTCTCTGAGTCTGTAAAGATCCTCTAGTTGTAACACATAATCTTGGTTATCAGACTCCCCGTTGTGCGAGGTACCAGCTCTGTGTTGTTAATTGGCAGCAGTAGAGGACACGTTGTTGTGCTGTCTTCTTGGGGACTGTGGGGTAAATACCGAGATTTTGTTGTTATCAGCCATAATCTGTTCTACACAACATCTCACCAGTTGTCAGATTATAATTCTTTAGTACCACATCATATTCTCTATAGCTATTTTGCTAATTACCCACCCTGGAAATATTGGACTGATCAGAGCCTCGGTTCAAGTATTGCACATCTATAATGCAAATCCTCAAACCAGGGCTCTGATACCAACTTGTAACACCGTATTTTCAGAAACACAACTTTATAATACGCGCGGAAGCTAATAACATAATTACATATATATAATAGGGTAAATACAATTTTTCTGGTTAACTTTACAAAACTACCACAGTGTTACTACAAAATCAGGCTCTTTACAATTTCAAAATAGATATCAGAGTTAGATAAGTCCATAATTCCAGTTTCACCTCTATCTTCAACCTACCAGGAATATCCTGTAAAAGAGTTCAACAGTGGGGGATTAGCACAAAGCTAAGTGAGAGAATAGATATCAAAAACATACAAGGCATCAAGCCCAAACCAACAATGCTCAAACAACAAGAGAACCGGCGGTCTTGCGGGACCTTCAACCAAATGCCGGCCAAAGCATAGGTTTACCGATAGCCTAGTTACAACAGACAACAATACTAGCAACTCTTGATTACAACAAATGCTATCAAGACGAATGCTAGTAATGTATATCCCTAAACCAAGGCCCAGCTGAAAAACAACCGCCAAGCTGATCTCCCAAACAACATGTATATATACAGTCAACAAGAGAATACATCTCAAAGAGCAACAATCAGGTGATATATCTTATACATCCAAGATATATATCCACTCACCGATATCTTCAAAAGTTCAGGTAACTCAGTCTCTACTTATCTACTGAGTTTTGTCTCCACCTGAACAAACAACTAATAATCAGTATTTGCTTAATCAACACACAATAAGCACAATACTTAACATGTACATAAATCAACAAGTACATACATCCACATATCACATGTACCAATAATCTACAAGTACAGATCAACTAATGTATATTCAAACAATATATTGTAATTCACTATTACTCTTTACTTACTGTAATTTTGTGAATTCATTCAACTCCTTAGCTTAGGTAATTCGAACATTCCTTTCGTAAGCCAAGGAAAATACTTGAGGTATAAACTCATGCTCATATTCAAATCATCAAATCCGATCAATAGTCTATTTCAACACAACCAATTGAATTCCGAGTAACATCAAATCCTAGTGAATAGGCGGAATCCGAGTAATCAGGCGGAATCCGGATAAATAGTCACAATCCGAGTACAAGGCGGAATCCGAGTAAACAGGCGGATTCCGGGTAAACTTCACAATCCGTTTAAAGCATCAAATCCGATCAACATGAAATCCGAGAAAATAATCGGAATCCGAGTAAATGGGAAATCCGATTACAAGCTAAGGCAATCAGTCAGATTCTATCGGATTCCTATCAATTCTGATAACTTTAATCGGATTTCAACAATCCGAGTCATTCAAACTCCAAATCCGACTGATTCATAACTTCATCTCCATTCTTGATTTCTAACTTAAATCACTACTGATTTTAAGCATGCAAGTTATATATGTTTCCAGAAATCATTCTAAACATATAATGAACATCCTAACATCATAATCTAACATTCATGCAACCTAGAATCATCAATTCATCATATAATTGCATTTAATCGGATTCTCACATAAAATTCATATAAATCCGAAATCAAACAACAAACAACATAATGGTATAGAATTTCTAACCTTCTAAGGAAAAAGAACACTTCAAATCAAAGGATGAACAATGAAATAATTTTCTTTCTTCTTCTTCTCTTCTTTTGTTGCTCTCGGCCGTAGCGCACAAAACACACACACAACACACACTCACTTCTTTGTATATCTCAACAAGTAACCAAAAGCATGGGGTGGTTTGACCAACCACCACCCCATCGTACCCCCATCATCATCATTACACACATACAATATATATTAAATCTAATAATATATAAGATAATAAATATTTACAAATAAATACACAACAACAATTTAAAACAATTAATCCACATAACGATTAAATTTCCAGATTAATTAATTAATTACCTCATAATTCTAGGCCGGTAAAGAGGATGTTACAGATAGATTATTATATACATAAGAATCAAAAAATAGTTAGTTAACTGATTAACCATGTTAACTACCCAAAAACCGAATTTATTTTAATAAAATAAAAAATTAATTCGGAATTTTCACATAGGCTGGACCGGCCGGATGAACCGGTTCAACCGTGAGCCGTGATTAATTTCAGTTCAAAAGTAGCGACTGTGAAACGGGCGGTTTCACTAAAACCGGAACAAACCTATGAACCGGAGCAACCCGCATCGAACCGGCCTTTACTAAAGTTTTTTAACTAAAATCAAAAGATGTTGGGAAACCTAAATATAGGCAAGGACATCCTTCGGTTGTTTCTTGGAAGCAATGTGGGATCAAAAAAAATATATATAGATATGAAGATCTTCTTGTTTTGCCTCAGCTACCGATGTGGGATATGGAAGTCACCTAATTGAGTGCCACATCATCATTTTTACAATTTGTAGTTACTCATACTTGAAATTTTACCAATCAATAGGCATTGCCACATTGGATATAAATAACCCTAAAAAATAAAAATTAATTCGGAATTTTAACATATGCCAAATATCACGGTTTCATCTTACTTGACCCAATTGCATTGTTTTGAAAACCGGGCTGGACCGGCCAGTTGAACCAGTTCAACCGTGAGCCGTGATTAAATCCGGTTCAAAAGCAGTGACTAAACCGGGCAACTGTGAACCAGGCGGTTTCACTAAAACTGGAACAAAACCATTGAACAGGAGCAACCAGCATCGAACCGGCTTTACTAAAGCTTTTTAACTAAAATCAAAAAATGTTAGGAGACCTAAATATAGGCAAGGACATCCTTCGGTTGTTACTTAGAAGCAATGTGGGATCATAATATATATATATATATATATATATATATATATATATATATATATATATATATATATATATATATATATATATATATATATATATATATATATATATATATGGAGATGTCCTTGTTTTGCCTCAGCTAGAGATGTGAGATATGGAAATCACCTAATTGAATGACACATCATATTTATACCTTATCTAATTAAATTGGATTTCAATTTGAAGCTTAATTACACATGCCACATAGGATTTTTAATTTCTTAAGTTATATAGGATATAGATTATTATATACACAATAATCAAAAAACATATAGTTAACTGATCAACCATGTTAACTACCAAAAAACCGAATTTATTTGAATAAAATAAAAAATTAATTCAGAATTTTCACATAGGCCGGACCGGCCGGTTGAACCCATCAACCATGAGCCCTGATTAAATTCGGTTCAAAAGTAGCGACTAAACCAACAACTGTGAACCGGCGGTTTTACTAAAACCGGAACAAAACCGATGAACCGGAGAAACCCGCATCGAACCGGTCTTTACTAAAGCCTTTTAACTAAAATCAAAAGATGTTGGGAGATGTAAATATAGGCAAGGATATCCTTTGGTTGTTTCTTAATAGCAATGTAGGATCATAAAATATATATAGAGAGAGATATGAATATCTTCTTGTTTTGCCTCAGCTAGCGATGTGGGATATAGAAATCACCTAATTGAGTGCCACATCATATTTTGACCATATCTAATTACATTGGATTTCAAATTTGAAGCTTAATTACACATGCCATATAGGATTTTAATGTTCTTAAGTTATATAGAATATAGATAGATTATTATATTCACAAGAATAAAAAACAGTTAGTTAACTGATTAACCATGTTAACTACCCAAAAACCGAATTTATTCTAATAAAATAAAAAATTAATTCGGAATTTTCACATAGGCTGGAGCGGCCGGGTGAACCGGTTCAACCGTGAGCCGTGATTAATTTCAGTTCAAAAGTAGCGTCTAAACCGGGCAACTGTGAAACGGGCGGTTTCACTAAAACCGGAACAAACCTATGAACCGGAGCAACCCGCATCGAACCGGCCTTTACTAAAGTTTTTTTAACTAAAATCAAAAGATGTTGGGAAACCTAAATATAGGCAAGGACATCCTTCGGTTGTTTCTTGGAAGCAATGTGGGATCAAAAAAAATATATATAGATATGAAGATCTCCTTGTTTTGCCTCAGCTACCGATGTGGGATATGGAAGTCACCTAATTGAGTGCCACATCATCATTTTTACAATTTGCAATTGCTCATACTTGAAATTTTACCAATCAATAGGCATTGCCACATGGGATATAAACAACCCTAAGTTATATAGGATATAGATTTTTACCAAAATGGATAGTTCTGATTAAATAATTGAAGTTCTTTTACTCAAAATTAATGACTACATTTGTTTTATAGAAAGAAGTTCATTTGAGAACCATTTTTATTGCGAAAACCGTGAGAACCAATCTTAGTCATCCAATTCTTCCTTCTTCAATTTGATTGCGCACCCATTAATTCATACCATGCACCTTGGCACACTCTATCCTCCACGCTCATCATGTATGAATTCTACTTACTAAATGAATGACTAAGATTGGTTCTCACGATTCTCGCAATAATAATGGTTTTCAAATGAACCATCCCCTACACACACAAATATATATATATATATATATGAGACGGTTCAAATGAGAACTATTTTTATTACGAGAACTGCGAGAACCAATCTTAGCCGTTGATTTGATAAGTGGAATTCATGGATGTAGAGCGTGGGGGAATCAAGTGTGGCAGAGTGCATGTGATGAATTCATGGTTGGGTGATGACATTGAAGGAGGGAGAATTGAACGGCACAGATTGGTTCCCGAAGTTCTCGTACGAAAAACATTTCTTGTTTGAACTTTTACCTATATATATATATGTATATATATATATATATATATGTATATATATATATATATATATATATATATGTATATATATATATATATATATATATATATGTGTGTGTGTGTGTGTGTGTGTGTGTGTGTGTGTGTTTTGGTGTGGTTGGATTAGAAATTCACTTGGCACATATGACATAACTACCTAAAAACCCAATCCCCCTAAAAGAATTGAAAACTTTAAAACGGAGACCTCTAATTAAAATTCTAGTATTGGATTCTGCTTATAAATTCAAAAATCTGCAAACCTCGATTAGAAGCAAATCAACAATTCTAACATCAGATTCAACATCCGTGTTAATAAATTATGTGCATAGATAATGTGTAAGATATCCTTCACATATTTGAACATTTATTTTTCCTAGTTTCTATATCTATAGATTGTTCGTATCTAACATTATAATTCTTGAAAAATTGCAAGACAAAGCAAGAAGTTAAAACTCAAAAGGAAAAGAAGGTGTTGGATTAATCGTTTATTTACAATAGCTTACGAGTCACTGATCGATATCTTAGTTTGGTTTATTTATTGATTAAATATGTGACCATTATTTCTAATCGGTCATTAAGCTATTGGGATTAATTTGTTAGTGTTTCCTTTGTTCAAGGAGTAGTGGAGCATGTGGCATAAGCCACGTCCACCATATGTGTTCCTCTTTTTTAGATTAGTTTGTTCTATTTGTTTACTATTTAAATGATGCAAGTGTATGTGGCAAGGAAGAGAAAAGTTATTCAAGATGTAGTCTTTAGTATTTTTTTTGTTTCTCTCGTCAGTAAACATACACTTTATTTTTCTTCTGCTATTTTTCTTTCAAGAGAGTATTAAGAATGTGTGTTTTGCTCTTTGATATCTAACAATTGGTATCAGAGCTTCGTTCGTTTTGAAGGGGTTGTGATCTTGTTGTCATTAAAAGTTGAAGAGTTACCGAAGCAGTTTCTACTCTTGATCTTCCTGATCGTGATAAGGGTCTAACCGACGGAGGTGCGTGAAAAACGAACGTGAAGGATCCGTCAAAGCATGTGGCTTTGGATTTTGTTTGTTTAGCGGGTTAAAGAAAACGGTAAAAGCGGTAGCTCGTTTTCTTGGTCGGGTGAATAGAGCTCTTGGACAGGTTTGATCGGAAAAAGAGTTGAAGTTGTCCAGAAAAGAAAGGAATGAAGAAACAACACGGTGTGAACATTATGGCGGTGGCGGTTCAATCGGGTGGCTTCGGATGTGACCGAGGAGTGGTCGTTGATCCGGGAAAAGTCGTGATGTTAATGAACGTGTCCAACGGAATGTCATGTTACATGTGTACCGGTGTTGTGAAAAAACGAGGGGTTGAGCTAGAGAAGACTTTGGACATGACCGAGGTGGAGGTCGGGTGTCCGGGAGAAGTCCATGATCGAGATGGTTCGAAAAGGAGGTGATTAGATGATGCTGTGAGTGAAGGGCGTTAATAAACGATTAAGGGGGCGATTGTTGGATTAATTGTTTATATACAATAGCTTACGAGTCACTGATCGATATCTTAGTTTGGTTTATTTATTGATTAAATATGTGACCATTATTTCTAATCGGTCATTAAGCTATTGGGATTAATTTGTTAGTGTTTCCTTTGTTCAAGAAGTAGTGGAGCATGTGGCAGAAGCTACGTCCACCATATGTGTTCCTCTTTTTTAGATTAGTTTGTTCTATTTGTTTACTATTTAAATGATGCAAGTGTATGTGGCAAGGAAGAGAAAAGTTATTCAAGATGTAGTCTTTAGTATTTTTTTGTTTATCTCGGCAGTAAACATACACTTTATTTTTCTTCTACTATTTTTCTTTCAAGAGAGTATTAAGAATGTGTGTTTTGCTCTTTGATATCGAACAGAATGTTACTTAAGTAGAATAGGCTCAATTTATGTAATACTCGTTTCTTAGTTATATTTGTACTTTTAAATATTAATAAAAGATAAAAGATAGTTCCTTTTATTTTTTTACTTTGGTATTTAAGTCATTACACTTATGAAGTTAAGGGACTATTATAGACAATTAGGGGAAGTAAGAAGGGTATTTAAGCAAAACTAGGATGCAAAACCTAGGTAAAACTACTGTAGTCCTTCCTTCTCAAATCTGTGTGTAGTGTGTGTGAGCCAAGAAGAGGAAGACAAGATTTGACAACCATTTGTTCACTATTCTGCTTGGAAATCATTGTAAAACATTCAGGTATGCTTTTCCTATTTCTTGTGATCAATTTAATATAAAAATCATAGCAATTAGTGAGGATTTGGTTGAGTTTTTGCGTGTGTCGAAGCTGTGTAAGAGTCGAGAAACATTTCACCATTTTGATCCATAAAAATTTGATGAAAATGATATTAAATTGGTAGGGTTTGCCCTTAGGATGTTTAGAATATTATTCTGTAATTAAAAAAGAGTTTATTGCATGTTGGTTGGATCTCCATCGCCACATCATTCGCCTGTAACATGAAATTTGGCATGAGTTGGCTCACGTCAACTTGGTGCAATTGTTCATGTCAAGCCAACCATTTTCGCGCCAAGTGTTTGTTCGCATCAAGTTGGTTACACCATGTGTGAGTTGTGTTTCATGCCATCCTGCAACTCACGCCAAATGTTGTTTACACAAGAGGTATATTCAAGCCAAGTTTTATCCAAGCCCATTTGGATTGGCTTGGATCCTAGCCAAGTACTCGAGTTGCTTGTATTCTAGCAAAGTGCATTTTACGCCAAGTAGTCCAAGACGCAATTCATTTCAAATGTTGCTTACGCCAAGATGATACAAGCCAAAAGAATCAAGTCTATTTTAAGCCAAGTTAGGTTGGCTTGGATCTAGCCAGGTAGGGTTGGCTTGGAATCTAGCCAAGTTGGGTTCTCTTAGGGTTTAGCCATATTGCTCTAAGGACATTCGCGTCAAGTTGCGAATTAGGGTTTAGGCTTTGTTAGTTTAGTTAAGCATAGTACTTGTTTAGACGCTTATCTCTGTGTGTGTGTGTGTTTATGATTATAGGTTGTCGCTGATAGACGTGTATTCCTTTCGAAAGAATTATTGAGGTAGTGTTTTGTGTTGTTGGTCGTGTGAGTTTACACTGACTTACTCATTAAGATATGATTTGTGCATGCATATTATGTGTATGTGTGAACTATTATTGTTACATGATTAAATTGTTGTAAACCAATAACCGAGGGGTTATCTAGATGCTGATGGATCGAGTAGACCATCTAGCTGGTTGCAAGACTTGTTAGTTAAACAAATTAACTAACCAGATGCTGGTGGGCATCTAGGTCGAGTGACCATATGTGCTATCTTGAAGTGACATGTTATGCATACACTGTGTTATTCTTTATAAGGCGTAATTATTATGTGAGCTTACTAAGTTTTACACTAATCCGTTGATATTTAATCTTTTCAAGGACTTTGGGTTGCAATAAGGGGCTGGCATGAGAGCGGTATTTCCATGGACATGTTTTAGATCTTAGCTTCTTTTAATGTCTTGAAACCGGGATCTAAACATTCTAATTCATGTATGGATTTGTAAATGTTTTAATGAATAGTTGTTGAATTAATTAGATTAATGAAATTATGGTTATGATTATTTATTCTAGTATTAAAACATAGTATGATGCAAATATATAAGGAATTAAAGGCTTATTAGAAATTATTTAAAATTTACTAATTAAAAGAAAAGATTATAACATCATCATCCTTTTTTTTAACAGCAGAAGTTTTATTAAAAGGCTAGCAAGTTGCTAAAGCCGAAGAAGTACATGTTAATTTAAGAAAACCAAATGGAAAGATAATTACCACAACCTCCTATTTCCAATATATTTACTTTCTTTATATCAAGAGTGATTATTCAAAATTGAAACTAACTTTAGATACTAAAGTTTTTAGATTTTCAAAATTTTCATATTTTTAGGTGATCAGTATTGGTAAATATATAAAACTAAGTTTTGAAACTTTCCAATGTCATTATCTAATTAGCTAAAAACATGTTTATAAACCCAAAAAAGTTTAAAATTTACTTTAATAATCTCCTGTATTTATACACGAGATGTTAAACTAGTAAATCTTTACAAGAGATGGCGCTACAATAGCTTAGGAGATCGGTGCTAAGTATTTCCATGTCTAAAGGTAAAAAAGTAATTGCCGTGGAATCTTTTTTCCATGCATATATGTTTGAAGCTTCAATTGGTATTGTGATTAGGTTACTTGATGAGCTCGGTTCCAAAATTGAATTGAACACGGAAAAAACCAAAACTGTTAATGCCTCAACATAATAACCGAGGATCGGACTGGTTGTTCCTAATCGTTTCCTGTTCTGGTTTGTTTTCTTCACTTCCAGGTATAAACCGAACCCGGTTGAACTGAAAACCAAAATAAAAGAAATATAGAAACTTAAAACAGACACGAAAGTGTGTAAGTTGGTCCGGATCAAATCCGGTCCGATTTTCGTCAAATGGGTTTTTTTCCTCATCCATACCTAGACAAAATCTATAGACCATCTTGTCTAGTACTGAAATAGATTAATTATGTTGTAGTTTCTTTCTAAAGCTTGCAAAATTAAGAAGCAATTTAATTCGGATGAGATATTCATATATATGCTGAAATAATAATAATAAGATAAGAATCATTGTCCAGTGCATTGATGAATCAGGAATAGCCAAAACCATCACTAGCAGCCCCTCACAAAAGGACGCCATTAGAGACAACCTGCCGATGAATCCCAAGCAAATATCCCCTGATATCTTCCCAAACGACAACCCAGAACCTACATAAATTCACCACTTTTCCCTCATAAATTCAACTTTTTAATAACTCATGGAAGTTATGGAAAAAATGAACCCAGAAATGGCTTCTTTTGAAGATGACAAAACATACAAAGCAAGAGAACTTTATGTGCTTTCAGACAAGATTGAAGAACTCCATAGAACTAAAGAAGAACTTAAGCAAGCTAAGGATGAAGCCATGCAGTCTTGGTTAGATTCACGCCCGCTAATCGATGACCTCGAGAAACTGCAATCCGAGCTAGCCCAAGCAAAGCAAAGATCCGAGAACTCACTTGTGACTAATCTTGAATCTGAGCTCATGGCAATTAACATGAGCATTAGACTCAAGAAAGAGGAAGATCTTAAAGCAAGATCCGAGATCAATGAAATGACTCGAGTTTCAGAAAGCATAAGGGAGGAAATAGAAAGAGTTATGCTCGAAGTAAACAAAGGAAAACGAGCAAGATCCAAGATGAAAATGGTGATCAAAATGAGACGGCAGAGCCTTCGGACACTTAAACTAACTTTGAGAGCGGTTCGGTTAGAAGCCGAGGCATATGGTGCATCGGCTAAAGCAGCACAAGAACTAATTACACTAGCTCAGGTATCAGACCATGGTGCCACAATGGAACTAACACAAGAAGACTACTTTGCTTTAACACGCCAAGCTAAAGAAGAGGCATCCTTGGCAGACTGGCGGGTGGTTGTAGCCACTGAACAAAGATTTGTAGCCGAGGAAAGCCGTGACTTGGCTTTAAAAAAGTTAACTGAATCAACCTTAAATGACGGGTCGATGGAAAATAAAGCCGAAGGAGAGACCGTGTCAGAGAAAGGAGTACTCCCGAGCTTCAAATCAAGAGCTCAGACTCCTTACCCGAAAGCTCGGGCCAAACTGATAGCCAATGGAGGGATAAAGCATGGTACAAAATCGAAACAGGGGCAAGTTGGTAAAAAGAAACGATCGATCTTTACTGAAATAAAATCATTCATTGCTCGAAAGATGAAATCCTTGTTTAGATGAACACTTGTTTGTGTAACAATAAGCAATAAGTTTCAAGTTTTGGATATCTAAAGACATTATTCATAAAAGCATAAACAAGTTTCAGAACTTACAACCAGTAAAAGTTTGAGCTTCTAATTTACAAGGTTGCATTTGTCTCTAACTTGACCATCTTGCCCTGTAATTACACCGACGGCGCTTAGCTTAACCATCGATGCAGCAAAATCTTTAGTAAACAAGAAAGGAAACTTGCTGTAGTTTATAACCATGCTCGCAGTTCTATTGTCACTCATTAGAGCTTGATCCGAACCTAGTATCCCTGAATTGTTCACGAGGAGCTTGAAGTACATGTTGTCAAACTTTGTAGTTGTAGCCGAGTCCAAAGGGACTAGATTGGTGTCTGAAGCATCTTGATTCGGACACACAGTTTGCAAACTGGTTGCAAGTGATGTGTCAAGTAGGGGATCTGGAGCGCCAGAGCCATTAAAGTTAAACAGTCTCTGCTTGAATGTGAAGCATTGTGCAAAGCCTATCGTGTGTGCACCTTCACACAAAAGCAATATAACCGTTGAGTATCTAATCATCCTTAAGAAAGAAAAATATAAAACTTTTCTAGTGGACTTATAAGTGTGTGAAGGAGGATGTGATGTGTATATTTAGCTAATTTGTTGAAGGGTTGTTCTTTACCTGATAATGCAACGACGTCTTTTAGATTGAGACCTTTTGCAGTGAATTTTGAGATGATGCCATCTAATGACTCGAAAGGTGATGGGATATCTGTGGTTGCTGCAGTTATATTTGCTGTAAGGCTATCTCTACGCCCCACGGGTAGAGACCAGTAACCCCCTCCTGACTAGAAAACCATATAACAAAGTGATACAAAAGTTATATCAGCAAAAAGAAAAAATAGAAATGTTTTTTTTAATAAAAAATAAAACAAAGTTCTTACAAGGAAAACAGCTTCTCTAACTGCTAGTGACAATATATCAGCACAAGAAACTGTTTTAGGACAAGCTTTTTCCAAGTTCGCCTTTATGGTATCAATAACCTCAAACCCTCTTACTGATCTTCGGTTGGAAATAGCATCCTTTTCACTACTGAAACTGCTGGTTTCGTCAAGTAACACTGACCCGTCACACCCCTAAACACCAAAAGCATTATGTAGTTTAATATTGAAACAAATCAAATCCATAAAACACAAGAAACATAAAAGTTTGATAAGATTACATTAGAAATACAGTCATGAAAATGCATGCGAAGAAGCGATGCAGCAATCCTGGTTTCATTAGCCATAGCAGACCAGATAACGAACCTAACGATCTTAGTCAAGTTAGGACAAGTAGAATCATAAAACTTGTTATCAAGTTGACCATACACAAAGGGTTGAAAAACCAAGAACCAAATGATGGCATTACTAATAGAAAGTTGCATATCTGCAATGTCTGTAAGACTCCTTCGAATAAGAACTTATGGAACAAAAGATTTGTTTATATAGATGTTTTTTGTCCAGTGGGTATGCCACTATGAAAGAGTTTGGAACTAGTCGACATCAAGATGAAATCATCACACTTTTAGCTTGGAAACTGGGTTGTAGTTGCTAAGTGGGTTGGTGCCAAAAAAAAAAAATACAATACAAAAAAGATATATATTTAAAACACCAGGATTACACTCTGAATTAATATGTTATTTTTATGTGTTTATGGAGTAAGAATATCAAGTTCATTGAATTCAGGTGTTAAAATAAGATTTATGCTTCAAGATGATAGAGATAAAGTATCCACTAAGAACAACCAGGTCTTGATGGCTGCTGAAGGGTTTGTATTATGGTTGTGTGTGTGTGTGTGTATAAACAGGACAAATCAAGAACTAGAATATTGGTAATAACCATGAAAAGTAAGCAATGGGATTACCTATATCTAAAAATTCACTTAACTCGTGATTGTGCATCTTAATTGGAGTGTTTCTAGGGTTTTAGGAGAATTTGAGTTGAAAAACATCAAAAAAATTGCAGATATATAAACGCGTAAGATGCAGATAGATTGTGATGCACGACTTTATGTATCTACAAATATCTTAAACCCAAAGTTTACAAATATTCACGAACCACTATAATTATGGTGCACAATCACGAATTACTGAACTTTACATGCACATATTAGTTCTTATGGTTCTTAGCAATATTTAAGTTCTTGATCTTGCTTCATACATGTCTATACATATATAGATGCACACACATACACATGATGTAAATGTACATCAGTACATGTACTTGTATGTGCGCTTGTCTATGTCAATATGTGTGTGTATGCACACACACGCATATGTACATGTACATATGTATACATACATACATACATACATACATACATATGCATGCCTATGTGTACATACATACATATAACATATACGCACACACACATACATACACAAACACACATAAATCTATATATATAGTACATGATAATGCATTTAACACTCTCTCTCTTACTTTACTAAATCTCTTAAAACTTCAGCAATAGGAAATTACTAATATACCCCTCAATTAACCTTCACTTTTCAACCATAAACTCTCTCTCCTACTTTACACACTCACCAATATATACACTCTTCCATATCTATACACTTCCCCACCCACAAAAATGAAAAAAGGAGATGTTTTGTTATTTAAAAAAAATTTTGTTTTAAAAGTGAAGTAAAAAGTTGATGGAAAAAAAGAGAAAGAAATGAAACGGCATTACCGGGTAGAAACAATTCGCTTACCATACCCCCAATATTCCATAATTGACATGTTATCGGGTGGAAACTATTCGCCTCTGCAACATTGCTAGTATATACATATATTATATATACCTACTTATAATCATACATTACATAAGAAAAATAGCATGATATAACTTTTTCCACTATATAAAATGCCAAAGTGTATGTACATGACACTAGTGGCATTTGGCTTAACCATATCTAATCAAGTATTTTAATCTATTGTTATAGGTTTATGACTCATTAACATGATATATGTGCATTTTTATTATAACTTTGCCCTCTTCAAGATATATATGCAGGCATTTATTTAGCGTCATGAACCAAACCAAACCAAACCATACTATACCTTGTAAATGTTAAACTGGAAAGAGCATGAATTGAACGAACCAAAACCAGCCGTTGTCAGTTTGGTTTGATTGTGAACCATTGTTTTAAGTAATTTCTCTTGATTTTAGATATACCTGAATTGTTTTACCCAATATATTATTTTAATGCCATACATATATATATGCAGAGGAATCCAAAAAATAACACTATAGAAATTAAAAGAATTCAAACCATGTTATCCAAAATACAAACTGAGTAACTAGTTTGATTTCATTTCAAGGTCAGATGAACTAATTCCGTTCTACATGTAAGGAGGGCACATATATTAATTGAAAAGTGCCCAAGTTGCGACAAAAGTGAAAATACAAACCACAAAATGAACCTAGACACGCCTATCCCTGCAAGCTAGCTAATGAATTAGAAAGGTGTATTCACCAACCTCCATAAACAAGGGCAAGTTCACACAAATGTACAGCCTTTACTACATAAGTTATGAATCTTTATAAGTTTACTGGTACCAACAATAGCAGCAAAACCTCATTACCTTTTCACATTGTCATCATGATGAACTTCTGCGAGCACCTCAGTATGATCGACCTTCTCTTTTCAAGAAGGGCTGCAAATGCTGTATGTACCTTTTTTTTCTCTAAGCTTGTAAGGGGTTAAAAAAAGAGACCCTAGAAAAAGGCAGGCAAGATTGGCAATTTAGACTACCGTGATCTTGAATGTTCTCTTTGGTTTTGCACCTGAAGTAATGAAATTTTAATCCTTTAATGATATTGTGATGTATTAACATATATAATGACTAAGGAAATGAAAATTACCATCAAGAACCTATGCTCAAGTAACATGGTAGCTGTTGGTCTTTCTGCAGGATTCCTAACAAAGCAGCAGCGCAAGAAATCTTTTCCATCTGCTGACATTTTTTCAGGTATTGGTGGAGTCTCCTTCATGACCTTGAACATTGCCGCAGGCTGCGTCACACAGATTATAGATGATGAGTTATATTTCAAAAAACTAGTAAACACAAAACGTAAATAAATAAACTTCCTGCTTACTCCTTCGTAGTCGCTCCAAGGAGGTTTCCCGTTCATCATCTCGATAATTGTACAACCCAAACTCCATATATCAACAGCCAGAGCAAGATCAGGACTACCATCTGGCCCACCCTGTAAGAGCTGCAGGAAAGACGATTAACTCATTAAGGAAAGCAAAATGGCAGTGGTAATAATTTGTAAAATGTTATGATTTTGGAGCATAACAATACCTCGGGAGCCATCCAGTAGGGACTTCCTTTCAGAGAAAGATGAACTTGTCCATCTAGCTGTGCAACAAGATTGAAGTTTCAGTAAGTGCTTATGTAAGTAAACATCAACAACCGATACTACACTATAGAGATGACAAAAGGTGCAGACCAGGTTGGATTGACCCGTAAACGCTTTTTTTGTTCATCTTTTATACTGTTTTGAAAATAACTAATGCATAAATTATGATCAGAAATGCGTAGAATAATCACCAAAATCCTTGAATGAAATGATTGAGGTCATTGCATGCATTAGATATATCCTTTGGAAGACTTTCAACCATTGACCCACACGACCTATTTGAACAGATTACTTTTCTAACTTTTTTTGGATTGACTGGTTTAGGATGAAAATAAAACCAAATCAACCAACTTATACATAAATTATTCGAAGCAGCCACCTCTACTACAGCATTGAGAAGCAGAAACAGAGACAAACATGATGATATGATGTGGCTAAAGGATCTTACATGTTTAGCCATCCCAAAGTCAGCAAGCTTCACAACCCCATTTGCATCAACTAGCAAATTTGCCCCTTTGATATCCCTAAAAAACACAATTGTGTTTAAAATCCCAAGGAAAGAAGATAACTGTAGCATATACTTAGTTGCAATTAGTTGTATCGCTTATAAAGATTTATGTTCCCATTTAAGCCAAGGTGAAGATATAGAACTGCAACCATAATTTCCTTACCCAATAGAAGTTGTAACAGTTACCTATGTATAGTCTTTGTGCCATGCAAGTATGCCAGCCCAGATACAATATGACGTGTAAAATTCCGTACAATAGACTCTGTCATTCCTCCACAATGATCACGAACATACTTATTGATTGAACCAGGATGAACATACTCCAGATATATGTAAAACCGGTCCTCGACCTGCATATACTTAAATGTAAGAATCTCTACTATCGCTTTGATATATATAACTAGTGACTACAATTAGAACAAAAACTTACTATTTCGCTACCATAGTACTGTACTATGTTTGGATGTTTAAGCTGGCTTAAAACATCAATTTCCTGAAAAGGAAAAGGGAAATGTATGAATACTAACCAAATATAAGTAATCAAAGACACACAAGTCATTCTCACTCCCAACCTGCTCTAACTGCTTTATAGACTCTGCAGATTTCGCATCATCTGGTAGTATTTCAACTTCTTTCATCGCGCATAAAGCTCCAGTCTCCCTATTAAAAGATGAAATTGTATTAGGGTAGGCACCAAATGAGAACAAATGCCAAGTATATGGCAATTTACAGACCTATTAGAGCCAACATAAACACTTCCAAATGTCCCACGACCTATAAGCTTTCCCTTTTGCCATCGACTTTGTCTTGGTGTCTTTGCCACCAAATCAGGTTTGTTGGTGGTTCGTGGTGGAGAAGATGGAAGTCCCGCAGCTCCTGGAGGGAGAGGCAAAGGGTGGACTATAGCCACAGTGGCTTGAGCATTGCTTTCATGCCGACTCATTGGACTATCAATGGACAAATTCTTGTGCATTGTAGAGCTTGATGGTGGGAAGACTGATTCACTTGAAATTGGAGTTGTTGGAGCACTGAGAGTTTCTCCATGCTTGCGTCCATCTTTTGAGCTTGCGGTGAAAGAGAATCCATGAGGCCATTTTTGATGAAAATGTGATTCTTTGTGATTTGTATTTCTTGAACGATCTAACCTAGCTATGCTGAAACGAGAGATATGAAAAGGTTTAATTAAGGCATGTAACTGTCGGATTCGATTCCATTTTCTTTGCACATAATTAATCGATGCGCATTTCAAACCTCTGGATATAAAATTTATCATCTAGGTTTCCATAGATAATCAAATTAGAGAAGTTTAGGTAAGGCTAATGATCATTATTTATGACCTAACGATGACGTAAATCGAAGGAGTAGAGAACGAAAAAATTGATTACCCTAGAAAGCTTTTCGAACCGGTGTGATTGGCGTCGGGGATTCCTCCTTTTCCAACGGATTTTTTAGCTGCGTCTTCAGGGGAGTGGATAATGTACTTAGATTTCTGCTCGGCGGCAGATTCACGGCGTGAATCGCGTTTGAAAAGAGCTGATAAATCAGGAAGAGGTAAGGTATGGGGCGTGGATGCAGAGCGGGAAGGTGCCTGAACAACATCGTCACCGTTGATGTGCTGGTGATTCGTTGAGACAGTACTGCGGTGGCGGTGGTGGTGGTGGTGGTTATGGTGATGGTGATGAGATCCGACGATCCGGCGAGGGGAGAACAAAGAGATGACATCGGACATACGACTATTATTATTAGTCCTATTGTTAATATAGTTATCATCAGCGGAGGAGGAAGGAGAAGGTGAGGAAGAAGAAGAAGAAGAAAACGCGCTGTACAACCAATTCATATAAGCATTTGAATTCAAGAAACAGGCGGATGCAGGGTACGCCGTCGTTAACTGGAGGTGAATTTGTGATTGAACGGAGAGATTGTAAATAATGGTAGATACGGACGATGATGTGACGCCGTTAGCCGTTGTTCGTCTGCGGTGGCTCCGGTGAACGAAACGGTTCCCAATTCCGGTGGTTGAGGAGGAGGAGGGATGTCTCCGATTTTGCACAGATTTTGAATTATTAATACAACAATGCGGGTCTTGAGGAGAGGTCAAACACTTTGACTTTCCAAATTTACCACGTATAGCGTTTTCCTTTTTTACGTTGAAAATTAATTATTATTTAAATTTATACTTAACATGCATATAAAACACTTAACGTGTGTTTGAATAATTTGAAATAACTCATTTAAGCTTAAAAATCATTATATGAATTTAGTTAGATTCTTAGATATTTTTTTAATAATAATTACACTTTTTATAATAATAATATCAAAAAATGTCAACTCAATAAAAATTAATTCTTAAACTATAAAATATTAAATACAAGTTTATAATTTAATTAAAACCCCTTCATAAGATAATAATGTAAGTATTCCGTTATATAACAAATATTACAATTTAAATATTAGAAATACAGATAAGTAGAACTTATAAATATGATAACATGTAACCGAATTAAAGAACACATATTCAAAATTTTATAAATGACTCATGTAATTTTAAATAAAATCTTTAATATATAATATCTATAACGATATATTTTACTTTACTTATAAACTTTGGAAATTCAAGTAATCAAAAGTAATAAATATACTCATAAATATTCTTACATTTTTTGAGAACACACAAACTCACATATACACTCTATCATACCAACACAACTATTCACTTATATTAAAATAGTGTATAAAGTCATGATATGTACTCATCGTCTTATTTTATAAGTAGAGCTTCTTTTTTTTTAAGTTTGTTTTGAAAATTAATAAAAGAGAAATAAAGTAAATTGAAAAAGGAGAAAGAAATGAAAATGTTATAAATGGAAATTATCGTTTTTCAAGTTTGATCTGATATGATCCTTACAATCTGGTAGTTATATAAACTTATTAACAGATTAAATAGACAAGAAAAAACATCAAAAATGGACATATGTAGTTACTATTGTAGCAAGAATGCAAGATAGATGATCGTGATGAGAGAATGGATGTTTGTGTCATACACATATATGTTATATGTGACAAATGGGCCTGTTTTCATATTGTATTAATAATAATAATAATAATAATAATAATAATAATAATAATAATAATAATAATAATAATAATAATAATAATAATAATAATAGTAATAATAATAAAAATAATAATAATAATAATAATAATAATAATAATAATTACGAAGATAAAGATAATAGTTTTCTATAATCATCAAACCAAATAAAATATATATGTTAATAATTTTTTTTTTGAAAAGCAAGAAAAGTATTATATATGTTATAATTTAGTAGGAATACAAAGTAATTATTATCATCATATGATATTAACAAATTTTTTTTTGAACGGCAACGAAAACGAGTATGGACAGGAGCTTCGGTATTGTCATCACCCCGCCATACACGCAAAAAAAATTTATTAACACTAGCGAGAAACTAGAAGATACACAAAGATTAAATACAAAAAAGAGGAGAAATACACCAATTCGACCAACTCAATTGATTATATCTACTAACTCTATTTTTAATCCAAAAAAAAAGTAAAGGCTTGAATTTGACTACCCACTCAAAGCCATCTCCTACCACCCCATTCTCAAACACCTTGTCATTTCTCATCTTCTAAACCTGCCACATTAACAAATACTCTAAAGCATATATTAGTTTGATTTGAATAAAAGATTTGGATGGGAAAAAAGACGCAAAATAACGGTAATATTTTATTAGTTAGTTAGGCGTTAGTTTTACCTCGTCTCCTTTCCATTTATTATGGAGCCGCGTCAAGAAGAAGGGGAATGTAGAGGGACTTGGACGAAGTCATTAGCTAGTCAACAGCCCCTCATGCCTTTTGACTTCTTCTAGCGTTTTTCTTTCACAGGCGCCTAGCTTCTTTTACGATAATACCCTTCCCACCGACTTTAACTATTTAACTTTTAACCATATATACACATGTGTATATGCATAGTGAAAATTTTTTAGTACCGCTATAAATTGCACATTGTAAATATTTGTATATGTACACAACTACACATGTTGAGCTGTGCTGAATAAAAAATCTAGTAAATGTAAATTATTTTTTTTGAAAAAGTATAACAAGACCGGTATTTAATTGAAAGGCATAATTTTCTCGCTAATTTGATATAATTTTTGTAATTTAACACCTTTCTGTTTGATGTATATATTAGATTAAAAATATGGGGTAATGTAAAAATGTCCAAATTGCTCTTCATTAAGTAAGGATAAGTTTGATTAGTTTAAGGTTATCCATTAACAACTCTTTAATTTGGACCCTCCATCTATTTGATCAAAGGCTATAATTGGTTCTCGCATTTCACATACAAAAGACGATTCTCGTTTGAACCGTCCCATATATAGGAAGAAGTTTATCTGAGAACCATATTTAATGCGAGAACCAATCTTAGCCTTCCAATTCCCATTCTTTCAATTTGATTTGCCACCTATGAATTCATCACATGCATCTTGCCACACTCTATCTTCTCACGTTCTCCATCCATAAATTTCACTTACTAAATGAATAATTAAGATTGGTTTTCAATATATATATATATATATATATATATATATATATATATATATATATATATATATATATATATATATATATATATAATTTATTTCAAAGTTGAGAGTATTGGGAATTACATTTAACGTTGGGCTTAATTATTATATATATTGAATATTTATTTTAAAAATCAATATAATTAACTTTTATAATGTTCTTATTGTATGAAAGGTATTTTAAACAAACTTCATTGTATATAATGATAACTAAAAATCAAATCCATAATATAAAACTAGCATTGAACTCGCGCAATACTACGGCAGAGAATAGTTTTTGTTTTGCAACATACCACTTTCTTGAATGCGTAATTATATATTATTCGCGAAAGTCACAAAAAAGTTTTCGTTGGCAACATGTCCATTTTTTCAAAATTTCTTTTATTTGCATCAACTATTTTATTAATTTTAAAAATAACCTTAAATACACATTAAATAAATAAAAGTATTTATAATTATGAAATAAGGAGATATAGAGTTAATAGTATTTTAGAAGTTGTGTTGATATAGGTGGATAAATAGATAATTAATTGTGTTTGTGTGAGAGTATATTTTAAATGAATAAAAAATCAAAGTAAATTAAGAGAGTGTGAAATGGTTAAATATTAAGTGGATGAGATTAGTTTAAATAGAATGGAAGGTTAAGATGTTGTTTTGATTGAATTTTAAGAAGAATCTTAAAATTAAAGAGGAAAGAAAGTGTTAAATGATTTATATAGTAGTATAGATATAGATTATGTACATATAATGATATCATTATAAAAATTAATTGTATCGGTTTTTAAGATAATAATTGTATAATTGATAACTGACACCAAAATTAATTATATTTCCATGTAACAATATTTTATGAAAAAACAAATTTGAATTATTCACTCTCTAGCTTAAAGGTTTGTTTTTATGTTTTACATAATATAAATGAGATTTTACTTATTTTTAATTAGAGGAAGAGAGAATATTAATTCATACACTTTACTTATTTTTGAAGAGTATACTAAAAAAATAAACCACTAAACACGAAAACAAGCAAACTTCTAAAACCAACTAATATAAAAGAAAATGGTTGTTGAAGATAAAAGGGTTAAACTCACTGAACATAAACATGTTTTCCCCAATGTTTCGATATGGCACATTAACTTTTTTTTTACATATCTGGCCATTTAACTTACAAAAACCGTGTCGATATGGCACGACCTGCAACCTGCCAGCTCGGTTTCAGCCCGTTTTTTGTGATTTTTACGTCGATTTTTGATCGTTTTGCGTATTTTTTTGTAGAATCTTGTAATTTATCATTATACCTTTCAAATAACACCAAATTCACGAATTTTCGTCAAGTATTGAGGGAGAATTTTGAGCACAAAGTTTCGTTTTTTTGTGTTTATTGGTTCGAAAACAGGGCAGAAAAAAAGATGTGTTTTTAGCTCGATTCTTGATCATTTCACATAATTCTCTTTATATATATTGTCGTAGATAATCTTTTTACCTTTCAATGGACACCAAATTCATGAAAAACCATCAAGTGTAGGCCAAGTTATTGCTAATTAAAGTCGATAATAACCCTATTCGACACCCTTACAGTATTTCGATGAATTGACACATATTAAACTCGTTTTTATTGGTTTTTTTAATACTACTTGATAGACAATTCGATTACTCCATAGAATCAAGAATCATTGATTTTCGTTGAGTGTACATGGAGAATTTTGGCTCCAAAGTTTGTTTTCGAAGTGAAGAAAATTGGGGAAGAAGATGACCTGCTATTGCAGGTCAAAATCACCAAAATGGCTATAATAACATGTTTTTTACAAGTTAAATGACCATATGTGTAAAAAAATTAATGTGTCATATCGAAACATGGGGAAAACATGTTTGCCTTTAATAACTTTAACCCAAGATAAAACAACTCATAAAAGGGTTAAAGTCATTAAATAGTTGTCATCATTCCCCAATGTTCCACTGTGACATGTCTACTTTTTTTAAATATGTGGCCAGTAAACTCATAAAAAACGTGTCAGTATGCCAAAATTCGACCTGCAACTTATCTACCAGGTTTCTCGATCCATTCATGATCGTTTTGACTAATTCTTTTTGCAGAACCTTGTAGATAATCATTTTACCTTTCAAGCGCACTAAATTCATGAATTTTCATCAAGTATAGGCCAATAAATTGCTAATTAAAGTTGATTATGTCTCATTCAACACCCTTTACTTTTTTTCAATGATTATTTAACTCATTTTAAACTTGTTTTTATCGTTCTTGTTGCTTTAATTTATACATAACTCGATTAAATTTTCATATGATCAAGAATCATAAATATTCATTATGTATTCATGGAGAATTTCAAGTTTAAAGTGTTTTTTATTCGATTTTCAATTATAAACACGGCAGAACAAAAAACGTATTTTTCGCTCAATTCTTAATTGTTTTACATAATTCTTTTTACAGATTATAATAGGTAGTCTTTTACCTTTCAAATGACACTAAATTCATGAATTTTTAATCAAGTATAGGCTAAAAAATTGTTAATTAAAGTCGGGCAAAAATGACTATTAGTTCTTGTCTTTTATATTTTTCTTAAAAAAACCGTTCGACTTTTTTTACATTATTGTATATTTGTATTATATAAATATTATTCGAAAAATAACTCCACTAGTTCTTAACTTTTGTATTTTTCTCAAAGTAATTACCTCCATCTTTTTACTCTATCATACTTATACATTAAACATCCTTAAACTTTTATATTATTTTTAAAATAAAAAAATAACAACTAAAAATTCGAGAAATAAATCACATTTCTTGATATGTATGTAGTCTTTAAGTGTCCTTTATTACAACATTAACACTTCCATATCTATTTTTTTCATCAAAAAGTTAAACCCGATTGATTGGACAAGAACCAGTTCGAAGAACGGCTGATATAGTCTAGAATTAGTCTAAAGAAAGGTTAGTCTGGAATTGGTCTAAAGAAAGGTTATGATCCACTTGAACCGGTGACTTAGATCGTTATTAAACATTGTATTATTGTTATCTATTCAATAAACTAAACGAAAGCTTTTAGATTACCGTGACAAATGTTGTTTGGCGTTTGAACTATTTTTAGTTATTTATTTATAGGAATTAGGATGTTTGAACTATAAATTATTGTGATTTGGATTATGTTCAAACATCCTAATACCTTCAATACTAAAAAAATAAGTTCAGATGTCAAATAACAACTGTAACAAAAATTTACGACTTTCCTTTAGTTTATTGAACCAAAAAAAACAATAAAACTAGGTTTGGTCATGATTCTCAGTCACCAGTTCAATCAGATTTGTCCTCAAGACCCACTCGGCCGACCTTTTTTTTGAGTGTTAAATTGTTGGAACAGTTTTGACTTAATCAATCGAAGATAGCTTTGAAGACTGACGTAGACTAAAATTGAGGACTAACCTGAATCACTACTAAAGACCAACTTTGGATCGCTTCCAAACCGATATGATAAAATTGTTTTGTGCATCTTTAGATATTAGTTTAGCTATGAATTTGTCTCTAAGTATTATACATGATACTCCCTACAATTTTGTAAGGGAAGATGCAGCCTAGAAACCTAAAGCAAAGAGCCAAAGAGAGGAAAAGGAACAAGAAAATCATTTTTTATGTTTTTTTGTTTTTCTTTGTTGTTGAAGGAAATGGCATGCTTATGTAATGGGAATTCATATTATAAAACAACTATTTGGTAATTGGTAAATAATCTAACTACGACTCTAATGCATGGTAGAAAACTTAATAAGAAGTTTCTATCGATTTTGTTTAGATTTGTATAATACATAGAGTATATTTTATTTTAAAATAACCATCACCTATAAGATATATGGTTGCCTTTATAGGTGAGGTCAAAAGTTCTAATCCCGAAGAAATTTTCATTATAGATGGTCAAGAGTAGGGGTGTAAACGAGTCGAATCAAGCTCGAGCTCGACAGGGCTCGAACTCGACTCGAAATTTTATGTTAAGCTCGAGCTCGACGAGCTTTCATACTTAAAGCTCGAGCTCGACTCGACATGGTACATAATTAGCTCGAGCTCGGCTCGAAAAGCTCGAAAAAATATAAAAAATTTGAATTCAAAAACCAGATTATTCCAAATATAGATTTTTTTTAAATTAATGATTTTTTACTAATTACTTATTATAAATAGTACGTATATTATGTAGATTTATTTCAATAAGTATTCACTTTTAATATGTTCTAATATTAGCCCATCATATATACATATTGCATATATAAATATACATATACTATACAAGCCTCGAAAAGCTGGATAAGAACTCGAGCCGAGCTCTTAGAAGCTCGAGCTCGACTCGTTAAATAATTCGAGCTCGATAAAGTTCGACTCGAACGAGCCGAGTTCGAGTTCGAGCTTGAGTTACTCGATAAAAGCTCGACTCGTTTACACCCCTAATCAAGAGGTCATTCCGGTTATATCACATACATCTTAAACAAATACTAACACAACTAAATAAACCGTACAAAGAATGCCTCATGTTTGATTTGAGTATATTAAAGTAAAGAAACATAACACCAAAGGTTTTTTAAAATCTCATCGGGTGGGAATAAATGCTAAAAACAGTAACCGAAATGAATTATGCATTAGTATTAGATGTAAACAAATACACATTAAAATAACATTATATAACAATTAGAATGATAATTAATGTTTTTAGAGGCTGTTTGTTTGTTGTTTAACGAAACCATTCAACGCGGAATGCTGAATCATTCAACGTTCAGTGTGTTTGATTACTGCCTCTGAATGAAAACTGTGTTGAATGATTCAACATAATGTTGCTGAATCATTTTACCTTCAAGTGCATTCTAAATCATTAAGAACAAAGTATTTTATCCTAATACTTCTTCTGTCACACGTTATCTTGTTAAACAATAATATCTTATAAAATAATATATCACTAGTAAAATCAAAATGATAATTTGCATCATTCAGATTGTTCATTCAGATTGTTTATCAAACAACATGTTCATTTAGAGGCAGATTCATTCAGAGCCTTTGAATTATTTAGACCATAAAATCATTCAGTGCTATCATTATGTTTTAACAAACAACCCTTAATCTTTTAGCGAAAAATATATATAATATATACAAGAGACTATTAGAACTCACATAAATGATAAGCAGATGGGTTAGTAAGACGCATTGCCCTATAAGGCCGCCCATAACGGTTAACCTGAGAGTTAGGTGTGTTTCGGCTTCCATGGTTTTGGTTGGGAACATCGATATGCCTCACTTTGGTTCCCCAACCCGAGTTACCCGTTTCACATTTCATTTTGAATATTGTATATTATTAACATTTTTATTAGGAAAATTATCATTTTCCACTGGAAATGTTATCATTTTTGGCTGAAAAGTTATCATTTTTCGCTGGAAGTTATCATTTTCAGTGGTGGGAGGGAAAAAGAAAGGAAGGGCGTGATTTATGGGGTGGAGGATTATCATAATACCCTTCATTCTATAATTAAATTTTATAATTGTTTATTTAATTACAATAATGCGATTATTAGATTTTGACCATTGAATTAAAAAAATCTAATGGTCGAGATTTGACCTTTGGTATATATGTTTAAGCATATGGCCTATATTGATAACACACACACACACACACACTCTCTCTCTCTCTCTCCTATAAATACATCATTCACACTTTTAAAAATATTCAACCCAACACTTCAAAATTTTATCTACACTTTTCCATCAACACACTTCAAAAAATTTCTTCCGTCATGGATTCAAACAACATCACGTTGCAACCGAGATAGATATTCGGGTTTCAACCCGGATCCAAACACACCCGCGTCCCCCAATTTTCAACCGGGTTCCAACAATTTACGCAACAAGCGTATATCATGCGACAAGACTCACCACCCGCTTTTCAACCCAGCTTCCACCAATTTGCCTAACAAGGTTACATCTCTCAACAAGTAACGTATCAATGGATGTTATAAGCGGGTTTTATTCCAGTGCCATTCCAACTTCCACCCCTGTCTTGGAACAATCAATTAGAAACTCGCCTCAAGATGACGACAACTATGTTCCGGAAACCCAACAACCGAAAATACCACAATCTATCCTAACCTAACAATCCATCCTGACACCACAAGCGGAAATAAAAAAATTAAAAAAAGAGCAAAAGCAAATAAATAGTCCAATGAAGGTGGCGCTAGAAGCCTAGAAATCCTTAGAACCCTTCTTTTGTTTTTTTCCGCGGCAGCTCATGAGTATACATGTAACACCGGGTTTCACGAGCTCAAAATTAACCCCAATTTAAACTTTTTATACACGATTATACAAAATATCGCAGCGGAATCAAACCACTGATTACAAAATATTATTATTGACACCGGACTTGATGAGAAACATGTCAAAATAAATCAAGTCCCAAAACTACCAGTGTTACCAACTAGACACCGACCACCGAAACATGAAAAACTAACTACAAGCGTTCCCAAAAGATATGTACAACTACCCACGAGTATTCCAAGCTCACCAGGCCCATAATCACTAACCTGCAAAAAGGGAAATTCATACACTGGTTAGCTACACTAGCTAGTGAGTACAAATTTCACATAAATATCAATAAGCATGGTTTCACATTTCAGGTACAGCACACAAGCTAGTCTACCACATAGCGGTGTGCCGACAAGTCAGCAGGGTCATGTCTCGCAGGGGAGCCAGCCCACCTCAACGACCCAAACTGGGGAATCAGCCACAACCAACCGTACGGGTGGGGGAGCGAAGAGCAGTCCACCCGACACGTTATAGAGCCGCGTGGATCCTAGCCATAGGCCAAGACCCTCAGAACTCACGTCAAGAACCACCGTCCTCAACTTACCACATTTCAACAATCCACACTTCCCACAATTTCCACACTTACCACAGTTCCCGTACTTACTTGTCCAGACGACCACCACACTTCAGCTATTCACCGTTTGCACATAAACACATTTCACTAATAACCACACTTTACCCGTAGCCACGTTTCACATATAACCCCTATCAGTTCCATTAGCATGCTAGCATTTCACAATTAACATGTATCGTATCACATCATTTCAAATCTAACATTTCATAAAGTAACTTACCTTATGGCACGGCAGTTCATATATTATCGTCTCTAGCATATCATACCTCAGGCATATAAAACAACACAAATAACACATTGCAATAACTACAGTTAGCCCTACTTACTGATCCTTATGGAAAACCAGTACTCACCTTAAGCTCACAAAAAGCTAACACAACGATCAACGGCTTCCGGTCCTTCAAGAACACCTAACACGTCACACAACACTGGGTTACCGCTTAACACTTAACATTCTTTGTTTAAAACACGCGTCATAAATCTTTCAACACAGGATAGGGTCCTACGGACGCAGATGATATGGCCTATGGCCGCAGAAGACTAAACAACCCCTCTACGGCCGTAGAGAACACCCCCTACGCCCGCAGAGTCCCTCTTTCTAATGAACAAGATCCTATGACCGCAGGGACTTACCTACGCTCGTAGAAGTTGTTCACTTGGGTGCCTAAGGCCGTAGGTTATGTACCCACGCCCGTAGGCTTCATTCCTTCACCCGTAGGTGGTAAACCATATAAAATACATAAAATACCCTCCTACGGCCGCAGAAACCTTTTCCTACGGCCACAGAAGGCTTAATTTCAATAAACCTGAAAAACACCCTCCTACGGCCGCAGGAACTTCTACGGCCGCAGGAATAAAAACGGCCCCTACGGCCGTAAGAACTTTCTTCTACGGCCGCAGGAAGGGTTTTTACAGAAAAGTCAGCTCTGTTCTCCGACAGACACTGTTCTTCGCGTTTTTATCACCAAAATCGATTCCAACACATGTTTAATCACTTATACAACTTATTTAACACCCATACATAGTTCCTAACATGTTTCTAAATAAAAACCCACATCAAAACTCCTTAAAACTCACTTTCAAGACTAAATCAACATCATCTTCTCCAAAACCCACAAACTAGGTTAAACAACTAAAATTACTTACAAGGATGATGAAGATAAGCTGATTAACACACGAATTGCTACTGGAACTACTTGAAATCAGTTTGCTTCTTGATTTGCTTCTTCAAAACTCCAAGGAACTATGGTGTGTGTGTGTACGTACAATACTATGTGTTTGTGTGTGTCTTTGTCAAAGACAAAGGATAAGGGAGATTTATAACCGACCTTGAGGTTTAATTACTAAACCTCGGGTATTTTGTTCCCCTTTTTAACTTACAACTTGATATACGCTATCCCGTTTCAACTAACGGGGATATCTTTAGAACCATCATCTAAAACCGTTCAATATTCTACCAAGTCTATCTATTTTCCACTTTAACCACTTGACCACTCTTAATCCACATAACCATATTAAATCAACAATTAACACTAATAGTACAACTAAAATACTTTGACCGAAGTCAAGGTACAACTACTAAAACATAAGGTACCACCACACACTACTAGGCCCTATTTCAGGGTGTTACAATACAAATTTGTTTCTTTTATGCTTGTAAGAGCAGAAGGAGTACCTGAAGCAAAGCATCGGTATGGTGATGTGGCGGTGTGGTACCGAGCCAAACACCACTCCTCCTCCTTCGGTACCGATCTTGGGCATGCTTTTGAAGCATCTGGATGCCGAATGGAAGATGAGAGACGGATGAGAGAGATAGAGTGTAAAGAAGAGAGAGAAAATGGGTATTTTTTAATAATATTTTTTTGAAGCATATGAAGCATGAGTAGTACGGGGGTTTAAGCATTGATGAAGCATGAGTGATGTGGCGCATACATGGCATGAAGAATGGAATGCTTCACTTGGGGTACTCCCCATGCTCTAACATAGTATAAAAAGATGAACATATTAAATTCATTAAGAATGCAATCTTTAACAATTAATGAACTTTTTTTTATTTTTTTTAATTTACTAGTAGTAGTATATTGATTTGCTATATGGAAAAGAATCAAATATTTTATTCGAATATTTAAAAAGTTAAATAAAAGTAACATTTTTTTTTTCTTATAAAACAAGAGTCTTTAGTATGGTGGCCATATTTATTAACAGAAATTAATTATTGAGACATTTTAAATTATTATATATAGCCGTTCAGAGTTATTTAAAAAAAAGTTTGACTAAATAATATATATCTATATCTATACTATATTATAAAATATTTAGATTATTGTTTTAATCTCTTAATTTAACTAATTTAAAATTATTAATTTACCCTTTATCTGAACCTATAAAGAAACTATTATATGGACTTAATTAGATTCTTAAATACCATTTTATAACTAAATCTTTCATGATAATTAATGTTTAAAAAAGTCAAGTCGATGCAAATTAATTTTCAACCAATATGATATTAAATATAAATTAAAAATTAAATAAAAAGGATCTTTATAAAAATAATAGTTTAAATATTTTATCATATAACATATATTTTTATTTAAGTATTAGAAAATACGTATAGTTAATTAAAACTAATAAACCTAATAACATGAAACCTAAATTTATAGACATATCTTGTTTAAACGACTTGTGTAATTAAAACAATAAGTTTCATTTACAGTATATTTAATAGTTAAGTTAAAAAAATTTATTTTAAAGTTAATAGACAGTTCTTTTTGTTTCTCATTTTATTGGTTTTTAAAGTTTTATTTTAAAATTAATAAGTAGTTATAAAGACAAAAGAAATAAATGAAATTGAAAAGGGGGAAAGATAATAGATATATTGGAACGAAAATTGTTAGATGAAATCATAATGCATGAATATAATAGTCTTACATTGTAAAAAGCAAATATTCATAAAATAGGAATTATTTTTATTTGCCGAATTACATGGATATTATGCTAGTACATTAAAATCAGCCAAGCATAAATAATATCCCTCCCCGCCGCAAATTGCAGGTAACAAAATCTCGTTAGAAACAACTTAGAAATAGAAAAACATTAACTAAGTAATAACACAATCAATAATTAATACACTAGTTGACTAATCGATACATAAGATGACCAAACCAAATTGTGAACCAAGTTGTAACCTTTCCTAAAAGCTAAGTACAAATTATTTTATATAGTTGAGTTTTATAAGATCAAAAGAATTATATAGTGAATTCTAATACAAACTGACAGATGCAGAATGTACACTTTAATGAGTTAATTTGAGATTTTGGATACAACAAATAACACTGGTCAATATGCTCCAAGTGGGGTTAAGTTCAAGGAAGAGCCATCCGAATTATCTACCATTCACGCAATCATACCATATATGAATCGTCATAAATGACAATTTTTCCTATGCAAAATATGGGCGTTTCATCCATTTCTTCTGACACCTATGCCCTTCACTGCTTATAAATGGACGATTTGCCCTTACACAAGAATACAACACTTGAACGATTTCTCTATGCTTTGCTCTCGTATTGTGCAAAATCAAGAGCTTCTATGTACATTGTTTTTTAAGTAAAATTCGTGATATGACGATTAAAGAGCCAAAAAATTTTATTGGATATAAGTAATTAATTAACATAATTACTTAACACAATTCCTTGAATTATCAAAATATATCATTCGTCCTTAATTCTCTTCCTTTTTTTCACTTGATTTGTGGAACAAGTAAGACGTTCGCGCTTTGCTACGGATATAGGTGTTAAATTGTTTATATAAAAATATCAATGAACATCAGGAATCGACTTATGTGAAAAAACCATTTGTCAGATCTTCTAAATAAATTTAAAAAAAACGTTCTCAACTTTATATTACACAAATTCAAACTAGTTGGTCTATTATTAGCAAATTAATTAATTACATGTTATCTAAACAAATTACGCGTTAATGGGTAAAACTTTTAGTTAGTAAGGTTCAAGAGTTGTTGGTTCTTGTATTTCGGTTCGGTATTTGGTACAAAGAATTTAATAAATTTGATTTTGTTATTTTCGGTACCGGTACTGATTCGGTTCGGTCCGGTTCCGGTACCAAGCTCCCTCTTAAGACCATCAACATCTATCCCACACTTTTTCAAAACTTATTCATTGCTACATCAACGCCATATCACGTTTTCCTATCATCTTATACTAACTTACTGTTATTTGGTATATTTTCCCATGCATGAGATCTCATTATACGGAAATATAAATAGGTTACAAAACAATACAAAAGGCCTTGGGCCTAACTAACTAATGGGCTAAACATAATACAACATAAGTATACATTAATATCCCCCCGCAGTTCGAATGGTGGTAGCCTGGCGAACATTCAAACTGGTACAAAACTCTAGGAAGAGTCGCGAGGGAAGTCCCTTAGTAAAGATATCGGCATACTGAGATGAAGAAGGGACATGAAGGTCGCGAACCTGTTCGGTGGCAACACGATCACGAACAAAATGTAAGTCAATCTCTATATGTTTGGTTCGTTGATGTTGCACTAGATTTGTGGAGAGATACACGACACTAACATTATCACAATAGACCATAGTCGGTTTAGGCATAGGTATGTGTAACTCAGTGAACAGGTTGCGAAGCAGACCGTTTCTGCAACAGCATTTGCGACAGCCCGATATTCTGCTTCAGCACTGGAACGAGAGATGGTAGGCTGTCGCTTTGAGGACCATGAGATGAGATTGTCCCCTAGAAAAACACAGTAGCCTGAGGTAGACCGACAAGTAGTGGGGCACCCACTCCAATCAGCATCTGAGTAGATAATGAGGCGGTCGATCGGGGAAGCATAAATCTGCAAACCATGAGACAGAGTGCCTTTGACATAGCACAGGATGCGTTTCAATGCCGTAAAATGTGGTTCCCGGGGATCATGCATGAATAAGTAGATTTGCTGAACAACATAAGCTAAATCTGGTCTGGTGAAAGTAAGATATTGAAGGGCACCAGCGAGACTGCGATATAAAGTAGGATCTGCAACAGGAGAGCCATCAGTGGAAAGTATAGCTTGAGTATCCACTGGAGTAATACAGGGCTTGCAGTTGAGCATGTGAGCCCGCTCTAAAATATTATGCGCATATTTGGATTGCGAGAGAAACATGCCGTTCTTGTTCCGTGTCACGAAAATACCAAGAAAATAATTAAGCGGACCCAAATCTGTCATAGAAAACTCCCCGGCTAGTTCACGGATGAGTCGCTGAAGAAGCGTGACTGAGGAAGCTGTCAAAATAATGTCATCAACATATAGAAGTAAATAAGCAGTCTCAGTATCACTCTGCAAGATAAATAAAGAGGAGTCAGCTCGAGAGTGTGTAAAACCAATAGTTTTAGCAAACTTTGCAAATCTAGTAAACCAAGCCCGGGGGGCCTGCTTCAGACCATAAAGTGACTTGCGTAACAAACAAACATGATCCGGCCTGGTGGAATTAGAAAATCCTGGTGGTTGATGCATATAAACCGTTTCAGCTAGGGTACCATTAAGAAACGCATTCTTCACATCTAGCTGATGAATATGCTAACCTTTAGAGACGGCAATGTTGAGAACGGTGCGAATGGTAGCCGGTTTTATGACCGGACTAAAAGTCTCATCACAATCGATCCCTGGGCGTTGACTCCTGCCATTAGCCACAAGACGATCTTTGTACCTGTCAAGAGAACCATCTGCACGAAACTTGTGTTTAAAAAGCCACATAGATCTAACAATATTAACCCCACTAGGCTTCGGAACAAGTTCCCAAGTACCATTATTAAGAAGTGCACTAAACTCGTCATTCATTGCAGTGGTCAAGTTCGGGTCCTTAAGGGCCTGAACATATGAGGAAGGTATAGGAGAAAGAATGGAGGTGTGACGATTGAGGCGGTGGATAGGTTTATGAATGCCCAACCGAGAGCGAGTGAACATGGGGTGAGAAGGCGGGGGGGGGGGGGAGGGGGAAGTGGAGATGGCGTGGAGGGTGGGGAAATGTGAGGTGGGGAGGGGGGAGGAGAGTGAGGAGCGGAAGCAGTGTCGGATCCCCCCTGAGACGGATCAGGGGAGAGAAGGAAGCGACGAGAGATAGGAGGCGAGTCATCAAGAAAGTCATAAGAGGGCGGGGAGGTCGGAGTCATAGACCCAAAAGGGAAAATGGACTCGTCAAAGGTGACATGACGGGAGATGCTGATTTTGTTGGTGGAGAGGTCGAGGCACCGAAAACCGCGGTGAAGAGCCAGATAACCGAGAAAAACACATGGAGAGGTGCGAGGGGCAAGTTTGTGAGGGGTGGGAAGGAGCGGGTAGCAAAGATACCCAAAGATGCGAAGGTGTGAATAGGATGGTTTGGTGCCGAAAAGTTTGGTCGTGGGGGTTTGATTGGCAATGGTGGTGGAGGGAAGGATGTTGAGAAGGTGGACAACCATATGTAGAGCTTCCACCCAGAAGGTAGGAGGAAGGCGAGCCTGAAAGAGAAGAGTACGCATGACGTTATTAATTGTGCGAATCATGCGTTCAGACTTGCCGTTTTGTTGGGAGGTGCGAGGACATGAGAAACGAAATTGTGTCCCGGTAGACGCAAAAAGATCACAAAAGTATTTATTATCGAATTCACCACCGTGATCACATTGGAAAGCTTTGATGTCCTTTTCAAATTGAGTTTTAACATATTGGCGAAAAAGATTAAATTTATTAAAGACATTAGATTTATGACGAAGAGGGTAAACCCATAAGTAATGAGAGAAATGATCAAGAAACAAAACATAATATTTAATACCACTAGTACTAATAATGGGGGATTCCCACAAATCCGAATGTATAATATCAAAAGCAGCATTCACACAAGTAGATGAACTAGAAAACGGAAGTCTAACTTGCTTGCCAAACTGACAAGCAGGACAAGTAGTGTTCGCAGACACTTTATTACATCGAATAAAATTACGAGAAATTAAATGATTTAAAACATTATCGCCTGGATGACCAAGACGGTAATGCCAAATGGGTGAGCTAGATGACACGGGAGCAAAGGAATGAGCAGGCAATGGGTAAAGGTCTCCGGTGCTATCACTGTGGAGGAGGGTCGTCTTGGTCTTGAGATCCTTCACAGAGAAACCAAAATGATCAAATTCAATGGAGCATTTATTATCTTTGGTGAATTGACGCACATAAATCAAGTTTTTAATCATGTGAGGAGTAACAAGAACATTATTTAAGTGCAATGTACAGTAAGGATTGGCTATACGAGAGTGACCCATATGTGTAACCGGAACTGAAGAACCATTACCTACAATAATTGACGGTCAAGTGCAAGTATTAAAAATGGTGTTAAGTTTACTTGCATCCGAAGCGATGTGAGAAGTGGCCCTGGTGTCTAAGTACCAACCCCCGTCATCCGAGTCGATAGATAGAGCATTAAAAGCTTGTTCCGTAGCTTGGGTCGGAAACCATGTCCAAGGTGGAGTAGCAACAGTAGGCTGAGAGGGCCCGGTAGAAGCATTATGAGCCTGCACAGTGCGACCAGAAACATTGGGCCGAGAATGATTTGGGCCTGTCTTTTGCAAAGGAGCCTGCTGACCATAAAAGGGCCCTGGGCAGTATGGAAGAAACCAAGGAGAGGGCATACCCCAACAGTATGGCTGGTAACCCCAAGGCGATGGCAGAACGGGTGGCAGTCCACTTGGCGGTGGTTGTCCACTGTGAGCAGCAGGTGGCGCAGTGGCGGCGTCGCCGGCAGAAAAACGGCGAGTGCCTGTTTAGCGATGGTTCTCACCCTTTTTCGAGAGCCGGTTGTTTCGAGAAGAGGATTCCGAAAGGAGGACAGCCGATGATGAGGAATGATCATGGTGAGACACGGTTGAAGGGCGGTGTTGAGCAAGTCGCTGTTCTTCGACCAATAGCATAGAACGTGCCCGTAAACTTTTCCCCATGCCTAATGATACTAGCAAGATATTCAAATTTATCACCCAAGCCATTTATCATATACGTAACCAGAGTTTTCTCTTCAACCGGTGAGTCAATGTTTGCCAACAAATCGGATATAGTTTTCAATCTTTGACAATACTCCGTGACCGAAGAATTACCAATTGAGATATTACGCAATTCTTGATCAAGTTGAAAAGCCCTAGCATCTTTGTTGTCCCGGAAAAGCTCTTCAATCTTTAACCACACATCTCGGGCACTCAGATTCTTTTGGAGTATCATTTGAAGCAAAGGTTTAGAAATAGTACCGTAAATCCATAGTTTTACCAACGAGTCAACCTTCTTCCATTCGATATCGGTTGGTCCTTTGGGAAGAATGGTTCCATCAAGATGACCCGAAATACCAAAGCTCATACAGTGAGTCTCGAACAACTCGCGCCATGCATCGTAATTGAGTTCCTCAAGTTCGAGAATCAAAGGCACATACGCCTTGATGTTTGTAATCCCGAATGGTTTATCCGAGATAGTAGAAGAAGATGAGGAAGCAGTCATCCAACAAAGGAAGGGGGCTGTGAAGAGGAAGTCGACGAAAAAGAGAAGAGGGGAAGGGCTGCCTATCGATGGCAGTATAGAGAGGAGACGTGATGGGGATCGCCTAGGGTTTTAGGTTATCAGAGAGTGGCTCTGATACCATGTTATTTGGTATATTTTCCCATGCATGAGATCTCATTATACGGAAATATAAATAGGTTACAAAACAATACAAAAGGCCTTGGGCCTAACTAACTAATGGGCTAAACATAATACAACATAAGTATACATTAATACTTACAAACTCCACATCCATCGCACGTCACTTTTTTTATATTAGAAAAGTAATAAAGAGGTCAGAGGAGACGACAGTGAACCCACATCAACCCATGAAGAGAGGCGATGGTGTTGGTTCTCAACCCAACCCACACCCCGTTTGTAGGATGGATGCGGGAAGCCTAAAGTTAAAGGGGGATCGAACCCCTGACCTTGTGGGTTAGAGTGCATATATGGGACTTGCCAACTCAGTAACCTAACATATATATAGTAATTTAGTAATAGATATACCGAGTATTGACATAAATTAATAAATATAAAACAAAATTCTTTCGGCAGTACTATGCTTTGCGATATGCATATATCGATCAGATGGTACTACTGAAACTTTATGGACAGAGAATTTCATTTTTATTTGCAACATATGAGAGGGGTTTTATTGATTTAAGACTAGCCGGAGGTTAGCGTATAAATGATAACTTAAGCTTCAAAGGATTAATTAATAATAGATACTTAAACTAGGATGTATAAATCATTACTCAAGTGTATATGCACATGTGAGTGTGGCTAGCTTCCCTACTTTTAGTTTTTTGTGATCACTGGCTAGATTGTGGATCCATCTTTAATGCATTTACATTAAGATTACATTTTTATATGTATGAGTATTGTTTATTAAATTAACACCTCTAAAATTAAAACTATATATATTTTTACTGAGAAATGTTAAATGTAGTCCATACTTAATCTATAGTCCTAAGGGACTAATTTTAGTCTTTGAATCGACCTCATCAATGGTCCGGATTGAATTTTAAAATTTTGGGCGGAGTGACATTTCATAATTCACATGTGATGTTTTTACAATCAAATGTGATTGTATACTGAATCATATGTGATTGAATATTACAATTTCATGACTATATTTTTTATATGGACTATACTGAACACAACTCTATTTTTACTATTTATTGTTTTAGATTATCAATATGATAAATGAGAAACCAACTAGGACTTGTCCGTATGGATGTTACTGCGGACTCAGCCCACTAAAAATTCCACTGTTAAAAAAAGTATAATAAATGAGAAAATGATTTATAATGTTAATATCACATTCTTAGATGATGTTATACTTACAAACTATTTTAACAGACCGTAGTTTAGTTATCATCATAATTACCCATTAAACTGGTTTGTGAGTATAACATCACCTAACTTAGGTGATTTTTACATTTCGGATCATTTCTCCATAATAAATTGACAAAACTATTTAAAAAGATTATTGTTACCGTAATTTTTTTATTACCTTTCTTTTAAATATCTTTTGAAACAATTACAATGATTTTAGTATTTTTTTTAGTGCCGCCCTCATAAAACCTTAATTTTCCTACACAACCGCCGCCGCTCCTCTCCTCTCCGGCCGTCGGCGTTAGCCGGCGGTCCGGAGAACCTTCTCCTTCTTCATCTCCCGTTTTCCTTTTCTATTTGTTCCGGTCGAGATTGGTCACAAGCTCTAGATCTTCGCTCGAGTTTCACATCCAAGTTCGTTTTTCAAGTTCATAGTTCAAGCTTCATAACGTGGTTTCACTTTCAGATCATGGTTTCGAGGTCGAGATTCCAGTTCGTGTTCAAAACTCCAGATCGTGCCGTTGATCTTTCAAGTTTCAGATCGTGGTTTCACTTTTAGATCATGGTTCGAGGTCGAGATTCCAGTTCGAGGTCAAGTTTTTCAAGTTCGAGTTTTCAAGATCGAGATTCCAGTTCGAGGTCGAGTTTTCAAGTTTGAGTTTTCAAGTTCAAGTTTGAGTTTTCAAGGTCGAGATTCCAGATCGTGCAGTTGTTCTTTCAAGTTTCGTGTTCGAGTTTTCAGATCGACTTTTCAGTTTGAGTTTCGGATCGAGTTTTCAGATCGGATTTTGCACAAGTTTGGGTCTTTGATCGATTTTTCAGTTCGAGTTTTCAGATCGGATGTCAGATCGTGGTTGGTTTGAGATTCCAATTTGTTTCTTTGGTCGAGATTCCAGTTTGCATTTCAGTTCAGTTCGTGGTTGGTTCGGGTTTGTTGGTCGAGTTTTCAGATCACATTTCAAGTTCAGATCGTGTTTCTGTTTCAGATCGTGGTTGGTTCAGATCGTGGTTGGTTCGAGGTTCGAGATTCCAGTTCGTGTGCCGCTATACTTTCAGGTTTTGATGGTATGGTTCGAACTCCCGTTGTTAAGTTCTTGTGGTTCTGGTTATGTGGTGGTTCTTCGTGGTTAGTTCGTGGTTCATGTGTTCTAACTATTTTGGTCAGTTCATTTAATCTACTCTGAAATATTGTATTGCCACCACCTGGTTCGATGTGGTAACCTTTGTTAGTTTGTTAGTTCAGGGAGTTCGTTTTCGGTGTTAAGATCGTGGTTGGACAGGTTCGAGTCCACCAGGTGACTGTCCTTTGTGCTTTACGAGTTTTAGATAGGTTGTCTGGAATGGTCTGTTGTTGTTGGATATTATTAGTTTTGCGGGTTAGGTGTTTGTGTTTAAATTTTGGTGTTTGAAGCGTTGTATTAACTAGCATCTAGCTAGTTTTTAAATTATATCTATAAAATATATTGCCTTTCAAAAAAAATGATTTTAGTATTTTTTATCCTTGGCATTTACTTATTCGTTAACAAAGAGTATTTGTATTATAGATGTATATGTCTCTTGAAGAGCTAATATCAAACCATGTATATGTCATGTCTAGAATTTTATAAAAAATTTGAACCTAGTAATCTGCAAACACCAGTTATAGATATAAAGAAGTATTATCGGATAATATAATTTTTACATTTTAATAGTATTGATCAATTTTTTATCTATGTTAATCACTCATATACACTTTTTTATACTTGAAGAAATTTGTCGCAAAAAGCTCATTTAAAAAAAATGTTTGTTACATCCTAACTTAATAGATGTTTGTACATTTAAGTTGTACGTTGCGTATGATTGTTGTAGTAAAAACCGGTGATAAAATTGATGGCACTAATGTTTTCCCTAATCTATTTTATACGACTAGAGTTAAAATTATGATAATATCAAAACCTCCAAGGATCCAAGTTACCCAACTAATATCAGGTTTAGCGGAATAGGATTAATCAACCAATAATAATAATCAACCACAAACAATAAAGTACTGAAATAAGTAAAAGCGATAGACACAAAGATTTACGTGGAAAACCTAAAACGGGAAAAACCACGTGCGGAGGAGGCCGAGAATCAATCCACTATAATACTGCAATTGTAATCGCGAGGAGCAAAATAATTTAACAAATAATCTATTTGACGAAATTAGCAACTAGCTAATTAATTAATAGGATCTTCATCCTTGAGGTTAAAATCAGTTAACGGAAATTCGAAATTTTAATATGCAATCGGCCGGGAGTACTCGGTTAAAGACGAACTAGCTAGGCACAAATTATATCTTCAGCGATTGCTTTATCCAACAAGAACATAAGAACCATCTGCAAATCAAAGGAATCAGGAGATGAGAAACATCATCTCTTCTCTTACAGTAACCCAAATCTCCATAACTAAATGGGTTAGTATATAGTTGTAAACAAAAAAAAAAAAAGATTTTTTAAATGGCCCCCTTCCATTAAAATATTAGGCTCCTATCTCAGTTAGAAAGCTTGATTTGTGGTCCACAAATCACATCTGCCAAGTGCAAAGAGATTTGGAATCTTGAGTATATGGAAAGAAAAATATTAGGCATATATGCACAGGTTGCAAAGAAATTTTGGAGGAATGGGCTATGAGAAGACATACTTAGCAATCAAGAAGGTAAAATTGTTTAAGATTGATTCTTGAGACTATTTATTTTTTATAGCTGTGATGTTAATCTTATTTTCAGTCACTTATTAAAATATTTAAGCATCATAGCTAGTAAGTGAAAGAAGGTATCAAGACAATGAGTTATGAAGAAGATGAAGAGACTTGAAACTATTGGCCATGGCGATAAATTTCTCTAATTGTAAATGGTGCAAGGGAGATGGTAGGAAAAAGGCAAGGAGAGAGAGAGAAGAAGGATGATTATAAAATGGGGGAACAATTGAAAGACAAGTGGTCAATTATTTACATGTTTAATTAGTAGAGATGGAAGAAAAGGTAAGAGATGAAAAATACTGTTTCATTAAAAACTAAACCTAGTTTATAGTACCAATTACTAAGTACTAATTAATAAGCAAAAGTAGTACATGGAAAGAGTATATAGAAGGTGACCGGAGAGAGAGAGAGAGAGAGTATTGCTTGTACGTAAAGGATACTATTATCCCCACCAAACAGCTAGTTATGTAACACCTAGCTTAATGTCATATAAAAGTAAACCTTATATATCCTAACGTTGATGGATACATTATTATATACTACTATATATATATATATATATATATATAGTGGCGGATCCAGAATTTTTTTTACGAGGGGCAACTTTAATAATAGATTGTCAAGACGATTAATATAAAAAATGAAACTATATTCAGGTTAAACGGGTCGAATAATTTAGCTTTATTTTTAGAACTTTTAAAGAGTTATTTACAAATTACAGCATAATTAACATAATTTACAGCAAATAAATTGTGAAGTTCAGTGGCCTAGATGTTAAATGACTAAATTATGAAGTTAGATATACTAATAAAAGTACCATTTTATTATATTAATGACTTTATTTTAAAGTTTAAGGGACTTAAATATCAATGGTTGATTGTGGAGGGGCCTAATTGTCTAATTCATGAGGGCCAAAATATCAATGACTAAATTTAGAGGGGCCTAAATGTCCAATTTATAAGGGCCTAACTGTCAAAGACTAAATTTAAAGGGGCCTAAATGTCTAATTTGTGGGGGGCCTTTCAAAAATTTTACTTGATTTCCACTAAAAATTGACAATATACTGGGGTAACTCCCCCCCCCCCCCTCCCCACCTTCTTTCAACGTGGGTCCGCCCCTATATATATATATATATATATATATATATATATTATGTGTCTTAACTCTTAAGTTAATAAAGAGAAAAAAATATTATGTTTTTCTTAACTTATAAAATATCATATGTACCCAAAGTATAAGTTTTTAATGCATAAATCATAATAATCTTAAATTATATTTTTTGTATATATGATATTTTACATATTAAAAAGAGACATGATATTGCCCCTAAATCAAAAGTCTCATTATTACTCGTATTTTATTAATTGAAAACATTTATACGTACTGAGAGAGAGAAATATATAAAAGGAGTGTGACGGGGCCAAGTCGAGTAGTAGCTAGTGAGGTGGTGTGTCCGGCAGAGTCGTAGTAGACACCGATCGACGGTATAACACATGCTCTTAAAAACCATTCTTATACGTAAAATATGTTTATCATGTTAGCAAAAAGCTAAAAGTTAGAAAAATAATTACAAGCAAGCAAGTAGGGAGAGACTAGTAGTAGTCATTGCTAACATATATATTAAGAAAGATGTGGACTCAAATTATTTCCAAAAATGAAACAAACCCCACTCACCAGTCATATATATTATCTTTTCTTCTTCAACCTTCTTCTTCTGTCTTGAATAATTACAACTAAATCCAATAAGGAAAGACGCTGGTTTATCTTTCCATCCTACCATTCCCAGAAAATGAATAGAAATAGAAGAAGCAGCATAGACACTTAAAGTTGGAGAGGTACGAGTTATGATTAGTGATTGTGACTTGTCTACAACAGAAAATGACAATAATTCCTCTCTCTCAACTCCGGCCATCAATCTTATTTAACTACTTCTTCTTCCTCTATACTTTCTCCTTAATTTGCAAGCAATAAACACTTACCCCTCATCTATTCATTCATTAAATATATATAAAACAACCTTTATATATTATTCTGTTTGCTGATACAAATTAAATGTCACTCTCTTCAAAAGAATTTAACACGTTCAAATCACTCCCTCAAATATTAATCAAAAGTAATTTGGTACTTTTGATATTGCCATATTCATAATTTACATTAACCTCTTGAAATCAAAGCAACTGTTCTACATATATATATTTATATATATCTATTATATTTATTTTGTAACAACTGTTGTTGAAGAACAGAAACTAAAATGACAGTTTCTGTCATTGATAATTATATAAGAAATTAAATCCAACAATTAAATTAATTAAGAGAAAATTTTGCTACGTACGTACCTGGAAAGAAAATTTAATAAAATATTTCAAGATGAATAGCTTAAGATGGTCATCATGTGACCGAAATCAACACGAAGGAGCTATGCTCCGATCCTCCTCAGTGGCGCTTCTCTGGGCTGCCGGCGGTGGTTGCTGAGTTTCTTGCTGGAGCAAGAGCTGATGCTGTTGGAGGTGGAGGTGGTGCTGTCGTTGGTTATGTTGTTCCTGATGGTCAGCTGGCGGTTGCATCTGATAAATATTACTAACATAGGAACTACTTAACGCCAAAGACGGTGTCATGGCTGCCGGAGCCACCATAGGGCTGAACCCACCACCAGCAGTGACCTGCCCAGAACCCGCCGTGGCATCAAACCCGCCACTAAACCTTACTAGATCCGCGGCCGCCTGTTGCTGTGGCGGTGGCTGTTGCTGCTGCTGCTGATGCTCATAGTTTCTCATCAGATCTTGTTGTTCTCTAGAATTTACAACCGCCACCAGTTGCTGCTGCTGCTGCTGCTGCTGGTGTTGTGCCTCAAGGATCTGTTGATGATGTTGAGAGTCTCGGTAACTCCCGGGTCCGGCGGCCATTCCCAACATAGGCGGCATGTTGTAAGGTATAACAGGCACCGATGAGGATGACATATTCTGGATTTGAGGGATAAACCCTTGATTCAAAACGGGTAACATCGCAGAAGGACCGATGTAATTAGCCAGTTCGATTTTGGCATTATGTAAATCACTCTGGACTTGCTTTAACCGGTGCTGGAGAACAGATATCAGGCCAACGCAGCCATAAACAGGATCCTTTAGCCTTGCGTCAGCCTCGTAGGCCAATGAATTAACAGCATCCTCTCGTTGTGATGTGCTAAGCTCGTTAAGAATTTTGGCTACGTTGCTCGCCCCAAAGACCTTGTGTACATTGGTGAATTTCTGAGGCTGGTCCGGTGGGAAATACGGCGCAAATACGCATTCCTGAGTGCATTTACGCCGTAAAAACTTGCAAGCTGCACAAGGAGAATTTGAGGAAGACATCTTCGATCTCCTTCTTCAAAACTGCACATAGTCGTATATGATATATTTTTCAGAAAAAACAAATTAATGGTTTTTCTGAAAAGAAAAAAAAAAGAAACCCTAAAAAACGAGTTAGATCGAAAATAAAGCATGTGAGCATGTTGACAATTGAAGGCATATATATATGTAAATTATAGTACACGAGAAATTCAAGATTTGTATAATCAATGAATAATTACTACGCACATCGCATTCAGCGAAGGTTCGTTTACCGATTTTGAGAAGCAGGTGATGGCAATTAAAGCCTTTAATTAATTTCTTCGTGTATTGAAACACACAATTCCAAGTCAAATAACGGGATTTGTTTATTTAAATCTGGATGTATATCGATACCTGCAATTGGGCTGGCTGGCTTACCTTATCAGAATTAAGATCGATGACAAAATATATATTTCTGCAATGATCGATGAACACACACAAACGCTGCATGCTTACACACGAGCAATTACAACATCGATCATGAACATATATATATTATATGTGATCATTCAACTGCTGATGAACCGATCCCTCCAGATCCGATTCTTCGAAAATATATAATAAAAAAAGTAAGTAGATCAGCAGGATCAGACGTATTCACAAAATTTTGGAAACCTAAACAAAAATGGAATTAGTATTATGCTTAACCTAAATGTTTCGTCAAAAATCTCGATCGAAAACAAAAACTATACACAACCGTTGCAAGTGCAAATCAAAGTAAATATACAATCATAATCAGTGTCATGAAAATGATTGATAGTGTTATCGATTTATTTTTGAGATACATTACATATGTATATATTCTTAATTAACTAGGGTTACGAAATTGCAAGAGAGATTCATGTACCTTGTTGAAGAAAATAAAAATTAAAAAATAAGGTAAATGATCTTCCTAGAGCTTACAACAACAGTTAAAACACGTATAGAAACACATAAATACACACTCGGAGTAAGCTTAATGAAGAAGAGTGAAATTAAGCATTAACAGAATGTTGATGATGTCATTCGTCTATGTGTGCGGGTAAATATTAGTATATACATATATATATGGATCATATAACTATCGCTAAGTATTAATTGAGTCTGAATATGCGTGTGTATGTGTCAGTGTGTGTGTGAGAGAGAGATAGAGAATAAGGCGTATGATATACCGTTCGATTTGAAAAGAGGCGTGATTTGACTATGCGATTCAAAAATTCGAACTTTGTTATGACTCTGTGAGAGAGAGAGAGAGAGAGGAGGTTCTGAAAGATGATTTAAATGCAACCTGAGTGCCTTCTTTGTCCCCTTAATGATTTTTTTGGGAGTACGTATATAGATTTAAGTATTTAACACAAAGAGAAATCATATTTTTATCTAATTTTTGTTTGTATTTATCTTTCTATTTACTTAATTAATTAAATAAGTGTCAAAATCAATTTACGAATAAGGAAAGAGAATAAGTTGACTCTAATTGTCAAATATTGAATAGAAAGGTGAAGATAGAAACAAAAATGAGGACGATATATCATTTCTCGAGTAGAAATCATGTTAACAATTTAGAGGTGCTTGGTTAGAGGGGATTTTAGAGGGTAAGAAATAAGAATAAGAAGAGAAATGATTAGTGATGCTAGAGTAGGTAAAATATAATCATTACGTACCCATGTAATGAAACATTTTCCAGTACACTGATAGAGTAACGGATTCGACTATATGTGTTTCGACCACTAACCGCCACCACCACCATCACTATCACCACCACAAGCCTCTGTCAGTGCCGGTGTCATTACCACCACCGCCGCCCCGCCGGTGGTCATAATCACCGTCATCGTCAACTATTGCTTGGAACCGTAACATCTCCAGCAACACCATTATTAACACTACCATTGACCATAATTGCCGCCACCATCAATGTAACGCCGTGTTTTTTTTATTTTTATTTTTTCAAAAAATTTACAGTGTAATTTTTTTTAATATTCATTGCAGCGGGAACATTAATTATCATTATTAATTATTAAATAAAATGACCGTCGCATACGTCATCTCAAAAACACCACTACGTCACTACGCAGTCAAAACGTTATTAAATTATTTTAAACATTCAATCTAAAGATAGCTACAAGTCGGCACAAAGTTAAAACAGTCATATTATTATAGCTACCCAGTAGCACCCCCGCTCACCAGACCTCCACTCCTAAATACGTACACAAGTACGAGACACATTTCAAGAAACAAGTGTCGGCTTTTGTCTCGTGAGTGAGCAATAGGTAAACAAAATCATTTAATAAAATAATCTTTAAGAGGTAAAGTTATACAAGCAAAAGCCTAATAGGATCAAAACTTCAAAATAATAAATCTAAACTTTAAATTTGTTTTATAAACTGTAAAACATAACAATCTTGTTCTTAACAATCTACATTTTCAATTACAAACGTATAATCCGTATCAAACTTTGTTCAATCTCGCCATTTTCGTAGAAAACACTTTACAAATGGTCCTATTTATAGAGTAAATTGGCAATTATTTTCTCGCAGTTAACTCCGCTTTTTCTCGTGACGGCGGTAGTTAACGTCGGTGGTGGCCTACGGTGGTGACAATGGCCGTCTGCCCTTGTGTGTCACACACATACCAAAAACTATAACTTTGACAATAATTTTTCAAGAGTCTCCCCAAATTGTCAAAGGGTCTTCAATCTTCACTCTTTAAAACTTAAGTCTGCAAATACTTCATTAAAATCTTGAAACTTTAGGCTTGTAAACTTTGTCATCATATGTCGTAAACTTTGATTGATCATAAAACTTGTTGCTGTTGGAGTATGCCCACTGACGCACGTACGCCATATAGATCACTACCGATAATGTATGGGCCTATTGGGTCACACATCGGGGAACCATCTCGACAGCCTTAAAAGTGGAGGGACTGAAAATGTCAAAATTGAAAAGTTGATATGCAGGCGGGTTTAGCGGCGCTAACTCTTTGGAGTTAGCGGCGCTAAAGCCTTAAGGTTAGCGGCGCTAACGTCTGTCAGACTGCATGCATTGATTGTGTTTTCCACCTCCACTCTTGCCCAATGCATGGGCTTCTTTATGGGGACCTCTTCGCCGGTCTTTGGGGTAGCTAAGTGTCACTTGGGAGTTTATAAAAGGATCTCTCAATTGTTACTTGACATCCTTTTTCCAAACCAAATACTTATAAACACTGAGTCAAGTCTCTAAGAGTGTTCTTGAGAGTTCAAGCCAAGGGTCCGAATTTCTGGAAGGAGAAGGCTGTTTTTGTGAAGAGTTCAAGGCTTTGAAGCTCTTACAAACTTGCTAGTACAAGGAGGTGGTGTAAACTCGGGGTAGACTTCATTAGAGGAAGCTTTTTCGCGGGCTTCTTGTCATCACCAAACCTTCTACTTGTTTCTGGAGCTTAGGAGAGGGTATAACCTTCCTTCTCTTCTCTCTTTCATGTTGCAAATGTTAGTCATAGAGTTTGGTCCATTTTGGGGTTTTATACTTTGTCTTCTTGTACCTTGTGCTTTGTTTGTTGTACTTGTTGCTTCCGCTGTGTTCATAGAACCCCAACAGTGGTATCAGAGCCACCTCTATGCTACTTTTGCACATGGTGACCTGAAAAACCCAAAAACGAAAGTTTGTTTTCTGACCAGAAGGGTTAGTGGCGCTAACTGTTAGCAGTTAGCGGCGCTAACTCCTTAAACTTAGCGGCGCTAACTCCTTAAACTTAGCGGCGCTACCACGTCTGGCAGTGCTGTTTTTGGTTTTAAAACTTTTAAAATATTTTTGGGTTTTTGACACTTTATTTTAGATACTGGATTTTTTGGTCCAGAAATTAAAATTTTATATTTAAGTTTCCTTGTATATTGGTTGGTGTATTTATATGTATATTATTATTTTGGCATGAAAATGATAATTGCATATACTTACATTATGTATTTATGAATATGTTTCATCAAAAATGGTTTGGTGTTACTAATGCATAAGTACATGGATTTTTAGTGCCATAAGTGTTTTGAAAATCTTAACCATTATGCATAAGATTACATGGTTTTTGTGTGGCACACCATGTTATTCATGTTGTTCACTAGTGGATCTTGTATGTTCATGTACATAGAATGCCCTAGACCTTGTGGATGTTTGGTTGTATTATTTATTATTCATTCATTTGGTGACTTTTAAGTCACATGGTTTGTATTAATAATTAAATTTATTTATTTGGTATGTAATTTGTATTTGTGGCTTGCATGCCATTTAAATATTCCATATTATATATTTGTACTAGAAGTTAGGAGTTGTGGCTTACATGCCATTTATTTCCTTTTTCTATGTAATTGTAATATGGAGCAACCATCGGGAGTCCATGGAGTGATGGCTTAGCGAACACAAATCCGGGAGGCCCAATGGAGGTAGCGGGTTTAGTGGGAGCACATCCAAGTCAAGGAATTTGTCCTTGTATGACTTGTTTTTCTCGTAGTGGCTCACGGGAAAACGCATAGGTTTTAGGGGCATGATTACCAACTATGATGTATGCGTGTGATGGTTTTATTATATATTGTTTATGCATGAGTTGTAGGACTATTACATGCTAGACAATTTTTGATAAATAATAAAACCCAAGAGTTTTAAAAATGGTTTAACAACTCTCGCGCGCACACTTGATTAACAAATAGGATATAAATTGGTTTAGTATTCGATTAGTGAGAACGCTTGGTTTTTGTCACTTTTTGTTAATCAAAACTCAAAATGGTTTTTTAACCGGAAAACTAAATCCCGTTTTCTAAATGTAAATCTCATACCGTCCATAAGATGACACTACCCAAATCTAACCGCACATGGGTTGATTGTCGAGCTTTAGCCGAGTCAATTTTTGTGTGAGTTGTGTGGAAGGTGCGTGTGGCAACTCGCAAAGTCGATTGTCGAGCTCTAGCCGAGTCGATAATTGGGCAAGAGTACCACAGTGTATCTTGATGGTTGATTTACGGTTTCAAATTAATATTTTATATAGTCGTCGAGCTCTAGTCGAGGTTATATACAATATTACTTTGAGATTGGTGTGGAGGGATCAAACATGTCAAACTTTGCACAATGGTTGTCAAGTAGGATCCCACAAGGAACTAAGAGTTGCAATAATGGATTGCAATCGGTCAATAGTTACCGGCCTAAATAGCTTTGCCACGTGATCCGCGGAAAACCCGTCACGATGCAAGGTGAAATAGGGTTCTTAGCCCTTGTTATAATAGTTGTTTTTCTTTAAACACTTGGGTAATTATTTTAACAATGATTTCAATCGAATTAACCAAATCTACTTTGCGTTTTATAGATGGCATCAACTAGCACCAACAACACCACCACCTTTTCTCTAAGGATTTTCCTTGAGAAAGATAAACTTGATGGGGCCAATTTCATGGATTGGTCAAGGCAACTTAGGATAGTCCTCCGACATGAGGACAAGTTGGCCACCATCGAGGAACCCATCCCCGAGGCCCTTGCATCTAACGCGAGTAGGGCAACAAAAGAGGCGTATGAAAAACGTCTCAAAGACATCACCAAGGTTACTTGCCTCATGCTAAGCACTATGAGCTCCGATGACAAGTTGGCCACCATCGAGGAACCCATCCCCGAGGCCCTTGCATCCAACGCGCATAGGGCAATAAAAGAGGCGTATGAAAAATGTCTCAAAGACATCACCGAGGTTACTTACGACATGATGCGCGAGTTGTCAGACATGTTCCAACAACAAGCGAAGCAAGAACGGTATGGTTGTCTCAATGACCTACTCAGTTGCCGGTTGCAAGAGGGCGGGAAAGTGTCCCACCACGTTCTTAAGATGAAAACGTTGGTGGAACGCCTAGAGAGGTTGGGATTTGCCATCGCGAGAGAGATGGCGGTAGACTTGATTCTACGGTCTCTCCCACCATCGTATGATCAATTTGTTGTGAATTATCATATGCATGGGATGGATAAGTCCCTAATGGAATTGCATGGTATGCTGCGGACCGCCGAGTCCAACATGACCAAGCAAAAGCCATCCACCTCCGTTTCCGTCTTGGCCATCAAGGAGGGTGAGTCCAAGAAGAGGAAGAAACCGGCCTCTACCCCTAAGGGTAAAGGTAAGGGTAAGGTTGGAGCTTCCAAGCCGAACCCTACCCCGGAGCCAAAGCAAAAGGGTCCAATCCCTCAAGCCAAGACTCCGGAGGAGGCGGTTTGCTTCTTCTGCTGGGTCAAGGGGCATATGCGCCTGAGCTGCCCAAAGTACCTAGAGGGCCAGAAGAAGCTGCGAGCTTCGGGAGTGGGCGCTTCTACTTCTGGTACTTTTATGATTGAACTCCATCATACTTCTACATCTAACGGCTGGGTTTTAGACACCGGCTGTGGCACTCACGTTTGTAACATTGTGCAGTTGCTAAGGAAAAGTAGAAGGCTGAGAGATGGAGAGTTGGAGCTAATAATGGGGAACAAAGATGTCGCCCCCGTATTAGAGAAAGGGAGCGTAGAGCTTACTTTTAAATCCGGCTATTCTATTATTTTAAAGGATGTATGCTATTCGCCACTTGTGGCACGAAACATTTTATCCTTTTATGCTTTGTACAATGATGGATATTCTTTTAAATTTGAAAATGGTTGGATTTCTTGTTTCGAAAAGCAAGGATGAACCATGAGTATATGTCAGGACTAGTGGGAGCGCTGTAGTATTCCTTGTCCTGTATGTAGATGACATTCTACTTATTTGGAACGACGTCCCAACTCTGAAAGAGGTTAAATCTTTTCTTGGGAGTTGTTTCTCAATGAAGGACTTGGGATAAGCGGCATATATCTTGGGCATTAAGATCTATAGAGATAGATCTAAGAAGCTAATTGGGCTTAGCCAAAGTGCATATGTCGAGAAGGTCTTGAAGCGATTCAAGATGGAGAACTCAAAAGGGGTAACACCCCTATGTTGCATGGAGTGACGTTGAGCAAGGCTCAATGTCCTAGTTCCAAGGAGGAACTAGACGTAATGAAGAGGGTCATTTATGCTTTGGCAATAGGATCAATCATGTACGCCATGCTATTAACTCGTCCTGATGTATCGTGTGCTTTGAGCATGACGAGTAGATATCAGGCTAACCCTGGGCAAGCCCATTAGACTGCGGTTAAGAACATTCTCAAGTATCTTCGGAGGACAAAGGAGATGTTCTTAGTTTATGGTGGTAAGGAAGAGCTAAGAGTACATGGTTAGTATGACGTCAGCTTCCAAACGGATAGACAACTGACGATTACAATCGGGGTGTGTGTTCCTTCTAAATGGTGGTGCTATAAGTTGGAGGAGCTTCAAGCAAGATACCGTAGCTGATTCAACTACCGAGTCGGAATACATTGCGGCTAGAGAAGCAGCTAAAGAGGCGTTATGGATGAGGAAGTTCATCCAAGATCTTGGAGTGGTTCCTAGCATATCCGACCCTATTAAGATCTTTTGTGACAATGAGGGTGCGGTTGCTCTAGCTAAGAAACCAAGGGCTCATAAGCAGACGAGGCACATTCCTCGAAAATACCACTTCATTAGAGATGTTATTGAGAGTGGTGATATTGCCATCAACAGAGTAGCATCGGAGAGCAACTTGGCCGATCCGTTCACTAAACCGTTGTCACAAGCTGTACATGATTCTCACACTAGATCGATGGGTGTTAGATTTGCTAGTGACTTGGTTTGAGTGTAATTTTTGGTTTATGTTTGATTTGTACTTGTATTTTGGGAGCGTTAAGCAGTATTGTATTTCATACTATATTGATTATTAAATATGATTTAGTGATACGCCGAGGGCAAATATTTTATGAATCATTACTGTGTTCCATCTTAGCATGTTTAATTCTTCCCAGAATGCTTTTTCATTCTAAATGTCCACAGTCGGTCATTCTTCAAGGGGAGGAAGTTTGAGATAAGACTGAGGGAAGTGGTTGGTCGCTATCCAATAATGGATTGGATAAAGAGACGCAACACTTCGCCTGTGCTTGCAATGGTCAAGTGATTGGACGACCCGTACCTGAACTTACTTCATGGTTTCTGTCACGAGTAAGTCAGGATGATAATATCACTTCATCCTTAGACTGGAGATACATGTGTTCCAAAGCATGGACCTGCTTTACTTTAATTGCTTTCAAACGTAGTTCGTAACTGGCTGTTATAAAGGGAGCCTTTAGGTAAAGTATGGTGTATGTGGCGGAGCAATGTAGTCGAATGGATTCGTTCCTCTAGTTATAGAGAGATATCCATGGGCCCCTTGATGATTGAGTGCTGACGTAAAATTCATGGCCATGCTCGAGTTGCAATGATATTTGATCGATTGCAACTGGATTTTGGGTCAACATCAATCGAGATCGAGAAACATATTCGCGAACGATCTGGAGATTGACATTTAACCATGTCTCCTGTTCACAAGGATATCACAAACGAAGGGATGAATGATCAGTTATCTATATGACCATTTCGTAACTGATTCTGGATTTGGTTTTTGTTCTTGATGACAAAACCCATACTGACTTGGGGGTAAAGATGCCTTACTAGAGGCCGCTCTTTGTTTGTGGTTTATGGGTACGGTGTGTCATGTGCAAGTGGGAGTTTGTTGGAGTATGCCCACTGACGCACGTACGCCATATAGATCACTACCGATGATGTATGGGCCTATTGGGTCACACACCGGGGAACCATCTCGACAGCCTTAAAAGTGGAGGGACTGAAAATGTCAAAATTGAAAAGTTGATATGCAGGCGGGTTTAGCGGTGCTAACTCTTTGGGGTTAGCGGCGCTAAATCCTTAAGGTTAGCGGCGCTAACGTTTGTCAGACTGCATGCAATGATAGTGTTTTCCACCTCCACTCTTGCCTAATGCATGGGCTTCTTTATAGGGACCTCTTCACTGGTCTTTGGGGTAGCTAAGTGTCACTTGGGAGTTTATAAAAGGATCTCTTAATTGTTACTTGACATCCTTTTGCCAAACCAAATACTCATAAACACTTAGTCAAGTCTCTAAGAGTGTTCTTGAGAGTTCAAGCCAAGGGTCCGGATTTCTGGAAGTAGAAGGCTGTTTTTGTGAAGAGTTCAAGGCTTTGAAGCTCTTACAAACTTGCTAGTACAAGGAGGTGGTGTAAACTCGGGGTGGACTTCGTTAGAGGAATCTTTTTCGCGGGCTTCTTGTCATCACCAAACCTTCGACTTGTTTCTGGAGCTTAGGAGAGGGTATAACCTTCCTTCTTTTCTCTCTTTCATGTTGTAAATGTTAGTCATAGAGTTTGGTCCATTTTTGGGGTTTTATGCTTTGTCTACTTGTACCTTGTGCTTTGTTTGTTGTACTTGTTGCTTCCGCTGTGTTCATAGAACCCCAACAGTTGCTTTATCATCAACTCCTTGTTCACTTCGTTAATCGTCTTCTTCTTCATAAGATCAAGTTCTTGTAAGTCTTTGTTGCTACATCTCCCATCCATGCCAGCATTACTTTCTCTGTTACTAATTTCTTCTTCATATTGTCTCATCAATACATACTTTAGTACCTTAAAGATTACCCTTTTAAAAAAACTTTATTATTTATAAAACTTAAAAAAAACTATAGTAAACTTTGTAGATTTTAAAACTTGAGAAAAACCTTAAACACCTTTTTAAACTTTGAATACTTTAAAAATATACAATCTTAAAACTCTTAAACACTTAATAAAACTTTAAAATCATTATAAAACTTTAAACTTTAAAACTCCTTTTTTTGTTAAAAAAAGCTTACGAATTTTGAAAATCTTTATACAATAAAACCTAATAAACCTTTAAAAACTTAACAATCTTTAAATACTTAAGCTCTTGAAATCTTTAAAAACCTTAACAATCTTTAAAACTTAATAAAACTTGATAAACTTGAAATTTTAACAAACTTTAAAACTTAATAAACCTTTTCATAAAACCTTTAAAAACTTTAAAAGTTTTACCAAATATTGAATTTAAAACTTTTAAAACCTTAAAACTTAAAACCTTTATCAATCTTGATAAACTTAGAAAACTTAAACCTTTATTAATTTATAAAATTCATAAAACTTTAAAACTTAAATCTGTGAAAAAACTTTAGAAAACTAATAATTTAATTAATACATATACTTACTAAAACTTTAAAGACTTTAAAAACAAAATTTTGATTCAAAACCATTTAAAAACCTTAATTATTATAAAAACAAAAAGACTTTAATTAAACCCAAAACAAACCTTTTATTTAAAATCTTCAAAAACACGTCCCAAGACAAAAATTAGAAAAACTTTAAATTAAAAACTTTAGTTAAATCCAACTTTTAAAAAAAAATTAGGGTTTCTTGGGAATGATAAAAAAGAACCGTCTCTTTTGCTTTGGTTTGTCGACTGTTTGCTTCCCCACCACCATTTCCTTCTCCTTTTGTATTTCTCTCTGCCGTCGATTGCGTCCTTCAGTCGTTCTCTGTGTTGTCGACGGCTTCTTCAACCGAAAGAAAAACAAATTTCCGATGGTTATCTTCTGCCTCCAATTTCCGGTGCGTCTCCGGTCGTTTTCTCCGTTTCCGGTAAGTATCTTTTTCGTTTTTGGGTGCCACGGTGCTAGAAGTCTTTGGCCACGCTGGGTATCTTTTGAACGAACCGCAAATGATGATTTGATGGTGGTTCTAGTTTTTTTGATTTTCCGGCTAAGATTCCGATCAACTGATTTTTGTGGGTTTTTGTTAAATCTCCGGTAAATGATGAATCCTTTGGTGTTAACCTCAGTCTGATACCAAATAATAGGATCAATACTTCAAAATCACAAATCTAAACTTCAAACTTGTTTTATAAACCGTAAACATAACAATCTTGTTCTTATGAATCTGCATTTTCAACTACCAACTTATAATCCATATCAAACACCGTTCAATCTCGCCATTTTCGAATATAGAAAACGTTGTACAAATGGTCCTTTTAATAGAGTAAATTGGCGGTTATCTTCTGGCGGTTAACTCCGCTATTTCCGGTGACGGCGGTTACCGGTGGCAGTTAACGTCGGTGGTGGCCCACGGTGGTGATAGTGGTCGTCTGCCCTTGAGTGTCACACACATACTAAACACTATAACTTTGACAATTATTTTCTAACAAAGCCCAACCTGTATCTTGACCCACCCACATAATATCATTACACCACATGGTCAAGTTTCATGTTTTAACATCGTTATATGCATCGTTTTACATCTTCATCACTATGAAACATCGTAAACATCTTTCACACCAAATATTTCATCACAACACATCAATAACCCCATATTGCATCCTTTCATCTCTAAACTTCGCTATTCAACATTGTGTCCATCGCTCTTAGTTGGGATCTACACTAGTACAAAATTGACCTTTAGTCACACCAAAAAAGTGTAACCGTATGCCTACGGTCACACTTTTTTTTTTTCATTAAAAGTGTGACCGAAGATCGTGTCATTTTAGGTATGTTATGGTCACACAAAAATTTAGTGACCATATCATATAAAAAAATGTGACCGTAACTAAAAAAGTGTGACTATAGGGTATGGACTTTTCATTTTGAAATCAAACAATTCATCCGAAAGTGTGACAAAAAACTTTTTCTAGACACACAATTTTGTTATTTGAGTAACTGTTGTTCAGCCTATGGTCACACAAGTCTATTATAAGTGTTGTTATTGTTTAGGTTTTAGTCACACATAAATACTAAAAGTGTAGCTGAAACCATTTTATGGTCACACAATGCTTTAAAAAATGTGACTATCTATAACCTACAGTCACACAAACGTTGTAACATCCCACCTTACCACAACACAATCAATTCCCAAGGGTCACCCATCCCTGGATTGCTTCAGCCCAAGCACGCTTAACTGTAGAGTTCTCATGAGATGTGTCATTCTTGTGGTCCTTACACGGGTTGTGTCATGTAAGGCCAAAGTTTACTCATAAGCCCATCAAAAGTGTGACAAAACTGTTTTGGAAAAAGTGTGACTAAATGTTATTTTTGTACTAGTGTGTGACCGTATATATATCTATGGCCTCTTATAAAATCCATCACAAATTTTATTCTCATATCAGTGGCATATCATGCCATTTGGTAACACTTTTTACAAGTGTGACTAGTAATGGTCACGTTTTTATGTTTAAGTGTGACTAAAGGTATTTACTTACTATACAATTGTCACGTTTTTATCTTTAAGTGTGACGAAAGGTATTTACTTACTATGCAATGGTCACACAAACAAAATATAAAGTGACTAAAACTATGACAAAATTTAAAAAATGACCTATAGTCACACTTTAAATCAAAAGTGTGACTTTGGTTTGTTTTAGAAAAAGTGTGACTAAAGGTCATTTTTGTACTATTGTATGGTCTCTTATAAAATTCATCACAAATTTTATTCACATATTAGCGGCATATCAAGATATTTGGTCAAACTTTTTACAAGTGTAGCTAGGAATGGTCACGTTTTTATGTTTAAGTGTGACTAAAGGTATTTACTTACTATGCAATTGTCACTATTTTATATTTAAGTGTGACTAAATGTATTTACTTATTATGAAATGGTCACACAAACAAAATATAAAGTGACTAAAACTATGACAAAATTTTAAAAATGACATATAGTCACACTTTAAATCAAAAGTGTGACTTTGGTTTGTTTTGGAAAAAGTGTGACTAAATGTCATTTTTGTACTATTGTGTGACCGTATATATATCTATGGTCTCTTATAAAATCCATCACAAATTTTATTCAAATATCAGTGGCATATCATGACATTTGGTCACACTTTTTACAAGTGTTGCTATGAATTGTCACGTTTTTATGTTTAAGTGTAACTAAAGGTATTTACTTACTATGCAATTGTCACTATTTTATGTTTAAGTGTGACTAAATGTATTTACTTATTATGAAATTGTCACGTTTTTATGCTTAAGTGTGACTAAAGGTATTTACTTACTATGCAATAGTCACACAAACAAAATATAATGTGACTAAAAGTATGACAGAATTTAAAAAATGACGTATAGTCACACTTTAAATCAAAAGTGTGACTGGACTGTTTTGGAAAAGTGTGACTAAAGGTCATTTTTGTACTAGTGCTATCATCAAACATCGCTATCATCACTACCCCAAACACCATGTATATGCCCGGCAACCACTGGGGTCCTAAGGTCCGTCGCACTGGCACCACGTGCGTTCTCAGCAACTGCTTGTTGGGTATGACTTGATTAGCGGAAGGTATTTGAAACTAGAATGGGTGCTCGGCGTACACGACAAGATAAATGGTTTTGCATTCGGAAAACGACGTGGACGACAATTGCATGAAATTAAAGTTGCATGGATTTAATTTCTTATGTGCATGACGTGAGTGCATGGAACTGAATTAAATCATACATGGTTTTGAATTCATTTGCTAATGCACACGTGGAGGAAAATCAAGTGCATGGGATTATATTTGAAATTCAAATACGAATAGTGTTTATCTTGACATTTATCTTGTATTCAAAATTCAAGTTAGAGATGTACGGCCGAGAATGATTAATAGGTGTTTATCTTCATGTTATTTGGAGTTTACTAATTAGAATAGGATCTTAGTTGTTGCGTATAAATACCAAGCTAGGGTCAAGTCATATGTATACATTAGAAAATCTCTTAAGTTATAATAAAGAAGTCTCTGGTTCCTGCCCGTGGACGTGGTCGTGTTTTGAACGAACCACGTTATATCTCGTGTTCGCTTATTTTATAGTTTTTCGCATTATTCTAACGCTTGTTTTAGGTGTCTCGATCGTAACAAGTGGTAACAGGGCCAGGTTTTGTTCACCGGGCTCACGTATTTGTTAATTGTGAAGATGTCATATTTGAAGTTTGATTTAGATAAATTCAATGGCTCAAACGATTTCACTCTGTGAAAGGTAAAGATGAAGACTCTTCTGGTTCGGTAGGGTTACGCGGTGGCATTAGAAGGAGAAGATAAAATTCCGAAGGAGATGAAGGAGGATGTTAAAAGAGACGTTCTAGCAAAGGCGTATTCTACAATTTTTGTTGCGTTTGGCTGAAGAGGTTTTGAGGGAGGTGGTGGATGAAACAACGGCTGCGGGTTTGTGGGAGAAGCTGTGTCTGAAGTATCAGAAGAATACTCTCACGAATAGGCTTTATCAGAAGCATAGGTATACCCTCCGGATGTCTGAAGGTACCCAGGTAAAAGATCATATGGACAATTTTAATCGTATTATCCTTGATTTGAAGGCTGTGGATATTAAAATTGATGATGAAGATCTTGCACTGATTTTGATGTGTTCACTACCGCATTCGTATGAGAACTTTGTTGATACCATTATGTATGGTAGGTCAACAATTATTGTTGTTGAAGTAAGTATGCCTTGTTGTCGAAGGAACTCAAGCGTAGGGTTGCTGTTAATGAGGGGGAGTCCGGTTCAGGTCTATACGTGGGTAGGGGAAGAGCACATGGTGGAATGGGTGGACTGGGTGAGTCGCGTTCGAAAACAAAATCCACGAGAAAGGTAATGTGTTATCACTGTAAGGAGATTGGTCACATTAGGATAGACTGTCATAAAAAGAAGGGACATGGTAATGTGGTTCAGGAAGATTGTGACCTAGGCGATGCTTTGACTGTAGGCACGGATAGTCCAGATACCTGGATATTTGATACGGGTTCATCTCATCACATGGCGTTCTCACGTGATTTATATACTTCCTTTAAAAAGTAAAATGGTAAGGTGAAGCTGGGGGACGATGAGATTCGATTTATTAAAGGTAGTGGTATGGTGCAGATTAAGTTGCATGATGGAGCGGTCTAGCGGTTTAATTGCTGGTATGTTCTGGATCTTCGAAAGAACTTGATTTCTCTTGGTACTTTGGCTAGGAATGGATATGAATATTCTGGTACATGGGATGGACTGAAGGTTTCTCGGGATGCTCGAGTGATAATGCGTGTCAGACTACGATGTGATATTTACGTTCTGGAGGGCAGTTCTATGAGTGGAATGGCGGTTGTACCGACCTTGGAGTAGAAAATTGACCTGACAAAGTTGAGACGACAAGGGTGGAGTTGGTCTCCGGTGAAATCGCGTGAACCGTGTCGGACTTCGTGGCTCGAACAAGGCGGTAGTCCATTCGGGGAGTTTGGTAGATGAGAGACGGTTCTTTGGTGATGACGGTTGACGGTTGAAGACTAGGGTCATGGGAGATTGTCGAATCTCGGTTGACTGGTGAAGGGTACTTAAGTCAAGGGGGAGATTGTTGGGTATGACTTGATTAGCGGAAGGTATTTGAGACTAAAATAGGTGCTCGCCGTACAGGACAAGATAAACGGTTTTTCATTCGGAAAATGACGTGGACGACATTTGCATGAAATTAAAGTTACATGGATTTAATCTCTTATATGCATGGCGTGAGTGCATTGAACTGAATAATTACATGGTTTTGTATTCATTTGCACACGTGGAGGAAAATCAAGTTCATGGGATTATATTTGAAATTCAAATATGGATAGTGATTATCTTGACATTTATCTTGTATTCACAATTCAAGTTAGAGATGTACGGCCGAGAATTATTAACGGGTGTTTATCTTCATTTATTTGGAGTTTACTAATTAGAATAGGATTTTAGTTGTTGACTATAAATACCAAACTAGGGTCAAGTCATATGTATACATCAGAAAATCTCTTGAGTCATAATAAAGAAGTCTTTGGTTCCTGCCCGTGGACGTGGTCGTGTTTTGATCGAACCACGTTATATCTCGTGTTCGTTTATTTTCTGTTTTTCGTATTATTCTAGCGCTTGTTTAAGGTGTCTCGATCCTAACACTGCTAAGCCTCATAGTCCGTCCGCATTAGTTGAAGTTCACTACGCATGCCCGGTAAGTCTGGTACAGATTGGGGCGTGACTCCCTCAAGTACTCAGACCCCCGTGGTTTGTCCGCTATAGCTATTCCAACATCAGCCGTTTATGTGGAAGTACAAACGGTGCCCCATCGCTAGGCCCTCCTTACACCAACTTGGTGTTATGCGCTTTGACCTCATCATTGTCGGTCAAACACCACTCTAGTCTACTAGTACACCATGTGTTGCCAAGGTTGTCTAGAAAACCCGTCAACTAAACATCGATGTGCTAGCAAGTCATAGAAGGCACACTTCCCTACTAGGCATCATACTACATCGTAGAAGTAAGTCTACCCCCACCCGTAGGTCACGATGGTTTCATATCATATTCATCATTAAAAGTTACACACATTATAAGCATTTAAATAGACAATCACATGGCATCTTTAATTAAGTAATTAAATTCCTCGTGTAACATCATAAAATAGTAACTACTATAAACGTCTTTAAAAATTATGTATAAAATCGTTAAACTTTTCTAAAAACGATTTTGTCATCGTACTCGGTTTTGAAAATTACTGAACTCACCTGACGTCGTAAGTAAGCCAAAGCAGCCCATGCAACCTAAGTCATATTAAGCGAGAATAGTCGGTACAATCACTTAGTTCCTTTATCATGCATTAATCAACCAATGGGTCACAAATTATAAAATAAGGGTGGGTACCAAGTATCATTGTTTCTGGCCTACAAGTCAGCTGTCATTTTTCAATCACTTGACCTATTTAACAATTAATTTAGCCTTCTAAGTCTAATTTGTATTAAAGTATATCTTTTAAGCTTTCTACAAATATATGATTCACCTTCTAACTCTTTGCGAGTGATCTACTATGATTTTATGAAAACAGTAACACATATTTTAAACATAATCCGACCGACTGTAACAATCTCATATTTTGACCCATTTAGAAATAGAATCGGTCATCAATGTCTAAATACAATTAAAATTAGACATCTTAAGCTTTCAAACCACGCATGGTACATCTTAATTCGACACCCGAATGATTTTATAACAATATAACAAGATAGCCCATGACTACTACCGAATTACAGTATCTCTAAATCCACTTCTAATCACCATTTAAACTATACCTTTCTATTACTATGCATTGTGGATTTGATCAACACCCTCAGACACCCTACTTAGCTCATACATAAGTGTTCTTGTTCTTTGTATGATTCTCATCTTATAAGCATCCCACAACCCAATATAAACTACACACACATGCACTTCATTCTTGATGTTTGGTAAGTCATGAACACATACATACTTGTCGTCTACAATCATAAACCCTCACACACAACACACACTACCTACATGTCTTTTGTGACATTTCTCCATGCACACACAACCCGCACACAATCCTTTGATACCCGATAAATTAAATCTCATATACATACCTACGGTGTCACTCATAAACGATCATATACGTAGACGTTCGGTTGTTGCCCGCAACAAACACACTCATATATTTACCATCAAAAACTAATGAAACACCCATACTTACGATGTTCCCCGCAAACTGCAACAATTAAACCCCCTTTTTTTTTCCTTTGTAAATTAAAACACACACACACACTGATTTTCTTCAACACACACATACATCATGCGACACACACATAGAATTTAATTCACACACACACACACACACATACATCATGCATCACAATTGCTAAACATTTCCTACGCTAGCTTACTCCATAACAACATGCATGCATTGGCAGGTGTTAATTACCATTTTAATTACAGATACGGACATCGAATTTCAACACCTCAATTTTGTATAGATACAAGCCTGTCACCGATTTCTTTTATTTTTGCATTTTTGAATCTTCACAGTTTACTGTTACACCAAACTTATAATCGATTAGCTTATGAATCACTTGTTAACATTCGTATTAGATGGAACCCCTCGAACTCAAGAAACATTTTGTTCGATTGCGTTTATCAGCAATTAAACCCCAAATATCCATTAAAATCATGTTATAAATCATATATACATAAACAGGATTAGGAACACTTACTTGGAAGATTTATTACTCAAAATTGCGATGAAGCGTAATTTTTTTTCTTCTCTTGCAGCCGTCGAGCGCACGAAACGCCCCAAGAACTCCCGTATGAGGCTGCCCCATATGATTAACCCTGATTCAATATTAATCCCCTTAATTACAAGCTAATCCCTATTGTATTTCTTTTAACCCTTTAGTCCTTATGTTCCTCATTTGTAAAATTCCTATAAAAATAAATAGTTCTAACCCCATACAACATAAATTGATCATCTTTATTGATACCTCAATAAACTAACAAGTAAATGGTTATATTTACCTTATTAAATATTGGTGAGCGTGTATATTTATTTATCCTAAACCCTAAACCGTGTTTATTTATCATTTTTAAACGAGTTTTTTCTTATCCGCGCGTTGCAGCAGGTTTTTAATAAACGTATATAGCAAGTAGAAATACTAAATAAAAGAAAAAAGTTATAAAATAAAGAGTTAATTACAAAGATGGTCCTTGTGATTTGCGTTAAATTTCACATTTAGTCCTTTAAACTCGAAAATTACACTGGTAGCCCTTTTGGTTGACATGTTGTTTCACTTTTGGTCCTTTTCACTAACTTCAGTTATCTTTGACCGTTAGTCAAAGGGTATTTTCGTCTTTTTCCATCTTATTCTTGTTACCAAACAGTCCATTGACTCTTATTCTTATTTTCAAACATGTTATTTTTAGTGACTCTCTTTTATCCTTTTTAACAAAGAACTCTCCCTATTTACTTTAAACAAACACTCAAACACCTACTCTCGGATACACACCTCTCCTCTCTACAAAGACTTACTCAAACACCCTCTCTCTCTCTCTCACTACGTCTCTCCCTCTCTCTAGACGCCGCCGGAAAACTAGGGTTTCTTGCTGCTGCCGTCTTGGCTTAAATGTGTAACTTTGTGGGTGTTTTGCGTTTGATCTGAAAACCACCACCGTCAAAACTAGGGTTTCTTGCATCGCCGCTATTGTAGCAAACCTCCACCACGGCCGCTGACCTTAATCGATAGAGGGATCGCTTGATAGATCTTGAAACGCCACGACCGCCATCGACGCCAAAGTCAGATCTGAAATGCCACGACCACTAGATCTGAAACACCATGACCACCGCCTCACCATTATCAAATGACCACAGCCTTGCCATTATTGTTCATCAAGAGGGTGTTTCTGACCAAGAACCAGTTCAAGATCAGATCTTATTTTCAAGTTGAGATGTTTTATCTTTATGTTCTAATTCTTTCTTGTCAAGTTTTTTCTGTTTAGATTCTTTCTACACAATTTTTTGGTAATCTGTATAAAACTCTTCAAGTTCGGTTTGTAGTTTGTATAGTCAAGGTATTTTGTAATTTGGGCCTTCCTAAAACTGTTGAAGATGAAGATGATTAACAAGCATTAATCCTAAGAGAACTATGAAAATACAAGTTTAGAACACTGAATAATAATAACATGAACATAATTAAAAAGAAAAATATTTTTTTTAAATAATTAGAATTAATGAGTATAAAACAAATAAACTATTAAAAAATAATTAGGAAGGGTGTGTTTGTTTATAAGTTTAAAGAGAATCACTTAAAATAATATGTTTGGAAATAAAGATAAGAGATAATAGTTGTTTCGCAACAAGGATAATATAGAAAATGACCAGAATACCCTTTGACTAATGGTCTACTTTAACAGAAGTTAGCCTAAATGATCAAAAGTGAATCAAATTGTCAACCATAAGCACCACCAATGTAATTTTTTAGTTTAAAGAACTAAATGTGAAATTTGCTCAATTTCACAGGGACCATGTTTGTAATTAACTCTAAAATAAATTAACTTATAAAAACATAAATAAATAACTCTAAAAGGTTAGAAATGTAAAACAAATCATGACTGTGGAGATTAGAATTACTACTAAATAGAAAAAAACTTAAAATCTTAAAAAAAAAATAAACATAATGAAATATACATTACGTGTAAATTGTTAAATATATTTCCTGTAAATTGTTTTATATATATATATATATATATATATATATATATATATATATATATATATATATATATATATATATATAATATGTTCGTTAAATATATTCATGTTTAAAAAACTACTCGAAGTGTGGTCGTTAAAATTGACCACCACCACTAGCATTGTCACTGCCACCACCAACACAGACCGCTGTATTTATTTAGATATGGTCGTTAAATAAATTCATCTGGACTTGAGATAATTTTTATGGATTAATAAGTAATCTTTAATATTTAATATAAATCATATATATTATGTGCCCATATTTCATATTTCATATTTTCTATTTATATTTTTTATTTGAATATTGTTGGGTTTTACATGTCACAATTCATACTTGAGTTGTCCTGATTCACAACCAAACTGGTTTAAACTAACTCAGAATTGTACAGATATAATACAGTTATTATTCATTAAAGCGGAAACAGAATAATAAACATAATCCTAAAACCCTAAAGGATTAAAGATATATCCATATTGCCATTTACGAAAATTGCAACCATAACAAAACAGGATTGGATTAAACTTAACAAAGCATGCAATCAATTCAATAAACCATACTAGAAATCGAAATATGTGTATCAACACATATATCCATCGATTTCTCCATACTCATCAAGACACATTAAGATGAGGATTCCTGAACTGCTCAAAGTTAGTCCACCCGTAATGAGGTACAACAAGAGTCTGCTAGAAAGGCTTGATTCACACACCAATGTTCTTGATCTTCCTTGTTGCCTTAAATCAACAAAAATCGAAACCCCTTGGGGCCTTGGGGTATCCGGCCGTCGATCACCAAGGGAGAGGGGAGAGAGAGTTTGTTTTGATTATCAAAATTATGGTTAACTCTAATTGCCAAGGTTTTAATCCCTATTTATAGATAACTTTTTAGTTATTTTTAATTAGGCAACTTTATTTAAACCATTTATTATTAATATATATATATATATATATATATATATATATGCCTTAATATATTTTATTTCTTTAAAAATAACAATTAGTATTAATAACCTTTTGGATATTATTCAAGATATTAATCCAATAATTAATAATATATATTTATTAACTAATAAATATATATATTCTTGTTAATTAATTTTACCTAGTTATTTTACAACTCTCTACACTGGTTTATGACTAACTGTCATAATACATATCTCTCATAGTGTGAATTATGTTCTTGAATTACATACCCTCACAGGTGTGGCCCTTGAGTGTCTTATGGCGTTGAGCGTATCATCAGGTTTCGATGGCTATGCACACAAATCCTATCAAATATTTATTCTCAACAGAGTTTACAAGATAACCTCACCATTAGAAAAACGTTACTAACAACGTTCGAGTGTCAATTAGAAGAATATGATTTTTATATAATATTAAATTTCAGGGTTACATCATACTCTTCTAAACATAAATTGGTTGATCGTGTGGGGAAAACTAACTTCTTCCAAAACACTATTGTTGAAGCAAGGGATGATTTTCGAAGACCAAATAATTATTTAATTTTGTTGATTAAATATATTTATATTCTAAGTATGTTTTGTTAGTGCATACTTGGTCATACATTTAAAAGTGCACTCCTTGTTTTGATGATAAAAATATACACATGTGATACTATTGCTTATCAAAATTATTCATATGTTCATATCTATATTCTTAAAGAAAATTAACAAGTCTCAAATTGATGATCAAGTGAAGTACAAACAAGTAAAAGAATTTAACTCAACAAGATATGAAGAAAACAAGTTTTGAAGAAAGCGTAAAGTGTTCACGGTCGATCCCACGGTCGACCGTGAATCATCCGTCGTTACACAGCTCACAATTCTTAAACATTGTCTTTCTTGAAGCCAGCCGAACTCGTACTCAACAAGTAAAGATGAATTCTTCAAAGCCGATGACGAAGAAATCTACAAACAAAGAGTTCGGAAAATATGAGCTTACAAGAATAATTAATTAAAGAAGTTTAAGTTTTTACAAAATAATTTTTATAAAAACTTTTATAAAAAATTCAAATATCTTTTTATATAAATCACAAGCTTGGTTGAAAAAGTATAAGACTTCTTATTTTGGCAAATACCAAACATGATCTTCCATTGAAATAACACAACACCACTTATAGGAAAAGGAATCTCCCAAAGAAGCAAACTTCCAACATGTTTTATGCATTTGGCTTCTAAACTTCCTATTTGGTGTTTAAATTCAAACATAAGAGGTATGGCACCAACCCAACTTTTCTAAGACTCCTTTTCAGTGCATTTTAATGGTAAAAATGGGTTGTGTGTGATTTTGGTAAAAGGCCAACGTCTTTATTTGCAAGGCTCAAAAATTCCAGATAATTCATCTATCATTTTGGACACTTTTTGAACTTGCACCTTTTTCCTTATTTAAACTAACTCAAGTCTTGTGTTTTATTAACCTCTTGTACAGCTAAAACACAGAACATATATTCTTATCTTGTGAGCTCATATTCTTTGATAATTCATCTATCATTCAAGATCAAGAATCAAGCAAGAGCAAAGCTTTCAAAGCTTAAACCCTACATCATCTTTCTATATATTTTGTAATAGTGTAAGGATCAACTCTAGCCTTTCAAATTAGAGTGAAGTAAGGATCATCTCTAGCCTTTAGAATTAGAGAGAAGTAAAGATCAACTCTAGCCTATAGAATTAGAGTGAAGCAAGGTTATCTTTACCTTACTTGCAAGTTTGAAGTGTTAATTCTTGCAAGTGAAAAAGAGAAGTGTAAAAGGTTTATCTCTACCTTCAAAGAGAAAAGATAGTGGAGCAAACTCTTGGTGGGTGAGGCCAAGGAGTGGATGTAGTGCAAGTTTGTTAACACTTGAATGAACCACTATAAATCTCTTGTCTACTAATTAGTGATATCTTTATACCCTTACTCTCTTTATTTCAAGTATATATATTTGTTGTGTTATAAACTTCAAGAAAAATATTTTTAACACAGCTTACAAATTTTATAAGTGTAAAAATTGGTAAACTAAGTTAAAGAACCTATTCACCCCCCCCCCCCCCCTCTAGGTTCTAACATGTTTGACAGTTTTATTTTTTCTATATATGTTAGTATTTAAAAAACCTAAAAAGGTTTAAAAGTAGCTTTAATTATCTCCATATTTATATGGGAGATATTAAGCTAGTGATTTAATAAATGATTATATATACGTTAAAAAATATTAATTAAATGATTTTATATTAACAAAAGGTTGCTTAGAGTATACGGAGTGGATAGGTAATATGGCGTGGATGAAGTCTCATCGCGCCGTGGTCGGAGCTGCCACCACTCCATGGCGGCGTGGTGAAGATTTCGCGTGGCCAGCACCCCTCGCGCGATTCCTACGTGAATCAAGTATTTAATGTTTTTTTTCTTCTAGCTGGTGAGAAATTTCTATAAAGAAATTGGGAAGGTATAGAAGAAGATGATGGACGGCTCTGTAAAAAAGAAAAGAGGAAGGCGCTAGGGGTTTTGTTCTTAAAAAGGATGAAGATGATGAACCCCGTAAAAAAATACAAATAAAAAAAATCGATGGTAATTGACGTTGGCAACTGGCAAAATTATTTACACGGGCCTTTGGCCCAGCTTATATATAATAAATTTTATTATTTTAATTACTTGAAGTCTTCAATTACTTCTTTAGTAAACAATTGTTTTTTTTCCTTTCATAAAACATATTAATTATTGATTATTATTAGATAAAAATTAATAAATAAGGTGAGTATTAAAAATTGGTATGGTGGGTAGTGACCACTACGAGTTTGTGTGGTAAGCTGAGTGGTAAAAATAAAAAGCTGATGTGGTGATATGGTGGGTGTGGTGGGAGGTAACCACTCCCCCCACTCTTATGAGGAACGTAGTAGGTGTGGATGTTGTATGGAAAGGATACCTCTTTTGTACGTTATAAAGGAAATTAACATTTGACTTGGTAAATACCTTAAGCAACTACCTAGCAAATATATTTAAATAATTAGATTAACATCATTATGTATGTATATGTAAATAGTTAAAAGTAAATTTTAATCGTTTATATTATTAAAAAGTATTAATTTTCTAATATAAATAAAAAAACTAACTAGAAAAAGTTAATTAAATGATTTGAACTATTTATTTACAAAAGATTTATTTTTAACTATTTATCATTTCATCCACTTACAATCAAACAATCAATTTTGACTTTTTGAGTCAAACTAATTCAAATGAGTTTTAGAGTCTAATTCAAACTCCCATTTTAATTTTATAACGAGCTAGCATTTAGATAATCCATTTGTGTTGGGCTACTTTTTCATAGGATTACTTATTCGAAATATATAAGACCGGCCACATCCGTGACACAACCCGATGGGTTGGGCTGAGGTGGAGGAAGAAGCCGAAGAGCACACCATCGCACCCCATCGAGTGGTGGCGGGTTCCCGACCCACCCAGTCCACTGACCCAACGGCTCCCCCTTTTTTTCTTATTTTTCAATGTTGACCGTTGTAGCATAATTTATATATATATATATATATATATATATAATTCTTTTTTTTCTTTTTTCTACTCCTATATATACACACTTTCACCCACTCAAAATTTACATCATTCTATCTTATTTCTGTTAGATTATGTGCAGAGATAGATAACACGTGACATCGTGTCCAATGCTATGAGACACTAAAGGATCACACTGCTACACACCCAATTAGAACCAGTTGGATTTTGCCAAGTTATATGTAAGAAATAATTAATTAGTTAATTAATTATTGAGATGGAAAATAATAATAGTTATTTATTATTTTAAAGGAGAAATTAATATTTAGTTTAAATATTAATCGGACCAATTAAAGTAAAGGAATCATAAGTTACAATTGCAAGCCAAGAAAAATACCCTCTCCCTTCCCTCTCTCCTCACTTGCGTCGAACTCAACAACAACCCCAAGGGGGTTTCGGTTTTTGATCATCGACACACACACACACGCAGGCTTCGCGTGTTGAAGTTTGGTGAAATCCTCAGGCGGTCTAGCAGCCAGTTCGAGGTGGTGCAGTAGCGGTGTTCTACCTTTAGCTATCTGGATTAAAGTTTTCAAAACTATTGCTGAAAGGTATAACTTTTATTCTCTACTTGTAGTTAGTTTCTTGTACGAGTTAGATGAGATCACTGGAGGGGGTTTTAAGTTTTATTCCGCTGTGCATGTTGATATAATATGTTTTATACCCTACAAAAACCCTTCAGTGGTATCAGAGCCACTTCTAACCTCGTAGGGAACTAGTTAGGTTTCTTTTTATTCTGATGAAATAGTTTTTTATTCAGAAAAAGCCTTTTTGATTATCTAGGATAATAGGAATCAAGATTTGATTGTTATTGGATTAATTAATTGGTTTTGGATAAAAGACTGTTAGATTTAATTTTTAAAATTAAATCTGTTTTTTTATTGTTGTTATTTGCAAAAACCGAAACCACCACCCTCATCGGCGGCAGCCTCAGGCGGTGGCCGTGGTCGGTAGGCGGTGCCCAGCAGCGGCGTTGTTGATCGACAGCGGTCCCAGGCGGGGCGACGGTTGCCAGCGACGGTCGACGGCGGCTTAGCAGCGGCGGAAGTCGATCGGTCCACCAAGTATGGTGGTCGGCGACGTGGTGGTGCTCGGTGGCCAGGGCAGCGACGGCTGCGGCGTGGTGGGCTATAGCCCAGGAGCCACGGCCCAAGGACCGACCCAGCCGTATCTCGGGTCCGAAGGAGGCTACGGCCCAGATCCTTTCTTCGGCCCAGGTTCGTTTGTCTCGACCCAGTTTTGAATATTTGGCCCAGTTCGTGGTTAAAATATTTGTAGTCAATATAAAATTAAAATACAGTTGTTATTTTTAATTTTAAAAATTGAAAAATATTATTTCAGGTTTTTGATTAATTATCAAGCATGAAACTTGAAATATATATTTATTGCAAATAACAGGAAAATAATATAGGAGATTTTAACAGGTTGTTAAGATCAGTATTTTTTATCAAGATGAATAATTAGAAATCAGTTATTGTTTTACTTTCATGTATTAGTTTAGTAAATGTTTGGGATGCCATAGCCGAGCCCTAGACCTTGTGGATTGTTTTTTACTTTTCCTGCATTTATGGTTGTGATTATTGTATTTTTTTTATTCTATGGTGTGGGGAGGCCTGCGTGCCACTTACAACCCCTATTCTATTTTGTAAAAGTATTAGATTAGCGAGCCTGCGTGCCTTTGAAAATTTTGTATTTTTTTACTTTCTAGCTTTTAGAATAGAATAGTGTAAAATAGAATAATTTTGAAGACAATGCAAAGGAGCAAGGAGCAGGGAGCAGGATTGGATGCTAGAGCCAGTGGGAGCTTCAGAGTGTCATGCCATGTGTGTTGTGATTTTTTCCATTTAGGTTTTGACCGTCGGATTTTTCGTGTGGTTCACGAAACCGACATTAGTTAAGGGCAAGACTAAGGCATAGATGTTTGTGGTTGTTTTATTTCTTTACATATTTGATATGTGTGGTTGTGATTCTCACGATGAAATAAAACAAGGGTTTTAATAATCGTTAATTATTGAAACAGTATTTTAAAAAGAAAACTGGCAAAAAGTTTTTCTCGTCAGAAACTTTTGAAATCCTTTTTAGAAAAATCTTAGATCAGTGTGCTACCCACCTAATGGTACACCTTTCCTGTTAAACGGTACTCGGGTGTCAGAAGTGACCAAACCTTGGGCATTCGGGTTCAAACCATTGCGGGGGAGGTGTGAAAGACTCTGCGATAATCGGGAGTCCTGTCCAGAGTTCACACTGTCTTAGGTGGTGCAATCTATTTTGGTGATAATCGGGAGTCCCGGCTCAAAAAGCACTAGAGGGACTAAACATGCACGGTTCTTGTAACCGATGTCCCGCGGATCTAGGAGTCGTGTCCAGGTTGAACACGATTGGTATAGGTTTACCTACCAGAAATAGCATTGTCCCGGTGGGAAGTGCCCAAACCTTGCATCGGGAAATGTGAAATATGGATTTTAGTCTAATAATTTATTTTAAAAAGGTAATAATTATTAGAAGTTATAATCAATACTGAATCGTTTTTTATCTTTTTCTTTTTCTGTAGATGTCTATTTTATCTGTTGTTCCGTTTTATTCACCAAAGGAATCTCTAAGCCTCATCGTTGGCAAGTGGAAGCTTTCAGGTCCAAACTTTGCTGATTGGAAGATGCATCTAAAGAATGTTTTGGATGCACAGAGAAAGCTTCACATCATAGAGACATTGCCTCCAGAACGACCAGGGGTAGATGCCCAGGATAGTGAGTATGATGCCTACTATCAGTATCTAGCTAACGAATCTGACGTTATGTCGATTCTCGTTCTAACAGCTTCATCCGAGTTTACGGATGATCTCCAGGAGAAGTCATCTTATGAGGTCGTTCAGGGACTGGAGCGTAAGTTCAAGTACAGTGAACGGATATGTCGTATCTTGCTGATGAAGGAAATTCTTTCAGCGAAAATGAAAGAAAACCAGCCAATTAGCGATCATCTCATTAACATGAGAAGACTGTTATGTTCTTGTTTGGTTCCTTGTCAGACTATTACCAGAGAAGGGTAATGTATGTCCTCGGTGATTTTGAGATGACTGTCGCGGGGTTGCACGAGATCCTTATGTGCATCAGCGATGAGTTGAATCCAAAGCAGCTAGAGTCAACAGTTGTGGACCCTATGCAGGAAGATGACTGGTTGGAAGAGCTTGGAGAAATTTGTTGCCCAGACTGTGGTAGCAAGGATTCATGCGAGCACTCACTCGACATAGATCAGCTGGACATTGGTTCGCCCAATGACTCAGGTATCTTTATGATAGATTGTCTTATTACTTCTTATGAATCATGGGTATTGGATACCGGATGTGGTCATCACATATGCAATCATTTGGAGGGATTCAAGAGAAGTAGGAAGCTAAGACAGGGAGATATGGACCTGCGGATAGGCGAAGGCTTCATGGTTGGTGCTGAAGTTGTAGGAACATATCGTCTTAGTTTGCCTTCGGGCATGGTCTTAGAACTAGAACCTTGTTATTATGTTCCTAGACTTATTAAAAATGTTATCTCGTTTGATTTGCTTATGGACTATGGATTTAATTATGTTTTGAATGAAAAGGTTATTTCATGTTTCAAAAATTATATTTTCTATTTTAAAGCTATTCCAGAAAATGGTCTATATACGCTAAATCTAGATAACAATGACATCTATCATATAAGTAAGAGATCCAAGAGTAACTTGAATCAGACTTACCTCTGGCATTGTCGTTTAGGACATATTAACGAGAAACGCATAGAGAAGCTCCGAGATGACGGAATTCTAGAGCCATTTGACTTGGAGTCATATGATATTTGCGAATCTTGACTGTTCGGTAAAATGACAAAACAACCTTTCAACAGTGAGAATGAAAGAGCGAATGAGCTACTAGGGATTATACACACAGATGTGTGTGGACCCTTTACTCCATAAGCTAGAGGAGGATACCGGTATTTCATAACTTTTACTGACGACTTCAGTAGGTTCGGTTATGTCTACCTCATGAGACTCAAATCTGAAAGTTTTGACAAGTTGAAACAGTTCCAGAATGAGTTACAAAATCAGATGGACAAGAAGATAAAGTTGCTTCGGTCGGACCGAGGTGGCGAATATCTGAGTCCGGAATTCGACGATCATTTGAAGGAATGTGGGATTGTTTCACAACTCACACCTCCGAATACACCTCAGATGAATGGTGTATCAGAAAGGAGGAATCGTACACTGCTTGACATGGTACGATCAATGATGAGTCGAAGTTCATTACCATTGTCGTTTTGGGGGCACGCACTCGAGACAGCGGCGTTCATGCTGAACCGGGTTCCGACCATATCGGTTGAAAAGACACTGTTTGAGATATGGACGGGGAAAAGCCCAAAATGTCTTTTCTCAAGGTTTGGGGATGTGAGGTGTATGTTAAGCGAACATTCACGGATAAACTCAATCCCAAATCAGACTAGTGTATCTTCGTGGGTTATCCCAAGGAAACCATAGGATACTATTTCTACAACCCAGATGAGAACTAAGTCTTTGTTGCTCGTAAAAGGGTGTTCTTGGAGGAGAAGTTTCTTAACTCAAAAACTCCAAGAAAAGAAATAGAGCTTCAAGAAATTGAAGAGGAAGAGATAACACCACCACCGATAATTGAACCTGTGGTTCAACAGAGTATTGTTGAATCTCAACCTGAGTCTGTGGTTGAGGAAGAAGTGCAAACACAAGACCTTCGCAGGTCTAGTAGGTCTCGTCATGAGCCAGATAGGTATATGAGATTCCTAGTTGCTCAAGACGAAGGGGATCTTTTAGAACCCACCAGCTACCAAGATGTTGTTTCAGATTTAGAATCTGAGAAATGGCTAGAAGCCATGAAGGCAGAGATGCAATCCATGTATGACAACCAAGTTTGGAAGTTAGTGGATTTGCCTCAACACAGCAAAGTTGTTGGGTGCAAATGGGTCTTCAAGAAGAAGACAAGCATGGATGGAAAGGTGCATACATTAAAAGCAAGACTAGTGGCAAAAGGTTTCACGCAAACTCATAGTGTTGACTATGATGAAACTTTTTCCCCAGTGACAATGCTTAAGACTATTAGGATTCTTATGGCCATATCAGCATATTTTGACTATGAAATATGGAAGATGGATGTCAAGACCGCCTTTCATAACGGGAAGTTGACTGAGGACGTATATATGATACAGTCGGATGGTTTTGCGGATCCAAATAATCCTAATAAAGTATGTAAGTTGCTTAAATCCATTTATGGACTAAAGCAAGCATCTAGGAGCTGGAACTTACACTTTGATGAGCGTATCAAAGAGTTTGGTTTTACCAAAAGTGAGTTCGAGTCATGTGTTTACACTAAATTCAGTGGGAGCGCTGTAACCTTCCTAGTCTTGTATGTGGACGACATACTGCTAATAGGAAACAACATACCAGTGTTACAAGGAGTAAAATCCTGGTTAGGTAAATGTTTCCAGATGAAGGAATTGGGAGAAGCTGCTTATATACTGGGTATAAAGATCTATAGGAATAGATCTAAGCTGCTTATCGGACTTAGTCAATGTACATATATTGACAAAGTTGTGAAAAGATTCAAGATGGATGAATCCAAGAAATGATTTATTCTTATGCAATCTGGCGTGATTTTGAGCAAGGCTCAATGTCCTGTGTCTAGTCAAGATCAGGACAAGATGAAATTGATACCATATGCCTTGGCAGTTGGTTCAATCATGTATGCCATGCTATGTACTAGGCCCGATGTTGCCTACTCTATCAGTGTCACGAGTAGATATCAGCAAAATCCTGGTGAAGCCCATTGGGTAGCTGTCAAGAATATTCTCAAGTACTTGAGAATGACAAAAGACATATTCCTAGTTTATGGAGGTTCGATGGATGAGCTCAGTGTAACTGGTTACACTGATGCCAGTTTCCACACCGATAGGGACGACTTTAGGTCGCAGTCAGGATTTGTCTTTACCTTAAACGGAGGAGCCATATCTTGGAAAAGTCAGAACAAGATACAATAGCAGATTCTACTACAAAAGCAGAGTATATTGCGGCAAGTGATGCGGCAATTGATGCTGTCTGGCTGAAGAATTTTATCAAGGATCTAAGAGTTGTTGCCAGTATCTCTAGACTGATCGATATATTCTGTGACAACTCAGGGGCTGTGGCGCAAGCTAAAGAGCCTAGAGATCTCAGCGGACGAGGCACGTACTCAGGAAATATCACCTCATCCGAGAGATCATTGGAAGAGATGATATTAGGTTGCAAAAGATACCGACAGACGACAACGTTGCTGACCCGTTGACAAAACCGCTAGCTAGGGCTAAGCATGAGAGACATTCAAGTTCTATAGGAATGCAGTACTTAGAACATAGCAGCTAGTTCATGTTTTTTGATTATTACTATAGATATAACTTGAGACTCTTATATTATGTATTTACATTTCATGGGATTGAAATATGAGGTATTTACGTAATTGTTTCCGGTTATCTATTTTTAGCATGTTTAACCTATCCATGACAAGTCAAGTAATGAATTGTCCAAATGCCCGTAGCTACTTAATGTAGTGGGAGCTACATTACGGAGGTAACGCTATTATGGATATTTGATGATTTATTCAGGGTTGAATAAAAGCACAAGGTTGTGACCAAATATTCATAGATATCTATCAGGGGATAGGTATTGGGAGTGATCCGCATCGAGTTTACTTCATGGAGCGTCATCGTGAGTAAACTTGCTAAGTTGTCCTTAGACCTGAGATATTTGGTTTGGGGGATGGTAACTTCTGTACTTTAGCGTGTTCTAACATCACGCCGTAACAGGGTAATCATAAGGGGCATGTCTAGGTGCAGCGGAAGCCATTTGCTCAGATTGTAAATTATCAAGATGGGATTTGCACCTCCTTTTTAGGAGATATATTTCTGGGCCCCTCGACGATTAAGACTACTGAAAATGTGTGGCCGACCTCGGTTAGAATGATAGGTTTCATTTGGTAAATCGTAACTGCAGAGTGTCAAGATCAGAGTCGAGAAAATCTGAGTATTTAGAATAAGATCCCCACTCCATGTCTTATAATCACATTACGGAATATCGCGATGCAAAAGGAAAATCTTAGATAATACAAAGGGTGGATTATATCTCTAGATATAAGAGATCTCATCGTCTAGTTAACCTAAGTGTCTGGCTGGGGACCTTCTTAGGTCAACGATGTACAAGAAGTGTTACTTATCTTGCACAAGTGGGAGTCTGTTAGATTATGTGCAGAGATAGATAACACGTGACATCGTGTCCAATGCTATGAGACACTAAAGGATCACACTGCTATACATCCAATTAGAACCAATTGGATTTTGCCAAGTTATATGTAAGAAATAATTAATTAGTTAATTAATTATTGAGATGGAAAATAATAATAGTTATTTATTATTTTAAAGGATGTAGGACCGGCTGGGGGACGGGGTTCTAAACTAAACTAAAACACCCTAATGCTAGGACTGATCTAGGATGAGAAATAGCGCGGAATTCTATTTCCCAAACCTCCTAAGGATACTATGATCTGCTTAGGTGTCCGGCACACAGAAACACACACAGAAAGAGTAGAAGAACAAACACACAGTACTCACACAGAGATGCCTAGGCTGCCCTTGGTTTTCGTATTTATCACTTAGATTTCGGTTTTCGAGGGCTAGTTTGCGTTCATCGAGGCTTAAGGTCGTAAAGGTCGAGTTTCATGGCTCACTATATACGAATATGCGAATTAAGCACTATTTATAGGCCCAGACTAGTCACTACGTGCGAAGTGCCAGTCACTACGCACGTAGTGACCTCAATTCGCACGAAATGGATGTGTTATTTAATCCATATTGATCAACATCCTCACCACGTGCGAAGTGGTACTCACTACGCACGTAGTGAGGTCATTTCGTGCGTGGTGAACCTGATCACCAAAGTGGTGATTTTTCCACGCAGACTTAAACTTCCAAACTCACACCAACACATGGTTAAGTACTTGTAAGCTTAAGATAATCACATAGAATCACTAAGAATATATAAACATGCAAACAATTAATCAAAACAAATTTGAATTAATATTTCATGTATATACTTTATTGATACGAACTAGGGATTCATAAAATATGCACCAACATACACCCCCTAAGACCTAGTTCTATCAATAACCATTTCACTAAGTAAACATTCACAAAGTAAAGTTCACTAAGCAAAAAATTCACACAGTAAATTTCATACAGAACAAACTCCCCCTAATCAAAACTTCAAGATCACTTATAGACATTTAAGCAAAACACATCAAAGTAAGATGAAGGAAATGTAAACAGAACAAACTCCCCCTAATCAAAACACTAAGAATGATTAAGAACGTACTAGAACTCTTTTTGTATTTTTCTAAACAGAAACGGGATAAAAATGCAAACATAAGAAATTATAAATAAAGAAAATAGACATACCAAAAGAAATAAGAAACACACCAAAAATCTTTTTGTATTTTTCTGATTATAAAGAAAATGAAAATGCAGAAGTAAACTATTAACAAATTAAATCCTAAAGAACAGAAATTAAAATACTAAGAAAATTGCAGGAATAAAATTACTGAAATTAAATCTTTTTGTGAGAAGGTTCCAAGATGGAATCAGTACCAGCACATCTATACTTAGTAGTCATTTATTTCAGAACCTTGGACATAAACATATTCTCTCAAACTCTGTCTGTCAACCTAACTTTCCTCAGATAATGACAGATTTTGTTTCAACATTTTCAGATTATCTAGACTGGATACACGGTTAAGACTGTCTATTTCAAAATCTCACAGTATTTTGATTCACTCAGTAGGTACACAACTTGATTACCCAACCACCATGCTTATGTGCTTTGTGATTTTGTCAACGCATTTTATGCTCTTTGACATGGAGGTCAATTTTTCACCTCTTCTAATAATTTTGTTGAGCTTTTGTCACTGCATTTTATGCTCTTTGACAATTCAACACTAATAGATCAATATAGCTTTTGTCACTGCATTTTATGCTCTTTGACAATTCAAACATTGATAGATCCTTGACATCTCAGATTGGGGTCAATTTTTCACCCTCTTTTACATTTTGCTCATTGTCATCTAAGCACATTTGGCATGGTAACAGGTGTGTGCAACAAACTAAGTCATTCTCAACTGTTATTGACTTATAGACTTGGAATATCTCGATAACTTAAATCTATGATTGATTTTCACATGCATAACCATTTATCAGTCTAGACTTTCCTTATATGTCTTACACACTATCTGTTTCTTATCTGATTCAATTAGATTTTCAGACAGTTTTCTCAAGAATATGTACATGCCTTCAGTCCTAATTTTACTAGACGTACTTTGTATTGAAAGCCAGTGTACCATCATTTTTCATTTGAGTTGGATCAACTTCTCATTTTTGTTTTTCTGATTTTTTTTTGTATTTTCTAAGTTTTCTGATTTTTTTGTATTTTCTAAGTTTTCTGATTTTTTTTGTATTTTCTAAGTTTTCTGAACTAACTATCTCCCCCTAAAATACTAAACAAACTAGAAACTAAGAAAATAGAAATGCAACGACACAGAAAATAAGCACAAAGAAAATAAAATGATAAAGACACACAGTCATAGAAACCTTAACCTGGACTATTTCAGTTGACACCCTTCACTTAGAAGAATGAGTTAGACAACATTAGGAACCCAAGCCCGGATGGTCATGGGTTTCCCGTCTTCTCCAACCACTGGAAGTTTCATCCATGTTCCAGTCTTGATGATCCTGTCACTTGATTCCTTGGACATTTGAACACACAGTTTGTTAGTCCACTTAGGAATCCTTTGATGCTGAACAGGAAGAGTTGAGTTTTGATGGTTTTTAAGAAACGTTTTATTTTCTTGCAAAATCTCAACATTCTTGTTACAGCTTTGATGTGTCTTCTGATCACACTTGTAACTGAGGTGACCAGGTCTCCTGCACACATAGCAGACCCTTTCTGGGTATTGCTTCACAGAGCCTTTCGTTACCTTTTGAGGCCGATACCCTAACCCTTGATGTTTGGGTAGTTGTTTGACCTCTTGGTATGGACGGGTATCAGGAGACTTAATGCCCTCATTTTCAAATTTCCGAAGTGCATCATGGATACGATGCATCAACGGACCTTGCACATAGGAACTGTCCAACAGTTCTCTAATGCCTGGTTCAGCCTTTTTGGTAACCTCTTGCTGAACCTCATTCTTCTGAGGCTTACCCACATCCTTATGTAACGTTAAATCCTCATTTGAGGTTGATGCAGAAGATTCATCAACCTTTGTGAGTAGTGGTTCAGCTTCAGAATGGACATCATCGTTCACCAGTTGATTTAACACTGGTGGTGGACATTTTGAATATACGTTTTTGTCCTTTTCTGAATCGGTACCTTGACCTCTCTGATCGATTATGTACTCAAAAAGATAAGAAGACGTGGAATAGCTTTTGAGTTTTTGACTCAGAGTCTCATAATCGACCTTTGAGGTAGCAAGGTCCCGTTTCAGCTTATCGATTTCGTTTATGTAAAACACGATAGCATCTTGTTTATTTAACAGAGCCACACCTAGTTCATTAACCTGTTTACCTAGACTTTCATTCTTTTCTTTTAATTGATTTTCTCTTCCTTTGATCAACAGGTTATTATCTAACTTAGATGTGAGATCTGAAATAGTAGACTTTAAGAACACTATCTGTTTTACATATTCATCACACGAACCACAAGGTAATCCAAAGGTACATACCTGATCCGCAGACGGTTGACCACAGCTGCACACCTTTTGATTTGACTCTTTGGCACGGACATTCACTGGTGTCTCTTCTGCAGCTGGTGTCGAGGCTGGTTCATCATCATTGCTGGCACCTGATTCTTCTTCACTTGAATAGCTTTCGGTCTCGGATGAAGAATCTTCGTTCAACACATGAACGTTCGCCAAGTTGATGTCAGCATCAGCATTCCCGAACTGTACAGACCAATCCACTCCCTCATCTCTTTGAACAACTGCCATAGCCTTAGTCGGTGTTGGAGTTGCTTCAGATTTTATGGTTGTGGAGGTAGATGATCTGCTGCCAGAACCAGTTTTGAATGGATACCTCGGTCCCGAATTCTTCGGCTTTTCACATTCACGCGCGAAGTGACCCTTTTCACCACAGTTATAGCAGGTCACAGCAGATTTATCAAAGCCGAGTTTGGTATCCTTGGTTGCTGATATTGACTTTCCCGTTCTTCGCTCATAAGCTTTTGCCCTTCTCACTAAGTTGGCATACGACCAGAGGATATCTTGTCTCTCCATCTCATCCTCGTCGATCTGGTCATAGTCCTCTTGAGTCATATGAGCATTACCAATCTTCCCCTTCAGTAGATCATCATAAGAGGAGACTAGTGCACTTAGCATGCCCATATGTGTCTTAACCTCATCTGTACTCCCATACTTGAAGTGTTCGACATTAAGTCCGGAGGAAGATGCAGTATAGGATGGCCCAGAGGATGAAGCATCAGAGGTAGATCTGCCCGATTCATTCACGTTGGTCACATAGGCAGACTGTAGGGGGGCATGTGACGAGGTGGACGACGAAACAGGTGTTCCGGAGTAGTAGAGTGAGGGGTTCTGTTGATAACTAGACATAGAATCCAGATTTAGTTCCTCCTGCTCCTGCTCCTTCAACTTGGTGATGAAGTCATTTAGGTCCATCCCGTCAAAACCGTTACCATTCTTCAGAATCATGATGAATGGCCTCCAACTCTTTGGCAAAGCTTTCGCCAAGATCTCTACTTGCTGCTTTTCTGGAACAGTGACACCCAGACTGTCCAGTTCACTAAGAAGGTGGTTGTATCTTGTAATAAGGGAAAGAATCTTCTCATCTCTTGTAGCCATGAAATGGTCTAATTCCTTCCTTAATTGACTTGCTTTTAGTTCCTTCAGAGCAGCGTTTCCCTCGTTCCTCTTCTCAAGGGCTCTCCATAGACTGTAAGAAGTTCGATATCTTCTAAACTGGTGGAAGATCTCGTTGGGAATCGCCTGAATTAGTTGAGCATAGGCCTTCTTTTCGGCATTGTAACTGGTCTGCTGTTCGACAGTCATCTTATCGTAAGGGGTTTCAATGTTTCCCTCCCCTTTCGGAACCATATACTCAACGTTCATGGCTCGTCGCAATCTACAGTCAACCCCATCTAGAAAGATTTCGAACCTGGGCTTCCACATAGGATAGTCCTCCATGGTTAGCAATTTCGGCACTTTGTTTATACTGCCCATTTCTGTTTCTAGTAGAAGGTTGTTTAAGGCAGTGGTTTGTTTAGAAGCCATTTAGATTGACTTTGAGAACCAAGGCAGCAAGCACACAGAGTAAAAAATTTTTTTGAGAGACCACACAGAAAGCACGGATTAAAGTTTGATTAGAAAGATCACACAGGACAGCACAGAAATGCACAACGCACGAAGACCGAAAAAAAAAATTTATACTATTTTTTTTTTTTTTTAAGAAAAAGAAGGTTCTAGACGCACACAGCAACTACGCACGCACCACAAGCACTTCGTGCGGACTGCGAGCACCACGCACGCAGTGAGGACACACCACGCACGGATTGGCGAACAGTCACTACGCACGCACGTATGGCAGTACGCGCGGACTGCAGGACCACTTCGCACGAGGCACACAGACAGCAATCGAAGGATCTAGAACACACAGACAGTTCGTGCGAACTGGTCCCACTACGCACGGAGTGGAAATCCACTTCGCACGGACGGAATTCAAGAAACTAATCGCTAAAATTTTGACCTTTTAAACGCAAAAGAGGCCTATTTCCGACCTATTTTCGGTTAAAATTGATGCAAGAGGGCACACACAGGCCTAAAGGAACACCTAGATCGACAAATCCTAAGGAAAAGTGATCAATCAAAGCACAAGGCTCTGATACCACTTTGTAGGACCGGCTGGGGGACGGGGTTCTAAACTAAACTAAAACACCTTAATGCTAGGACTGATCTAGGATGAGAAATAGCGCGGAATTCTATTTCCCAAACCTTCTAAGAATACTATGATCTGCTTAGGTGTCCGGCACACAGAAACACACACAGAAAGAGTAGAAGAACAAACACACAGTACTCACACAGAGATGCCTAGGCTGCCCTTGGTTTTCGTATTTATCACTTAGATTTCGGTTTTCGAGGGCTAGTTTGCGTTCATCGAGGCTTAAGGTCGTAAAGGTCGAGTTTCGTGGCTCACTATATACGAATATGCGAATTAAGCACTATTTATAGGCCCAGACTAGTCACTACGTGCGAAGTGCCAGTCACTACGCACGTAGTGACCTCAATTCGCACGAAATGGATGTGTTATTTAATCCATGTTGATCAACATCCTCACCACGTGCGAAGTGGTACTCACTACGCACGTAGTGAGGTCATTTCGTGCGTGGTGAACCTGATCACCAAAGTGGTGATTTTTCCACGCAGACTTAAACTTCCAAACTCACACCAACACATGGTTAAGTACTTGTAAGCTTAAGATAATCACATAGAATCACTAAGAATATATAAACATGCAAACAATTAATCAAAACACATTTGAATTAATATTTCATGTATATACTTTATTGATACGAACTGGGGATTCATAAAATATGCACCAACAAAGGAGAAATTAATATTTAGTTTAAATATTAATTGGACCAATTAATTAATAGTTATTAATTAATTAGAAAGGTCAAAGGGTATTTTCTGCAATTAGCTAATAGTTTAATTAAAGCTGGGCTTTAATTAAATGGGCTTTGGGCCTTAAAATGTCTGTTATATAAATAACCTTTTAAGACTAAAGAAATCATAAGTTACAATTGCAAGCCAAGAAAAATACCCTCTCCCCTCCCTCTCTCCTCACTTGCGTCGAACTCAACAACAACCCCAAGGGGGTTTCGGTTTTTGATCATCGACACACACACACACGCAGGCTTCGCGTGTTGAAGTTTGGTGAAATCCTCAGGCGGTCTAGCAGCCAGTTCGAGGTGGTGCAGTAGCGGTGTTCTACCTTTAGCTATCTGGATTAAAGTTTTTAAAACTATGGCTGAAAGGTATAACTTTTATCCTCTACTTGTAGTTAGTTTCTTGTACGAGTTAGATGAGATCACTGGAGGGGGTTTTAAGTTTTATTCCGCTGTGCATGTTGATATAATATGTTTTATACCCTACAAAAACCTTCACTTTCTTCATCTATTCTTCTTCTCTCAATTTTTATTTTTTACATACATAAAAAATGTCTTCTTCGTCGTGTGAATTGTCGGAGTATGTTGATCCGTCTTCTTCATCATCATCATTTTCATCATCTTCCAATGAATCTCGTATCGGCACGTTTCTTAATGTGCATGGCGGATTATTTCGTACAATGCTAACGAAGGCTATGAATAGGCTTATCGACGATTATGAAGAAAGCTAGCGTCGGTTAAGGAGACGGAAGGGACCGGATCAAGTTAGAGATCCTGAAGCTGCACACGGCTGATCTTTTGCAGATTATTTTTCGGAAAATAGCAACTATAGTGGCGAGATGTTTAGGAGACGTTTCAGCATGAGCAGACGACTATTCACACGGATAGTCGCGGATCTTGAGGAATGAGACGTTTTTTTGTACAAGGCTACGATGCTAGAGGTATGAAAGAGTTATTTCCTTTACAAAAGTGTAACTAGGAAATTCGGAAAATGGCGTATGTGATATTCGCTAACAGATTTGACGAGTACCTAAATATGGCGGAATCAACCGCACGGCTATGTGTACAAAACTTCTGCAAAAGTATCATCTCTTTGTATGGTAAGAGATATTTACGTAAACCTTCTTACCATTATATTCAACATTTATATGCCGCACATGACGCTAGATACAGGTTTTCGAGCACGTTAGGAATCATAGATTGTATGCATTGGGATTGGACAATTGCCAAAACGCATGGCGAGGGCAGTACATGAGAGGTGATCACAAACGGCCGACTATTATCCTAGAGGCAGTTGCATCACAGGATATTTGGATTTGACATGTTCTTCGGGTTGGCCGGTTCCAATAACGATATTAATATGCTAAACCAGTCACTGTTATTTAACGACATTTACAACTGGAGAGTACCGCAATGCCCGTTTCAAGTAAAAACATACAATACAAACACGAGTACTATCTTGTAGATGGAATAAACCCAGAATGGGCTACCTTCGTCAAAACATTCAGAACCCCTCTAGATCAAAGACTCTCGCGCAAGAAGCGGCAATGAAAGATGTGGAACGAGCTTTTGCTATGCTTAAACAACAGTGGCACGTTATACAAAGCCCTACAAGAATGTGGCACCCAAATAACATTAATCAAGCGGACGAGGTAAAAGACGTATATGACGCTAACATCCGAGAGGTCCGAAACACGGAAAGGCATCACAACCTTCTATCAGATTTAATCGAGCACATTAATCTGCTTCCATGACACAACAAAGATGATAACTAGTAGTTTTTTATTTTTTAATTTATTTATTTTTATTTATTTAATGTTCTTCGAAATTATGTAATGAAATTTATGAAATATTATTAACTATTTTATATTTTACTGTAATTGAAATAATTAAATTATTTAAATAATTTTATTAATTATTTTATATTAGTTAAAAAAAATAAAAAATAAAAAATTGAAAAGATAGAGGGTCGAATTGAGTCGTGTGAGGATTGTAGGGTTAGAAAGGGTTGGAGGTGAAGGATGATGTGGATGCTGATATGACAGTGTTTTTGGTTGGGTAACTTGGGTTGGATGCTGGTGGTCTAATCGTAATACTTGTACTTATCTACATCTTTTACCAAACTAAAATACTGCACTTATCTATAATTCTTAATTGTTATACGTAATTTAAAATATTTGTACTTAAAATTTGATAGTTATTTTATAATTTTGTTATTTTATCTTTGTGATGGGGATACATATTAATCTACGGGTTAAGTGCACCGAAATGTAATGAACTATCCCAATTTTAAAATTGTGTGTAACGAAATAAAAAAAAGTTCACAAAAGTACATCAAACTATCTGATATTTGCAATTTGTGTAATTTTGACATGCTTTGTAGGTAACTGCTGACGTGCCTGGTTACCTTATACTCGTTGGGCTCCACCTTCATACTTGCCGGACTTGGTAAACACTTCAACCGCTACCACCACCTTCATACTTTTCGGGCTTGGTAAAACAAAGGTGAGAAAATCCTAAAGTAACTCATCAGACCTATCTTAAATCAGACCTCAAATTGTTAAAAAATTTAGGGTTTTCATTTATCTGTTTTGTCAAAAAAGTTAGGGTTTTTATTGATTTGTTTTGTTGAAAAAGTTAGGGTTTTCATCGGTCTGAAAGAATTAGGGCTTTCCCAGATGTTTTAGATATAGTGGTTGTTGTATGGCGGTGGTGGCACTTGTGGTGGCGGTGGTTGAAAGTGGTAGCGGTTGTGGTGTTAATTTGCCCAGATGTTCTTCTTACTTTTGTTCACGTATAATAATAATAATAATAATAATAATAATAATAATAATAATAATAATAATAATAATAATAATAATAGTATTAGTAGTAGTAGTAGTAGTAGTAGTAGTAGTAGTAATAATAATAATAATAATAATAATATTAATAATAATAATAATAATAATAATAATAATAATAATAATAATAATAATAATAACAACAACTGATAATAATAATGATAATAATATAATAATGATAATAATTAGGGTTTACTTCATCAAGATGTATAAAACTATACCCTAATGTTAATGTGTATATCCACCTTTCGAAAATATTATTGTGTGTACCGAATTTTCAAATAAATGTGTTATTTTGTGTAGTAAACTTCCTATTATATGTACTAAACTTATACTTTTTTGTTTTTTTATGTAATCAAAATATGTACAATACCACAAAATTAAAAGTTCAATACACACAATATATAGCAGGATCGTCACGTGCTGACAAGGGGAAGGCTCTTGCATGACAGCTGCTTCCGTAAACATTTTGTAAACTTTGATTTTGTAAACAATTGTCTTAGTACCATAAGTCCTTTGTATAAACACGTATGGGATGATTAAAGTTAATTTTAAATGTTTTTGTATAGTAAGAAAATTGTAAAACATACAAAAAGTATAAGCAAATAATACCCCGTGTATAAATACATATATCGATAACAAATACCCTGTATATAAATATTATCACAAAATAAAACAAAAATCACGATAGAAACAAAAATAACAAAAAGATAATGTAATTGAAGTGATATGTTAGAAAACCAATTTCTAAATGATTCCCAAAATAAAAAAATATCATAAATTGGATAACGAAAATTCAATGTATTAATATTATTAAATTGGTCTACGTGTATACATAAATAACCACGAAAAAATGTATATATTAAATGATTGAATATATGTTTTGTTAAAATATTTTGGTCTTAACAATCAAATCAGCTAAAAATGAGAAACTTGGATAATATGTAAGGCTTTAGGTTCTTGACGTAGAAACAACTAATTTAAAGCATTAGAGAAATTAAAAAGATATGATTGTAATAAAAAATTCTAAAATAAAATGATGATATCGAAATCCTAATTTTTTTAATATATATTAAAGTTTGAAGTTAAAAATTAAAAACACTACGTTGCTATTAAATAATATTTCTTTAAAACTAAACCTGTATGAAGCATAAAATAAATGCGAACTCTTGACTTCTGCCTTAGAGGTCTAAATACTTTCAAGTTATATATGTTTAAAGTTGAGCTAAAAGCTGTATTTTTCTTTAAAAAATATAGTAAATGAGCAACCATGCATGCATGTCTCTATATTAATGTATCAGAAGTTAATATTTTGGTTTCTATATTTGTATGTCCTTCAAATATGTACAAATTTTAAGTATATATAAATAAAGGTTATAATGTCTTTATTTATTTTTAAATTTTGTCGTCAATTCTCTCCTTTTATTTTTTAAACGTTTACGAATAAGTTGTTGTTTTCTAAATATCAATTTTAAGGTGATATTATTTGTTAAAACTTAAATGTCTTTACAAAAATGTTTATTTAAATAATTTAGTATATACATCGATCTATATGTTAACACTTGTACTGATTGGATCAAATAAAAAAAATATAAATGGCTTTTGTCCTAGCGGCACCAAGGTTGAGGGTTCAAGTCATGTTAAGGACATATGGTGTAAATTAGGTGGGTGAGTGTGTTTGTCGGTTAAAAAAAATATAATGGTGTTGCTGGAGATGATATGGTTCCAAGCAATGGTTGACTTGGTGGTGGTTGAGATATATAGTCAGTGACAATGGAGTTGGATGTGACGATTGTGTTTTATGATCGTGTGGCGGTTATGACGACCGATGGTGGGGGCGGTGGGGGTAATGACACCGGCACTGACAGATCGAGGCTTGTGGTGGTGATATTGATGGTGACGGTGACAGTGGCGGTTAGTGGTAGACACACACATAGTTGAATCCGTTACTCTCAGTGTACTGAAAAACGGTTCATTACTTTGGTACGTAATGATTATATTTCACCTACTCAAGCATCACTAATCATTTTTATTCGTATTCCTATTCCTTACCCTCTAAAATCCACTCTAACCAAACACCTCTAAATTGTTAACATGATTTCTACTCGAGAAATGATATATCCTCCTCATTTTTGTTTCTATTTTCATTCTTTCTATTCAATATTTGACAAGTATAGTGCACTAATTCTTTTTCCTTATTCGTAGATTGATTTTGACACTTATTTAATTAATTAAGTAAATATAAAGATATATACAAACAAAAAGTAGATAAAAATAGAGTTAATTGTTCAAATGGTCCTTTAACTTAGAGGTTTCTGCCATTTTCGTCCTTTAACTTTAAAAGTGGTAAGAATCGTCCTTTAACTGTCATTTTCATGCCACTTTGGTCCTTTCTAACAGATGCCGTTAGTGATATCCGTTAAATCAGGGGTAACTTGGTCATTTTACTAGTTTTTCTTACTTTTTATTAACTAAAATAATATATAATCTATTATATATAAATATTATATAAATATATAAAGGACCAAAGTGTCATTTTACCTATTTTAACGGAGAAAATTAACAGAATTTGTTAGAAAGGACCAAAGTGGCATGAAAATGGCAGTTAAATGACGATTCTTACCACTTTTAAAGTTAAAGGACGAAAATGACAAAAACCCCTAAGTTAAAGGACCATTTGAACAATTAACTCATAAAAATATGATTTCTCTTTCTGTTAAATCTATATACTCTCAAAAAAATCACTAAGGGGGTTTGTTTCATTCGTTTGGGGGGATTTCAAGGGAATGGAAATTCAAATCCCCCCAAATGATATGTTTGTTTTGTAATTATGAAGAAGGAATCAAAATGATGGGAATGCTTGAAATCCCATGAATGAAGGATTTAAGAAATCCTCTCACCCCCCCTGGTATTTTGAAATCCCTCACTCATGGATTTACTCAGGCGACCGTCCGGCTAACATTCCGGCTAACCTTCTCCTTCATACCCGACAGAAACCCTAGTCCCGTCTTCTTCTTCTCCGTCAAACCCTAATCGCCGTCTTCGTCTTCTCCGTCGAACCCTCCGGCGACCCTCCGACTGTTCATCCGCCGTCCTTTCGTCGTTCCCTTCGCCAAAACCTAGCATTCGCAAACCTGTTCGTCATTCCCTTCATCGTCGAGCTTCGTCTGCAACACAAACCTAGCCGTCGCTCGTTCCCTTCGCAAACCCTAGCTTCGAAAATCTGTTTGTCGTTACCTTCGTTCGTCGACTGCGTCGCCCAGATCTGAACCCTAGCCGCCGTTCGTCGAAAACCCTAACCGCATTCGCCCATATCTGAACCCTAGCCGTCGTTCCTTCGTTCGTCGACTGCGTCGACCATATCTGAACCATATTCTGATCGAGAAGGGCGGCGGCGGTGGTGCGGCGGTTGGTGGTGCGGTGGTTGGTGGTGTGGTTGGTCGCTGTCGCCGGCTCCGACTGAAAACCTAATCGGTGGTCTTGGATGGTGGGAGGCAAGTGGTGGTGTTTAGTGGTGAAACAAACAAAGGTATGGGATTCAAAATCCCACCAAATGAATTCCCATGAAATGCAATTCCCCTTCTAAAATCCCAATCCCCCCAAAATCAAAGAATGAACCAAACACCCCTAAGGGGACAAAGAGGGCACTCGGGTTGCATTTAAATCATCTTTCAGAACCTCCTCTCACTCTCTCTCTCTCTCTCTCTCTCTCTCTCTCTATTTCTCTCACAGAGGCATAACAAACTCCGAATTTTCAAATCACGCGGTCAAATCACGCCCCTTTTCAAATCGAACGGTATACCATACGTCTTATTCTCTGTGTCTCTCTCTCTGACACACACACACGCATATTCAGACTCAATTAATACTTAGTGATAGTTATATGATCCGTAATACGGGTGAGCATGGTACTGTACCGGTACCGGTACCGGTTTTACCGAATACCGAATTTGATTTAAACACGGTACCGAATACCGTACCGAGTATTCATATACGGTACCGGTACCGGTACCGAGTACCTATTTTACCTAGTTTGTTTGGTACTAGTCCCGAATACCGAGTCTCGAATACCGATTTAGCAATATTTCAAGTACCGAATACCGGACCGAAAAATCTAATTCGGTACCGGTACCGGTTGAAGTACGGTCTCGGTACGGTTCGGTATTTCCGGTACTCATGCTCACCCCTAATCCGTATATATATGTATATACTAATATTTACCGCACACATAGACGAATGACGTCATTAACATATTCTTGTAATGCTTAATTTCTCTCTTCTGCATTAAGCTTACTCTGAGTGTGTATTAATGTGTTTTTGTGCGGGTTTTTACTGTTTGTTGTAAGCTCTACGAAGATCATTTAACCTTTTTCTTTTAATATTTGTTTTTCTCTCATTTTCTTCAATTCCTTGGGATCTTCAAGATGTTGAAGATCGGATCAGGAGCTCTTTGAACCCTATATATGTAGCTCCTCCTATATCTTCAACAAGGTACATGAATCTCTCTTGCAATTTCGTAACCCTAGTTAAGTAAGAATATATACATATGGAATGTATCTCAAAAATAAATCGATAACACTATCAATCATTTTCATGACACTGATTATGATTGTATATTTACTTTGATTTGCACTTGCAACGGTTGGGTATAGTTCTTGTTTTCGATCGAGATTTTTGACGAAACATCTAGGTTAAGCATAATACTAATTCCATTTTGGTTTAGATTTCCAAAATTTTGTGAATACGTCTGATCCTGCTGATCTACTTACTTTTTTTATAATATATTTTCGAAGAATATCGGATCTGGAAGGATCGGTTCATCAGCAGTTGAATGATCACATATAATATATATGTTCATGATCGATGTTGTAATTGCTCGTGTGTAAGCATGCAGCGTTTGTGTGTGTTCATCGATCATTGCAGAAATATATATTTTGTCATCGATCTTAATTCTGATAAGGTAAGCCAGCCAGCCCAATTGCAGGTATCGATATACATCCAGATTTAAATAAACAAATCCCGTTATTTGACTTGGAATTGTGTGTTTCAATACACGAAGAAATTAATTAAAGGCTTTAATTGCCATCACCTGCTTCTCAAAATCGGTAAACGAACCTTCGCTGAATGCGATGTGCGTAGTAATTATTCATTGATTATACAAATCTTGAATTTCTCGTGTACTATAATTTACATATATATATGCCTTCAATTGTCAACATGCTCACATGCTTTATTTTCGATCTAACTCGTTTTTTAGGGTTTCTTTTTTTTTTCTTTTCAGAAAAACCATTAATTTGTTTTTTCTGAAAAATATATCATATACGACTATGTGCAGTTTTGAAGAAGGAGATCGAAGATGTCTTCCTCAAATTCTCCTTGTGCAGCTTGCAAGTTTTTACGGCGTAAATGCACTCAGGAATGCGTATTTGCGCCGTATTTCCCACCGGACCAGCCTCAGAAATTCACCAATGTACACAAGGTCTTTGGGGCGAGCAACGTAGCCAAAATTCTTAACGAGCTTAGCACATCACAACGAGAGGATGCTGTTAATTCATTGGCCTACGAGGCTGACGCAAGGCTAAAGGATCCTGTTTATGGCTGCGTTGGCCTGATATCTGTTCTCCAGCACCGGTTAAAGCAAGTCCAGAGTGATTTACATAATGCCAAAATCGAACTGGCTAATTACATCGGTCCTTCTGCGATGTTACCCGTTTTGAATCAAGGGTTTATCCCTCAAATCCAGAATATGTCATCCTCATCGGTGCCTGTTATACCTTACAACATGCCGCCTATGTTGGGAATGGCCGCCGGACCCGGGAGTTACCGAGACTCTCAACATCATCAACAGATCCTTGAGGCACAACACCAGCAGCAGCAGCAGCAGCAGCAACTGGTGGCGGTTGTAAATTCTAGAGAACAACAAGATCTGATGAGAAACTATGAGCATCAGCAGCAGCAGCAACAGCCACCGCCACAGCAACAGGCGGCCGCGGATCTAGTAAGGTTTAGTGGCGGGTTTGATGCCACGGCGGGTTCTGGGCAGGTCACTGCTGGTGGTGGGTTCAGCCCTATGGTGGCTCCGGCAGCCATGACACCGTCTTTGGCGTTAAGTAGTTCCTATGTTAGTAATATTTATCAGATGCAACCGCCAGCTGACCATCAGGAACAACATAACCAACGACAGCACCACCTCCACCTCCAACAGCATCAGCTCTTGCTCCAGCAAGAAACTCAGCAACCACCGCCGGCAGCCCAGAGAAGCGCCACTGAGGAGGATCGGAGCATAGCTCCTTCGTGTTGATTTCGGTCACATGATGACCATCTTAAGCTATTCATCTTGAAATATTTTATTAAATTTTCTTTCCAGGTACGTACGTAGCAAAATTTTCTCTTAATTAATTTAATTGTTGGATTTAATTTCTTATATAATTATCAATGACAGAAACTGTCATTTTAGTTTCTGTTCTTCAACAACAGTTGTTACAAAATAAATATAATAGATATATATAAATATATATATGTAGAACAGTTGCTTTGATTTCAAGAGGTTAATGTAAATTATGAATATGGCAATATCAAAAGTACCAAATTACTTTTGATTAATATTTGAGGGAGTGATTTGAACGTGTTAAATTCTTTTGAAGAGAGTGACATTTAATTTGTATCAGCAAACAGAATAATATATAAAGGTTGTTTTATATATATTTAATGAATGAATAGATGAGGGGTAAGTGTTTATTGCTTGCAAATTAAGGAGAAAGTATAGAGGAAGAAGAAGTAGTTAAATAAGATTGATGGCCGGAGTTGAGAGAGAGGAATTATTGTCATTTTCTGTTGTAGACAAGTCACAATCACTAATCATAACTCGTACCTCTCCAACTTTAAGTGTCTATGCTGCTTCTTCTATTTCTATTCATTTTCTGGGAATGGTAGGATGGAAAGATAAACCAGCGTCTTTCCTTATTGGATTTAGTTGTAATTATTCAAGACAGAAGAAGAAGGTTGAAGAAGAAAAGATAATATATATGACTGGTGAGTGGGGTTTGTTTCATTTTTGGAAATAATTTGAGTCCACATCTTTCTTAATATATATGTTAGCAATGACTACTACTAGTCTCTCCCTACTTGCTTGCTTGTAATTATTTTTCTAACTTTAAGCTTTTTGCTAACATGATAAACATATTTTACGTATAAGATATGTATATCTCTTAAGAATAAGAATAGTTTTTTAAGAGCATGTCTTAACCTTCGGTGTCTACTACGGCTTTGCAGGACACACCACCTCACCACTACTCGACTTGGGTGAAAGATTGATGGGTTTTTTGGCCCCGCCACACTTCTTTTTTATATTTCTCTCTCTAACGTATACATGTTTTCAATTAATAAAAGAGGATTTTACTAAAATAAGCAACAATATTATCAAATTCTCTAAAATAAGCAAAGAACTACAAAATTGCAAAAATATGCCAAATTTTCGCTAATAACCAGATTTTCGCTAACCACTAAAAAAAAGACATGTGTTAATTTTTTTTTCTTATAAAAAGTCAAATTACGCTAATAGTGGTCAAATTTCGCTAATAAGAACATGAATTTCGCTAATGGTGGGTCACAATGACTGGTTGTCTTGAAATTCGTGCAGAGTACTTTTTTTTTAATTATTTACCTAAATAGGTATTTACAATTATTTAAATAAAATAAATATTACAAATTTTAAAAATACTACAAAATTAAAAAATATTACAAATTTTAAAAAATGAAAAAAAGTAGAAATAAATTTTTTTTTAAAATAACTATTAAATATTTGAGATTTTGTAAATAATCATATATATATATAAAATAAGATTTGTAAAAAACTACTACACTTAGAGTTTTTATAATTTTCAAAATTAATTTTATATATTTTTAAAGTTACTAGATATAACTTTTAAAAAAACTATTACACTTAGGATTGTACGGTTTATTGTACCACTTTCAGAAAAATTATTGTACCCGAATTTGACTAATACAGTAGCAAATTATATTATGTTCATTACAATTTGACTAATACAGCAGCAAAAAAATTGTAAAATAACTATTTTATAAAAATTTAAGATTTTTAAAAAAACTATTACACTTAGGATTTGTAAATAATTTATAATGTATTTTTTTAACTAACTAAATATAAAAAAATAAATTATAACAACATAAAATATGTAAGATTTGTAAATAAGATTTGTAAATAATCATTTAAAAAAATAAGATTTTTAAAAAAAAACTATTACACTTAGGATTTGTAAATAATTTAAAAACTATTTTTATATTTTTTTTAAGGAAAAGTTGACAACGACAACTCATCTTTATTGTACAGTTTATTGTACCGCTTTCAGAAAAATTACTATACCCAAATTTGACTAATACAGTAGCAAATTATATTATGTTCATTACCATCTCTATAAAAACATGAACCACATTTATACATTTATCACTTTCATCAAATTATCTAGTCAAAATTTTATCTTCTTCTCATCCTTAAAAAATGTCACCCTCTAGGTCAAACAAAACAATTTGTAGAAATTTAAGCGTAACACGTTGTACCAACGTTAATGATTTACCTGAAGAATTAAGAGTTCGTATAATCTCTCATCTTAAAACACGCGAGGCTATCTGGACGTCCGCAATATCTAGGGAGTTGGCGCATTCATGGAAAATGCTATCGGTTTTGAAGCTAAGTTCGTATGAACTTAGAAGACGACTTGTCACATTCGACAGGTTTGTCGAAGGAGCTCTAACTGCACGTGAGGGTGATATCTCTATTCACCCGAATAAGGTAGTATTTCATCGAGAAGGGGTTTGTAGTAAAAAAAATTTAACAAAGGTATTTGATTATGTGATTTCTCACAACGTTACTGAGTTTGAAGTGTCAATTAAACGCTACAAAAAAAACAAACCCTGGCCTGTTACTTTAAACAAAATAGCTCAATCGCTTTCAACTCTTAAATTACAAAGTGATTATGAAATTAAATGTATTTTTCTAGGCCCAACATCGGGACCATTTAGAAATCTTAAAAATCTGTTTATACAAAAAGGTAGTATTGACAATACTGATCCTTTTAGTGGATTTCCGTTTTTAGAAAAACTTAAATTAGTTAGGTGTAATATAAACACACCAGATAATATTTTAAACATAAATTCCGTTAATATATTAAAAATATCAATAACTTCATGGTTGTCTTTAAATTGTTGCAAGCTCAACACTCCTAAACTTCAAACTTTGGAGTTTGGGTTTTCTAACTTTCCAATTCTACAAAAGGAAGGTGTTGGATTTCCTCTTCTTGAGACGGTGGTTGTTAATCATAGCACATTAGTCGAGGAAATAACGGATTTTAATGATCTGATAAAGATTTTCAGAATTATTTCTAACGTGAAAACGTTATCGATTAATAAGCCTGTGGTGGGTCTACTGAGCAAATTTCTTGTTGAGCTGCGTAAAGCAGATTTGAAATGGCCACAGGTGGAATGCTTGAAGATAGATCTTTCAGAATATTATAGTAGGATTTTGTTGCTGCCACAAACTGTTGAACTACTTTTGCTGCGAAATACGAAAAATGTGCAGTCAATAACCATTCATCCATTGTGTGGTAGATGTAGAATTCGTTGTACCTGTATCTTTGGTCAATAATAACCCATGGCCATTACAGTCACTTTTATAATCAATGTTGTTAATGTATTGTTTCGTTTGTTTAACATTTGATTTAAGTTTTAGTTGATTTAAAATTAATAAATGTTTTTCATCATCATTAAATACAAACCACATCAAATCATTCTATAATATGATCAAAGAAAGTAGTAGCCATCCGAGTACGAAGTTTTGGAATTTCTTCACGAGCAGCTGCATGGACATCACTATCTGATAGCCTAAACCCCGATATCAATAACTCTATGAACCAACATACAAACACACCGCAGTCCTTGCCATTATCCTGCTGCGGTATGTTCTTGGCTACGCCCCAACATATTCCCTGATTAGGTGCTCGGCTTTCATGCTTATCATACCATTTTAGCGTATCAAGCATTTCATGTACATACGTACTAACAACTCGCACAAAGTCTGTCACCAAATTTTCGTCAAACAAATCCGTGTAACTGTATAAATAAAACACAAGTGTTACATAACAAGGTACACTTATGAAAAACTTTCAAAATTAACCGAACATTTTACAAATGTATACCTGTCGTAGTATGTAAGTTGCCATCTATTGATATTGAGCACGAACAACACCCAATGAAATTGTCTAATGTTCACCGGGAAATATATCTACAACAATTGACGAAAATTTAACTTATTTTTATTCCATTACCTTATATAAAAGCGCAATTCCACGCGTGTATGACCAGATCAACGACCCCCATGGGAAGGCGTTCCACGCGTTCCAGTCCTCCAGCAGATGTATAACGCCAATATGGGCGAAAACGTCGTTGTGGTACCCCAAAATACCGAGGTATAACAACACTAGTAAAGCTACCCGCGCCTTATCATCATCCCGTAGGTTCCCAAACTCGTTCGCATTCTCCCACAAAGCACGCACGTGGTGCACGTATAACCCGCTAAAAATCATTTCCGGGAAAACACGCCTCATAAAGGGTGTATCGGGGGTATGCTCCATAAAGTTTACGACCCCGAATTGAAGTCCTGTCAAAAGACAAAACTCTCGCCGCCCAAAAGTAATGTGGTGCCCACGCACATTGAAAATTAATGTTTCCATATCGTTTCTCTCGTTTACAATCTGTGTACATAACAGAGCGTGTATGACAATAGGATCGTTCTTGGGCCCCTTAACATTGAGAAACGGCTCGAAACAAGTCTGACGGAATAAATTTAAACTTTCAGGCCTTTGGCTTAGGCGTTGTTTGATTTCTCCACACACACTTAACTTGTTCCGACAAGTTAGGTTTGCTTTGTAGATTTCCTACAAAATAATGAGTTTATATGATTTTTATTACATGTCTTTGATATATGACTAAAATTTCAAAACCCTTAGTAATATTAGATTAACATGTGTATTATCTAAATAATTTTAAACGTTTATAACTATTTCACGTCTACATACATTTTTATAAACTTAAAAATTTTATTAATATTTAAACTTTTGTATCATGTCTAAATATATTTACAATAACTTAGTGCATAAATTTTTAAATATATTCTTTTTTAATCACGTTAAAATGTACTCTTATAGTTTTAACAAAAATCGTGTACCCTCAAGTCGATTTTGTTCAAAATATTAATTGGTTTTTTAATTAAATAGTATTATTTAAAGTTATTTTAATTAAAGATATTTATTTTTTTCAAATTATTAATTGTTTATACGTTAGTATTATTATTTAATAATTAAGTTTTACTTGATACTTATTTTTTTTTTAAACATTCAAGTGTGGCTAGATTTTTGAAAATTGATTTTGTTTAAAGATTTATGTGGAACTCGATTAAAAAATTGATTGTGTTTAACTTTATAATTTTTTTAATCTTTCTATTATCTTTCTATAACTAATAAGGATTTCTATTATCTTTCATTTCAAAATTTGATTTTATAATTTTATATTAATCTTGCTATTATTTTTATATAATTTATAAGGAATGCTTACTTTTTTTATAGTTTATTTCTATCATATTTTGTATAGAATATAAGTTTATAAATATATTTTTTATGTAAAACAATAAACAAACATTAAATTTCATGTGATCTTACAAATTATACCTTCACTTAATCATAATAATATATTTTAAAAATGCATGTCAAAAAAACTATTTAGTACGTGTTAAATATACTAAAAGAGTGTTTAAAGCAACAATTATCATCATACTTAACAATAATATTATTTTTAACTAATATAATCAAGAGATGATATGAAATATCACTTATTTAAACCATAAAAAGTTAACAATTTTATAAATATATTATACATTATATCACTAAATATACATTATCTAAAAACATGTTAAACATACATAAAATATCACTACACTTCATGTCAACAAAATACATATTAATAAATGTTACACAATGTACCATATACACATAAAACTCATAATATACATGATGTAAAAAATTAATTTATAAATTAGAAAGTTTACCATTCTTTTTTACTACTTTGATAATCTCGCCGGAAATTAGTTTTCGCCGGAATACTTGTTCGCCGGAGGTGGTGGATGGTCGCCGGTCTTCTTTTCCGTCATAAATATTTGTCACCCGAGGAGTTCGCCGGAGGTGGTGGCTGGTCGCCGGAGGTGGTGGTTGTTCGCCGGAGGAGGTGGCGGTTCGCCGGAGGAGTTGGCCGGAGGTGGTGACTGGTCGCCGGAAAATGTCGCCGGAGGTGGTCGCCGGAATTTGTGGTCCTTGAGAGAGAAATGTTACAACTTATTTATCCCACATTTTTACAAATCTATCTATTATATAATATTTATCTACCTACTTAATAAATAATATTTAATACTACTTTTTACATTTTTCAATAAACTTCTTTTCCCAATAATTTTCTCTTCCCAATAAAACTTCTTCCCAATAAATCATCTTCCCAATGACATGACTACACATAATAGATTTGACTATTTACAAGAAAATTAAAAAAAAAATCGGATTAAAAAAATATATATATTCATTATCGAATTTCATGAATTTAATTAACGAATTTCTAAAAAAAAAAAAAAAAATTTGCCACGTGTCCGTATCTGGTTCATTAGCGAAAATGTAATGTTATTAGCGAAAAATTGGCCTTTTATTAGCGAAAATATTGGTTTTTAAAAAAATATATATATAAAAATTACACGTGTCGCAAGCATATTCATTAGCGATTTTGACTTCTTTATTAGCGAAAATTGACTTCTTTATTAGCGAAAATCTGGAATATTTTCTAAATTTCGGTTTTGTATGCTTATTTTTGCTTTTGCTTATTTAATTTTGCTTATTTTGGTAATTAACTTTTAATAAAATACTAGTAATAATGAGACTTTTGATTTAGGGCAATATTATGTCTCTTTTTAATGGCGGCTCATGTGAACGTAATTTACAATTAGGTAAATATTTAAATTACCAAAATACTCCTAATAATGAGTCATTAATGGTGTTAAAAACAATTCTCGCTATTTTCATACGAAAGACAGTTGTCGTTTAAACTTTTGCTTATATATATCTTAAGAATGTTTTTTTATAAGAGCATGTGTTATACCTTGGGTGTCTACTATGACTCTGCCGGATACACCACCTCGATCACTAGTCACTACAACTCGACTTAGTGAAAGGTGGATCACGGTCACATTGCTTCTTTTTTCTCTTTCTATATCTCTCTTTCACATATAGATTTTTATTTAAAATAATATGAGTAACACAAGACTTTTAATTTAAGTGTAGTTTTATATATGTCTCTTTTTAACTTGTAAAATATCATATATATATATATATATATATATATATATATATACACATAGAGAGAGAGAGAGAAAGTGTTGAGTGTGCACACAATAAATACAAATAAGAAATTAATTTAATAAGTGTGGGGACACAGAGTTTTGACTTTAAAAGGGCATCAGCTAAAAGTATCAGCTGATCCATTTTGAGAGAAAATGAGTGTCAGCAAATGAATATACTTAGCTGAGCTGTTAGTCCTTAGCTGATGGTTGATCAGCTGAGGTATTGCATCAGCTGATGGTTATCAGCTAACATAATTCCTTTAGCTGATACATAATCAGTAAGACATAAAAAAAACTTAGATAAGTACTTCATTTCACACACAAACATAATTACTTTCTCACACTAAATTAACTACCTAGGAAAGAATATTTTACAAATTTAATTTGCCAAGTTTGGATATTAGGAAGTTGAACCGAGACTCATCTAAAGGTTTTGTAAAAAGATCAGCTAATTGAAAATCAGTGCTTATGTAGTGCATTGATACTTTTTTTTCTGCACATTATCTCTTAAAAAGTGATGTCTGATTTCAATGTGCTTAGTTTTACAGTGCAAGATATGCTTCAACAACAACTATGGTGTTGATAAAAGTACAAGCATGGAAAGAGGAGTTTACTCTCCCAAGACATAAAGGTAGTACTTTAATAATATAATAATAGATAGTGGGATTTGACTTTACCGAATAGTACATTCACTTTACACATTTTTTGTATAAAGTGAACTTACTTTTCACCCACTAACTTTATCTATTATAATATAATAAATCAATACATTTGTCGCCTTCTCCACTCCATCAACCCGGACACCACCTTGCTTATATATACTCATGCATGGAAACATGCTAAGTATGCGAATAGATAGAGTTGAACATTGAAATCTCATTTGTTTATAATTTAGAAGAGTTAACATTTTACTTTCAGTGTAACAAACTTGTTCATGTGTTAAACATCTTAGACATAAGTTGATTAGCTTAGTCTATGTGTTAGACAAATTTAGTTGCCACCTTTTATTTAACTTAGATTTTCCGCATCTATTTCATGTAATTCTTGATTTACATTAATAAGAATTATATAAAAGTAAACCGTGTGTTTCTTAAATTTAAATAGCTAAAATTTGTATTCAAACCCCTCCCCCACTTCTACAAACATTTGTTGTTTTAGTATCCATTCGGGATCAACATATATATATATAGTAAAAAGAGTAAGGAGTAATTAGAGACAGACACGTGACATATTATATATATATATATATATATATATATATATATATATATATATATATAGTAAAAAAGTAAGGAGTAATTAGAGACTGACACGTGACATATGTGATAAAAGGTTAATTTAGGAACCTTCATAAATATAAATTTATCTCTCTCTCCATATACCCTACTACCCACGTTCCCCATATATCAGAGTCTCTAAATCATGTTTCCTTACCCTCACGTAAACCTTAATCAGCATCGCAACCGTCATGCATTCTCCGTCGCATGTGTGCATCCTCCGCCGGCAGCAGCAAGACAGAACAACTGTTGTCTTTGTCGTCTCCCCATCTCAAGTCCCGGACGGATTTCCATCTCCGCTGAGTCTCGAACGGATCACCATCGATGGGTTGAATTTTCGCCTTACTGATGAGGGCTTCGGTGCCGCTGTTCGCCACCGGTTCCTTCGCGTTTGCTCATTCGTCGTTTCTATTTGAGTGTATCCCCTTGTGATTTCCACGAATGAAACCTACATGTGAAGTGAAATCAGCGTCGTTGTATTCCGCAGAAAAACACCACTATTGTCTCTCTTCCCCAGTCGCCGTATACCGCCGTAAAAGAATTCACCATTTTACTTCGGTGAGTTAAGGGGATGTTTGACTGATTTTTGTACTAGATTTTCCAACGTTGCTAGAATATTTAATGTCAAGAATTAGTTTGTTGTTTTGTTTGTGCAACAAAAATAAGCCTGCATCATCAATATTCACAAAGAATCATTGTATTATGTATTAGGAAATCATTGTAATAAATTTTGTATGTGCATTTCTCAGTTTAAGTTTTGGTTCATTTTGATTTTATAGTTCATTAATATTTTTTTTTGCATAAAAAATTAGTTGTTGATCAGGTATGGTTAACATTGTGCATCAAGATCTGATTACAATTATGAATCAACATTAGTCAAATTTTGAATATTAACTTTGTGCATCAAGATCTGGTTACAGTTATGAATCAAAATTAGTCAGATTTTGGATTTTGATATAAAATTTTAAAACATGAATTAAATTAGTGGCTTTAATGACTGTTATACCCTTCTGAAAATATTTTCTTATTAAAAAAATGATAAAGATCTTGATTTTTAGCATTCTTTTAGATCTAATGGTTTATATTTCTTGTTACTTTTTGTAGCTTATTTTTCTTTTTACCATATCCCTCCTATATATATATATATATATATATATATATATATATATATATATAATTAGGCAAAAGTTCAAACGAGAACTGTTTTACGTACGAGAACTGCGAGAACCAATCTGAGCCGTCCAATTTCTCGTCATTTAATGTCGTCACTCATCCATGAATTCCTCATACGCATTCTGCCACACTTGATCCCGCCCACGCTCTACATCCATGAGTTCCACTTATCAAATCAACGGCTAAGATTGGTTCTCGCAGTTCTCCTACGAAAAACAGTTCTCGTTTGAACCCTCCTTATATAATTATGTGTGTGTGTGTATATATATATAGTATATATTTATGTATGTGTGTCAACGAACCTTAGGATATTAGTGATAGATACATGATGAGGTTTTCCCTAGATAGATGTTACATGGCTTTTGCTTTACTTGTACATGACATATAGCTAGGTAGGTGTTACTTAACTAGTTGTTTGGTGGGGTAACAGTATCCCTTACGTAAAAGCAATACTCTCCTCACCTTCTATATATATACTCTTTCCATTTACTTCTGCTTAATTATTAATTAGTTCACAAAACTCTATGGCTAGGGACGTATACTATGAAACAATATTAATATTATTATATTAAGTATTTAAGTGTTTTGTCTTAATATTATAACTTTAAGTAATTTGAAATTACTAGTTTACTATTAATATTAAATTATATAGAAACTTTTAAATAAAGTAACTATTTAGTAAAGTTAATGATTATCTTATATACATAATATTCAAAAAAATCAAATCAATGTAAATTAAGTTAATAATTAAAAAACTAATAATTAAATCTTTCATATTAAAATAAAGTGTCAATTTTAGATAGACTCACGCTCTATTATGGATCAAATGGTTCTCAACTGAACTTTATATATATACACTAAACATTATATTTTCAAAATTATAAAAGAAAAACTAAAAAGACTTATGTATAATTGTTTGAGTTATTGTTGAGAATTTTCAAAATAAAGTGTCAATTTTAGGGTTGAGTCTTTTAAAAATAAGAGAAATGGTATAAGGTAGTGTTTCTGTCCGCTAAAAGTTGCAATTAGAAAACTGCAGTCACAATGGTTTGTCACTAAAGGGTGGCGGTTACTGAAATGCAGTCACAGATTCTTTAGGGACGAATTTTTACTGTCAGTAAAAGTTACGGTTATTTAACCGTCACGTCCCATTTGCCTATAAATACAGTAACGAATATGGAGTTTTTGCGACGTAAAACTTATTTTTCTTGCCCTATATCCTTCTCTCTTTGCACGTACTAGGGTAATTGTGTTGCTATGGAAACACAATTTTCTAGTGATTTGAAACACTTGAATAACTCAATAGTTCACCCGCTTCCTTCACCACTTCGTGTAGTGTTGAAAGGGATTCTACATACGTTGCTTCATTGTATCTTGGGAGGCAATTCGCCGGTATAACCCAAAGCACGCAACTTTAGTTGGTGGGGGCGAAATTGCTGTAAAAAAAGAGATTACTCGCCTTGAAGTGAAAATTAGTAGAAATTACTAAACCATTATTTTATTACCCTTTAAATAACCATCTTAAAGCAATTTTTTCGATTCAAGAAATGGCGTCCAAGAATTTGCAACAAATGTCATGTGACATTGTGAAGTTGGAACGATTTGATGGTGGGGGATTCAAACGTTGGCAAAAGAAGATGCAATTTCACTTAGCAACACTCAACTTCTCTTATGTACTTACCAAGTCATACCCGATGGCTAACGATGATGAGACTATGGAGGCGGCCCGTGATCGTCTCAAATTCGAAAATGATGATTTCATATGTTGCGGTCATATCTTAAATGTTATGTCGGATCCATTATCTGATGTCTATCAAAACATCACTACGACAAAAGAACTATGGAATGCCCTTGAGCAAAAGTACTTCACGGAAGACGCTACAAGTAAGAAATTTATCGTTTCTAAATTTAATTCTTATAAAATGGTAGACTCGCGTCCTATTATGGATCAAATGTATGAACTTGAGCATATTTTAAGCATGTTCACACAACACGATATCCATATGGATGAATCAATCTAAGTGGCATCTATTAATGACAAACTCCCTGCCTCATGAAAAAATGTTAAGAAAAAACTTAAACATCGAAAGAACGATATGTCCTTAAAAGAACTTGGGAAAAATCTACTCGTTGAAGAACAATATCGGTTAGAAAATAAATCCAATAAAGATGCTTTAAAGGTTCATGTTTTTTAGGAAAGGGAGAATCCTCCAAGTTTGGTAATAAAATAAAACATCAAGATGACAAGGGAAAGAAAAATTCCAAGAAAACGCGGAAGAACGTAACTTGTTACTATATTAACAAGCCTGACTATATCAAGCGGCAATGTCACAAATTAAAGAAAAAAATGAAGAAAAGTGTTGATGACAACGGCAAGAACAACCCAAAAGACGCCAACTTTGTTGCAGTGATATCAAAGGCCTTTACACTCGATGAAGATCCAAATCTTGATGGGTCGATTTTAGAGCGACTCGACATGTATGCAACGACAAAAGTATGTTTAAAACATACAAGTCCTCAAACTCTGTGCTATATAGGAAACTCTTCAACTGCACAAGTTCAAGGACAAGGAAAATAGATTTAGTATTTACTTGTGGGAACACTCTAACCCTCAACAATGTTCTGCATGTACGAGATGTACGAAAAAACTTGGTTTCTGGTGCAATTCTAAACAAGTTTGGTTTCAAACTTGTTTTTGAATCGGACAAATTCATTCTTACAAAAGGTGAAAAATTTGTTGGCAAAGGCTATCTATCGGAAGTAATGTTCAAACTTAATGTCAATGAAGTAGTCAATACTAGTGTGAAAGATGTCATGATGACTAATGTAATTGATGCCGATGTGCCTATTGTAAAACTGAATGATGATTTTTATAAAATATCTACCAGTTCTGCTTACTTTGATTCTTACTTTGGCATGCTATTTACACTTTAAACGTATGAAAAATATGGCAAAAACAAACCTAATCCCTAATATATATGATACAAAGCTTAAATACAAGACAACCTTTCCCTTAAGTTCAAAGATCTTAAAAAATTCTTGAACTAGTGCATAGTGATGTATGTGATCTACATGCTACACCTTCTCTTGGTGGTAAAAAGTACTTTGCTACTTTTATTGATGATTTTTCTCGATATTGTTATGTATATCTTTTACATTCAAAGATTCCTTAGAAAATTTAAGATCCACATAAATGAAGAAGAAAATAAATGTGAAAGAAAAATTAAAAGTCTACGGACTGATAGGGGTGGTGTATACCATAACCCACGATTATTTGAATCTACCGGTATTGTTCACCAAGTTACAACTCCGTATACACCATAACAAAACGTATTGCGCAAAGAAATGTTTGTACTTTGATGGATATGGTTAATTTCCATGATGTCATATTTCATTAAGTTCTGGATTTTCGGGGGAAGCATTGCTTAGTTCTTGTTACATATTTAATAGATTACCGAGCAAAAGAAGTCAAAAGACTTCTTATAAGCTATAGAATCAAAGGACCCCAAGACTAGATTATTTGAAGATTTTGGGGATGTAGGGCAATTGTCCGACTTCTTGAATCTAATAAAAGGAAATTAGAGACAAAGGTATTGAATGCATATTTTTAAGATATGCCTAAAGTAGCAAAGCGTATAGATTCATGGTGGTAGAACCAAATGATCAAATTTTCATAAATACGATCATTGAATCTAGGGATGCTCGTTTTGACGAACAAAGGTTCAAAACTATTTCTACGACACACAATGTTTCAAAAGAAGTTGTATCTACAAAAGTTCATTTACAAGTTGATGAAAGGGAAAATGATAACTCTTCCCAGAATCATCAGGTTAAACCTAGAAGAAGTATTCGTCAACGAAGGCCAAGATCCTTTGGACCCGATTTTGAAATGTATCTAGTTAAAGGGGATAGAAATAATTTTGGTAAGGAGTATCTAATTATTTATACTCGAAAGCAATGAAATCTCAAGATGCTTCTTTTTAGAAAGAAGCCATCAATGATGAAATGGATTCTAACTTAGGAAATAGTACATGGATTTTGGTAGATTTACCCCTGGTTCTAAAGCCATCAAGAACAAGTGGATTTTCAAAAGAAAATTAAGACTTGATGGAACTATTGAGAAATTCAAGGCACACTTGGTAGCTAAAAGTTGTACATAAAATAAGGACTGGATTATTTTGATACATACGGTCCTGTGGCACGTACCTCAACCATTAGAGTTTTGATTACTCTTGCTTCCATTAACAAACTTGTAATTCAGAAAATGGATGAATAAACAACCTTTTCGAATGGTGAATTAGAGGAAGAAGTTTAAATGGAACAACTCGAAGGTTTCATAGTCAAAGGACAAAAAAACAAAGTATGGGTTGTTTGTTTGCTGCTTAATGGAACCATTGAACGTTGAATGCTGAACCGTTCATCATTAAACATGTTCGATTATTGCCTCTGAATGAAGACTTTGCTGAATGAATCAGAATAATGTTACTGAATCATTCTACCTTTAAGTGCATTCTAAATCATTAAGCACTAATATTTTACCCTAATACTCCTTCTTTCACTTGTTTTCTTGTTAAACAATCATATCTTATAATATAATATATCACTATTAAGGTTATAATGGTAATTTACATCATTCAGATTGTTCATTCAGAACCCTTATCAAACAACATGTCACATTCTGAGGCGGATTCATTCAGAACCTTTAAATTATTCAGACAACATAATCATTCAATGCTTAATCATTCAATGCTTAATCATTATATGGCCTTAAACAGGCTCTAAAGCAATGACATCAAAAATTTGACCAAGTGATCTTATCTAATGGTTTTAAAATTAATGACTATGACAAGTGTGTTTATAGTCGAATTATAAATGGTGGAGGGGCAATCATTTGCTTATATGTAGATGATATGTTAATATTTAGAACCGACTTGGAACAAGTGCATATGACAGAGAAACTTCTATCCGATAATTTTGATATGAAAGATTTAGGAGAAGCAGAGATCATATTAGGCATCAAAATCCTAAGAAATAAGCACAAACTTATGTTAACTTGGTCTTATTATATTGAGAAAATTTTGAAACGTTTTAATAAGTTTGATTGCATGCCTGTTAGCACTCCATTTGAAGTTGGTTCCAAATTAACTGTCAATAATGGGAGAATTTTATCTCAAAATGAATATGCAAAAGTCATAGGTAGTCTTATGTATGCAATGACATGTACTAGACATGATATAGCTTATGCCGTATGAAGATTAAGTAGACACACTAGAAAACCTGGTAAGAAACATTGGAATGTTATAAACCGAGTGTTCAGATACTTGAAGAAAACCATGGATTATGGTTTGGAATACAATCGAGATCCATCAGAAAATTATACTGATGCAAGTTGGATAAATGATCAAGAAGACTATGCATCCACAAGTGGATGGATATTCACTCTTGGTGGGGGTGCAGTATTGTGGATCAAAGAAACAGAGTTGTTTAACAAACTCTACAATGGCAACTGAGTATGTAGCATTAGCTTCTTGCTGTAAAGAAGCAGAATGGCTAAAGGGGTTTACTAATTAACGTACCTTTATGCCCAAATCCAATGCCACCACTATACACTGTGATAGTCAATCTATACTACAAAGAGCTTACAATCAAGTGTATAATGGTAAGTCCAGACATATTGGACTTCGACATAGACAAGTCAGTCGATTAGTAAATGATGGTGTGATCATCGTTAGTTTCTTACGATCTAGTAAGAATTTAGCAGATCCTTTCACAAAAGGATTATCAAGAAAACCGATTAAAAGTTTTTCAAGAGGGATGGGACTTAAGCCCACATATAAGTAGTCACCTATAATGGAACCTTGCCTTGATTCTTGGTAATTCACCAAGTCTCAGGATCAAGTTAAAGTACATCAATCGAATGTGACTAAAATTCTGCAACTTATATTATCCATCCCAGGGTCAGCAGAACTTGACCGTAATGTTAAAGAGGTTGAAGATTATTCTTAATGGAATTTTCAGCCACATTTGTGTTGAAGTGTTTTTATTACGGGACACTTTTGATAATGTCCACCTATCTGAATGTGGAAGTGAGGCCGCTTTCTATGAGCTAAAGGGCTTGGCTCCAAGACATTATGATAAACCAATATATAGACCCAAGACCGGTTTAACGGGTCGGCATCCCGTGGATGAATGAATGAGAGGAAGGATATGCGTGAGACGTTTCCGTTTGATATATAAAGGAAGATGGTTGAATGACTATGGTTCAACCATTCTTATCCTAGTCTTACTTGAGCGTTTTCACTACGTAAAGGTTCAAGGTGCAAGATTCCACCTTTACTTATGCATAACACCCCGATTATGGTCCTATTTAAAGTAGAGTTTTCAAAAAGTTTAAGTCCATTTTTAAAATGGTGGAGGATTGTTGGGAGTTTTTAAAATAAAGTGTCAATTTTAGGGTTAAATTTTTAGGAAATAAGAAAAAGGGTATAAGGTAGTGTTTCTGTTGATAAAAGTTGCAATTAGAAAACTGCACTCAAAGGTTCATTAGCGACAAATTTTTCTGTCACTAAAGGGCGATTTACTGAAATGCTCACAGATTCTTTAGCGGCGAATTTTTGTTGTTAGTAAAAGTGACAGTTAAATAACAGCCATCTCCGATTTGCCTATATATATAATAGGGACGGTTCAAACGAGAACTGTTTTTCGTACGAGAACTGCGAGAACCAATCTTAGTCGTTGATTTGATAAAGTGGAACTCATGGATGTGGAGCGTGAGGGGATCAAGTGTGGCAGAGTGCATGTGATGAATTCATGGGTGGACAATGACATTGAAGGAGGGGGAATTGGACGGTCCAGATTGATTCTCGCGGTTCCCGTACGAAAACCAGTTCTCGTTTGAACTTTTGTGTATATATATATATATATATATATATATATAGCATCAGAAGCGTTCTTATATATAGAACTCAAAGAACCATTTATGACCATTAGATCCATAAATCAAAGGATGTAATTCAATCTGAATTTTATATTAAAAACCCATTTATTAACTAATCTGACATATATTAGGAGGTAGTTTCAGTGGTCCAAAAAAAACAAGTCCAGACTTCCTAACATTTGTCTCTCAGCCCATGCTACTTTCGCCGTCGGAGAACCCTTCTATGTCGCTGACCATACTCCTGTAGCGCTTCTCCCCAGTCGTTACCAAAACCCATACTAACCTTTGATTATAGAACTATTCAACACAACAACAAGGAATCAAGGGTGGAACACAAATCCTTGATCTTGAGGTAATTCTTTCAAATACTATGAAACACACATACAAATGAGAAAACAACTTCCCAGTGAAGTAAAAAGAATAAGGTCGGCTATGTGTTTAGATAAATACAAACTTAGTACACTACATTACTTTCTGACATACAATTATCCAATTAAACGAATCTAATAATACCAGAATCACATAAAACATAATATATATATATATATATATATATATATATATATATATATATATATATATATATATATATATTACCATTTATAACTCACAGTTCGATTATTATTTCTAATAAATATCAAAAACTAGCAAATAAAAGAATAAATTAATAAATCACGTACCACCGGCATACAAACAACTAGGCCCACAACACGGATGTTACAATGGAATTTTGTATTTTGAGTTTGAATATATAATTTGCATTACAGGTTGCATTTTCATTGAATCATATTATGAAATGCAGATGAGAGTTGTTGGTTTGGAATTTCATTTGCTAATTTAGTGACGTATTGGATTGCATTTTCATAATTGCATTTTGGAAGCATCTGCATAACTTGCATTTTTTATCTTTGCATTTTCAAAACAAAAAAATTCAGAAAGTATGGCAAGCCTGATCTTAAATTAGAGAGTATAAATGAATTCAATAATATATTTTTTTTGCTATAATTTATAAAAAATAAATGAGTTATGACCATTTATATATTGAGTATGTTTTTTTCTTTAAAAAATGTTTACGTGGAGGTAGGAGGGTGGCGTGTGGCTATTTTTTTAGATTTTGTTTTCCAGTTTTGCCCCCAGTCATAATGTCACGTGTAATAATCAGGTTTGTTCTTTAGGTTCTATGTTTAAGAGAGGTTCCATATATAACCTAACCCTACACATACACACACACACACACACACATATATATATATATATATATATATATATATATATATATATATATATATATATATATATATATATATATATATATATGTGTGTGTGTATATATATGTGTGTGTGTGTATAGCCAAGAGATCAAATTTGAACGCCTAAGATTGCGAACGATTGTATGTGCGCCTGAATCACAATATTTTTGTAATATATGGTCAAAGTTTGCGGCTGAATTAATACATACATGATACATATATAGACGTGGAAGATCTATATATATATATATAGACAAAAGTTCAAACGAGAACTGTTTTTCGTACGAGAACTGCGAGAACCAAATTGAGCCGTCCAATTCCCCCTCCTTTAATGTCATTGCCCACCCATGAATTCCTCACATACACCCTACCACACTTGATCCCCTCCACGCCCTCCATCCATTAACTTCTCATATCCAAAGAAAGGCTGAGATTGGTTCTCGCAGTTCTCGTACGAAAAACAGTTCTCGTTTAAACCATCCCCTATATATATATGTGTGTGTGTGTGTGTGGGTGTGTATTTATATAAGATGCAATAATTTATATAAGATGAGATGCAATATTTTTAGACAAGATGTAGTGATTTTATACTAGATGCAGTGGTTTGTAGAAAAGATATATTGAATCTTAAATGAGAATCCACCGGTTAATTAACACATGATGGACTAGTTTTAAGAGAACTTCATGTTTTTTAGATAAGATATAATGATTTAAAGTTGGATGGGGTGATTTATAGACAAGATGCAGGGTTCATATACTAGATGCAGTGTTTCTATAGTTGCGCACTGTTTCTATTGGATCTTTACCCTATATAAACGAGAACTATCTTTCGTACGAGAACTGCGAGAACCAATATCAGTCGTTCCTTGGATATGGAAAGTTCATGGATGGAGAGCGTGGAGGGGATCAAGTGTGGCAGGGTGCATGTGAGGAATTCATGGGTGGGCAATGACATTAAAGGAAGGGGAATTGGATGGCATAGATTGGTTCTCGCAGTTCTCGTACGAAAAATAGTTCTCGTTTGAACTTTTGCCTATATATATATATATATATATATATATATATATATGGAGGTTATATATAGAGGTTCAAATGAGAATTTATATTTAGGTGAGAATGAGATATTCAATCTTGGCCTCCCATTTGATTTGATTGGATGGTTTACAATTGTCCTCTTTTTAATTCATAACACAACCATGAATTGCGACGACCATAAATTACGACGGATGGTTGCGACCATTAGATCTAATTGTTCAACATTTAATTGATGGCTAGGATTTACTTTATCATTTTTACCTACACACACACACACACACACACACACATATATATATATATATATATATATATATATATAGGGGATGGTTAATGCTAGAAGTGTTTTTATTGCGAGAAGTGCGAGAAGCAATTTCAACCACCGATTAGTTTTTGATCTTGTGGTTCACATTAATCATAATTAATAATTTATTTAATTGAAAAGGGTACATTAGTAAACAAAAAAATTTCTCTCTCATTTCCCAAATTAATTGTTTTTCCTCTAATTAGTTTTTTCAAATTTAGATTTTACTTTAATCTATTTTTAATACGGAATTCAATACTGAACACAACGTTCAATTTAAAAAGTTCTCGTTATGTATATAGCATTCATTAGTGATCAAATCCATGCTAATAGTTATCAAAACCATACACAAATTTTTAAAAGCCGGATGATTCAAAGTTCACTAGCGAATATTTTCTATACAAAATATCAAATTGTTTCCTAAAGCAACAAATGTTCATTCGTGAACCCATTGCATACTAATGAAATCTTAACAAAGTTCTTTAAATTAATAAACTATATATATATATATATATATATATATATATATATATATATATATATATATATATATATATATATATATATATATACTTATACATCGATGCTTAGACGAGGTAACCTTTACAAACCTAAAAGTCTTATTGCCCGGTATATATATTTAAGTGTAAGATTGCTAACTATAATAAATAACTAAGAAATATCTATCACTTAAAAAGAGTATATATTTGTTCAAATTAAAAGTAGGTGAAATGGCCAAGAAAGAATCTGACAAAAAAAAGAGTTAATTGCACCGATTATCCTTTAACTATCTAAAAGTTGCGGATTTAGTCCTTTTTTTCAAAAAGTTGCAAGGATAATCCTTTAACTACCCAAAAGTTGCACAAATGGTCCTTTTTAACGTTTTCTATTAACTAAAACTGTTAACTTTTACAAAAAGACTATTTTGCCCTTATTCTTTTCTTTTATGTTTTTTAATAATAAAATCTTAATATTATTATAATTAATTGACATCTATCAACGTGAACAGTCTCTCTCTCCCTAACCTACCAACATCATTTCTTTGACTTTCTCTGTCCATCCAACATCAAATCCTTTTCTTGTTGAAAAATATTATCAGATTGTAGCGATGAGAGTAAGGCAACGTTGAACAGATCTGATGTTAATATTCGGTGGAGAAGGTGAGACGGTTTCGTGATGGTGGTTAGCAACTAGGGTTTGGAGATGTTCGATGAAGGAGATGGTGGCTAGCGGCTAGGGTTTGTAGATGGTTACGGTTGAGCAGTAGGGAAAAACGGCAGTTGAGTGCGACTAGGGTTGTGGGTGGCATTTAGGTTAGGGAATCTCAAAGGTGGAGAATGGGTGGAAGTGAATGGTGGTGATGGTGGTTGAATGGAACGAAACACAGCAGCGGCGGTCTAGGTGGTGCGAGGTCGGATTCTTAGATTTCGAGATCGTAGGAAGAGTCGGTGGTGGAGGGGGAGCTACTGAGGGCGGAGGGAGAAGCTTATTCCCGCGAGAAGACCATCGTGGAGAGGGGAGCCCCACCTCCACCGCCGTCGCCGTCGCCAAACTGACACAATGAAGATACGAGCTTTGTGGTCGTGTGCGTTCAGATTGAGGTCGGATTTGTTTCCGATCTAGGGTTTCAAGAAACGAGTTGTTTCAGATCTAGGGTTTCAAGATATGAGGTTGGCTTGACACTCCCTGAGGTATCGGTTGAGTAACAGGGGCTGTTACTGATGGCATCTATACAGTGGTGGTTGGTTGGGAAGACTGGGTTTGGTTTAACTGTTGCACCAGTTCAAGAATCCGATCCCTCTGAGTCTGTAAAGTGTCTTCCAACTGTAACACATAATCTGGGTTGTCTGACTCCCCATGATGAGAAGTACCTGCTCCGTGCTGTTCATTCGCAGCAGTATATGAAACATTGTTATGCTGTCTCCTTGGGGACTGTGGGGTAAATACCGGGATCTCGTTGTTATCAGCCATAATCTGTTCTACACAACATCTCACCAGTTGTCAGATTATAATCGGTTAGTACCGCATCAAATTCTCTATAGCTACTCTACTAATTACCCACCCTGGAATATTGGACTGATCAGAGCCTCGGTTCAAGTATTGCACAACTACAGTGCAAATCCTCAAACCAGGGCTCTGATACCAAATTTGTAACACTGTTCTCACTAACACTATTATGAACACGCGCGGAAGCTTAATTAACAAAATATAATATAATATAATATTTGATCAAACACAACTAAACATATTTGCTTTACAAATCATTTACAGTGTTACTACAAAACAGGCTCTTTACAAAAACATCAGATATCAGAGTTAGATCAGTCCCAAAATTCCAGTTTAGCTCTTTAATCCATCTACCTGGATTCTCCTGAAAAGAAATCAACAGTGGGGAATTAGCACAAAGCTAAGTGAGAGAATAGATACCACAAACATACAAGGCATCAAGCCCAAACCAACAATGCTCAAACAAACAAGAGAATCGGCGGTGTTGCAACACCTACAACCAAATGCCGGCCAAAGCATAGGTTTACCGATAGCCCAGTTACAATAAACAACAATAATAGTACTTCTTGATTACAACAAATGCTTATCAAGACAAATATTAATACTGTATATCTCTAAACATAGGCCCAGCTGAATAACAACCGCCAAGCTGATCTCATAACAACAAGTATATATACAGAAAAGAGCAACAATCAGGTGATATATCTTATACATCCAAGATATATATCCACTCACCGATATCTTCAAATGCTCAGGGAACTCGGTTCTTTCTAACTACTGAGTCTTGCTACCACCTGAACAAATATTCAACAATCAGTAATTGCTTAATTAACAAACAATAAGCATAATACTGAAATCAAACATACATGTACATATAAAATCACAAGTACATATAGCATCTCATGTATATACTATCAATACACTACCATTCACAATTACTCTATACTTCTTGTAATTCAGTGAATTCATCCAACTCCTTAGCTCAGGCAATTCATACATCCTTTCATAAGCAAAGGCCTCACTTGATGTACAAGTCATCTTTATTTTCATTTCATCAATAAGTTGATCTTTCATAACATAATGTTGACATTCAATATGATTGATCTTTAATGCAATTCATCTCATTCGAATCGAATACAATTTCCTTCACTGCGAATCGTATGCGATTGATTCCATGCGAATCGCATGCGATAGAGCGAAAGCGAATCGAGTCCACTTGTGAATCGCATGCGATAGATCCATACCATTCGCATGCGAGTGATACTATGTATTTCCATGCGATTCAAACATGAAACACGAATAACTTTCTAAGTCAAATCCAATGCGATTCAACTCCCATGCATTCAATGCAATCTCCATCCGATTCGTCAATTATGATCCAATGTGATTGACCATATGCGATCCAAAGAGTTAGGGAAATATTCAATCCACTTGATTCATGATCAATGCAAATCCAATATGATTCCATAATCAAATGCGATTCAATTTAATCGAATACGATTCATATTTAGTGATTCAAGTGCGATTCAAATCCAGCAAAGGCATTTCTAAGTATACATATTCTATGCAATTCAATTTCAAAACAGTCCATGCAATTCGAACCCATAGAACTCGGATTTCATCAAATTCCGATGGCTTCAATCCTTAATTCCGATTCATTTATACTTTCATCCAAAAATTCATTTCGATCCAGATTAATACCATTCTTAGCATGCATGTTCTAAAATCTTTTAAAACATAGAAATGGCATATAAACATAGTCATTCTAACATGGATTCACCTACATGTATAATATGTTTATCATGTTCGATCAAGAATAGCATGCAACTCAAAACCGAATTCAAATAGCAATTAACAAGCAAGAATCATATAATCTAACCTTATGAAGCTTGAATACTTGAGATATAATATCAAACAATATTTTGAAGATTAAAAATCGGATCTTCTTGTTCTTCTTTTAGCCGAGAGCAAAACACACACAAGCACACTCAAGTTTTTGCATTTAAAATGAAAATGAAGAGAAAGGGTGATGACTATCATCGGCCAACATACACACAAACATGAGGTTAGTGGAAGGTCTAGGGGGTAGGGTGATGACTAATCACCCCCACTACGGCCACCTAAACACCCACCGCCCCACTCACAATTAAAATATAAATTAATTAATTAATTATCACATTAATCAATTAATTCACAAATAATAGAATTAAATCACATAATTAATTCAAATACCAACTTAAACTTGATTAATTACCTTAATTAATCTAGGCCGGGAAAGAGGGTGTTACAAATCTTTCCCCCTTAAGAAGATTCCGTCCTCGGAATCTTATCGCTCTCAAACAAGGATGGGTAACGGCTCCTCATGTCATCTTCAGTTTCCCAAGTCAAATTAGAGCCCAAACTGTGTTTCCACTTAACCAAAACCATAGGTATCTGCTTGTTTCTCAACTTAGTCACTTTACGATCCAGTAACTCCACAGGTTCCTCAATCAACCTCTTGTTCAAATCTACTCGTAGATCCTGTATTGGTAACACTTGAGTCTGATCCTCTACATTACACTTTCTCAAATAGCAGATATTAAACGTATCATGTATCCCAGCTAATTCATCAGGAAGATCCAAAGCCACTGTCTGATCATTTACCACTTTTCTGATTCTGAACGGACCAATATATCTAGGAGCTAACTTTCCACGTTTCCCAAAGCGTATCACGCCCTTCCACGGAGAAACCTTTAAGTAAACTCGCTCACCCTCAACAAATGTCATTGGTCGACGACGCGGATCAGCATACATTTTCTGTCGATCCCTTGCAGCTTTTAACTTTTCTCGAGCCACTGCAACTTTATCCGCTGTAATTTGAACAATATCTGGTCTGGAAAACTGCTTCTCTCCTGCCTCTAACCAACAAGTAGGAGTTCTGCACGGTCGTCCATACAACATCTCATACGGCGGCATCCCGATGCTGGAGTGATAAGAATTGTTGTAAGCAAACTCAACCAGTGGTAGATGTGAATCCCAAGAACCTCCAAACTCTAACACACATGCCCGTAGCATATCTTCTAAAGTTTGAATCGTTCTTTCTGATTGGCCATCTGTCTGGGGATGGTAAGTTGTACTCAAATGAACTCTTGATCCCAATTCTTGCTGCAGTCTATTCCAGAAATTTGACACAAACCTCGAATCCCGATCTGATACAATAGACAAAGGCACTCCGTGTCTAGAAACAATTTCATCAATATACAATTTGGCTAACTTACCCAAATTTGCAGTTTCTGCAGTTGCCAGAAAATGTGCGCTCTTAGTCAATCTATCAACGATAACCCAAATCATATCATTACCTTTCTGAGTCCTCGGAAGCTTTGTTACAAAATCCATTGTGATGTGATCCCATTTCCATTCAGGTATTTTCAACTGAGTCAAAGTTCCATACGGCTTCTGATGTTCGGTACACGATCCTACAAAACATGCAACATCAACCTTCATAGTAAGCCACCAATAGAAAGCTTTCAAGCTGTGATACATTTTGGTGCTACCTGGATGAACAGACATCTTAGACTTGTGTGCTTCATTCAAAATCAAATCCCGCAAATTTCCAAACTTCGGCACCCAAACACGGTTCTGATACATCTTTAATCCACGAGAATCAGTAGTCAACTCATGCTGTCTCTTAACCATCAATTCATCTTTCAAGTTCTCGGTATTGAGTGCTTCCAACTGAGCAGTCATCAATTGATCAATCAAATCTGACTTAATTTCAAATCTCAAAAACTTTACTGTTTATGCAGAACCTTTCCGACTGAGTGCATCAGCTACTACGTTAGCTTTCCCGGGATGATACTGGATATCACAGTCGTAATCTTTAATCAACTCTAACCATCGACGCTGTCTCATATTCAATTCCTTCTGTGTAAATACATACTGCAGACTCTTGTGATCAGTGCAAATCGTGCATTTTGTACCATACAAATAATGTCTCCACAGCTTCAAAGCAAACACTACTGCTGCTAACTCCAGATCGTGAGTCGGATAGTTCTTCTCATTGGGTTTCAACTGTCTGGAAGCATAAGCTATCACCTTACCTCTCTGCATCAGTACACACCCTAATCCAGCATGTGAAGCATCACAGTAAACCACGAAATCTTCAGATCCTTCAGGTAGCGCAAGAACAAGAGCCTGACACAGAAGTTGCTTCAAAATCTGGAAAGCAGTCTCCTGAGCCTCACTCCACTGAAACTGAACATCTTTTCTGGTTAATTTAGTCAACGGACCAGCAAGCTTCGAAAAGTCTTTTATGAACCTCCTGTAATAACCTGCCAAACCAAGAAAACTCTTGATCTCTGTCGGTGTCTTAGGAGCATCCCAATTCATTACAGCCTCTATCTTTGATGGATCCACTTTCACTCCGTCTTCACAAATCACATGACCCAGAAATTTGACTTCACGCAACCAAAATTCGCACTTAGACAACTTGGCATATAGCTTGTGTTGCTTGAGAATCTCCAAAACTTGACGCAGATGCTGATCATGTTGATTCTCCGATTTAGAATACACCAAGATATCATCTATAAACACAATAACAAATTTATCCAGAAAAGGTCGGCAAACCCGATTCATCAGATCCATAAACACTGCTGGAGCGTTAGTCAGACCGAACGGTATTACAAGAAACTCATAGTGACCATACCGTGTACGAAAAGTTGTCTTTGGTATATCCTCTTCGGCTACTCTTACTTGATGATAACCCGACCTCAAATCAATCTTCGAGAAGTATGAAGCTCCCTGAAGTTGATCAAACAAATCATCTATTCTTGGCAACGGATACTTATTCTTGACAGTTCTTTTATTCAGATATCTGTAATCAATACACATACGCATAGTCCTGTCTTTCTTTTTCACAAACAATACTGGTGCACCCCAAGGCGAAGAGCTTGGACGAATAAACCCCTTGTCTAACAGTTCCTGTATCTGAGTCATCATTTCTCTTATTTCTGAAGGAGCTAATCGATACGGAGCTTTCGCAATCGGTGTACTACCAGGTATCAGATCAATCTTATATTCGACATCTCGAACAGGTGGCAACCCTGGCAGATCATCGGGAAATACTTCCGGGTACTCCGAAACAACACGAACATCGGTAACTGGACGCTTCTCTTTCTTCACATCAATAGCATAAGCTAGATACGACGCACACCCTTTGGCTAAAGATTTTCTAGCCTTCATGTACGAGATTATCGGAAGAGAAGACGAAGATCTATCCCCACGAGCCACGACATGCGACCCGTCAGCCAGAGGAATAGTGATCAGTTTCTTATGACACTGGATACTAGCCCTATGAAGACTCAACCAATCCATGCCTAATACTAAATTAAAAACAGGTATAGGCATCATCAAACAGTCTACAGGGAAACTAGTACCATCAATACTAATCTGAACTCTAGTCACAGAAGTGGTCACAGGTACTACACTACCATCAGCTACTTCTACTTCTAAAGGAGTAGTATTAACAGAAACAGGCAATTTCAACTTTTCACATAGAGTCACAGATATAAATGATCTATTTGCACCAGAATCAAACAAAACACGTGCAGGCATAGAGTTAACTATGAACATACCGGTTATCACATCATCACTGCCAGTAGCTTCCTTGGCAGTCATCTTAAATGCCCTACCTTCAGCAGAAGGTACAATCTTTCTCTTCTGACCTGCAGAAGACGATCCCCCGGTGATATTTACCCCTGCCCCAGTCCCTGCGGTCTTCAACTTAGGACACGTACCAGCCCTGTGCCCCTCTTCTTTACAGTTCCAGCAGACAAAGGTGTTGAACTTACATGCACCGATATCATGACCTGTCTCACCACACCTCAAACATCTCCGTGTTTGCGGTGAACACTGCCCCTTGTGACGAGCTTTGCAACTATGGCACCACGACTTATTCTGAGGATACCCTGATCCCTTTGGTCTCTGATCTGACTTTCCGTGATGACTCTGCCCTTTGCCCTTACCTTGATTCCCACTGGAGCCTCCATCAAACTTGTTAAACGACCCTCTGTTCATCTTCTCACGGTCCTGAGCATCTGACTCTGCAGATCTGGCTAGAGTGAACGCCTGAACAAGTGAAGTTGCCATACGGGTGTTACCCCGATATTCAGGCAATAAAGCCTTCACGAAATGTTGTATTTGTGAATGCTCACTGGGAACCTACTGCCTTGCAAACCTCAAAGTCTCCTGAAATTTGGTAATCAATTCCTCAACAGACATCTTATCTGTCTGTGCAAGATCCAGAAATTCCCTCTGAATTTTCTCCATATTAAAATCGTTGCAAAATTGCTCACAGAACTTATCCTGAAATTGCTCCCAGGTAATGGCATTCACAATCTCTCTCGGTAAATGTGCAGTCAACGAATCCCACCAAGTTAAAGCCTGATCCTTGAAACGTCTAGTTGCGAACTTGACCCAATCTGACTTCTCACAATTACTTGCCTCCAAAGTCTTCACTGTCTCTTTCAACCAGTTTAATGTAGCATTCGGGTTCGAACTTCCCGAATATTCAGGTGCTCCGCACGCCACGAAATCCTTATACTGACATTTGTTCCTATTCTCTTGTTGAGGAAACCACGGAATAAAAACATTTTGCGGTTGAGGTTGGCTTGACACTCCCTGAGGTATCGGTTGAGTAACAGGGGCTGTTACTGATGGCATCTGTACAGTGGTGGTTGGTTGGGAAGACTGGGTTTGGTTTAACTGTTGCTCCAGTTCAACAATCAGGTGATATATCTTATACATCCAAGATATATATCCACTCACCGATATCTTCAAATGCTCAGGGAACTCGGTTCTTTCTAACTACTGAGTCTTGCTACCACCTGAACAAATATTCAACAATCAGTATTTGCTTAATTAACAAACAATAAGCATAATACTGAAATCAAACATACATGTACATATAAAATCACAAGTACATATAGCATCTCATGTATATACTATCAATACACTACCATTCACAATTACTCTATACTTCTTGTAATTCAGTGAATTCATCCAACTCCTTAGCTCAGGCAATTCATACATCCTTTCATAAGCAAAGGCCTCACTTGATGTACAAGTCATCTTTATTTTCATTTCATCAATAAGTTGATCTTTCATAACATAATGTTGACATTCAATATGATTGATCTTTAATGCAATTCATCTCATTCGAATCGAATACAATTTCCTTCACTGCGAATCGTATGCGATTGATTCCATGCGAATCGCATGCGATAGAGCGAAAGCGAATCGAGTCCACTTGTGAATCGCATGCGATAGATCCATACCATTCGCATGCGAGTGATACTATGTATTTCCATGCGATTCAAACATGAAACACGAATAACTTTCTAAGTCAAATCCAATGCGATTCAACTCCCATGCATTCAATGCAATCTCCATGCGATTCGTCAATTATGATCCAATGTGATTGACCATATGCGATCCAAAGAGTTAGGGAAATATTCAATCCACTTGATTCATGATCAATGCAAATCCAATATGATTCCATTATCAAATGCGATTCAATTTAATCGAATACGATTCATATTTAGTGATTCAAGTGCGATTCAAATCCAGCAAAGGCATTTCTAAGTATACATATTCTATGCAATTCAATTTCAAAACAGTCCATGCAATTCGAACCCATAGAACTCGGATTTCATCAAATTCCGATGGCTTCAATCCTTAATTCCGATTCATTTATACTTTCATCCAAAAATTCATTTCGATCCAGATTAATACCATTCTTAGCATGCATGTTCTAAAATCTTTTAAAACATAGAAATGGCATATAAACATAGTCATTCTAACATGGATTCACCTACATGTATAATATGTTTATCATGTTCGATCAAGAATAGCATGCAACTCAAAACCGAATTCAAATAGCAATTAACAAGCAAGAATCATATAATCTAACCTTATGAAGCTTGAATACTTGAGCTATAATATCAAACAATATTTTGAAGATTAATAATCGGATCTTCTTGTTCTTCTTTCAGCCGAGAGCAAAACATACACAAACACACTCAAGTTTTTGCATGTAAAATGAAAACGAAGAGAAAGGGTGATGACTATCATCGGCCAACATACACACAAACATGAGGTTAGTGGAAGGTCTAGGGGGTAGGGTGATGACTAATCACCCCCACTACGGCCACCTAAACACCCACCGCCCCACTCACAATTAAAATATAAATTAATTAATTAATTACCACATTAATCAATTAATTCACAAATAATAGAATTAAATCACATAATTAATTCAAATACCAACTTAAACTTGATTAATTACCTTAATTAATCTAGGCCGGGAAAGAGGGTGTTACAGTGGGGGGCGATGTCCAGTGAGTGAGACAGAGAAGAGAGAGAGAGTGTGTGTATGAGAGAGAGAGAGAGAGAGAGAGAGAGAAATGACTGAGTAGAGAGGTTTATAATTAAAATGGTATTTTAAATTAATTAAATGTAAAAAAGGACAAAAAGACCGAAATACTCCTGACTTAACAGACTTAACAAACGGAAAACGTTAAAAATGACCATCTGTGCAACTTTTGGGTAGTTAAAGGATTATCCTTACAACTTTTTAAAAAAAAGAACTAAATCCGCAACTTTTGAATAGTTAAAGGACCATCGGTGCAATTAACTCCAAAAAAAATAACAAACATAATTTGTAGCCTAAATGTCATCATCTCCTCCACTCCGATGAATGACTCAGCAAAAAAAATGTCATAGAAAATATTTGAAACATAAAACCCGTCAAAATAAAAGAGTTGCCTTCCACGCTTTCCTCGCTGTTCTGCTCCAGGCAGCGGCCTCGATGGTGGTGATGATGGCATTCCGACAATAAAACAGGTCAAAATAAAAGATCCTATATTAGTGGCGCCTTTGATGTTGTAGAAGGAGTGGCGGCAGCGTTTGGGTTGCGGTAGGCGGCGATAGGTGTTGTAGAAGCAGTGGTTACCGGCGTTTGGTTTGGGGGGGGGGGGGGCGGCGGCGGAGCAGCTTAGTGGTGTCGGCGATTGAAGGTAGCCAGCGGTTGGAGCCTGGAGGATGAAGATGAGGGGTCGGGGAAATTTTGAGGGGGATATAAGGGAGGCGTTTGAGATGATAGATAGGATTAGCGTTTTAAATCTAAAAATTTTGAAGAGAGAGAGGCTGTCATACGATTAAAAAAGGGAAGGAATATGATATTTTTGTTAAAATGTCTTTTCTACCCTTTTTTCAATTTAATTTGTATACTTTAATATTGAGTTATTTATCAAATTACCATATCCAATCCTAACCATCAATTAGGTAATCGTATGGTCTAAAATGCTTCTCGCACTTCTCGTAATAAAATCACTTCTCGCATGAACCTTCATATATATATATATATATATATATATATATATATATATATATATATATATATATATATATATATATATATATATATATATATATAGAAAACTAAGTTAAAAAGGGTAAGAAGAAATCTTGACCATTAGATTTATGAGATCTGACAATTAATAACTAACTTTCTTTTTTTAATTAATTAATTAAAATCAGTTATTTAAGGGTATAATAGTCTTTTGATTATTTAAACACCTCCTAAACTTAAGTAATTTGATTTCCCACCTAAAACAATGATTCAAAATTTGAAAAACGTACTATCAAAGAATAAAGAAATTTGATGCACAACAATAATTCATCAACTATAAATGATGCACAAAATGAAATCGTAAGTTATATATTGATGCAGAACGAATTATGATACATTTAAAGTAGATTCAACAGCAAATATAGTCCTTTAAAAAAGATGATGCACAACTAGTTTTCATTTCCATCAATAATAATTGATGAACTAGACACGTAAAAACACTATTAAGAAATCCAAAGAAGCAAAAGTAAAATAAGAGAACCAGATGCACAAGTAGTTTTCGTTGATTAATGATGAACAAAAGTAAAATATATGTAAATTAGATTCATAAACTTGAATACGATGAACAAACAATCACTAAAACAACAATTTATAAAGTTCATCAATACAAATAGATTCATCAACTCTGAAAAATAACTATAAAAGAGCAGACGTAAAACCCAAATGAAAGATTAAATGGAACGCAATGCTACGCATACAGTAAACGTCGGCAACACAGGTGGTGACGGATGTAACGACGGGGGCTAGGCAAGCAGAGGCGGTGGGGCGGCAATGTTGAAACTAACACCAACCCACAATCGATTTTGAATGAATGGGATGAATATATATTCAAACGATGTTTGCATGATACATTGATACTTGAATGAATTAAATTTTGAATGAATAAATTAATATATTGTTGAAAAGTTGAATTAATTGCAGGAGAGTTCAGCGACGGGAATACATATTCAAACGATGATTTAGTTTACCAAGAATATAGGAAAATAGTTATGCAAACGTGGGTTACAGTTTACAAATAAAAAAATATGCATAATGTCGAATATACCCTCAAATTAAAAACGCCACATGTAATTCACATAATTCTTCTTACTCTTTTTACCTTAAAATTCTTTTTATTTGAACCTAATATTATATATATATATATATATATATATATATATATATAGGGGAGGGTTCCATCAAGAACAAAAAAAAATGCGAGAACTGCGAGAACTAATCCCCATCTTTTTAAAACTAAAATATCTACCAAACGGAAAAATATTAAATTATGAAAATTATACCAAATTAACGACAAAAATATGATCTTTAATATGACATCCATATTGCTATATTTTTTTCAACAAAAAAATTCGTTACATATATGTAACTACCTTATAGTACTGATTACAAATATGTTAAGTATTGATTACATATATGTAACATACCTTAGAGTGATAGAAAAAAAACTCGGCAAAAACGAATTTTTTTTGTTGAAAAAAATATAGCAATATGAATGTCATGTTAAAGAGCATATTTGGTATAATTTTCATAATTTAATATCTTGGCGTTTGGTAGATATTTTACGGTTTAGATCGGTTCTCGCAGTTCTCGCATTTTTTTTTGTTCTCGATGGAACTTCCCTCTATATATATATATATATATATATATATATATATATATATATATATATATATATATATATATATATATATATATATATATATATATATAGAAAATGGATCAATATAGAACCATTATTTAAACATAGAACCATAGAACCAATCTGGACCATTGAATCATCAAAATCAATGGTTGAGATTAAGGATGGCATAATTGTAATTACCTCTCAACAAACTCACGTTTTTAATTAAAAAATACCCCCCAAAACATTAAATTGTCATAACTTTTTAAGTTTTATGAATTTTAAAAAAAAAAATTATACCAATATTTTAGTTTTTTAATCTTCTTTCAATCAAGAACACTCTTGCCATTTTTTTCAAAAACTTTTATGAAAATGCAAATTTTATTTTGCATTTTGGGTTGCATTTTCAGTTAGTTCTTGTTTGCATTTTCAGTATTGGTTTCAAAATTTGCATTTTTGGAAGCATATGCATAACTTGCATCTTCGATTTTTGCATTTTCGGTTTTTGCATTTTTGCATTTTCAAATGAAACCCAGGTAAAAATGCAAATTTTGAAAAATTTGCATTTTCAAAAAAAAATAAAGTTTCAGAAATATATCAAGTTTGGTCTTGTTTGAAAGAGGACGAAGAACTGAATCTAACAATATACTTTTTTTGTTAAAATTCTTAAAAACGAATTAATTATGATCATTTAAAGATTGAGGGGTTTTTTTTTAAAGTTTGTTGGTTGGGAGGGGGATGTCACGTGTCATCACCTAAAGTGGTTCTTTAGGTTCTATGTTTAAGTAAGGTTCTATGTGTAACTTTACCCTATATATATATATATATATATATATATATATATATATACGAAAAAGTTCTTGCGAGAACCATTATTAGTGCGAGAACCGCGAGAACCAATCTGAGCCGTCAAATTCTCCCTCCTTCAATGTCATTGCCCACCCATGAATTCCTCACATGCACTCTGCCACACTCTATCCCTCCACGCTCACCATCCATGAAACTTCTCATATCCAAAGAACAGCCGAGATTGGTTCTCGCGGTTCTCGCACTAACAACGATTCTCGCATCAAGTAAAAAATGTTTTAAGATAAAAAGGATAAGAGACAATCTCAGCCATTAATTTAACCAGATCTTGATCTTAAAATAGAGGTTTTTTTTTGTTTTGTGTGTTTAAAAAGTTAACGATGGAAGGGCATAATGGACTTTTTATTCTTTCATAAGATCATCATTTTCCCGCTTCTAAAACAGTTTCATAGAATTGCAGATACATTATATATGGGAAAATTAATAAAAACTGATGCACAATAAGATGCTTCCACAGAATGATGATGCATGATAATGCTTGATGCGCAACTGCAACATTCCTTCCAAAATAAATTATAGATTCTCTGATGAGTAAATTTGATGATGAACGTTAACGTGGTAACACTTTGATCTATAACCGAACACTAATAGAAAAGTTTACACATAAAAAAATCGATGAACAACACATGATGATAACCCAAATGATGAATAATTACTGCAATCATGTTTTTGTCCACAAAAGAGATGAAAACCCAAAAGAAAATTGATGATCAAAACCGGCGATCTATTCCTAAAGATAAATTAATTAAAGTTATTCACACGTAAACAATTCACGAAAAAAAAAGGAATCCACGTGCGTGGGTTGTGCTGCAGATCACAGAGGACAAAGATGATAGGCGTTTCTGGTTGCAAACGGCGGCAACAGAGAAGCAGGAGGAGGTCGGCTGCACATCGACGATATTCGGTGGTCACAAGGGATGAGCGGCGATGGTGAATCCGATTTTACGGTTACAAAGAGAATTATGGGCCCTATAAATTTGTGAACGTGGTTTATAAGGTTCAAAGCAGGGAATAATATTTTATAATGTTACTAAATTGCCCTTAATGTTTAGTGAACACGTGACAGGCTCTAAATACCTCTTACAATTTTTACCATAAAATATTTTTTATATGATACATTTTCTATGTGTATATATATATATATATATATAGAGAGAGAGAGAGAGAGAGAGAGAGAGAAAGAGAGAGAGAGAGAGCGCGAGAGGGGAGAAGGTTCATGCGAAAAACATTTTATTTACTAAATGTACGAAAAACAATTTCAGCCATTAATTATATTTTGATCTTGTGATACACATTAATCATAATTTATATATTTATTTAATTCAACAGGGTAAATTAATTTACAAAAATATTTTCTCTCTCCTCTCTATAAGTAATTTTTCTCTCTTTAATTAATTTTTTTTCTAGTTTTGTTTTTATTATTTTCCAAATTGATTATTTTTTCCCCGAAATTTCTTCATATATTCAACTATTCATTAATAAATTGTAATATTTTATAGGATTTTTTATCTTTTATTACTGAAAATTTTAAATTAATATTTGTGTTCAACCATGAACAAATTAATTAATTTATACTTTTGTTCAATTACGAACAACTTAAAAATAAACAAAAAGAGCCTAAAAAACTATTTCTACTAATAAGCAATTATCTAAACAACGTAAACACACGCATAAATAATTTGTCCACTAATAAACCAACCCATGACCTACTACAATAGTCATCTGTAATTCTGTATACACAATGACTTAAAATAGAGAAGATGAACAGTAGGATCAACAAACCTTTGTTCTTCGTACCTAGCAAATGTTATGTTAACAACCAATGTACAACAATTAGATATGGAGAAGGAGCTTTGTGTACCCAAAAATTACAGGCAACGAACAAAATAAGTACTGTTGGCGATTGGTGGTCGACGGTCGCTGATCTGAAAGCAAAGAACGAGAAACGCCGACCAACAGTGGTGTAATCATCCCACATGAGGGCTACGGGGGCAAAAATCTGAGCTTTTCGCAAATAAAAGAAGCGGAGGTAACGAAACACATCTTACAATATCTAGAAAATCACAGTAGGCGGTCTATCGTCACCGTCGCCCTAGCTGGCGATATGATTTCCGTCGAGCCCCAGATCTGAACGGCGATTGGAGTTCCTCATCCACTGTGAAGGCCAACGGTGGCGGCTGCCATAGGAGTCGAGGAAAGCCATCAACTTGCTCTGCGTCGTCGGAGGTTGCTACTTCAGAAAGAACATCGGAAGGGTTGCTCGTCTCCGGCGGCGGAGCCGTGAGAGAAGAATATTTTTAGGGTTTTTTTTTTTTTTTTTTTTTTTTGTTTGAGAAAGGAAATGGATACTGTATCCGAAGAAAGATGATGAGATTTTGGGGGGCGAGTAGGTGGCGATTTAAGTTTAAGAAATCAATAGGTGATAAACTTGGGAGTCATTAATTTAGTAAGGATTTATTTGGCAGTATTTTAATTTCGGATTTGGTTTAGTGAAAAAAAAAAAGACATATTAGCCCTTTCAGGATTTGTTTTAAGTTCCTTAATATATATATATATATATATATATATATATATATATATATATATATATATATATATATATATATATAGGATGAGGATCAAGTAAAAGGTATATTAACGTAAAAATGGTAAGAGGCAATAAAAAATCCTTTTTATTGATTAAAACTAGTTCTTCATCGATTTCTTTTTGATGAATCCAACATATTCATCACTTTTTACACAGCAAAAGAGATTTTCAAATACAGATTTTGAAACCAAATTTTTGGAATAATTTGGTGATGAACAAAATGCTTTCATCTAAAAAGTGATGTATATGTTGGATTCATCAAAAAGAAATCGATGAAGAACTAGTTTTAATCAATAAAGATGATGAATTAACAATTATCAGTTAATGTATATACTGAAAAACTATCACTAATCATCCCTCTTACACTTTTTACTTTAATTTATCTTTTATTTGATCACATCCCTATATATGTGTATATATATATATATATATATATATATATATATATATATATATATATATAGACAAAAGTTCATGTGAGAACCATTGTTAGCGCGAGAACCAATCTAAGCCGTCAAATTCCCCCCTCCTTCAATGTCATTGCCCACCCATGAATTCCTCACATGCACCCTGCCACACCCTATCCCTCCACGCTCTCCATCCATGATACTTCCCATATCCAAGGAACGGCTGAGATTGGTTCTCGCGGTTCTCGCATTAACAACGGTTCTCGCATGAACCCTCCCCTATATATATATATATAATCATGATCAAATAAAAAGAGTTTTAGGGTAAAAAGGATAAGGAGAAACCTGGTGTTGCCATGTGTCATTTTTATTTAAAAAATTAAAAAGGGTATAATAGGTATAAGATTTTTTTTTCTCTCTCCAAGCCCCACGTTACCTTTATCTCTCTCTCTCTCTCGATTCGGTTTTTGTTCGTCTCCCTCCCCTCCCCCAATTCGAGAACCTAACGCCCCGCCTCCACCATCGTCGTTCCCTCCGCTGCTCCATGTCTGATTCTTCTCCACCGCCGCCGCACATATCATTTCCTACCCTCTCCGCCATCGCTGCCCCCTCCGTTGTCGATGCTCCCTCCGCTGATCGATGCTCCCTCCGCTGTTGTTCACCGCCGCCGTAATGAATCCCGACGACTGTGTGCATCATCCGCATCGTAAACCCCTAACCGACGTCGATGATGTTAAGAGCACCGGATACCGAGTCGCCTCCGCTCGACGTCGCTGTTACGCCCAGATCTGAAGGTTCGTTGATCCACACAGTCGCCGCCGTCCACCACCGCATCTGCACCACCATCGCTGCCGCTGATCACCGTCGCATTTGTGTTGTGCATCCATAATCAATTTTGGTTTGTATATTTTCTCGATTTTCTTGTCTCCGTGAGGTGCATTCTGTGAATCAAAGAGGTCTGTGAATCAAAAGGAGGTTTGTATTTGAAATTTTTGTTGTATTTCTATGAATCAAAAGGAGGTTTGTATTGAATTTTTTGTTGTATTTTCTGTGAATCAAAACTATTTTTTGCATCTGTGTAATGTTTATCATCGATTAAAAGTGGTTCTGAAATTATATTGAAACTGATTTTTGTGCATCTGTGTATCTGTTGATGAAGCCTCATTGTGCATCTGTGTATTGTTATTCTGGAACTGGTTTGAATTGTTTTTCATTGGCGTTGATTGTAAACAGTTGATTATTGTTTACTGAATTGTAGGGGATGGTAAACAAAAAGAATATTATGCCCTTTCTGTAATTTTTTTTAATTAAAATAAAAAGAAAAAAGCCAATTTTATAGGAGCGGTTACAGGAAAAATGATTGGCTGGGATTTCTCCTTACTCTTTGTAGAATAAAATTCTTTTTAGCAGATCTCCTCCCTATATATATATATATATATATATATATATATATATATATATATATATATATATATAAGTCATGCAAATTGTCCATAAATAACAATTAAATCAACCTCAATTAACCAATAGGAACCCTTAATTGCAAAATTACAAATTCTCAAAAACAATTTTAGAAATATTGAATACGTGATAATTCAATTTTAAATTAATTAGACGGGGCATAATAAAAATTATGAGGGGGGTTTTATAAAATATGTGAGTGGTTTTTAAGAAAATATGAGGGATTTTTATAAAAATTATATATTAATGTAATTAATTATAAGATGTTTATAAATTATGTTTAGTAACTTGTGATATATTTTGTTTAGAGAAAAAATAATTATATATTTACAACCATCTCATTTTTATCAACGTTTTGGTATAAATTTTATTGTAATATGACACTTTTTTGAAATTAGTATATTCTTAATTTTTTGTTATTCATTAATAGTAGTGAGTAGATAACTTTTTGTTTAGCTGAGTGGGTTTTTTGGGAGTACGGTGATGAGCTGAGTTGTTAACTTTAATATGTTATTCAAAGTGTTATTCAAAAAGTCTTTAGCAAATAGATCGGTAGCATCCTCTCTTATGATGATGAAAAAATTATATGAGCACAGATATGATTAGAAATTTGAGTCAGTTTTCAGTTCAGAATTATTATCTAATTTGACTTCAACATTTGAATTTACTAAAAATGACATCAAGTAATACATGTTCCTCCAAATTAAATTATTGTTGTTTTGGGTTTAGTGAATTATATTTTGATTTTCAAACTTCTATATATTATTCAATCAATGATCATCTTTATAGTGAAAATTACTGTCATGATCAAACAATCTTTGTGCAAACAAATGACGATGTTGAGTAAATAAATAATTATATGGTTTCCAAAATTGATAATATGAAAACAACTTATTTAATTTCTGATTCTGTCTGTGTTGAAGATTCGTTAAGTTTATTTGAGAAGTCTTTATACTGTCATAAGATACTCAACTCATTAAAAGTATTTGGTTTTCCTCATCATAAACATTCCTTAAAGATAGGTGTTCCTGTTATATTACTTAGAAATTTAGACCAGTCTAAGCGTTTATGCAATGGAACAAAGCTACAAATTGTTTGGCTTGGTGCACATGTTATTGAGGCAAAATCATTTCGGGAAAGAACATTTGTGAGATTACATATATTCCTAGAATGAAAATGATTCCATTAGATATAAAACTTTCGGTTAGTTTCAAAGAATACAATTTTCTCTGATGCTGTGTTCTACTATGACGATTAACAAAAGTCAAAGACAGTCACTTTCAGAAGTTGATTTATTACCCAGGAAACTTGTGTTTACGAATAGTCAATTGTATGTAGTTGTTTCACATGTTAGAAGTAAAAATGGATTAAAAGTTTGATTTGTGACAAAAGTGGAAATGTTACAAACAAAACAACAAATGTAGTCTACAAAGAAGTGCTTCAAAAAATTTAGTTTTTTTTTGTTAAAAATTCTGACATATGTAAGTTTTCGGACATCGATATTTCATTTATTACATTATTTTTATTTGAAAATTTTAATATCTTTAATACATTTCCGAAATACCCGTGTATACACGAGTTAATAAACTAGTTTAATTTAATTACGTAAATGTCATACTTAATCATAGCTATTAATTAGCTAATCTGCGTTAAAATTTGCTTTATTACACGCTTGCTCATCTGCCTACCTCCTTAATCTAATCTAACTGTTTATCTCCTTCAACTATATCTTTGACTTAATTACAACAAGAATACCCCTATTTGAAAATGTTAAACTATTTGAAAACCACATAGACTAAGTTTATGATGTAATAAAAGAGTATAATAGTCATTTTAAAATGTTTAACACAAAGATCGTTACTTTTTAATGGTTAAAGGACTGAGATTATAACAAATTATCAATTTACAGGACTATCTCAGTCATTTTTAATTCAAAGGACTAAATCAGTAATTTTTAACAAACGAAAGAAACCAAATCAGTAATTTACTCTCTAACTTAAGATATCTATTGTTGAAGTGACAATCCAATTTCTTCGACGGAAAATAAAAGGGATGAAAAACTTCAATATCTCGAGAATTGGTTTCTTTATATTTCGAATTCCTTCTGTTGGTGAAGGAATGGGAAGCAGGCAGTGGCGCCCCTCAATCTTCCTCTACATCTCTCACTCTTCCTCATCACGTGTTTACTAAACTATTTCTCCGAGTCTCACTTTTCCTTCTCGGGTGGCTCCTCCCCAGGTGTTCCGACGACGATGACTTCGACTGTTTCAAGATCTGAGTCGACAATCCGACGATGAGGGTTTCCTGAGTCGACGAGACTTGGGAGGTGGTTTGGCTCAACGATTCTTGTTCTCAGGCATCTGGCGTCGAAGTTCAATTTCTTTGTTGATACAAAACAGAAGAATCAATTCTCATTCTCCACAATAATTTTTTTTCTGTAATTTCATTTTCTATACCAAACGCACCATAAGTTCCTTTAGGGTTTTAAAGCAATGCTTCCTATAACCATATTTAACGAATTGGTTGAAGTATAAAGAAGATGGCTCATTTTTTTAAGTAAGTTCCCTTTAGGTCTTATAATCAGATTTAACAAAGTTGTTATTTATGAACTAAAAAAACCAAAGAGTAAGCAGGTAATATGGAGTTATGGACACACCAGTTTTGAGTTTTGACCCAAACCCATTTCCGGCCCAACTACACTTTGACCTTTTTTTAAAAAGAATTCTCTAGCCAATCTCGATTTAACCTGTTACCCAACCGACTACCACTATCCATATCGTTACATCTAGATGCATCATGCATGTATGAAATGTTATACACAAGAACAGGTCAAAGCACAATTTACAAAATATTTGGTACTGATTCCTTCTCAAGTGCTATCAACTTTGTTAAGGAGCCAGCCTCCTTGATTTGAAGGTTTAATACTTCAAATATAGTGGGGTTTAATATAGTGGGGTTTAATACTTCATAGCTAGCTAAAGCTTTAGACATTCTATTTGTACAAAATATATGTATAAAAAAAAATTCTTATCTCTTTTTCTGAAGATTGCTATTCATGATGGTAGATCATGAATGCTAAGAACATACAAGCATTTGTACAAGCTAAATACAAAAGGAAGGCTAACTTTGTGAAATAGTTCATCAAAAACCAACATTTTTTCAATAAGATTACTTTTGGATTTCGACTTGTTCAGTGAAGTATTAAGACAAAAACAGACATGTCATCAGGGTTTATATCAGAGGGGGTTAGTGATAAACAGTTCACGCAAAATTTCCCATGCTCTTAACTAGCAAGACTCACCTTTCAGCCTTTATGAAGTGAGTCGTTAAAAGTTTCGAAACAGTGAATCCATTGAATGTGTCGACATCAAAGAGCTCTTTCAGCCTGTCATCACATAATATTCTTCTTTTGTCCGACGGATCCTGCAAGACCAAAAACAAAACCTCATGTTGTTAGTATAAATTAATAATAATAATAATATACAGATAATTAATATTCATTCAATAAGATTAATAACATACGATAACAATTACATCTTTATTATAAACTTGACCTTCAGTTTCCCAAATATATTATTTATATTTATACTTTCTAACTAATAACATTCTTTTACATAATTACGAGTTTACGACAATATATTGAACATTTGATTAATAAATAGATTAGCACGTTTCATAGACCTGAGGCAACCTAAGCAATGCATTGGACCCATTTGACTATTTAAGATATTACACAACCTAAATCAACACGTTCATAAGCAAACGGGTTGAAACTGTCACCTCGAAATTCTGAATATCAACCATAAGGAAGTAGGCAAGACATAAATACACTCATGGGACGGGTTAATAGGTAAGAGTACACGTATATACCTGAAGATTATTTTGCTTTATGTAGTCCCAGATTCTCTTCACGACATCTGAACGTGCCAATGCATTTTCACCTGTTCCAAGAAATTTGACTAAAGCTTCTGAAAGTGGAATTGGAGTAAGAAGACCACCACCACCCTTCTGCTGTTTCTCTTTTCTTTTTGGCTCATCTAAATTTTTAAGACAAAGAAATTGGTAATCCATTACTGGTTTTTGTAATTGTATATGTTGGATTATGAGGTATTTGCCTCAGCTAGTTGACTAGAAAGGAAAAAAAGGATAAAAATGACAATGTACTCTTACATTATAATTTACACATGACACGAAACACGACACGAACCCAACATGGAAATTAACGCGTTTAAGTCGACAGGTATAATAAATGGGTTGGGCACGGGTTGACTTAAGTGACACATATAATAATTGGGTTTGGTTAGGGTCATACATAAATTTTGCAGGTCGACACGCAAACCCGTTTAATATTTATATAGATTTTTTCTTTTCATATATAAACCAAATTTTGATGTAGCTATCATCTAGACACGGACAATTCACATTTTTTATAGTTTTAATTTGTGAAAAATCAAACAAGAAAGCTCCTAATATTAATAAAAGTATGAGTTTTTGACAGCTTTTGTAACTTTTAAACATGTTGATCTTCCAACTCGTTGACTCGTCAACCCTCTAATAATCCACCAACCTGTAAATGACCCGCCAACATGCTAACCCGTATAATGTGTCTTACATATAGTCATATACAGGTTAGTGTTTGGAATCCTAACCTGAACATGACACGATTGCCACCCCTACTAAATCTGTAAGATAAAGAAATTGGTAATTCACTACTGGTTTTTATTTTTGTATCTTGAATTATGAGAAGTATTTACCTCAGCTACTTGACTAGAAAGGATAAATTTGACTGTACTTTTACAATATCAATTACATGCTCAAACAGGTTGTTCTTTCCCTTGTGCTCTTGTCCCAAATTCATTATTTATGTAACTTATTGCGCAAGAATCAGATGAAATACGATAAAAATGCCAATCTATAGTTATGCAAATGTTGTAACAATATAAACACTGAACCATTCGCACCTTCTTCGGTCTCCTTCTTTCGCTTCTTTTCCTTTGATGATGCACTCGCTGGAGCTGCGGTAAAACAATTCGTCATATATTCTAATAATGAATATGTTTAAGCATATGTAACTTATTTTGTAAGAATTGGATAAAAATGATATAACTGCCTTAATTATGTAACTGCTGTAACAATATAAGTAGTGAACCATTCCCACCTTCTCTGTCCTTCTTTGGCTTCTTTTCCTTTGGTGCTGCACTCACTGGAGCTGCAGTGAAAACTTTTGTCATATATTCTAATCATGAATTAGGTAAACCCTAAAGAAGATGACAAGATTGAAGTAGAATAGTAAACAAAACAAAAAAAAAGATCGAGCATAAAGAATAAAAAACTGGCCCATAACCAAAAAATGAAAATACGAATACACAGACAAATAAAAGGTATTACCACCATCAGAATTCAATGGCCATATATGCTTTGCAAGGGCCTTGTTCATTTGGAACATGTCAATAGTATCCACACCAAAGAGTTCACGAAAAGCTTCATCACAGCGTATATTCCTTCTATTGGCTGGGTCTTGCATATCATGTTTACGAATGTAACTCCAAAGTTGTTTAACAACCTATGAGTAAATGCTATCAAGGTATAATATATATCTAAAAAGCTAATGCTGATTATGACAACTTCACAAAACTTGCTTTAATAAAAAAAGAAAAGAGTGAAAAGATTCTGCAGAACCCAATTACTACCTCTGTACGGGCTAATTCAGATACCCCAGTAATCTTCTGAAGTTGTGGAGAAAGACTACATAACTTGGTAAAGCCACCCCCTTTTTTCTTCACCTCTTTGTTCTCTTTTTCTGACCTGAATAGGCAAAGAGGTATACATTCACAGAGATAACTACCATACTAATTGACATCTAAATCTTCTGTGCAAAAGATGCCCAAAACATGTTTAAACACAGAAACTTAGGTAAAAATAATATTTAACATATGAATTATGATGAAAACTATGACTTTGCTGACATTTGATTAGATTACCTAATATATAAACCTAAAAGCTTCTCCCTGTCTGTGTGTCCGCCCACTTATGAACAAAAATAGTGAAGAAACAGTTATCAGGGATGCAATTTCACGATCACACTTCAGTTCATGTTCGTATGATCATATCATTTGGGCAAAATAATCCAGCATCTATCAACACCTCTTGACAATTAAAACTCTAATCCTATTTCACTAAGATCACCATAGACAGTCTAGAAACTAACTAAGAGCCTGTGTACGGTAATAAAAGAAACATATTCCCCAAAGTTCCTCCAAAGTTCCCAGCAATTAACAAATTATTGTCAGTGTTCCAAGAATATAACCTAAATTAAACCACATTGTACTTTTTGGGGTCAAATCGGGTACAATTTCTTTTATCATCATCATTATTCTATTAGTAGTACTTGTTATAGTGTTTCAATCAGTTCAAAATCTTAGAAGTCGCATCAATTTAGAAGTGTAGGGCAATATATCTGGCAATCAAAGAGAGTGTATATTCTCTAAATTGAACTGAGGGAGTAATTAACTCAATACATAATTCAAAAATAACAAAATTACAGTCGGATATAAAGAATTAGCAACTAACCCTCTTTTTTTGCTACTTCCACTCTTGCCATTGCCGACTTCTTCTTGATGTTGTTCTTCTTCTTCGTCAACCTCGTCTTCAGCTTCATCCTGTCCTTCCTCCTCGTTTCCTTCGTTATCTTCTTCATTCTGTGATTGATTTTCAAGATAGAGATCGACTTGTTCCCGAATAAACGCCTTTTTATCCGTTAAATCGACTCCAAATTCGCGTTCTAGCTGTCGGCGTACGCTAGATGTTGTGGTTGTGGTGAGATCAGAGGTGCTTAGAAACTCCCGTAGCCGGCCGACGAGCTCCGAGTCCGATACCATTGTTCGCCGGCGGCGGAAATTGAAATTCGGTTGGCGGTGGGGTGTGGTTGAGCGTAACGTAAGTAACTTGGTCCGAAAATGAAAAAGGTTATTTTTGAGGGGAGAGAGGTAGAAGTGGTTGTAGACTACGAAGTAAATTTTCACTTTAGTCCCTTTTACTTTCATTTATATCACTTTCATCTTCAAAATATAGCCTGAGCTTGTTACAAGCCAAGAACGAAGTGATTTTTGACCAAGGATATTTTTCTAAGTTTGTTTTTGTTTTTATTATTGTAAGATTATAAAATTAAGATCGGAAAGCTTAATAAACATGACGCTTTTAACACAATTAATAAAATATAAAGCACATATGGTGATCTTTATCCGACAACACAAATTTTCTTGTAAACCTTTTTTTTATGAAAGGAAAATAAAAAAAAAATGTGACACAAGCTTAAAGAAGAAACTATCGCACTTGTTCTTTAGTAAAAGTTAACCATATCATAAAATGTAAGAAAATAATAGAGTGAGATAATAGTAATAACGAAAAAAGCCAAAGAATTCATCATACACAATATCATATATGAGATTGTAGGATCGTATACTGATTCTTCGATGCTACATACGATCTAATTAAACGAGTCGGGTATTATTTTAATCGAATCAGACTCATTTAAAATTACATAAGCTCGAGCTCGTACTTTGAGGCTCGAATTCGGCTCACGAGATATTTTACGAAGCTCGTGAAGGCTCGCTAAAGCTCGTTTAGATTATATAAGTAACAAATAAAAAGGTTGAAATTTTGTTTTTATTTTTTTCATATTTAATCATATAAGAATATGTAATATAATTATATAAGTAATAAATAAACATATATATAATATCAAAGCATAAAATACCACGGTGATTAGAACTTTTACCAACTCTTTCCAGCCATATCTCTCTGAAGGTAATCTATTTGTTTACTTGCTAATCTCTTACCTAACGTTGTAAAACTCGCTAGGCGGTAGTGGACTAGTCAACTAAGGAGTAGCGAGTAATCGACCTAGGCGGAAGTACTCAGATTTAAAAGAAATTTTTCAAAGTCCCCGCACACATATAAGGCAAATAGCGTGTTTGGGGCTAGAAACGGAACCCTAAAAATCTTGAAAACATGACGTGTATCATCAGAATACGAGATTCAGAGCATATGATACAACCCCTCTATCTCTTTTCTACTCCTTGTATCTTCATCTTCGCTCTCCTACCTAGGGATTAGGAGGTTGATGTTGTTTCACTTGAGATTGAACCAAAGGTCGGACCTTGTGCTTGACCCTTATCATTATCATTATTTTTTATTTGATTGAACGTGATCTTCAAACCTTCTTAATGTGTGTACTTGTGTATAATGTGTTCTTTTAAATTTAATAATTTGTTAGGGTTTTGACTTGAATAAAAAGTTGTTTGTTTCTTGTCATACTAGAGGATCGTATCAAAGATATTTTTTATCGGTACTAGTAAAGCAAGTCAAAGGCATATGCTTTTTAGCCTAAGATTTTAATCTTCATCATTGTATTAACTGGTTCAAAAGGTTGTGAAATGTTTGATTGAAGCAAAAGATGAAGTAAGATATAATTACTTAAGTATGTATTTAAACAAGATACATCTAGCATTATGTGAGATATATTTAATTGATCTACACTATTTGGATTACAAATTGGTGTTTAATCATGAATTCAATCTGCTATGAATGATGATTCTCACAATAACATAAAAACATAGAGAAATAATCAGAGCAATCAAACACAGAATTACATGCATTTGTCACCAATAAATACATTACATCACAAATTCTAAGTAGAAAAACAAGTGAACAATGGCAGAACAAAAGAGAAGAATGAATCTACTAAACTATAGGCTCCATGGTCTTAAACCATGTATCAAACTGATGGCAGGATTGTACTTTCTTGCCTTTTACTGGTGGTCACGACATAAAAGGCACCCATGGCTACGAAAACAACTAAAATAAAACCAAATATTATGCCCGCGATGCCTCCGGCCCCAACTTTATTCTGACTCTTGTCGTCATTTCTAAATCTGCTTTGCTCAGCTAAGCTTGATTGCACAGTGGCTGTGGCAGCTACTGGCAACGGTGAACAATTAGACTCATCATTGCATGCATCTTGAATGCTTGGAGGGTTTGCTTTCGGGTGAAAGAAATTGTAGGCAGATGGCGAGAAGGCCATTGGGTTTTCGTAAATTAGCCCATGAGGAGCTCTATTTTGAGCTTTTGTAGCTGTGAAGAAAGTAACTGTTACAACAGTTATCAAGAGAGGAAGTAGGGAATTCATTTGTGCCATTTCTAAGTTTCTTTATGCTTTCCTAGCTATGACTCCACTGCTTAAGAATATGTATGTGTGTATATATCTATATATATACACAAAACATATCTATATATATAGAAAGAGAGAGGGGTTTTTCTTTGTGTTTGGTGGTTGCTTTGCTCACAATCTTTGTGATAGCATTAAACTCCTCAAAGGGGAGCAAAATGATTGGTGTTTATTTGCTGTACTTTGTACACTAATACTAATTTACTTGTATATCATCATTTAACTTGTATATTGGAAGTGTTACTACTTAGGCGTAGTAGTAGAATATTGCTACGGGACGGCTCAAAGAACGTTGTCATGACAATACGCCATATTTGTTCTACATCTATCATCGTCAAGCTTGTAGTTTTCATGATAGAGATGAGTTTTTTATGTGTTCATTAGTTTTTTTAAAATCGGGTCTAGTATCATAGTGATTAGTAGGGGCATTCTGACAACGTGATAGTCTTGGGAAGAAAAAGTACAATCTCTGCTGTATCGTATTCTCGCTTTTAGTAGAATTCTTTTGTTCTAGAAATACAGACTTTTTGGTTATTTCATACTCTATTCTATCTACTTTTATAGACCTTCCCTTTAAGCAGATTTAAAAGATGCCCATGTAACGGTAGCAGCTACGACTTCTTCCTTCTGGGCTTACTAGCTCAACATACAACTCGGTCATGAGACTCATAACAACTATTAGTACAAATACTCTTATGGAGTGATTGAGATGATTAAAATGTGATTGATGTGAGCAATTGTGTGTATTTGATAGTAATGAATACTTGTGCAATTGAGATGATTAGTATAATCTAATATGAAATTATCCACATAAAGGTAAAGTGAAAAGTAACCTTGGGGTTTCTTAGCTTAAAGGGCCAGCAAAGGTGTTGAGGCAAATATGATTTAAAAGGGTAAGCATTCATGGGATATGTGTGTGTGTAATTATAGTGTGACACCCTCTTTTGGCTTTGTCTTGGCCTTGACCATTATTACATAGTGGGAATGGCATGCTTCATGGACCTCAAATTAATGCTTACTTCATTTACTTCCCATCTATTCATTACAAGTAGATCAGGTTGTCTAAAATGTCAAAATTAATTGTTATAAAAGAAAAGTAGTTTTTGGTACAATTATACAAGTTGAAATTTTATAACTTTTGCCTACTTTCTAAAGATTACATATATGACCTATTAATACATGTTATACACAAGTATCATACACGTGTAATGCGACGCTGGCGAATAGTTTCCCTTTGATAATATCATATTCGAAAGAACACACAATACGACTGAGACGAGTAGCTCTTATGTCGTATTCGGAAGAATACACATACCACGTTTGCAGGATAATAGTTTACTTTTGGCAACATATTGTATCTAGAAAATTGCATAATGGAGAAAATAGTTTGTTAATTTTTAAAAAAAATTGAGTACATATGTTAGTGATAAAAGAAATCCAAAAATGACACATAAGATAACCAAAAACACTCTAAACGCACGTCATGTTTATTCATAATGAAACAGAAACATATACAAAAAACAAAAAATATGAGAATATATATAGTTGAAGCTCATCACTCCCTTTGGTTGTAGAAATATCAAGTGTCTACAAAGTGTCACAGATAGAAGTACAACTGTCTATTTTAGCTCCCACATACAGTGCTAAAGCAGGATTACTGGATTAGATACGTTGGTGGTTGTAAACTAATTTGCAAAATAACAAGCTAAAACAGCTCGTTAAGCTTCACGAAAAAGCCTACGAAATAATTTTGATCATATTGTAATGAAAGGAACATGAAGAGCTTATCCCTATATATTTCATTCTAACATAATCTTTTTCTCGGATTTATCAACTCAAAAAGAGCAATTACCCTTCTTTTTTAAGGCAGGTTATAGGGAAGGGATCGAGTTCTTGTTACTCTAAACTACTTGGTCTTTCACTTCCATAAAAGACTTTCACGGGAATTGTCTGGATACTCAAATATCATTGAGAAATAAATAGGAAGAAGTGTTATCGCCAACAATTCTTCCCAGTACGGAATGAGTAAAGAATCAAGCTACGTGTTTAGGGTTAAAATAATCAAACATGATTAACCGTACTTACAGCAGCAAATTTTCCATTAGAGGTCGTAAAATAGGGTCTGTAAGGATTGCACAATCGAAAGGTAGGTGGATGAGCCCCTTCTTCTCTGTAGTAAGAAGTTTCTATGTTGCATACTGACAGAACCAATACTTATTAATCTTTAATAATGTAAAAGTTTCAATGTAAAGACAGAAAAAATTAATGGAAGTAAGTCTTACTTGAAGCAACTGTATACTTATTCTTTAAGCCCAAATAGGGCTTTTGTGTCTAAACTTTAAAAGTAAATAGTATATATATATTCCTTAGATTCATGAGCAAAGAATATTATTACTACCATTTTCAGCATAATTATATCTGAGAAACTAGATGCATTCAAACTCCATGAATGGCTAATAAGTTGCTGAAAAAATCATAAGTTCACTTGTAAAATCATAAGTATCCACTCAGTCGAGTATTCCACCTGCATGAGAACTTGCACCGTCGTGAACAAATCTAACATAATTTTCAAAAATGGTAATACAAAATACTAAGCTAAAAATGAAGTTTATGAATCATACGATATTGCAGTATGATCTAAAGCTAGAAAGAAAGAAAAATTGCTACGTAATCTTTTACACCAGCATCTCTTTTGATCATCAACTCAAGAAGTTTAGCAAAAAGAGAGCCAAAGAAGTTCAATAAATCAAAACCGGATGCATTATCATGTGTCATGACTGTAATTATATGTAAAAGAAGAATCAAATTTTGGACAAGAATTGTTTCAAGTCAACCCCACATTGACCGACACTTATATCGACCCTTTACCCAACCCGTATGATGACTAATATTTGAACAAGTAATACATGGGCAAAGATGTAGTCCAACAAAAGATCTTTAACAACAGAGGTACCTATGCATATAATAGTGGATTAGTAAGATGAGATCATCAGCAACAGCATGAGGTTAATATGTTACTACAATACTTTTGATTTCCCAAGTTTTCTTACTCAATGAGAAAGCAAATAAGAAAATGGTTAAACATTTTAAAATCAATTTGTAATTTTCTGATGAACCCCTTCATGTTTTATAAACAGTATAAAGTGTTGGAACTAGTCCCTTCAGACGTATGTGGTCTGATGAGAACAATCTCCATAGGAGGAAGCAGTTGTATACTAACATTCATCAATGACAGTTCATAAAGTTCAAGACATTCATAAAGTTCAAGGCTTTTGTTGAAAATCAAAACAACCAGATTACAAAGTGTTTCAAGGACAGATCTTGCAATTCAGTTTCAAATTTTTTTTAATGAAAATGGTATACACCACCAGTTGACTACCAGATATACCCACACCAAAACAGGGTGGTCGAAAGGAAGATCAAAGTCTTTTGGAAAAGGCTAGAAGCATGTTCAAAAACAAAAGATTACCTTATATATTTTGAGGCTGAAGCACTGTATTGTGCAGCATATCTCATGAATAGAACAACAAGGTGATGCTATTTTATCATACAAAGATAGAACACCTTCTCCTAATTCAAACAATGTTGAGCACAATTCTTCATCTGCAACATCAATTAGTTCACCACCAACAAGATATAGAAGTATGAGAGATCTATATGAGAACACACAGAGATTCGAATTCGATGATGTTGCAGATTTTGCACTTTCTGCAGATACTGATCCAGTAAGTTTTGAAAAGGCAATTAGAGATATTAAGTGAAAGAAAACCATAGATGAGGGAATGAAGGCAAAAACAAAGAATAATACATGGGAATTGGTGAATCTACCACATGGTCACAAATCACTACGGGTTAATTGGATCTCTAAGACAAAATTAAATGAAAAGGGTCAAGTAGACATGTACAAGGCCATTAGTTGTGAAAGCCTACAAGCAAAGATGTGAAATTGATTATTAAGTGTTTTTGCTCCTGTTAGAAACCATTAGATTAGCATATAAAGGCTGAAGTGTGCACCAAAAGGATTTTAAATCGGCCTTTCTCATTGGACACTTGGAAGAACAAGTATACATAGATCAACCTCAAGGATATGTGAAGGAAGGAGAGGAATTAAAGGTGTGTCATTTAAAGAAAGCACTTTATGGTCTACTACATGACATGATATTATAGAATTGAAAAATATTTCTTGAATAGTGGCTTCTAGAAGTGTACATACTAACACCCTGTTCATAAAGGATCAAGAAGGTAAGCTTCTTATAGTATGTATATGTGGATGATCTTGTGTTTACCAGCATACTTATTGGGAATTGAAGTTCACCAAACAAATGACAAGATAATGATTTCTCAGCAAAAGATGCTAAAGATTTACTTGATTAATTCAATATTTAGGACGCAGAAGGTTGATGCATTATCATCTGTTGAGGCAAAATACATTGCTCTTTCAACGGCAATGTATACTAAAGGAATTGAGGATGGAACAAACTGAAGCTACAAAGATTGTGGGTGACAACAGATAGGCGATTGCAGTTACTGATAATCATGTGTTCCATTGTCGAAAGTAAACATATACGGATTAAGTATCATTTTATACGAGAATTTGTTCAAGATAAAGAAGTCGAAGTTGAATTTTGTGGTACCAAAGATCAGATTGCAGGTTATGACAAATAGTTTTTGTTGATTGATTATTCGTCAAGCACAACAATGGATATTGATAGATGAACATGACAGTTACTTTAACTAAAAACATTCGGCAAATTTCACATTTCTTATGTCAGAAAGATAGCAAGACAGTTGCAAAGATAAATCAAAGAAGAAAGAGATAAGAAATTTGCAAAACTAACAGATGGGAAATTTCAAGAAATATACAAACATTCAGATGAACATTTGAATAACCCATCAAGAATGATGTGTGCAGTAGACTTTCTACACAACACTAAGTCCAGTTTCACACCATTTTCAGAGAAAAACAATAAATCAAGAAACAAATAGATGAGAATATGAAAAACCCAGATGAAGATACGAAAAAAGAATGGAACCCGACTGTAACATGTTGGGTTTGGGTTTGGACTTTGGAGTTGGGAAGAATGAAGGGGATCGCCCTGTTCCGGATTTAAAAACAGGGCAGAAAAAAAATGATTTATGAAATAAAATGAATTACAGTTCTGTTGTCAAGTATTTTAGGAGTGAAAAAGAAAAAGAAAAGAAAAGATTCTGAAAGAAAAATCTCTTATTTTATTTTCTGATTTTTTGGGTAAGATTTTGGAAGAAAACTAAAAATACATCAAGTTTCACATCTTCTCTTATTTTCTTTTAAACTGGGCATACTCAACGACAAAAATATTTTCCTTTCTCATCTTTTTTTTTCTTGTTAATTTTATATCCTTATGTTTCTTTCCTCGTATAACTCTGGAACACAGTGTAAGGGGGAAAATGAGGGGACGAAAGGATATTATTTCCTTTTAAATTAATTAAAAAATGAAAGAATAGATTTTGGATCAAAATAACACTAAACTTTCTCTTTAAATCCTCTCATTTCATTTCCTCTCTTAAATTAAAGAATTTCCTTTCAATTTCTTTTCTTTAAAACAACTCGAAAACAGGGCTTAATAGATATGCAAACTAGGGTTGTCATTATCGACCTGACACGCAAATAAATGGGTTTGGGTTGAGCATAAACGGGTTCGGGTCGTTTTTGGGTTGACCCGCCAACCCGTATAAATAAACGGATCGTGTTCGGGTTGGCTTGCAGGTTCGTGGGTCGACCCGTCAACCCGTATATATATTTTTGATATTTTTTATTTTCTAATTATCCTTATATATTTCATGTTTCCTGTTTAGTTTTTGAGCTTTTATCTTTTTCCTTAGTCATCCTAAACCTAATAAGAAACAATTTTATTGTCTTCTTTTATTCATTCGTCGTTTTTATGCTATTGTCTCCTTTGTTCTTAGGTAGGGTTGGACTTTATTGAATAATTTGCATTTAAATTTTGATTTTGACAAACAAGGGACAAAATTAGTAAAACTAGACTCACTGACTCGCCAACCAATTAATGACCCGCCAACCCGTTAGTGACCTGCCAACCCGTTAGTGACCCCGCCGACCCATGAATGACCCGCGAACCAGTATATTTAAACGGGTTACGCGGTTCGTGTCGTATTTCAACTTATACGGGTCGTGTCACGCATCTTGACATAGGTGCTTAAAGCACCTAGTTAGAAATATATATATATTAAAAGTAACACAAATTCGAAAATTATGGAAAGATTGTTACTAAGTTTTAAAGATTATAATTATTATTACTAGATTAAATATGATTTAGAAAAAATGATAAAAATGTTTTAGATAATTACAAATTAAAAAACTAAAAAGAAAAATGTTAACCATAACTTGGAAAATATTAAAAAAATGCTAATAATTTTTAAAAAATAATAAACATAACTTATGTTTTATAATTAACCTTTCATTTTTACAAAAAAAACCTATCTTAATCGCCCATTAATAAGTACTTAAAATTTTCATATATGACATAAGGTTACTATGTTTGAAAATTAATTCCATGATTTATGACATTGGTTATCATTTCCCTTTAAAAATGTTAACAGACGGTATCAACACTCAGACTAGCCGTATGACCGTCAAGGTGAGGTTACAAACAGACGTGAAGACAAACATGTGGTATATTTGATATGTTTTAAAAAGATAAAAATCAAGATTAAATATGATATATTCAACAATGTTCTAAAGGATAAATATGATTTTTATAAATTAGGTTGAAAATATAATATATTAAGGTTTAAAGATGACATATATGAAATTACATTAAGAATTTTAAAGAAAAATCAAAATTAAAATTGCCATTAATGGTTAAAATTAAGCAATCGTATAATAAATTTGATAGATGGTAGTTTTTTATTTATATTAAAAGATTATGATAAAAATCATTTTATTATTATTAAAAGAAAACCAAAGAAAGATAGGTTCAGCCAAAACTAAAAGAGTAAAAGTCAAAAACTATTTCGTTATGACCGAAAATGAGGCCTGGCTTTAAGCTTTTAAATGGGCCAAACAAATAAAAATGGTTTTGTCGACAGTTGGTATTTGGTAAGTTGGTAATAGAAGTCAAGTCATAGAGACATAGAGTTCAAGTTATTTCGTCAGCTGTAATTTAGTGTTTAAAAAGATTATAACCGTCGTCGTTTTCAATTAAATTAAAAAATGAATATTATATTATATTATTTTTATTTGAAAATTTTAATATATCAAATACACTTTCGAAATACCCGTACGTGCACGGGGCAATAAACTAGTATTTAATAATAATTATTATATAGGATATAGATTATTTCATCCTCCTTTCAGATTATTCTATGGTCAATTTGTTGATTTATATATCATCAATTTGCATATTAATTATTAAAATAAAGAAATACTTTTAGATTTATATTCGAGATAGTTATCGAATAATCTTCTAAGTGCACGCTTCGAATTATATTATAATAATAATAACAAACTAGATTAAATGCTTTATATTCATGATCACACTTTAATGATATTCATATTATCAACCTCCTTGAATACACATATATGTAATAAACCAATAATGCAATATAGAATGATTTGAACTTTACAAGTTAAACTAGCAATAAAAATATGAGTATGTGATGATGATTTGTTGATAGCAATTAAAATTATTTGTCTTATAGCAAGTGTAAGAAAATAATTTAAGACTACATAATACAAATACATATAACAAGAGCTTTTTGTGGAAAAAAGTGAAATTATCATGTGTTAAACAAGCAACTCACTATTAGAAAATCATCAATTACCGACGGACTTTCCGACGGAAAAAATCCGTCGGAAATTTTCTAACGTGTTGGCGCATACATATCTTGTGAGTTCATATACTTTGATATTATTCAATCTTTCAAGATCAAGATCAAAGCAAGAGTGAAAGCCATCAAAGTTCAAACATTACAACATCATTCATATATTTTGTAATAGTGTAAGAATCAACTCTAGCCTTTCAAATTAGAGTGAAGTAAGGATCATCTCTAGCCTTTAGAATTAGAGAGAAGTAAGGATCAACTCTAGCCTTTCAAATTAAAGTGAAGTGAGGATCAACTCTAGCCTATAGAATTAGAGTGAAGCAAGACTATCTTTACCTTACTTGCAAGTTTGAAGTGTAAATTCTTGCAAGTGAAAAAGAGAAGTGTAAAATGTTTATCTCTACCTTCAAAGAGAGAAGCTAGTGGAGCAAACTCTTGGTGGGTGAGGCCAAGGAGTGGATGTAGTGCAAGTTTGTTAACACTTGCATGAACCACTATAAATCTCTTGTCTGCTAATTGGTGATATCTCTCTACCCTTACTCTCTTTATTTCAAGTATATATATTTGTTGTGTTATAAACTTCAAGAATTTTTTTTTAACACAACTTACAAATTTTATAAGTGAAAAATTGGTAAACTAAGTTAAAGAACCTATTCACCCCCCTCTAGGTTCTAACATAACGGATTAGCGACGGTTTACAGACGGACCCACTTTTCGACGGATTTCCGACGGATAACAGTTAGTCGGAAATCCGTCGGAAACCATCGAAATTACCGATGGATCACCGACAGATCTGCAACGAAAGAATGTCGTCGGAAATCCGTCGGAAACGTGGTCCGTCGGAAATCCATCAGAAAAACCCGTCGCAAATCCGTCGGAAGTCGATTAGTAAGGCCCCTTTTTCCAGTGGTCATATTCCGCCGGAAATCCGTCGGTAACACCGTTTTCCGACGGATTCTTCCGTCGGAAATCGCCATGTTTGTTGTAGTTACTCTTGTTTTGAATGGAATTTAAGAGTTTATTAATTGTCTTTTTTGCTGATTTTTTTTAATAGCAAGCAATTCATTAATACCCAACAAGTGAGCATCAGTGTAATATACATACAACCACCACTAAACATAAATTGTGGTCAGACCGACCTATATCTGCAGAATGCTTAAGAAGATTAAAAACAACGCAATGGAGGATTGTCGCTATACATTGCGACACTGCGATACTACAACATTTTTGCAGCAGCAGGCTTGCGCAAACAGAATGTGACCGCGTGACTTGACAGTGAAATAGTGACGCAGTATCAGGACTTGCGATAGGTCACATAAACAGCTAGCAACTCTGCAGCACCAGTGCAGAAACCGAACCGGCAATAGGGACTGCCCAAACAAGGGCAGTATCGCGACAGAAGAGCTGATTTTGTTATTGTATCAACTTTTTTATTTTATTTTTATTAACATTGCCAACATACTATCAGTATTATTCTAATATATCTTACAAACTTTCTTTCATTTTTACGAATACATTTTCAAAATTTTAGAATAAATGCATCCTAAATTTGACTATTTTTATGTAAAATAGTTCCTATCAACTAAGCTATTTAGTAATTTGTTTAGAATTCAGGTAAGAAAATAAACTTAAACTAGTTTTATTTAAAATTATATAAAATTTCTTATAATGAATTAGTCCAAACTTAATTTAACTAATTTTTTACTGATATTGAACTTTATATATTTATTGTGATATTATAAATTTTCATTATGATTCATAAACTATTTTTATCACACAATAACTCATATGTTATCTAAAGAAGCTGGTCAAACACTCCATTAGTTAAATTGCTAATTAATATTGTAGCTTTATACTCAGATAAAAAAAATTATATGCCTATTTATATAAATATATTGTCAAGTATTACCATATATCAAGATTCATATATATAAAAAGTTAACTATAAATTATACAAGTTACAACCGTTCAATTTAAAAAAAGATATGAATTATAATACTTAATTTTACATAAACTATTTTCTATTTAAAGTCGTGTTTAATAAATGTGATGACTAGTTGAACACAGAATTTCAAAACTTCAAAACATATATATATATATATATATATATATATATATATATATATATATATATATAACAGAGATGATAAAAGATTTGTATAAACTATTCAATCGTAATAAAACGGAATTTATTAAAAAGATATACTATGTATTTTATTATAGTTATACTAACATGTACACGTCACGTTAGGAAAAGAAGTTGTAGATACTTCTCTAATATTATTAAAAGAACTATAATGTACAAGTTAAAGCAAACGAGGGATAACACTCTTCAGGTTATATTATACTGTCACGTCAGTTTTTACTCTCATCATTTAATCTATTATTACTATTTGTACTCTAAATTTTAAAACTCACTTAAAATCCAACAACCACTTTATTTCCACCATCTAATTTAAGCACTCTTACAAAGTTAATATCATAATTTATTAAAAAAAGTTATATTGCTCTGTTACGAGTTTAGTATAAACTTGAAAAGATTAGAGAAAAAGGAAAAGAGAGTGATATAAAGAAAAATATTTTATGTAGTTTTAAAATAGAAATAAAAATAAAGGTAAGTGATTTGAATTTATGTACTTTTAGAGAAGAATAAAAGAAAGCTTCAGATAATAAATTTTAGGATGCATTTATTATAAATAATAAATTTTAAAATGTATTTATATAATTGGTAAAACTAATAAAAAGTTGGCAAAGTTCAAGAAGGTTATAAGTATGTTGGTAAAATTGGTAAAAATAAAAGAAAATTATTACTTTTTTTAAAAAACATTGAAATTATTTTGACAAAAATAGAAATTTTCCTCATATCTTACTCTAAATTTTTTTAGGCTTTCGATTTTTTAAATATTTTTATAAGATACCAATCTGAAACTAATTTATTTCAGTTGTTTTAACCAAACAAACTGATTGATTCCAGTTGAATTCAATTCCATATATTAATGGTTAATACCTAAACCCATGTTCCTAATTCAAACCAAACACCAACTATTAAATTAAATATAATATCTTCTTGTTTTCGTGAGACAATTTAAATATCTTCAATGTTATAGCAAGTTGTTTATGGAAAACATTAAAAGTATACAAGTTGCATCCATATAATTGAAATAAATAAGATAAGGAAAATGATACCCAACCCTAACTAGGCCAAAAAGCAATATATGTTTAATATTTTTTAAGACAACATGTTTTTATATAATAGGGTTTAGTTTCAAAAAATGTACCGAACTTGTCACTTTTTGTTATTGTATATACCCATTTTTCAAAACTATAATTTAGTATACCCAACTTACCAAAACTACCATTTTATGTATTCAAAAACCTGCTACCCAAGTTGCAGGTAATATTTCTGATTTTGATTTATTTATAAATTCCATATCATATTTAATATATGACATGTCATTAAAAAATGCCAACTCATTTAAAATCATAAAAATGGATTTTTATCAAGATGAAGATGAATATGATGAAGAACATGTGAAATCATCTGGGTAATAAAATCAAAACACAAAATCATGTGATCTAAAACATAATTACAAACTAAGAACATATGTGGATAATAAGAATAAACCCATATCGTATATCGTATATCGCTGATCGATTACACATGAATCACTAAGAACATATTTGAAAACGAAATCTGGATAATAAGAACAAACCCATATCGTATATCGTATATCGCTGATCGATTACACATGAATCACTAAGAACAGATCTGAAAACGAAATTTGAAATCTGAAAACAAACCTATATTGGGGTTCATCTTCAAGAACACACAAAATCGAAATCTGAAAATGAAAACGAATACCTAACGAGAACAAATCCATCATATCTGGATTTCACAAAGAACAAATCGAGAATAAAACCTAAAACAAGAACCTTCATCGCTTCGATCGTTAATCTGATGTCGGAGCCAAAATGAAACCCAGAGACGAGATGAAACCCAGAAATGATAATGGAATAAGAACTCACTGCTTTGATCAGATCTGGAAGCAACAATCGAAATCGTTGAGCGATGGTGACCTTCGATTAAACCCAAAGATGAAACCCATCGTTGATAACCCAGAAATGAAGAAACCCTAACTCGGAAGCAACTAATTCGAACAAATCTCTAACAGTGCAGTCGACGGTGAAGTCATAGAGCCGATGGTGATGGTGCAGTTGACGGTGAAGTCCAGCGCGGCGGTGGTGATGGTGCAGTCAACGGTGATGTGTGGAAGATAGATCGATGGTGATGTGTAGAAGATAGATCCATGAAGATCTGGGTTTTTTTAGCAACTGATTTTTTGTATTATTATTATTATTTTATTATTATTATTTTAAACAAGAAAGCCATGTCACCTGCCCTCACAACCGCCACGTCACTTGTGACCGTGCCATGTCACCCTTAACCTGCTATCATAGGTGACAATACTTAAACGTTAGTTTTAGAAAGATTGGTACATTAAACGGTAATTTCAATAAATGGGTATACACAATAGCAAAAAGTGACAAGTTCGATACACTTTTTAAAACTAAACCCTATATAATAATATAGTTTTTTTAATGATAACACGAGTATTATGTTTATTTTTAGCAAAAAAAAAAAAAAATAAGTATGTTGCTAGTTTTAAAAAATGAATTCATATTATTTTTATACTTACAAGTCTGTGATTATTGTTTTCTATAGAATAATTCATCCAATTATTTTTTTGTATATCCCGTCATACCAAATGTTTATCTTAAAAGTAGTCATTTTTAATAAAATATTTTTATATAATTAATTTATAATCTTCATCTCCATTATAACCCTAGACCCTAGTGATAGTTTTAGCTATATATGAATTGAGAATGGATTCTTTCACTTAAAATTTGATTTATTTATTGAAGGTATAATATTTTTAAAGCTATTATACAAGTTAGTGAAGCATAGGTTTATCTTAGATAAATCAAATTAACAAGTGGAAATCGAAATATCACTCCCATATGAACATAGGATGATGATTTCTTTATACATAAGAACTCTATTTTTGGGGGGTGTTTGTTTTAGCTTATTTTATGGGCTTATTAGCTTATTCGTTTATTTTTAAGGCTTATGAAAAATATAGTGTTTGGTTAAGCTTATTGGCTTAAACTTATGAGTTTATACTTTGGGTAAATAAGCCAAATTTTGATAAGCTCATTCACAATAGTTTTTTTTTTCAATTAGGTGGACTTATTTTTATATACTAGTTTATTACCCCGTGTAAAAACACGGGGATGTTTAAAGAAAAAGAATAAAATTCAATGGTATGAAATTATAAAAGGTATAGTAAAATAAGTGTAAAAGTGTTTCAGAAGTGTTTTGAGATATTAAAATTTTTAGATAAAAATAATAAAATATCACCAAAAATTTAAATATGTTAGATTTTTTTAACAAAAAACAATAACTAAATTTTTTTAAAGTATTACTATTAATGGATATCAAAAAATTAAGAATATACTACTTTTTAAAAAGTGTCATATTACAATAAAATTTATACCAAAACGTAGATAAAAATGAGACGATCGTAAATATATAATTATTCTTTCTGTAAACAAAATGTATCACAAGTTACTAAACATAATTTATAAACACCATATAATTAATTATATTAATATACAATTTTTATAAAAATCCTCCACATTTTCTTAAAAACCCCTCACATGTTTTATAAAACCCCCTCATAATTTTCATTCAGGCCCTCCCAATTGATTTAGATTTGGAATTCGATGGCATTAATCTTTCTATTGAATTTCAATTTATGGTTATTTTTGGAAAATTTGCATGTCTTATATATATATATATATATATTTTTGGAAGATTTATATTTATATTTTTGATTTTGCCATCTTCCGTATATATGTACCATTTATTTTTTCCTTTTTAGTTATTTTACAAACATAAATTAAGTCAAACACTTATAATAAAAAAAACTTATTATCTTATAAGTCATAAACTAATTACAAACACTTTTTTATTAAGGGTGTAACTAGCTGAAAGCTGGAGCTGGAATTGAAGCTGGGGCTGGAGCTTTTATTAATAGCTGAAAGCTGAAGTTTTATTTGTATGAAAGTGTTTGACGAAATAGCTGTAGTTATAGCTTAAAAATGTAAAAATACATAAATAAACACATAAATAAACATTTAAAGAAGAAACAAAATTAATCAAGGGTTATTTATATAATTTGGTTTTAAAAAGCTCCCAGCAGCTCATAAAAATTTGAGTTAGCTTTTCATTTTAAAGCTTTTATTAGCTTATTTTTCTAAAAATATAAGCTCAAGCTCCTGTAATCAAACAAAAAAGTGAATCTTAATTTCTAAAAACTAAAAGCTTCAGCCTTTAAAAGCTTCTAAAAACTTCTCCCAAACATACCCATAAACTTAAACTAAAAAAATAAGCTTACCCAAACTTTCTCTTTATGGTATATTCTGTTTAGCTTTTACATGTATAAACAATTTCTGTTACATCTAAGTCAGCTTCCATAAACTTATCTTGACATATTTCATAGTTGATTTGTCATCCAAAAATTTACATAATATATTGAAAAGCTATCCAAAAGCTATATGAATTATTAGAAACGAGACTGTTTATAAAAAAATTATTATAACGCGGCCACTCAGCCAACCGATTCAGACGAAGTCTACATGGAATAAAAAACGACAAAGATTCATAAAAACCGATAGGCTAATTTGTCCTCTGGTGACCCAACTATCGCCAAAACGCAGTCGTATTCTACGCCCATCTTATACCCAACGCTGTCGTTTCGTCCTGTCTCTCTTCCACCATCCCAACCCCGTCGCCATCACTCCTCCAACCTCTGCTCTGCAAAAAGATTTATAATTTACGAATTCTAATCACAATCGCCGCCTTTAAATTCTCTCTCCACACCCAATCCAACCGACTTCCACCTTTTTTGGGATTTCCGTTTCTGCCTGCATGCTCACCGCTGGCCGACTAGGAAACCTTGATCGCCGGCGGTTGCTTACAATCTTCTGGTAAGTGTAATGTGATTTTGTTTTTGTCGCCGGAAAATGAATTTGGATCGGCCGACGGTGGCGGCGTTCAATCCGGGTTTGGATATGCCGATCATGCATGACAGTGACCGGTACGATTTTGTTCGGGATATCGGGTCGGGTAATTTTGGGGTGGCAAGGCTTATGAGAGATAAACATACCAGAGAGCTTGTTGCTGTTAAGTATATTGAGAGAGGTGAAAAGGTTAGTTTATTAATTTTCTTCTCCACAATTTTGATTAATTGCTTGAATTTTCTTCAAATTTGTGTCTTGAATTTTGACTTTGTATATAGTAAATACCTTCAATTTTGACTTTTTTCCTGTTTCTATTTTCATTTGGGGTTTATGCTAAATATGGAAAGTTTGAATTTTGGTATTCATTTGAACTCTGACTGACTACATATCTCCATAGGTGAAAGTGGAACCATAACTAGCTCTAATTAATCATTTGAATTGATTCAAATTAGATTAGAAAGTTTAAATTGCTGGTCTTTTGGTTCAATAATTGTTTGCTTAGAATGTTAATATTTGTTGTTTTCAGATAGATGAGAATGTTCAAAGAGAAATCATCAACCATAGGCCTTTGAGACATCCGAATATTGTTAGATTTAAAGAGGTTCGATATCATACATCCTTTCTTGTTCTGATTGTTATGTTTTAAATCGGGATTCGAATGCTTATTGTGTTGAAAGTTTTGTTATTTGAAGGTTATATTGACGCCTACCCATCTGGCAATTGTGATGGAATATGTTGCTGGAGGGGAGCTATTCGATAGGATTTGTAACGCAGGGCGCTTCAGTGAGGACGAGGTTCTTCTCTAATGAACTTTTGTTTGGCAAATGTCTACTTCTATATGATGTTAAACTAAGATAAAAAGTTTATAAAATTGAAACACTATGATGACGCTTTGGAGGTTTTGTGCAGGCTCGATACTTCTTTCAACAACTGATATCCGGGGTGAGCTATTGTCATGCTATGGTATGTCTTATATGTTCTTTGTAAATGTAGGCTAATTAACAACTCTAAAAAGTGTGTGCAGCTGTTTGATTCCATATATTGCCATGTGTGTGTGTGTGTGGTTGTTGATATGCACATATGAAGAGCAGAGTAATCTTTTTTTATTTGCTCGATTGAATTTGTTGCAGCAAGTTTGTCATCGTGACTTGAAGCTAGAAAACACATTGATAGATGGAAGCCCTGCTCCCCGATTGAAAATATGTGATTTTGGGTACTCAAAGGTAACATTTTGATATGATTCGTATATATTTAAGCCCTAGTTATTTCGATATTATTACTAGATAAAGAAATAATTATCATATGTTTTAACATCAGGTAGATATTTTTTATCATTTACATAGAGTTTGTTTTAGATAAAGGCTAGGTAGTAGAGTTGTTTTTGGATTGGATTCTTGTCCTGCATTATAGATAGATCATTAGGTCTTATTATTTTAAATCATATTTCGGTTGGTTATTTTGATGTCATGTGGGAGTTGGTTTACCTCTCGAAAATCATCTTGATTGTTCTCTCAGACGACCATTAATATGTAGATCTGATGTCTTTTTATTGTATGATGTATTGCAGTCTTCCGTGCTTCATTCACAGCCAAAATCAACAGTTGGAACACCAGCATACATTGCTCCAGAAGTGTTAGCCACACAGGAATATGATGGGAAGGTCCAAGTTTCTATCAAACTAAGTCTTTGATTAGAAAACTTTTGTGTGGTTATGAGATCGAAAAACTTGATGAATTTGAATCAAGGATCTTATCCTGGTGCCTTTTTCAGATTGCGGACGTGTGGTCATGTGGAGTGACATTATATGTCATGCTTGTTGGTGGCTATCCTTTCGAGGACCCAAATGAACCAAGAGACTTCCGGAAAACAATATATGTAAAGAAAACACTTTAACTAAAACCTGCTGCTGTTTTATTTCGTTTCACATATGAAAAATCTTACCCTTTGGTGCTGTACAGAGAATTCTTGAAGTTCAGTATTCCATTCCAGAAAACATTGAGATATCCCCTGAATGCCGCCACCTCCTTTCAAGAATCTTCGTTGGTGACCCTGCAAAGGTATTACTTGCTCTCGTTTATCAATTCATATTGGGTGTTGTTGGATCACTGATTCTTACCACTTGTGTGTATGTAAACAGAGAATCACAATGGCGGAAATAAAAACACATGAATGGTTTCAGAAGAACCTGACTGCAGATCTGATGGATGAAGACAAGATGATAAACAACCAGTTTGAAAAGCCGGATGAACCGCTGCAGAGTGTGGATGCGATCATGCGGATAATATCTGAGGCAACAATTCCGCCTATTAGTCTTAATGATCTGGATATGATGGACGATGATTTGGACCTGGTCCTGGATGACTTTGACTCTGATCATGATGACCTTGATATAGACAGTAGTGGCGAAATTGTGTACGCCCTGTGATCACACTCATATATACATATTGATGATAGCCCTTCGATATCACTATTCGAGTACAAAATGGACACGAATTGTGGTTTATGTTTCGTTACAAATTAAGCATCTGGAAGTCATGAGTTAAAGATTTGCTGTGGTTATAAAACTTCATTAATAAAATCTACTATCCTTTTATAAGACAACATGCTTTTTGTCCATGGTACATTCAATGAAACAGCACATTTATCTACCACACTTCTAGTGATGGGAAAGCATCTTAAATCCAGAGAAGGAAGCGAACAAGAAGCAACTTTTGATGGATTGATTACTTCGATCCGAAGAAATCAGGCAATCAGCATCTATTCGTGTTATATCAGTTGAAAAATGATAACAATATATTTTCTAACTGAAACAAGAGAATATATAAAGTTACATGTTGGTGACATTTACATTCCCTTGGTACTATATGACAGTTACACAATAACTTTATAGCTCTTGTTACTTGATCATCTACCCCCCCAAGCACATCACATGATCTAAACGTTGCAAGTTGCGGTCATTGTTTTCAAAATACGAATTAATATTACAAATTAGTTGCATGTTTTGAATTGAAGAAGTTTATTACTACCTAAATTTGTTGTTATCCATCAAATTTGTGAAGGTGTGGTAATGTGCTTTAATCGCAAATCAGATAGAGTCTAGTTTTGAAAATGGACAGTTAAAAATCACAGAAAAGAAATTTCTAACTGGAAATCGAAGCAAGCATCGGTGAAAGAAGCATCAAAAATGAATTTTGTTTCGTTAACCGGACGATGAATCAGAACAGAGTAATACAACAAAACGTACAAGTAGGATATGCATTAATACTTGATGCTAGTAGTTAAGCTACGTATTACAATTATTTTTCAACTAATTAAAACTGATGGATAGTTGACTACTATTGACTAACTGTAATCACGTGGTATGGCGTACGTACAGAGACATTACAGGCCTTGGTGCTCCGTCCTGACCAGCATAGGCTTGACATCTGTTGTGCCAAAGCTAGAACCCAAAGCACAACTTCCGCTTGCTTGGTCCGTAACTGTACACGATCCGGCCGCCGTTAGGTTGATGATATCCTTCTGATCGAATGGTGGCGGAGCAACTCCCGTAACACCAGTCTCTTCGTAAGAAAGAGCAGAGGGGTGGAGGTGCGGGAACGGCAAGTAAATGCTGTGAACCACAATCTTCAAGTTGCGCATCACGTCAGGGACCTTAATTCGAACGTAGTTTATCCTCATCGGTGTAAATCCTCCAGCGGTTGTTGTCACCATTAACGACTGTCCTGATTCGAGAGTAGGCAGTAGCGTGCCAGTTGAGATCTTCTCAAGGTCAGATATCGCAAGTAGCCTGTTCGGAATTATGTGGAATCTGACGTTGTTGACGTAGGAATGCGAACCGGAGAAGATAGAAACGTCATCGAGTGCGAACACTGTGATGTTCTGCAGATTCATTAGCTCCACAGATTTCAATTTCATCGCCAGAGCAAGGATGCTGAATCCACTGTTGCGAAGTCTCAGCATAGCGTCTCTTAGCATAAGCCGCATAATATACGTCGGATAGTGGACGGATTGTGGTGCAACATTTTGTCGATTATCAGCCTGGAGAGGAAATGATAGAGACGTCATTCGCTCGATGTTGCATGAGAAGGGAGAGAGTGGAGCAACGTAGCCTTGAAGACCGTGAACAACAACGAGACCGTTGTTAAACAGATCTGGACGTGTGATCTCTACACCTCCGATGAAGATCTTCGTATAATTGTTGGCGTCAGTTGATGATGTCACCATGATACAACGACCTGGATCCATGGTCTCGATCTTCGTACCGAAAGCGAGTTTCCGGAGGTAATCATGAGAGAAGAGGCCAGGAACAATATGTTCACGAAGAAGACGAACCACGGAGCAGGAAGAACAGCTTCGGATCGAAGCGTCGGTCGGCGCGAAGAGAGTAGTCGGACCGTTCCAGGTAGTGAATGCTGAGTCATCAGAGAGGGAAGGAACAGCCATGGAAAGTTCCTGGAACCCTAGATTCGCCAGAATCGGCTCGAAGATGGACGTCGGTGAAAACGATTCATGAACGTCGTTAGGCGATGTGGTTGCGGCGGTAGGTGAAGTAGCGAAATCAAGAGCCGATGGATTCGTGAAGCCACCGGTGGTGGCGGTTGCTGCTGGAAAGCAGAAGGTTGATAGCAGAATCGCTACAATAACGAGCGTGAGTTGCAGAGAAGGCGCCATTGGAGAGTGAGAGTTGTAGAGAATGTAGAGGGTGAATTGAAAAAACGAACAATGAGTCATATGGAGCTGTTACAACGAAAACCACTTATTTATAGGTGGTTGAGGAGGAAGAGAATCCCATGCGATGCAGGCACTGTTGCGTCAAATATGCATACCTTCTTGAGATTGATACACGTGTAATGAATGCGACTTATAAGGGATCAGATTGTCCAAAGTGTGCATTTGCATTTTGCACACATTGACACCACGTACTACCGTCGGATATTTGTATGTAACGGTATATAGCGATTCGATTATACCATCATAGTTTAAATGTATATAGATTAGCGAGGTATATAATTATTATTATTATTAATCATAATAATTGGAGAAGTAAAATGTGTTTGTGTTAATTAGATATTTACACAAGGACATACTTTGCTTAAAAAAGCCAATTATGATTGGTTAATTACACTCATACATTAGGTTATCCGTTATACTCCCCCTCTTTTTCTTCCTTACCCACTGCCACATCAGTGCCACACAGTGTTCTAAAAGGCGCGCCATGGCGTCGCCAAGACGTGAGGCGTGGCTCCGCCATTAAGAAATGGCCCTAGGCGTGAGCCCTAGGCGTGGCGTGCGTCAAAGCTTGCCAAGGCACGCCTTTGCGTGCCAAATGGCGAGTTTTTTAAAACGTGGCGTAGAAAAAATAATTTTTCAAAAAAAAAATACACTTTTTTGTATACATTTTGCAATTGCGTGTATAGAACTTATATAAATTTGTATTTTATAATTTGTATATGTTATTTTGCTTATCATTTCTTTAACTTTGTGTATTTAGTATATTAATAATGATAAATTTAATATATATAATTATAAAATATACACAAAATCGCCGCCTTAAGTAACGCCTTAAGAAACGTCATGGCTTCGCCATGGCTCGTAAAGCTTGAGGCTTGACCTCGCCGCCACGCCACGCCTTACGTTATCTAGAACCATGGCGCCACATCATTTTTCCTCCCCTTCCCTTTCCCTTACCCACTACACCCGTTATACCTTCCCTTTTCCCTTTCCCTTTCCTTTTCATTTTTTTAAAAAAGAAAAAAAATATATTAAAATTGTGATTGGTTGAATGTGGGGTATGGGGGTGGGGTGGGGGGTGGGATTCGATGAAGAAAGCCGCAAGCTCTAGAACCCGGATGCCTTCGAACCCGGCAAGTCACCCACACCCGTAATGGTGTTCTTGGGTGAACCCACAACACACTCGCCCTTGGCGAGTCACCCATAACGGACGTCGGACGGCCTTATAGAGTTTACAGTTTTCACACATACCTGAAATATATATATGGCTTATAAGAATTTAATAATCGTAAGACCTTCCCTTAATTAAAAACGTATCGATCATTTCTACAATGTGGCAAAACAAGATGAAACCGATAACCATAACAATATACATCAATCATTGTCATATTGATGAATCAAAAGTCACTCGATTGAAATCGATAACGTCCGGTCAAGATTGATTATAACTTATTCAAATAGGACATATTTAATCCTAACACATAAGCTTTGTGTATATCTAATAATGTTTTTTTCTTACAAATTTATCGGGTTTTCAGTTATACCTGAATCCGAATTTTTCAACCCAATACCCGACCCAAACTACCCGAATCTTGAATGTGTCCGTCGATTTTTTTGTTTCGGGTTTTTCGACAGGCCTACCTTAATGATCAGTATAGCTATTTCAGCCCATTTATGTGTGAGAATATAGTGGCTTTATTATGATGCCGAAAAGAGTTCAGATTTTGCAAGGGCGTGGAACTTTTGATGAGACATCTTTACTATGGTATACAAAATTAAGGAATTCCTTCATGCCTAGCTCATATCACTTGAGTCCTTTTTTCGGTGAACTATGTTCATTCAAGACTTATCCATATGCTATAGTAAAAAAATATTCCCGAAACCTAAGGTCTTACACTCAAAGTAAGTACAATTAGTTAAAGAAAAAATATATATTATTATCATATTAACAAAGTTCAAACGCATTGTTGGGTTATCTATCTCCATAGCAAAAGAAATCTCACAAGTGATAAATTATATATCTGGTTTGGAGATTATGGGTCGGTTATCACAAAGGGTTGTGTTGTTTCAGTAGGCATCGATTCATTATGTATATATATTCACTATGTACATATATGTATGTACTAGGTGATAGGTCTGTATAAATGCGGGTTTGTATTTTAAGTTTTATTTGATAAATGCAAATAATATTAAAGCTTGTTATCATATCATTCATTTAAACTTAGAAAAATTGAACTTTATAATTTCATCAATTACACAGCTTGCAAGATTTAATAAACAACAATTACCCCTCGAAGGTATGTAAAGATTTAATCAAGAGACTGTAGTAATTGAAACAATAGAGCATATACACCACAAGTCCACAAATATGATGCTTACCAGAAAAGCTATTAAGAAACCTTGGAATTAAGAAAGTAACTTCAAATGAACGATAGAGTAATAAAAAAAACCAACTAAAGTGATGCAAAGTAAATGTCGATATTTCATCAACATATAAGATAACCATGAAAGTAAGTCAAACAAATTACCTCTAAACCTTTGATTCAAAGAAAACAAATTAATGGTTTATAAGAAGAATTAAATAATAGATAAAAATGACAAAAATCTTCATTATGGGTAGCTTACCACAAATTGTGTATATATTATCCAGCTCCAGCTATCAGCTTCCAGCTTACAGCTATCAGCTAACAGCTTCCAGCTACAGCTACCAGCTACTTCCGCCAAACATACCCATAGTATTAATTTGAACTTAGCATCGTCAAAACAAACACAATTATGTTAGAAGCTATTATGAACAACTTACATATCTGTTAGTTGAAAACCAGCTAGAATGATTTTTTATTTTGTGAAATTATTACCCTTCAATAACCTACAAATTAATTCAAATAATAAATAACATTGACAGTAAGTGCATATGAGAATATAAAAGTTTGCGTAGAATGATTGACTCAAACTATAATCCTACCACTGCGTGAAATGACAATGAGATTAAACTATATCTTTCAATAACCGAGAATCGACATTACTTCCATGAAACCCAATCGCTTTTCAACCATTCTAGGTAGTTGGTAGCGGGCCTCTTGACACACAGGGAAATAAATTGGTATCGTCCATCCTTGGCATCTTATTTATAACCTCCGGTTTAGCAATCAAATTAATTAGAAATCGATGCAAAGGTAAGATGAAAGGGAAAATAATTAGATTAAACTATATCTTTCAATAACCGAGAATCGACATTACTTCCATGAAACCCAATCGCTTTTCAACCATTCTAGGTAGTTGGTAGCGGGCCTCTTGACACACAGGGAAATAAATTGGTATCGTCCATCCTTGGCATCTTATTTATAACCTCCGGTTTAGCAATCAAATTAATTAGAAATCGATGCAAAGGTAAGATGAAAGGGAAAATAATTAGATATATATTGAATGCATAGTCCATAGATAGTGAAATGGAGAATTAATGGTTCCCTAATGAAGTAACGAAGAAAACCAATGGTCTCCTTTATAGCCCATTTAGGTTGTGTTTAAAGCCCATTTCTCTAATTGTTTGACAAGTCACATACCATCCATTCCTAATTGAGCTTCATTCAAAATTTAGAGATCAATTAAATATGTCACATAGGATTAACACTTATTAAGTTAAATTAAGATATAGATTTGTGTGGAGTAAGATCAAATTTCAGAGATTATTATTGTGTTTATAAAACTTACTAAATTCTATGCATATCTTAAACTATTATAAATAACTACAACTGCATGGAGGGTAGACCAATAAATAATATATTTGTACACTTAAACATACAAGTGATACATATGCTTAAAGACCATTCCTTCTTTTCTTATGTTGTAATATTTCTTTTAAGCACTTTCGGAACAGGTGATGCATATGCTTAAGCAAGATGTCTTTCTGTTTACATAAGCTTGGAGACTTATGAACAAGATAATGCTATAGGAGGTTCTGCACTTTAGTCTTTGGCATGTAGATCTCATATTCTACATAATCAGGCAGTGGCGGACCCAGGATTTCTGGGGACCGGTAGCACCATATAATGCGAGAATAAAATTAAATACGTTTGAGGGTCAAGTTCGGGTTTTTTTTTCCGGGTTTTCGGTTAATCAGGTCGAATTAACACGATTTCGGCGGTTATTCTGGTATTTTAGGGCCAAAATTTAAAATAAAAACACAATTTACATGAAGTTATGAACTAAAATGCTATTTTAAAGATATAAATTGAAAGATTAACCTATTTTTTATCATTTTTTTAAAAAGTATCATTTTTCCTTTGATTTTAGTGGTATCACCGGGTGCACCCCGAAAATTTACCGGTAGCAACGTCTCAAAAAATCGAAAATTAACACTACGAACCGTCAAACGACCGGTGGCGCTTGACCCCTCCCCACTACTCATAGGTCCGCCAATGTAATCAGGCACACTATAAAAGATATATCTTGTCTTTTTCCGTAGATACTATTTATAATATCTAAGAAGTGATAAATTATTGGAATCTGATCAGAAAGGAATAAGGGCAATGGAATCCATAAAAGTTATTATATGGACTTTTTAATTTAAGAAAACTATAAACATGAACCAGTAACTAGTACCTTATTTACTAGTAATCAAAACTGTACATAGAGTTTGAATCAACAGATTAAAGAGTTTATCAAATAAAACAAACCAACACCACAGACCCTGAATCTAATTCGATTGAAAACTAAGACTTGGGCATATGTAATGATAGGAAAAAGTTCATGCGAGAACCATTCTTAGTGCGAGAACCGCGAGAACCAATCTGAGCCGTCCAATTCCCCCTCCTTCAATGTCATTGTCCACCCATGAATTCCTCACATACACCATGCTACACTCTATCCCTCCACACTCTCCATCCGTTTAACTTCCCATATCCAAGGAACGGCTGAGATTGGTTCTTACGGTTCTCGCACTAACAACAGTTCTCGCATGAACCCTCCCGTGTAATGATATATAGTTGTTCGATGAATGAAACATATTTGCCCAATTAAAAGGAGATGTAGATTATTTGCTCAAGTTAAAATTGACGGATGAAATGCTACTTTCAGAAGATGAATCCCGCAGTAGATGAAATGTTTGATTAAAGCTGGTCCGAAGGTTTCTAAGTTAAATCGATCTCAACAACGAAGGAAGGCAATTAGGTCAACACAAAATTTGCGAAAGAACTGAAAAAAAATTACAATCGTGAAAATTCATAGACCGCTGCGAACCATTATGAGAACTAATTACATGGCGAATCGAGATTATGTTGAGATGGAATAACACCCGTCTTCTGCAATTTGCATAAATCCTTGTTTAGAAATCACAAATCAAGAGCTCAAACTTTGAATAGTATGAAATAATCAGCGCATTGTCTTCAAAGCTCCATGTTGAATCAACTCAAGTATCAGGTCATAGTCTCTGTTTTGAATTTAGGAATTTAGGTCAAGCATCTGTTTTGAAATAATCATCTGGGCCGTATACTTGTCCAGCCGTATAGTCATCTGAGCCCATAGCCATGTATTTATCCAACCGTATTTTTTAGCGCACTATTTTAATTCTTCACTTTATCTCACTCTTTTTTTATTATATTTTCAAATTAATGACCACTATGTTGGTCTCTAATTTTCAAAGTCAATGACCAGTGTACTTTGGTCTCTAATTTCTCAAGCTAAATTTGTTTTGATTATTATTTTATGGTATAGTAACTAGTGAGTGACAACAAATTTAGTGTTGGTCCTAAATTTGCAACATTACTAAAACTTAGTGACAACTTAATATGTAGTGACTAAACAATAGGATAGTGACCATCACTCGGGTCATCACTTAAAAAATGTTCACTATTAAGGACTTTTCCTGTAGTGCATGATGAATATTTTATGAATATTTTGAGCTATCCAATGTTTTGTTATGAATCAACTTATGATTTTGATAACCTTGATGTTTTAAAAAATAAGATAAATTTGGCCATTACATTTACTAAAGGAATTAAATTCTTACTAAAAATTATAAGTAATCATATATAAAATATTCATTTTTTCTTTTTATAAGGTTTGAATGTTTGATAGTATATATTTCTTTTCTAGTTACTTTACACCATCAAGGTGGCTTTTAAAGATGTAATGGATGTATGTCCACTATAAGAAAAATGGCCTTTCGCGACGAATAAAATTGTCGCTAAAATAAAAAATGTCGTCGTTGTGACCCTTGGCGACGACATGTCGCCGCATTTAAGTGATCGACGTACTATTGTGGTGGATACACTTTTGAGTCGACAATTTTAGTTACATGCGATGACGGTTAATGTCATGACATGTCGTCACATATTTGAAAAAAAAATCAAAAAGAAATTTTAATGTTTTTGCGATGGCAATAGCATCGCTAAAGAGGTAAAATTTATTTTTTAAAAGATATTTTCGAAGACTTTGTCGTCACTAAAGGTTTTCTAGCATACTGTTTATTTCTTTTTTGTGATGTCATTTTCTTTCAAGGAATTTTTTACAAAACAAAATTTTAAATTGTTTCAATTATTATCTACAACTATATAAAACACAAACCTAAAGATTATACGTTGAAGACGAAGCATACATATATACTTATGAATCGTCGTACATGTCCTCGTAATTAAAGATATGGTTAAAGTCACTAAAGACAAACGTGCTTTTCCCATGTTCCAATATGACATATTAACTTTTTTTACTCATCTGGTCATTTAACTTGTAAAAAAGTGTTATTATATCATTTTGTTGATTTTGACCTACAGTAGCAGGTCATATTTTCTCCCAATTTCTTCACTTCAAAATCGCAACTTTGAAGGCCAAATTCTCTATGTATACTTCACGAAAAACAATGATTTTTGACTCAATAGTAAGGTAATTGAGTTGTCTATGAATTATTACAAAAAACAGAATAAAAAAGAGTTTAAAAGGTCTCATATCATCAAAATATTGTAAGGTGTTGTATAGGCTCATTATTGACTTTAATTAGTAATAACTTGGCATACTTGATGGTTTTTCATGAATTTGGGGTCCTTTGAAAGGTAAAAGGATTATCTACGATAATCCATAAAACGAATTATGTAAAATGATATAAGAATCGAGCAAAAAACGCGTGTTTTTTCTTCCCTGTTTTCGAACCGGGTGAACAAGTTGCAAGCCGCGAAATGAACATATCGACACATTTTTTGTAAGTTAAATTGCCAGATTTGTAAAAGAAAGTTAATATGACATTTTAGAACATGGAGTAAAAGCACGTTTGTCTACAATGACTTTAATCCTTAAAGATAACACATGCATACTTAATTTGTTTGTACTTCACACAGTTTTTGACAAAATAAGATAAATGGCATACTACATATCTTTATCCACGTCTTCAAGATAATCATCTTCCTCGTCTTCATCCACATATCTCTCTCGTCATTGTCGTCATTCCCATACATAGGATCCTTAAAATGTTGAGCGATGATCGCATGAAAGTCGGAAATAGAAATATTTGCGCATTTTAAGTCGTCAAATACATATTCCATTTGCGAATTATTAGACGCAAACATGGAATTTACCTTTTTTGGGTATATGTTGTTTCATGTTGTGGTTGCGAGCTTGAAGATGATGCAATGTCGAGTAACCTTGTTCGGATCTTTTACTTCACCCGGAAAAGTTGAAGCTTTGACGGAGCTTAGAGTGATCAGAGATGAGTAGAATTACGAGATCTATGATGAGGATAAAAAAATCGACTGTAAAAATGTGAGAAGGGGATAGTTTTGGGCTGTGAAAGTGAAAAAATGGGGGTGAAATTGAATAGAAAGTGGTCTGCCAAAGAAGATAATTAGATAAAGGTTTCGGACAGTGTTCTAAAAGACGCGCCATGACGTCACCAAGGCGTGAGGCGTGGCTCTGCCGTTAAGTAATGGCCCTAAGTGTGAGTGTTAGGCATGGTGCGCTCCAAGGCGCGCCTTTGCGCACCAAATGACGAGTTTTTTAAAACGTGTGCGCATAAAAAATCATTTTTTTTAAAATGGACCTTTTTGTATACATTTTGTGATCGTTAGTATAGAACTTCTTTAAATTTATATTTTGTAATTTGTATATGTTACTTTGCACATCATTTCTGTAACTTTGTGCAATTAGTATATTAATAGTGATAAATTTGATATATAAAATAATAAAGTATATACAAAAGCGACGCCTTAAGTCACGTCTTAAAAACGCCACAGCTTCGCCATGGCTCCTAAAGCTTGAGGCTTGACCTCGCCGCCACACCACGTCTTATGTTATTCAGAACCATAAATTCAGACCTTTCAGCGACAACACGGATCGTCGTAGAAGCCAAAAAGTTGTCGCATATACTTAACGACATCGTTCTGTGCACTGAGTTGAACATAAAAATAAAATATATTTCCCAAGGACCTTCGGGTACGACATTGTCATCGCAGAAACTCAAACATGTCATCGTAAAAACTTAGTAAAAAAAGGCGGCACATTTCACCACTAAATTCTACTTTTCATGCCAAAAATTAATTTAAACAAAAATATAATTACGTATTGCGAACACAATGTCGTTGCAAAAGGTTAACTTGGGTCAAGTCCACGCAACAATAAAAAAGTAAGCAACTTTTGTTGTTTATTATACCTTCTCATGTTGTTTATTACACCTCAAAAAGTATGCAACTTTTGTTGTTTATTAGACTTTTGTTTTTCTATTTTTCTTGTAGCTGAGGTATTTTGACAAGATGTGTGTTGTGGACTATTAATTTGTGGTTTCCTATTAATTATTGAACATCATTATGATCCCAAACATCTTTTGGCTTCTATCAATTTGAACAGACAATCAAAAGAGTCGAATATCACCTCGTTGTTCTCAAATAAGCATGGACAAAAAGTCAACTTTTATTACCATATCTAAGAAATTAACCCAAAAAGAAAATTGAGACAAAAAAATGTTGATGGGTGTTGTGGTGTTGTCGTTTTGAACGAGTACGAAACAACTTGTGATCAACTGTGTTGATGAACGCTGAGATGGAGACAACGAACTTGGTGGTGGTGCATACAGGTCACCACCAATGGATTTGAAGCTGGTAGGTTTAGATGAGATCGGCAGATATGATAGATAGCTTAAGGAAGGTGATGATAAAAACACTACAGGGTCGTTGGGGTAATATATGTAGATTTGATAGGGGGCTTGTTTTTGTGAAGGGAGATGATATTTTCACTTATAAAGTTGATTCATCCACTACAAACTCATGCTTTATGAACTTGTAACATAGCTTCAAAGGTGTTGTATATTTAGTGGATAAATCAAATTTATAAGTGGAAGAATCAACTCCCTTTTGTGAAATGGTGCGGTGGTGTTGTTGCAACTTGCAAGGCTCTCTTAAAAAAACCTAGAAGAAGGTTGTTGATGTTGTTTGAAGGAATTGGAGGTGATGGTGATGAGCTGGTGGTGGTGCAACAGCCAGGTGAACTAGTGGTGATATGTGGTGTTGTTGAAGTTCTTGAAACAGATGAGAGAGAGAGAGAGAGAGAGTTCCCAGCATTCAAAAATCTATACGCCCAAATTGTCATAATAAAATCAATTATTAATCATGTACTAAAGTCAACTCTAACAATTTATAATTATTCAAGCCTGTGTTAAGATAACATTTTATAATAAAATTGTAAGCAACATTTATCATCTAAAAAATTATTAATAAATGATTTAAAGATTGTTATAATCCAATTATAGTAACACCCATGACCCACCGGCGAAGTTTATAAAATAGCATCTAAATCCTGGTCACAACACACACCCAAGAAAACCACCACCAATGGAAGTTTTAGTTATTATTGGTTTGTTCATCATATCTTACTACCTAATTCGAGCTACCTTTTCCATTTTTGGAACCGGCGAACCGGTACCTCCCGGCCCAACCCGGTTTCCGATCATCGGAAACCTCCACTTGCTTGGCAACCAACCACACCAATCACTAGCCAAACTAGCCAGCATCCATGGTCCTCTGATGTCTTTAAAATTAGGTCAAATCAACACGTACGGTGGTCATCTCCTCCGCTGCCGCCGCCAAAGAAGTTCTACAAAAGCAAGACCTTGCTTTCTCCTCCCGCCATATCCCCGACGCCCTGCGCGCATGTCACCACTGCCATTACTCTATCACGTGGCTTCCGGTCAACACAACTTGGCGGACCCTTCGAAGGATTCTTAACTCTAATATCTTTTCTACTAACTCTCTTGATGCCAACATTCATTTGAGGATCAAGAAAGTTGACGAGCTTTTAGCGTACTGCCGGAAAGCCAGTTTGTCGAATGAATCCGTGGACATCGGGCGTGCTGCTTTTAGAACCTCGTTAAATCTGTAGTATCAAAGATGAAAATCAAGAACACCAACTATTGAAACGAAGAACAAGATGAACGAAACTTCATTAACGATGAAGAAATTACAAAAACGAAAAATGAATCTGAACTAAAACACTCTCTATGTGTGTATGAATGAATTAGAAAAGTATGAGTTACAAATGAACTACACAGCTCTATTTATAAGAACTAAACAAGCTGATCTGGACGTTCCTCTGCTGAGCTGGAACTTCCTTCTGCAACTAACAACTCTGACGTCTGACGTCCAACCTCCAGCTGTCACAGCTCCTAACAACCTTCTTTAACAACCTTCATAACCAACTATGTAACTTACACAAACACCCCTTTGACTTAGCGTAAGTCACACATAGCTCCTACAAAATCTTTTATCGAACACCATTTTCTCCAAGGATTTAACAGACCCGTATGAGGATTCGGGTAAAGAGTTCAAGGAGGTGATTGGAAACATCATGGTGGAGGCTGGGAAGCCAAATCTAGTGGACTTTTTTCCGCTATTGAGAAGGATCGACCCACAAGGGATCAAAAGGAGAATGAATCGTCATTTTGGGAAGGTTCTTAAGATATTTGAGGAGTTGATCAAAGAGAGGTTGGAGATGGAAAGATTAAAGGAAGATGATGTATTGGATGTGTGTTTAAAGATCATTAAAGATAACCGAGATGAGATTACTCAGACACACATTAAGAGCTTGTTTTTGGTAAGTAATTAGATAATTTGATTCCTACGCCATAGTATTCATATGTAGTATCATAAATATAAACATCAATAGCAGATTCCTTAGATTGGAATGGGTAAATTTCGAAAACTGCTTCAACTGCATTAAGTTGAGTCAAAGGCTAGAAACCTCCAAGTAGTTTGAACTAGGGAAAGCATGCGGTCCTATAGACTGAAAGAACTGATGAACCGCACAAAATTGGACCGGGACTGGTCTGGACCTAGGCTAGTCGGTTCGGTTTTCAGCCCTTGTTTTTTTAATTTATAAATTTCAGGTTTCGTTCCTGTCTGATCTGGTTTGGTTTGGTTTGGTAGAATATATAAAACAACCAATAAAATGAAAACTTGACGAACTGAACCAAACTGGACGAGGACTGATTGGTCCGGTCTTTGGTCCATTTTATAGATTTCGGGTTTCGGTCTAGTTTAGTTTTTGACCAATCTCACTCCTATTTGAACAAGGATCCCTATCTATTGTTCATTTATATAATATGAATCAACATTTACAGTTTTTTTTAATGGTATACACTCACGTATCCTCTTAAATGCGAGTTAGATTTTGATTAAATAAATTTTTTATTATTGTATAATCATATAGGACTTGTTCGCTGCTGGCACCGATACAACATCAAGCACGCTAGAATGGGCAATGACGGAAATATTACGCAATCCACAAACCATGGCTAAAGCCAAAGAAGAGCTTGAAGAAGTTATTGGTAAAGGCAAAATCATCAATGAGGATGATGTCATTAAGCTACCTTACTTATCATGCATTGTGAAAGAGACCTTAAGAATGCATCCAGCAGTCCCCTTATTGATTCCTCGAAGAGTTGAAAACGAAGTCAAACTAAACGGATACACCATCCTAAAAGGCACACAGGTGCTCGTGAATGCATGGGCCATAGGGCGGGACCCAATTGTTTGGGAAGATCCATTGATGTTAAAGCCTGAGAGATTCTTGAACACTGGGCTTGATGTCCGAGGTCAAGATTTTGAGCTAATTCCATTTGGTGTTGGACGGAGAATATGCCCTGGTTTGCCACTTGCAACCCGTATGATCCTTATGATGTTAGGCTCGCTACTTAATAATTTTGAGTGGAAGCTTGACACAAGGATTCAAGACAAGGCTTTAGATATGACTGAGAAGTTTGGAATCACTTTACAAAAAGCTAGCCCTCTTTGTATTGTTCCGGTACCACTAAATTAGCCTTTTGTGTCTACGATTTACTATAAATGAAACTTTTTGTCATCAAATAGATAATACTCGTAATACTTTGTTATTTTTCACATTATATAATGCGAAATGAAATTGGAATTTATGTATCCAAAGCGTACTAACCCTCTAATTAATTGAGTTAATTAGTTTCTTAAATGGGTTTCTTTTTCATTTTTGAAACAAGAAATAAAAAGAACCTTTAAATTAAAAAATGTTTCAAATTTCCATGATAATAGATTAACACAGATATACTTAATTAGAGTTAGTGATGATCACACGAAAACGGAGATAGTTTATTGGTCAAACAAATTAAAGTTTGTTTACAGTGAAGATAAAATAGACTATAAATAGATAGATAACTAATTAAGGTAAAACTATGAATCAAAAGGCCTAAACTTATCATGTTCAATAAATTATGCTAATTATATATGTCAATATTTCCCCTCAAACTCACAACGTAAACATTTCGTAATTAATGCAGTGATGATGAATGGTCTTCTTTGGAAAACTTTTCATGTTCAAAAAACAATGCATATAATGCAATAAAACGGGTAAGGATATGAAAAATCATATATCCTCCTACTCATTTGATTAAGACATATGTCAAAATCAAGAGAGGATTTGAGGAAATAAAATTAATGGAGTACACATGTCATCTTGTGATGAAGAGAATGGTGAACTAGTAACAAAAAGTAAAAGGATATTTAATTTCTCTAAGAATATAATCGAACATGGTCTGGCAGTCATCTTCTCACGGAGTAACTTTATGAAAAGTAGCAAAGAGTAAGTTTAGGATGGTAATTAATCTGTGCACTTGTGCAAAACATATTTACATCTGTACTGAAAAAAATTAGGCGAATTTGTGCATAATGTGCAAAATTTACACTAGTGCAAATGGTGAGTTGTACTGTAAAAAAACCCAGCAAACAAAAAATAAAATTGAGAAAAGTATATCAAGACTGATATCAAATTAAAGAGCATAATTCTCATTAATTTGATATAATTTTCATAATTTGGCACCTTTCCGTTTGATAAATATATTAGTTTAAAATGTGTGGGGGTAATATAAAAATGTTCAAACTACTCTTAGTTAATTAAGGATAAGTTTGATTAGTTTAAGGTTATCAATTATCAACTTTTTAATCCCAACCCTCCATCTCTTTGATCAATAGCTGTAATTGGTTCTCGTAGTTCTCATACGAAAAACGGTTTTCGTTTGAACCATCCCATACACACACACACACACACATATATATATATATATAGAGAGAGAGAGAGAAAGAGAGAGAGAGAGAGGAAGGTTTATTTAAAAAGTAGTTTATTTGCGAAAAGTGCGAGAATTAATAAGAACCACTAGATTACTTGATCAATGGTTAAAAAGGATTGTGGCATTATGGTAATATAAGTAAACTTTAAGGAAATTAGATTAAAAGAGAAAAGGTTACAAATGTCATTTTGACCACTAACAATTCACGTCATTACTTTATCCCTTAGACCATCCGCATCCGGTCACGTGAAGGGTGTGTGAGGGCCGCTCACATGGGTGAACACCATCGTGGGGGTGTGTGACCAGGCGCTCACGCTCACATATGTGAGCCTGGTCGCGTGCGTGAGAGAAGGAGGGGAGAGAGGGTGCGCTGATTTAAAATATTTTTTTTTGGTTGTTATGTGAGGGTATGTGATGGATGCAGGGGGTTGTGTGATGTGATGAGAAAATGGTGGAAAGCTGATGTGGCGATGATGTGGCTGCGTGAAGGGTGTGATGGATGTGGATGGTCTTAAATCTCTCAAATTTCGTCCATATTTGATGATAGTCTTCTCCATTTCCAACCTAAAATTCAACTTCCAAATCTCCCAGCCGTCGCCTTCACCTATCTACCTCAACCAAGACGTCGCCGTCGCCGTCACCAATCTTCCGCCACCAAGCCGACGTCCACTTTTCCACCACCAAGATGCCGCCGCCTCTCTTCCCTTAACAAGTTGCCGCCACCGCTTCTCTCTTCCTCCACCACGTTGTCGGCACCGCTTCTCTCTTCCCCAACAACGCTACCACCGCCGCTTTTCTCTTCCCCCACCACGCTGTCACCCTCCATTTCTCCAATGGAACAACCACTATCAAACGCCACTGTCACTGTCGCCGTCGCCGGTTCTCATCTACAGATCCACGCCAACCACCGTTAAACGCGCTGTCTACCACCGCCTTCATCATCCACTGATCCACGTCGTCTACACCGCCTTCACCATCCACAGATCCACACCGTCCACCGTCGTCGCCGGTGCTCATCCACAGATCCACGTCACCTAACACCGCATGTCGGGGTTTTATCACTATTGAATACACCGGCGAACCACCGCTAAAGCCCCGACATCGTCGTTGATGTTTCTCTTTTCTCTGTTCAACAAAGTGGTTTGACTTTTTTTTTATGATTTTATTTGTAGTTTTTTTGTTTGATTTAGTTTGTTTGTATGGCTTTTTATTATGTTATAGCTTATTATTTTAACGGTGGATCATAGATTATTTATAAGGTTTTATTGGAATTTTGTTTGTCTATCTTCGTACCGTCAGTTGGTTTATTCAATAGTGAATTTTATAATGGTTAATAGTTATTTTTGTTTTTGTATGAGTTGTCCAATATTGACTTTTATGATGATTAATGGTAGTTTTTTTATGCATTATTTAATATTGAATTTTATAAGGATTAATGGTTAATAGTTTTTTGTTTATGTATGGATCGTTCAATATTTGAATTTATTAATGATTAATGTTTATTTTATTTACTAATAAAATAATAATGTATTAGCTACGTATTTATCAATGAACATGCAGTATTGAACAAGAAGTGGTAAAAAAAATACAATAACAAAAAAATTTCAAATCGTACGTTGTATTCATTAATGAACACAGTATACATAACAAAAATTTATAAATCCTACGTTATATTCAGTGTTGAACACGGTATTAATTATTACTAATAAAGTAAAAGTAATTCCATAAATTTGGAAAATAGTTTATTAGAGAGATAATAGATTAATTGTAGGAGAGAAAAAAAAATTCAAGAAGAGAGAAAAAACTAATCAAAGGAGAGAAAAAATTTGTTACTAATATACCTTTTGAATTAAATAAATATAATAATTATAATTAATGTGAACCATAAGATCAAAAGCAAATCAATGACTGAAATTGTTTCTCGCAGTTTTCGCAAATAAGAAGTTTTTCGCATGAACTCTCTCCAATATATATATAGGGCAAAAGTTCAAATGAGAACTGTTTTTCGTACGGGAACTATTTTTAACGCCATTAATGACTCATTAATAGGGGTATTTTAGTAATTTATATATTTACCCAACCGTAAATTGTGTCCGGGTGAGCCAGTATTAACTTGCGAGACTTGATTTATCAATGTTTCATCAATGAAGAATTAATGAGCCGTCAAAAAGTTTTAGCCAATGATTAATTTTAATCAAGGGCTAAGATTGGTTCTCGTAGTTTTCAAATGAAAATCAACTCTCGTTTGAACACTCCCCTATATATATATATATATATATATATATATATATATATATATATATATATATATATATATATATATATATATATATATATATATATTGAGAACCATTTTTAGTGCGAGAACCAATCTAAGCCGTCCAATTCCCCCTCTTTCAATGTCATTGCTCACCCATGAATTCTTCACATACACCTTGCCACACTTGTCCCCACGCTCTCCATCTATAAATTCCACTTATCAAATCAACGGCTAAGATTTGATAACATATATCATTCAAAAAAGATTTGGACCAAATATTTGATAACAAATATATATATATATATATATATATATATATATATATATATATATATATATATATATAGGAAAAAGTTCATGCGAGAACCATTCTTAGTGCGAGAACCGCGAGAATCAATTTTAGCCGTCCAATTCCCCCTCCTTCAATGTCATTGATCATCCATGAATTCCTCACATGCACCCTGCCACACTCTATCCCTCCACGCTCTCCATCCATGAAACTTACAATATCTTTGGAACGACTGAGATTGGTTCTCGCGGTTCTCGCAATATATATATATATATATATATATATATATATATATATATATATATATATATATATATATATATATATATATATATAGGCACCGGTTCAAACGAGAACTGTTTTGCGTACGAGAACTACGGGAATCATTTCTGGACAATCATTTAATTTCATGTCCTTTTTATTTAATTTAAATATAAAAGGGTAATATAGACATTTTTACATTTTTCTCATTTTTTTAAAACTAATATATCCATCAAACGAAAAAGTGTTAAATTACGAAAAGTATACTAAATCAACGACAAAATTATGCTCTTTAATTTGAGACCAATCTTGCTATATTTTTTATGTAAAAAAAAAGTCGCGTTTACTGGGTTTTTTTTTCACTACAGCTCGACATTTACACTTGTGCAAACTGCAAATTTTGCATAAAGCAAATTTGGTACAAGTGCAATTTTCACACATGTGCATATCTACATTTGTGCTGAAAAAACTAGGTGAATCTGTGCATATGCACAAGTGCAAAATTTGCACTTGTGCATATGTCAAGCTGTTCTGGAAAAAAACCCAATAAACAGAAAAAAAAATTGAAAAAAATATATAAAGACCGGTCTCAAATTAAAGAGCATAATTTTCTCGTTAAGTTGGTATAATTTTCGTACTTTAACACCTCTCTGTTTAATGTATATATTAGTTTAAAAAATATGGGGGTAATGTAAAAATGTTCAAACTACCCTTAATTAATTAAGGATAAGTTAGTTTATTTTAAGGTTATCCATTAACAACTCTTTAATCTCAGTCTTTTTGATCAATGGATATAATTGGTTCTCGCAGTTCTCGTACGAAAAACGGTTCTCGTTTAAACCGTTCTATATATATATATATATATATATATATATATATATATATATATATATATATATATATATATATATAATATATATATATATATCATTCAAAAAAGAAAGAGGATAGAAATGATGGCTAGCCAACATAGTGTTTCTAGCTTTGATGGATCTATACAGAGTCAGCTCTGGATTTTGGTCACAAGGGCAATAGACAAGAGTTCAAAAAATTTAAGAGCCTATTTTTTAAAAAATTTAGCGCTATGTATATATACGTATAAAGCCCACTAAAATTGAAAGAATTAGCCCTGGAAAGTAGAAAACGTGAAGATGGGAGGTGGAAGGCGCAAATGAGGTCACGACAAATAGCCTAATCGGTGCGCTCTTTTATATTCATCTTGGAATCGGAAACGACGACACCTTGTAACACCATAAAACACAAACCATTTTTTTAAATCATAGCGGAAGTATGACATCAAAAATCATAAAGGAAATAACACCAAAAATTAGGACCAACACTGTACAAACACACAGTATCTCGTTTAGTGTTACAAATATTTCACAAAGATGGCTCATCGTTTGCTTAAAAACTTATAATATTAGAGCGACGGTCAAACTTCCCCTGTACACAAAAGCAACAACCTACTGTGCTCTCAAAAACCTGCAACAGAGAGTTAGGGTGGGGAATTAGCACAAGGCTAAATGAATGAAATCTAATCCACAAGCAACAATTAGCAGAACCACAACGATCACAAGAACAGGTAATCTCAAATACCAAAGGACCGGCGGCTCTGCCGAGCTTACGACCTATGCTGGCCAAAGCAATGATCTACCGATAGTCATCTGCTAATTGGCACAATTAAACTCCCTCTGCTACAACAAATGCAACAGAGGATCTAAAACTGTCTAGCCAGAAGCAAACTGGCCCAACCCAAAACCACGCTTAGCTGACCTCTGTCACAAATATCATGAGCACAATTTCATACATTGATACTCATATCTCGGATTCGATCGCAATAATCATCATTTATCCAGTCAAACAATCACATCAGACTAAATATTCTATCGCATGATTAATCGTATGAAATTCAAGTAACCATAACAGTTACAACTAAAACCACCAGTGAGTTAAAGTCCACTCACCTCTTATCTGAACTGCAGTCCACTCAGTCACTAATTACTGAGTCTTTGAAACTCTTGAAAACACAAAATCATATGAATCAGTTCTCGATTCATAAATATATTCTTAAATATATTTATATTATTTATTATTATTATTCCCATCATTCATCAACATATATATTAAAATCAGGCCATCGATTATGAATATATATAATTATTGTCACATATCATGGATCTTATTTACTAAAAACAACCTATCGATCTTAAACAAACTCCACACTAACATGCAACTCTACCTATTGATCGAACACACCTATCGAACACACTCACACACCACTTATCGAATTCTCTCTATCACACACACACACACACTAACCTATCGAACTCACACTCGCACTAACCTATCGAACTCACACTCGCACACCAACTTATCGAACTCACACACACACACACACAAACCCATCAAACTCACACTCGCACACCAACTTATCGAACTCACACTCACACACACCACCTTATCGAACTCACACACCACCAACCTATCGAACTCACACACCACCAACTTATCGAACTCATACTTACACACACCAACCTATCGAACTCAGCCCCCCTTTGTATTTAATAATTACTTTTATGCCTTCTAAGCACACATACATGTCAAGAAAGTCAAGGTGTTCTTCCCCATCAAAACTTCATCATCATATGATTTAAATTTATTAAAATAAACTCTCTTATCTCCATTATCACTTTCAAGTTATCATAAACTCATAATAACTTCAAGAACATATTCATGGACTCATAAACAATATATGAACAAGCACCTTAACCCTTAGCATCGATTTTTCATATACATACTTTTGAATCATAATACTAACTTACAACTCTTGAACTTCATAATAAAACATGTTCCTTGCATCAAGAACACATAAAAAATATAGAAACAACAATTTAAGAAAGCACTTTTCAAGCTCATGGTCAACTTCTAACATGCTTTTCCTAAAGAAATTTGAACATGGTAACATTTAAAATCATGTTATTAAGTAACCATAGATCATGTTTCTATCTTGAATCGAGTTAACAAAATTCACAAGTAGTAGAATCAAGTTTGCGAGTTGTAATTCTTCTCTCAAGTTCACCTTTGAAAACACATACATAAAACACAAAACTAAGTCTTGAAGACATATAAATACTCTCATTATCGGCCACCACCACACATATATATATTTCAGTATTTAAAACGCTCCGTTCGAATATACAGTTTGTCACATATATGACCGATAACAATTAATTAAGTTATAATAAAATAATATATGAGATCCTTATTTAAAAACGAATCTAACAATACCATATAAGCATGCTTTTAAAATAAACACATAGGCACATATATGGAATACTCACAAAACGACTAGGTCCGGAATTGGGATGTTACACACCTACGTGCAACAATATGGCTGATTGCTCTTGCCTCTTCATCTCCTAAATGGCAGTCACCTTTCTCTCTCTCTCTCTCTCTCTCTCTCTCTCCTCTCGCCCTTCATCCTTTGCTTCGCTCTCTGCTCTGGTCTTTCACCTTAAGAATTGTTGTTGAAAACTTGCGATCGGCGATGTTATTGTTCTATTCATACAATCGACAATTGAAAATCGAAATCCAAATCACGAAATTGTTGTAAGTAACATTATGTTTGTGTTCTTCCTTTGATTCTTAAAAGTTTATATCACAATAGAAGTTGTTGTTCTTGCTTATACGCATTTTGAAATCAGAATCTCAATTCTTAATCTTGTGTATATTTTGTTAATCTATTTAAGGCTTTTAAATAGGTGTAAAAATCGTAGTCACAATCAACCTATAATCCTGATGGTTCAAACTCTGGTTGAGTTTGATCGGAATGTCTCGATATTACCTTAAGTGTACTAGTCGAATTACATCTATGCTTAAATTTGCTTAACATCTTTGGTCCTTTTCTAATAATTTGATTTTGCTAAAGTCTGTTAGGTAGGGATTGAAACTTTCATCATATTCATATGTTTTATGTAAGTAGTTTTGGTTTATACTGTCATCATATTGAATTTGCCTTAGAATTATTTGTGTTAATTGCTTGACTGTGTTTTGTTTACCTTATGATTGTTGTTTAGTATTACATATTGGTAACTGAATATGATCAAATTCATAATTTCTATGAAATTCTCTGTGTTTAACTTTGCTAGTATTTGTGTTGTTATTTGTTAAAAAACCAAAACAGAACAAAAAAACTAAAAAAAAACAAACCAATATAGCAACCAACGGTTTTGGCTTTTAAATTTTCAAAAACTGATTTTTTTTGTTCGATTTTGGATTTTATAATTTTAAAAACCGAAAAAACCAAACCTAACCGTGCCAAGGGGCAATATTGTATATATACATGTCCAAAAATCAAATACCCTATGATTATCCCTTTTACACAACCACCCTCATATACATTATAGTTCCACCAAAGATGCCTCACACTGATTCATATCTCATTCATAGTTGTAGCTTCATTTGATCGTCGGACTAGTCGATTGACTTTCCCTACATCACTTCATTTAGAGTCAACGAGTTCACTTCTTCTCAATTTATCCATTTCCAGCTAAATATAGAAATTCAATTCTAGTTGTTTATCTCAATTACGTTGCACACATCTTGATGTTTTTATAGTAGCTTCAATTCTTTGTATAGCTTCAAATCTTTATCGTTAAAAAGGGAAAGTTGTAACTACATCAAAAACCAAAAACCAACTTCAAAACCGAAAATCAAACCACTCCAAAACCGAACGGTTTTCGTTTTGGTATTCCAAAAACTGAAATTTTCGGTGGTTGTTTAGGTTTTATGCCGAAACCGAACAAAACTGAACCATGCTCACTCCTACTAATTATATCTAGTCTACTTTATGATGCTGTTAATTTTAGTTTGCTTTCGCATAACTAAGTCTGATCATATTAACATATTGTTCTGTTTAGAAAAAATGTAAGAGTAGTTTGAAAGATGAGAATATTTTATGGAAGAAAACAATATTAGTTTGGATATCTAAGTGTTAGGAACTTAATATCATTTCTCAGTAATTAAATAAGAGTATATACTGCGGGCCAATTTTTATATTTATTCTGGGCCCAAAAATATTAATTTGGACCGACCTAGACATATATAGATTATACTACATATACATTTTGCAATGTCTTTTTGTGCTAGAAAATAATTCTCTTTCTATGCTAGATATTATTATTATTATTATCAATATTATTATTATATTATTACTAAATAGACATTTATTTTATACTTCATCCTTTATTATCAAAACATATCAAGTTAGTTAAATAACACATGTTGCAAGACTCTGAGCTTTAATACATACATGAGTGCTTAACTTTGAAGGCTAATATGTCTTCACATATAAGCTCTTATGATTAATTACGATTTATTAAATAATAATTTGTGCATTTAAATTTTTTCATAGGGGCCAGCTTGACTTTTAAAAATGTGGTTGGCCTAGCTAGCTGGGTTGTTTTTCTTTAATTATAGCTAGTTATCAAATATCATGTATTAATTATTATTAATTAAGGGTTGCCTATTGGAATATCCATGAATGAAACCGAATCATGGGCTCCAATCATTAATAGATTTCAATCGAAATTGTCAAAATGGAAGGCCAAAAACCTGTCTATTGACGGAAGACTAACTTTACTAAAGTCAGTCTTAGACAGTCTTGGAATCTATTACTTCTCGATTTTTAGGGCTTCTCAAAAAATAATAAACATGTTGGAAAGTTACCGTTCTAAGTTTTTCTGGGGGTATAAAGAAGGAAAAAAGATTTCATGGGTCTCTTGGAGCACTATTCTTAATGAAAAGAAGTACGAGGGGGTCGGGGTTGGGAGTCTCAAAGCCCTAAACTTAGCTTGTTTATCAAAATGGACATGGAGATTCAAGACACACCAAGACTCTTTGTGGATTAAGGTAATTCAGGCGATACATGGTGTTCACGGAGGAATAATCGGCACAATTGGATGTTATCTCCTTTTTCATGCTTCTAATTAGGAGTTTTAATTGTAATGTAATTTCCTGTTGCCTTTGATGTTTGATAGATCTTGTACTCATTTGCGCTTAGTTTCTTGCTAGGTTGTAGTTTTAATAAAATTTCTTGGTTGCTTTGAAGAAGGGTGATGACATTATCGAAACTCTTTCTTTTTAGTGGCTGGCTGCCGTTCAAAAAAATTATTATTAATTAAGTAGGTAGGAGCTCACATAAATATAAGAAAGAAAAAGTAAGAGAATATCTTTATTATTCTGTTGCATTTCCATCCTTTTTTTACACGAATAAAGTAATAAATTTTTCTCTCGTTCCCTTCAACTCCACATCTATTATCTTATTGCTTTTCTTTTACTTAATTTTATCTAAAATATGAGAGTAATGTAGATGAATTAATTATTGGCTGATATATATTAATTAATTAAGAGCATAGGCCGCAGTGCCGCACCAAGTGTTACATTATTCTTTGATTATAATTATTTTGGCCTGGAGTCAATTTTATGTTTATACCACCATATGATCATTGGTCTAATAAATTTTTTTAAAAGACTAACAAAGTTATTTACCTTTATTAGAAATTATCCTAAAGTATGTTAGTACATTTGTTTGAAATTTCATCCATAAACTAGTATGCGAGTGATGTATAATTATGACTCATGTCAACCCTTGTATATGTTTGAGGGCTTAATACTTATACAAATCTTAAGTAGATCTTATTGAAGTACATAATAAATAATAACATGGTCATAGCTCGGTAGATAACATTTTAGGCTACATGAATTGGTATAGCTCGAAGAGGTTTGGCCTTTAGTAAAGTGATCCCAAACTTCTCGCTTATATCCATTTCATTAGGTTCAATGTCGTTCTCGAGTTTCCAATCAAAGTTGTGGATTAGTGACCCGAGTATCATTGGGACGATGCGACTTGCAAGGGGCAAACCAGGACAGATTCGTCTTCCAGCGCCGAACGGGATCAACTCAAAATCAAAACCTTTAAAATCCACCTCTGATGTTAAAAACCTTTCAGGCTTAAACTTCAATGGATCTTGCCACAGGTTTGAGTCTCTCCCTATAGCCCATGCATTCACAAACACCTGTGTTCCCTTGGGGATCATATAGCCATTGAGTTCAACCGCTGTCTCAACTTTTCTCGGGATCAAAAGTGGGACTGGCGTATGAAGCCTCAAGGTCTCTTTCACGATGCACTGCAAGTAAGGTAGCCTCAAGACATCATTTTCTTCTAGGATTTTACTTTTTCCGATAACTTGCTGGAGTTCATCTTTGGCTTTTGCCATGGTTTGTGGACTGCGTAATAATTCTGTCATTGCCCATTCCAATGTACATGATGATGTATCAGTTCCAGCGACAAACAAATCCTATATTGTAATGCAAATTAACATATCGATAATTCTCGTTTTCAACATGGATATAATTAACACAAATTCTTGTCATACTGTATGTGTTTTAATAAGAAGTGCCTTGGTGGTTGGTGTTGTTGGAAAGATAGATCATAGAGTTGATGAAGATAATTGAGAAATTGACATTTCTTATTTGCATCTAACAAGTAGATATCGGTTTATTGTCAATTTTAAAAATATGTATCTATTTTGTTTTTCCTGGATATATATGCAAACAAGGAGGAGAGGTTAATGCTTAATTTCAAGAGTAGATGTATATATATGTTCATTAGTTAACACAAGATTTGACTGTTTAGTATTGTATATTTCAATTTTTTGTTTTTCGATCCTCTCTTTGGATGGTAATATGTAGCTAGATTGTAGGGGTTCCGTAGCACTATTTATTTGACGAATTTGTATATTGTTTGTGGTTGACTCGCGCGCTAATAGATGAAGGTGTTTGAGTCTTTTTTTTAAAGTGATTTTTGTTTGAAATCCTAACTGAGGGTAAACAATAGAGTTAACTTTTAAGGCGGTTCAAGGTTGAACCTTTTGTTAAACGAATAAAATTTGTAGCTTGAACCTTGGTGTATGTAAAAAATTAATTAAAATTTAAATAATCTTATCATTAAATAAAAAATGGTTTTTGACGTTCACTAATGATTTTTTAATATCCGAGCAACTGCTTAGTCGCTTAATAAAAATTTTAGTTCTATAATGGTTCATGATCAGTGAACAATAATATACAAGAAATTTTGGAAGGTAAGAGAAGATAAGAGAGATAAAAAGAGGAAAAAATTTATTTACTGGTTTACAATTTTGAATTGAAAAAAAATTAATATTACTTTATTGTTAACCACTTGTTCGAAAGTCAATCAATTAATCATAATGTTTTCTCGCAATTCTCGCCAAGTGCGAATGTGTGTATATGTAAGTACGTGAGTGTTACGAACCAGGCACAGGCTATTAATGCAACTCCGATCAAACTCCGCAGGCTTTTCCTCAGCAGCGTTAAGAAGAATTTCCAGAACGTCGTCGTATTGTCCAACCCCGTTGCTCATTTTTCTTAACTCTAGCCTCTCTTGTATCAATTCGTCAAAGATCTCAAAGAGCTTCTTAAAATTATCCGTCATGCTCTTCCTAATCCCTTGTGGGTCAAGTATTTTTAAGACAGGAAAAAAGTCAACCAAGTTCGGCTTTCCACCCATCTCCATGATCTTCTCCGCCACTTCTTTGAACTCTGAATCTTGATCCAGGGTTATTAAATCCCTCGAAAATATATTATTGGATAGGATATTAATTGAAGTTCGGAAAGCGGCTTCACCAATGTCCACAGGTTCACTCGACTTGCTGGCATGGCGGCTGTATGCTGTTATGAGTTCATGCACCTTTTGGCTTCGCAGGTGTTTGTTTGGGCCATTGTCGAGGCGGCTGGCGGAGAAGATGTTTGTGTTGAGAATCTTGCGGAGGCTACGCCACAGGGTGCCGACAGGAAGCCATACGACAGAGTGATGGAAGTGGTTGTGGGAGTGGACGGCGTCGGGAATGTAGCGGGCGGAGGAGAAGGCCGGGTCTTGCTTTTGGAGAACCATTTTGGCGGCGGCGGCGGAGGAGATGACTACTGTGTTGATACGGCCTAGCTTTAAGAACATAATTGGACCATGTTGTTTTGCTAGCTCAGCCAGGGAACGGTGGGGCTGGTTACCTAGTTGGTGGAGGTTTCCGATGATGGGTAGCGGAGTTGGACCCGGAGGAAGAGTCTTTCGTCTGTCTATAAGCGCTTGGATGAGTTTATAAGATAATAGAACAGCAAGAACGATGACCGGGAAATCCATTAATTGGACGATGATATTGGATGGATGTGTCACCAGAATATCACGAACAATTTGCGTGTATATATAATATATATATACACACACACATACATGCATACATACATATATCTGTGTGTGCTAGGGTGTATCTTGTTGACTGTGAAATGAAGTTTTAGTTACTTAATTATATAACATTTAATTTTAACCATATAAATCTAATCTAACGATATCTATATCATTACGTTACATCCTTTAAAAACTATTAATTACATTAGCATTTTTACAAAACTTCTAATCTCTCATATATGTTTGTACGTTTTAAAAGATATATATGTAATTAGTAATAGCTAACCCTTAATAAAATACACAATAAAAGTTAAGCTTTATTATATCTACTATCTTCTCCATATATCTCCCAGTCTCCCACAAATCATTTATTCTCTCTCCCATATTCTTCTTATATATGTAACTTTATCTAGCTCTTTAATTTCATCATTATATTCCTTCAATTCTATCCGAAGAGTTAAAGCTTACTGCTTTTTTCTCCATAACTAGCTACTTCTTATTTTATCATGATTTGTCTCAACTGTTTTATGACGTGAAAGTATGCTAGAATAGATTTCGCCGTCGATGAGAAGGTAGGTTCGCCAATAGAGATAGATAAATACGTCACATAAAAATTCTTAAAGAAAAATTCTATTTCTTTATACTAAATTTTCTTACATTATCCTCGTATTCATTAAATGATGACATATACTAAATTACTATTTTAGTTCTTGTTGTTTAGCAAAAGTACCTATTTTGATAATTTTTTTGAACGACAAAATTAGTTGTTAGTAAGTTAATAACACCGAGTTAGAATTAAACTCCATTGCCAAGGTTTAAACCCTGGACCTCCTAGAAGGCTTTGCCTCCCTCTCACTCTTAACCACTAGGCTAAGAGATTATTGGTTACAAAATTGATATGAATGGGCCCTTAATTTAACAATCTGTCATAATCTCAGTCCTTTAGGGTGTTATAAATTTCAAAATGACCATATTGCCCTTTTATAACATCACAGACTCAGTCCCTATGGTCTTCAAATAGTTTCGCGTTTAGTCCTTTAACATTTTTTTAAATAATTTTCTCTATACATTTATGTATATATATCTAGTATTTTTATTCTAGTACTTAGAATTATATTTTATTCTTACTCTTATTTAATTTTTATAATTTTAATCTATATTTGTTATCACACAACACCCCATCATAATTAGTGTTATAATACACCATTATATGCTACCTTAACTTTTTGTTGTTTATAATTTTTCAATGGTCAACATATAAATACATATTTAATCTCAAACTTTATTAATAAAACTTATTTTTTCTCCATATAATATTATCTTTCACATAATAATATACGATTTTCAAAATTAGTTGATAATTGGTTATCTTATTTAATAGTATGATTATATCCAAAATTTGATAGGTTATCTCACTACTAGAAAAACATGGAGTTTCCGAGGGCAGATTCCCTCGAAAATCCCTCGGAAATGACCATTTTCCGAGCGATTTCCGAGAAAAATCTGTCCTAGTAAAAACCCTCCTCGGAAAACAGTTCCGAGGGATTTCCGAGGGAACATTCCGATGTATTTCCGAGGACATACATTTCCGAGGGAATTCCGTCGACATAAACTTTCCGAGAGATTTCCGAGATAATGATTTTCCAAGGGATTTCCGAGGGCAAATTTCCAAGGGATTTCCGAGGGATAGTTTTCGATAGATTTCCGAGGATATTTCTGAGGACAAGTTTCCAAGGAATTTCTAAGAACATCAGGGCTCGCAAATCTATTAGATAATCCTCACTAAATATCAAGCTTTCCAAAAGTATATCGTTCTTAATTTTTTCGTAATACCCAAAATTTTCATTCAATATAAAAATAAATTGTTCATACACACATGAAAACGTCATAAGTAATTTGACAAAGTTAGATAAACTACAATACATAAGTAGATAAAATATCTAACAATCAATTTTCGAATAACAAATACAAATGATTAGTGCTCCTACGTAGATGAAGGAGGGCCTCGAGATTCAAATTGTTCTATCATCACCGGAGTCAAGGTTGTCCCTTGTTTTTGCAATGCTTTCATTTGTTGTTTCGTAGACAACCTTGTGCTTCCATATCTTGTTTTAAGGTTTGTTCACTTTCTCGCAATGTTGTTACCGACTCTTTTAGTCTTTGTACCTACGATTAGTAAAAACATAAAGATACACAAAATTACTACCTAAATATGACTAAATAATACATAATAAAAAACAAACAATATTAGTATCTTATTACACGTAATTTACATCCAACTAGGTTAGAAACTCATGTATCGCACGGGTCTGATTTTAAATAATGATAAACAGAATAATCAGGAAATTCATTTCCATTGAATAGAACATATATAATTAGACAAAATAGTATGACACCATTTTATTCAGACATAAAAAGTATTAGTAAATTCATTATCTATTTGCATTCGGCTTCCATCAGGTATCATAAATTTTAGGGCAAATTGCGCGAAAATACAACTATAGCGAAATTACCATTGTATACAACCAACTTCATTTTTTATCAAAAAATAAAAACAAGTTTCATTTTTGCGTCATTGTACGCAACTGGTAACCTGATTATCAGGTTACCTGTAATTTCTTTTTTTTTGAATTTTTTTAAATAAGATATTCATATGTTCTTGGTGTTCTTTAAGGTATTCTTCACCTTCAACCCACCACCACTGCCTTTCAATCATTTCAGGCCACTCTCCGGCCAATTTCCGGTGAACAGACCGTTGGATCTTCGTCATTTTTTGTGGGGTTGGTCGAAATTCCCTCCCATACAATTATATGGCCTCTGATCATCCCCCGACCCCCCATTAACGCGCAATCGAGCAGAAACAGAAGTCTGGGAGGCTAGGGTTTGTGCCGCCGCCGCGACGGTGGTTGACAAAAGACTTACACATGAAGACTTACACATGAATATGTACAAAACCCTTAGTTTTGGAATGAAGAGAGAGAGAGAGATACCTTCGAATATGTACCAAAACTTGACAAAAGACTTACACATGAAGATGAAAACTCACGCGAAGATGAAATCTATATCAGAATACGTGTTGGTTATCAGATCTTGAAAACAACTTTGAAAACCCTAAATCGCAAGCAGCGGCGGCTTGTGGTGGTGTAAAGCTGCGGTGGTTGTTAAAAACCCTTAATCGCAGGCGGCGGCGGGTTATGGTGGTGTAAAGCGGCGGTTGTAGTTGAAAACCCTAAATCGCAGGCGGCGGCGGCTTGTGGTAGTGTAAAGCGGCGGTGGTGTAAAGCAGATCTGAAGGTTTGCTTTGCTTTGCAGAATAGCAGATCTGAAGGTTCTTCTTTGCAGAATAGCAGATCTGAAAGAAGAACATGTCAAACTTGAATAACAATAATTATTTTTTAATTACATTAATTTAAAAATAAAAAAATAAGGGAGAAACCGGTTGGTAACCTGGTATCACAGGTTAAATGTATACAATGACGCAAAAATGAAACTTATTTGTATTTTTTGATAAAAAATAAAGTTGGTTGTATACAATAGTAATTTCGCTATAGTTGTTGTATTTTCGCGCAATTTGCCCTAAATTTTATACAAATTAAAGTACCTGTTTATGATGCCATAATTATTTGTTTGTGATGCCATAATTATTGATCTCTAGAGTAGCTTATAAGTTATAACCATGGAGTAACACATATCATAAGAAAAAGGAAACTAGTGGTTAATAGTATTGCATCATGATAAGCATATGAACCTCGTTACATCAACTTAAGTTTTCTAACAAGATCAGAAATTAACGGTGATAGAAATGAAAACAAGCCTACATAACATCTAAACATCATATAAACTGTGATAGAAAACTGAGAAATTCAGGTTGAAAAGGCTATGAGAAACTAAATTAGCAAATCATATTGGCTTGAAAGGTAAAGTAAAAACAGTATAGCACATAATAAAGGGAAATCACTTCAAGCAATTCAAACCCACATCAATAAGCATATAACAATTGCAAGTTCGAGAGAGTTTCAAAACAGCCAACTATGCAACATTCAAAACTGAGAACAATCCAATATACTTAATAATTTTAAGAATTAATACAAGAAAATAATCTAAGATATAAAGAACGGAAACCCGAAACACTTGGAAATAATAGTGGCAAACAATCACAAACTGCAAGAAAAGAGAGAGGACACACCTGGTATCCTCCCATTTGCTTTGTTTGAGGATAGTCTCTTTCAAAACCCATTAAATATACACAGCAGGTATGATATATCCCCTTTGCCAAATATAACGATTTTAGCACCATTGACGAACAACATGTTGGGTAAATATGAAGTTTAAATTTACTCATTTCCTGAAACATTAACGAACTTTACAACTTCTACCTCTATCTCTAACGAACTTTGAAACATTAGAGAACTTTACATCTTCAAAGTACCCAAACATAATACGCTAAGATCTAAAATCATTCCCGAATAGAAGAAAATAACGCGAAGGCAGTATCGAATGACAAAGAAATGAGAACAAGAACAGTGAATCAAGAACAAGAGAACTTACTCAGTTACTTGAAATCGAGATAAGGACGCGGACGGTGAGTCGGTAACGGGTTCGGCGGGACGGAGATTCATATATATATGTATCATACTATAAATATACTAATTTATGTTTAATGATACACCTAGATATATGTATTTGAATTTGTATGTCTATATGTTTGATAATATGTGTTGTAAAGTGATAAATATACAAAAAGTACATTTTAGCTCTCGAAAATCTGTCGGAAATCTCTCGCTATCTTTTTCGAGGGTGTATTTCCTCGGAAGTCTCTCGGAAATTTTGCGAGGAATTTCCAAGGGCATGATAGTTCTCGGAAATCTGTCAGAAATCTCTCGCTATGTTTTTCGAGGGTGTATTTCCTCGGAAGTCTCTCGGAAAATTTGCGAGGAATTTCCGAGGCATTTCTCACCCACGGAAATTTATCGAAAAACTCTAGGTAACTTAACGCCCTCGGAAATACGTAGGAATTTCCTCGGAAAGTTTTCCGAGGGAATTAACGCCCTCGGAAATCCCTCGGAAATCACGTTGTTTTCTAGTAGTGTCTATTTAAGTTTAAATAGATACCAACCATCACGTAATTAGGGGATAACAATTAGAAAAATCTCTCCCGTCTTTCCTTCTTTATTTGTGTCACCTATGAACATTAAACCGAAAGTTTATTAATTGTTATTAAAGCTTTGATACTTAACAAATATCATTTAGGGTTTTTAAATGTTAATCTTGATTTCTTTAAATTCGTTTCGCAATCCAATTTTAATTAAAAAAATTTATACTTAAGCAAACGATTATTTTTGTTAAAACTAGCGTGTTTCAGTTTATGAATACATTTTGTGTTCTACCTTTAAAAACCCAACAACCTAAGTAAAAAAATGAGAATCCTTGCATTCCATGTCATAGGATGCCGTTAGAGATAGAAAATTTTATTGTATGAACTTTGAAAATATAATACGTGGATGATAATTTAAGAGGAAAAAAAGTTGTACAAAAAATTTGAGAATAAAAAGGTATCTCTATGAATTAAATAAAAAGTAAAAATAATGTTGACTATTGAAAAACAGAAATAATAGAAAATTAATTAGGATATATAGCAAATTACCCTATAACACCAATTTTGAACGCTTTATATGCAATAACAGGGTATGAGGATGCATACTAAAGATAGTAAACTACAATAATAAAAGTAATATTAAGAATGAAATATATTAATATATATTACATATATATAGTGACTTATTTAAAAAACGTTTAAAATACAATATAAATATTACATATAGAGTAAATTATTATAAAGTGTTAAAGGACTAAATGTGAAAATATATGAAAACCATAATGACTGAGTCTATGATGTTATTAAAGAGCAAAATGGTCATTTTAAAATTTATAATCCCCAGGGGCTGAGATTGTGACAAATTTTCAAATTAAAAGATCATCCATATCAATTTTATAACTAAAGAACCAAATTAGAAACTTTTGCTAAACCACATGGACCAATTCAATAATTTACTCTATCTTTTAATTTTGACACTATTTTAATCTTGTGATTAAAAAATAAATAGATTTATAAAATAAAAAATAATATTAATTTGCCAGATTAAATAAATAATATATACATCAAACTTGCCATAATTGATAACTTTATTCCACATAGATATTGTAATAATACGGTAGAACCCCAAATCAAATTTGACAACATCTCATGTTTTGATTAATATATAACACATATTCTGAAAATAACTTAAGTTTGGTTTTTAATATTTTGTCGTATATATAAAGAGAGTATATATTCAAACATAAAACGTGTGAATATTTTTTTTTTACAAAATCTAAAATTTAGTAGATATTAAGTTACTTTTATAATAAAAAACTAGACGAACACATGTGAAAAAGGCTAATATGCTAACTTTTTTCTAATTTTTCAATGTGAGCAATTAAGTACTCCTTATGATCAAAATACAAATCTTGAATTAAGTTTAATCATATATATAATCCAAAATGGTGGCTAGCTACTATTTTTTTTCCCTATATTTCTCATTTGCTTAGGATTTTAGTTTAGCTCTTATTTCATTTATGTTTATGTGTCAATGAAACTCAATTAAGTATATTATATTATAGCAAAATAATTCATCCAAGTACTATAGTTTAACAAAAAATAAAATATTTAATGTAGAAAAAAATATATTCAATAAAAATTGTTTTTTTCACATTTATATTCTTATTATTATATTATAGTTTATTGTAAAGATACAACAAACGTTGATAAGTTATCATTAACGAACTTAGTTTTTAGGGTTTAGTTTCCAAAAGTATACCGACATTGTCATTTTTTGCTATTGTGTACAATCTTTCAAAACTACTATTTAGTATACCGAACTCTAAAAAATATACTATTTAATGTATACAGCCTAGTATATCAGGTCACCCATTGATGTGGAGCCGGTTTTGATGACATGGCAGCTAACTTGGATGGTGACATGTTATTTATTTGATTTAAAATAATTTATATAATAATAATAATATTAACAATAATAACAATAATAATAATAATAATAATAATAATATATTCATCAGCCTGATTCATCACCACGATCGCCTTCATTTTCATCAATTGAAGACTTCATCTTCAGGTCACCAAGTCCACCATTATCGAACACTTCATCTTCAGACCTGCTTCATCTTCACTTCATCTTCATCTTTAGGTCACCATCGCCATATGGGCTAAGCAAGGACCATTATGACGGGACTGTCGATTTGGGTTCTTCGAGATCTGGATTTTCATCATTACACACTAAACAAACTCAATCTGAACCTTGTAGCACTACTTTAGGACTAAAACTTGCCCTCTTAACCCATCAAAGAAGCAGCACCCAAAAACATAAAACCACAAAATAATCTTGCACAATACAGCAGCAAGGACATAGTAATAATACAGCACCCGAAAAATTTGATAAAAACACACCGTAACATCAGATGTTCCAGATTCATGTTCTTCATGGATGTTATTTCTAGTTCTTCAAATGTTCTTCAATTCCTATTTTTTTAGATTATTAGTGATGTGGCATAACAAATAATGATGTGCCATAGTAAATTAAAAACTTTATAAAAATATGACATGTTACCTCTTGAGGAGGTCACCACATTCTTCAAATGGTACTATTTGAGACTTTGATATATCAAATGGTAAATTTTGAAATTGGGTATACACTATAGTAAAAAGTGACAAGTTTAATACACTTTCTGAAACTAAACCCTAGTTTTTATATCGCTAAACAATCAACTTCGTTTTTTCGCAAATACAAGAAGGTTGATTATGCTTAAAGGTCTGCTTGTCGGTATCTTTGTTTCAAATGGAAGGTCTGGTTCGTTGTTCATCATGTTTCAAATAGTTGTGTTTCAATGGATTGAAGATCTATTTGTTCGCACATACTTTGTTTCAACAAAAAAATTTTGAAATTGCTTTTGATAACGTTATAAATTATTAACTTTCGTTTAAATTTTATTTTGAGGTTTCAAATTGAAGATTGATATTTTGTTTCTAACTTAGTAACGTTTGTTATTGTGTGTGTCAAATTCTAAAAAGTTTCTTATTTTCTATCATGTGCATATATCTAACTTTAATTTGTTGGTATTTTATTTGGTTACATAAAAAAGAAAAAAAAAGTATAATCTAAGTTTACTATATACATTAAAAACTCTAATATACATAATATATAGTAGTAATGTAAATTCTGATACATACAATAAAAAATTCTAAATTTCAACACGTAACAGAAAAAACATAGAAAAATTATATATATTTTTAGTAAATAAACATTTCTATTTGTTTCAACTTCAAAACAATAGGAACCCCTCTTATCTGACTTATTTTTAGGTCTATTTGTAGAGATATGAAACACGTGGGAATTGTAAGTATCTATTCTAATCTCTCGATTGAAAATTATCAGAGAGAAAGGGTAATGTGTAAAACAAGGTTTAGGTGCCCGCGCGTTGCGGCGGGACTACTATATAATAAATTTAACAAAAGTGTCTGCTGGTTTTTTTTTTACCGGCAAATGCGGACACTTCCCCGCCTCTCCAATGTGGGTTCGAATTGCTTGGTGGCGGGTTTTCCGCCCCTCGTTATTTGGCTTTAACCAAGGTTCAAGCTACACACATTCACTTCATGGAGGAAACCCCTAAGAGAAAACCCTCAACCTACTGCATGCAACTTCTTGCGAGGAAGGGGGACGCCTTACCAAATGGGTTCAACCCCATTGGCTAAATGAAAAACATTTTCTACCAATGTGAGTGTCCTGATGTGATTAGAAAAACAAACTCTCATTCCGTGTTCACCATATTTCCAGAGCAAAATTTGTAGTCATCTTCGTCTCAAATTTGCAGTTGGCTCAACCTTTTTTCAAGAATAAGCATAATTCCATTTTCGAAAGAAGGTGAACAACAAAAGATGTAATAGGTAATAAAATTTAAAAAATCAAAGCACTAATGCATTTAAAATATTTTAACAAACCGTTGGTAGGACCTGTTAAAAGAAGAAGCATTAGTGAGAAAATGACAAACCATAACTAATGAAGGTCAACTACAAATAAAGGTGGGTTTGTAAGGTTATTAATCTTCAAACACAAATGGAAAATAAAAAATATATATAAATATAAGAATACATGACTTACCTCGAATTTGATCAAATAAGAGACAAATGGACACACGCTCATCTAAGGAAAAAAAGCAAAACAAAATGAAACTCGTCCTAAATTACAGATGCAACCCTTACTCATCAATTAAAGCATAGAGACATGCCTTGAAGCAGATTTGTAAATTGATCGAATAATACAAAGATACATCTATCTTTAATATATATCAAATTATTGAACACACCTACCCATATATATATCACTAAGATCCCGAAACAAACTTTAAAGGTTGTTCCGCTCTCGAGCCATAGGCACTCATATATATCAAATTATTGAACACACATACCCATATATATATCACTAAGATAGTCAGATGCATAGGAAACATAAACATACCCTTTCAATAAACCTACATCAAAGCAATACAACAGATTCCTTAAGGAATACCCATTTTATCCATTTAGACAGATTACAAAGCATTTACCTTTATTCTAGTGAAATAAACCATTACATTTGTTCTCCATTTTAGTAATACCAAAATCTACCTAAGAGATCAAAAGCTTTGGCAAACCATTATAATAAGATGTAATTACCAATGGAGACATGTGAGTTTATTTAATTGAGACTTTTTTCACCTCTTCATTCCTATGGTTTGTCTCAGGACAATTATGACTATGTGAGAAACTTGATACCAACTCAAGAAGTTTCTCACTTCCATAAAGGTAAAGATAAGTGAATTCATCCAAATAAATTCACATAATAAAAAAATATTAACAAAAGAAGGTATAGGGATTGTAAATAAAATTGCTAATATTTGTAGCGAAAAATGTTGTTTTTAACTAAAGTTTAATTCCCTGTTTTGCGTTTTTAAAAAAATCCAAATTTATAACCTTGTAGATGTGTTCTATAGATATAGTATGACACACTCATTATCATGTTTCATATATGAAAAGATCCCTAGAAATAACACAATAATTTTAACAAACACAGTTGGTAACAGAACATTTAAATCCAAAAATTCACACCTTTGTTGGAAGTTGTTTTGGCCATATCTGTTGTGAAGAAGAATATATAAAGTCATATAATATTGTTATGTTAGAAATATTTCTATTTCTAAACTTCTTGATTGAAATTTATATTCAACACTCACTTCTATTACTATTAGGGCCATCATCTACTAACATGTAAAGTTAAAACTTCAAACAAAATAAATCATATCTAATTGATGGAAAGCTGCTCATTCCATAGTTATACAATCTCATAAGCAAATAAAGATCATATAACATTTTGTAAGATTTGAAGGTATTATATTTATTGTGCTTTTAAGAAAACACATAGAAAGGCAGGAAATAATAAAAACCTACGGACCTTGAATATGGAGAGCCTTTAATGGTTTTCTTGATTATATTTTCTCGAAGCCCGTCACTTTAAAACCCTTTCAATCTGATTTACTCTATGATATAAAGTAAAAATATTACAGATCATATATACACATCATGATTTTGAACATTAACATGCAAGTATGATAATGTACCTGTATCAATTAGTAAGACTTTATTCAATTGAAACCTGTCATGCAAGTATGAATTCTTCCCTCAATAATTCCCCACTCAGCAAAACTTGAAACAATACACCTCAGCGGTTAATAACCATCAATTATAAATGAGCTAATTTCAAATTCATGAACATGAATACTCTAATAACTTAAGTTTTATTGAAAAAAAAAGGTGATAATCTTAAAAATCCCCTCATATTCTTTATTGAGAAAATGTCACTTTCAAAGAAGATCCCTTAAAATGAAAACTCTATCAAGCTGTTTCATTCTTTTGTACTTAAAGAAAAAACAGAGCAATTGATTAATTTAATAAAAAATAACACAAATTTATTACATTACATAAAGCAATTGATTACATAAAGTAGCTATTGTTAAACTCCTTCTTTGTTTATCAAAATACGCAATGGGAACATGGCCATAGATTTTCCTACTGCAAAAGCTAAAGTAAACGAACCCAAGAAAGAATTCAAGAAAATCGACCATGAAGGAAATTTACCTAAAATAGCATAGAAACATGGTAGAACAGAAAACACGCCTGGTTGATATGAAAGTATACGTCCAAACTGTAGAATCCGATGAGATAAAAGTGGGTAAAGAAGGGAAAAACAAATCGATAAAGTAAGATATTACCCAGCTTGCAAGGTGTCCAAATGCTCAACTATGGCAGACAACAGCTGAAACCCGTCAATATTTAACAAAGAAGATACACCACAACCACGGGTACCTTCGTTGTTGCCCATGTCGCGCTGATTCCACCTTGAATAAACATTCTAAACCCACAACTCTAAATCTAAATATAAAAACACAAAACAAAAGGAGAGGGAGCGTCCAAAGGGTAGCCAGAAAGAGCAACAAAATTCAGAAAATCGAACCATACGGCAAGAATGTGATTTGTATAAACCTTGAAATCCCTAACACGGTGAGTCTATTGAGCTTGAAACAAACTTACCAAACCTCAACTTAAACCAAGCTTTGAAGTCTCCGAATCTGAATTCGGCATTTTTGGGAATCATCGACGGGTTATTCAGTAAGGCATCCTCCGATGATACTGTTTTAATATCACCACCGATTTTGACAAAAGGTTGAATGTAATTTTCTGAGACTAAAACAGAGTGCTTGAGCATGCCAACATAGAGAGGTGAACAGGTGATTGATTGAGACAGAGTTGATGACTTTGTACTTTTTCCTAAAGCTACACAGCAAGTAAAAATGATTAGTAGAAGATATGGCCATTTACTATTTATTTTATTCAAAGCAGAAGGGACGTAAAAATTAAAGGAAAAATATAAGCAGGTCTCGAACACGTGCTTACGGGGAACATGTTGTCTAAATCGTATCTTCCAGGCCACGTTTGATCTTATATTTCCATGTTTTGAGTTTCAAGAACATAACATTAAATTACTGTGGATGAACAGTAAATTTAGCCTTGCTAAATGTTAATATTTAAATTTCAAACTGAACAGTCTAATTAATTGTGTTGGACTTGCCACAATTTGATATAAAAAGCCGTTTATATTTTCGAAAAAGATAATATAAATATTCACATTTTTTAATAAAAATAAACGTGTATTTCATTTTTTGTTAAAAAGGGATTTTATATATCAATTTTAATGATTAACTTGTTGACAACCTAGTCACTAGTTAATATGTCCATCCACATGGCTATTTTATTGTTATTACATGGAATCGAGTCATATTTTATTTTTTATAAATATTAACTATTTCTAAAACTAATTTATAATATTCACCTTATAATAATTATTTGTTAGATTTTATAACTTTTAGTGAATAATTGTTTATATATATATATATATATATATATATATATATATATATATATATATATATATAGGGTAGGGATATTGTAAAAAGAGAATTAGGGTACAAAGAGTAAGAAGAAATCTGGACCACAGGATCTATTCAAAAGTCAAACAGAAAAGTCGCCATTTTGACCAAAATTTTCGGAATTAACAAAATACAAAAGATTAAAATGGTAAATTCAAAAATCAAAAATAAAGAAACAGAATACGTGGGAAATAACTGTTCCCGCCGGCCAAAATCTCAGGCCACCATCTGATGCACAAGTACAATATTCTGATGCACACAATACAAACCTTTGATTTACATATTACATTTGATGCATAAAGTACAACCATTTGATGCACATAATACACCCTATTGATTCAAATATTACATTTGATGCACAACTTACAACCTTTTGATGCACATAATTAAAAACCCTACCGTTAAACCTGATGCACAATGAGACGAGATGAACGGCGGTGGTGGCGGCGGTGGTCGGCGATGCACTTTGAACACTTACAAAAAAGAGTGCATCAAAGCAACAGCTGCAGCGGCGATGGGCTAAGCAAGCAGCGGCGATGGTCTAAGCAAGCGGCGGCGATTAGATTTTGCGTCGCGTAGGTCAGCAATGGCGGATCTGAAGCCGACGGGAACGAATACGACTATGCCGTCACTTGCTTGTAGGTGCTGGATGGTAGATCTGATGCGCTGGATGGTAACGAATACGAGTACAGAACCCGCCGTCGTCGCTTGCTTGTTGTCGTCGCTTGCTTGTTGTTGTCGTCGATAGGGTTTTGCTGTTTGGGGGAGGCGTTCGATTGAGGATGGAGGCTGAAGAAGAAAAGTCGGGAAAGGGGGAAACGTAGGGAACGAAATATTAGGGTTGGAGAGATAAAAGAAATGAAAATACCTATTATACCCTTTTTAAGTTTTTAAATTTAAAGGACACGTGTCACCACCATATTTCTCCCTACACTTTTTACCCTAATTCTCTTTTTATTTGATCCTGATTATATATATATATATATATATATATATATATATATATATAGGAAAAAGTTCATGCGAGAACCATTCTTAGTGCGAGAACCGCGAGAACCAATCTGAGTCGTCCAATTCCCTCTCTTTCAATGTCATTGTCCACCCATGAATTCCTCAGATGCACCCTGCCACACTCTATCCCTCCACGCTCACCATCCATGAAACTTCTCATATCCAAGGAACGGCCGAGATTGGTTCTCGCGGTTCTCGCATGAACCCTCCCCTATATATATATATATATATATATATATATATATATATATATATATATTGATTCTTTATAATAACCACTAATCTTTAATTAATAATTAAACTCTAGTGTTTAGTTATTAATTAATTAATTATGAAACTCTAATATCTGATTTAAACGAGTTTATAATTGCACTTTTAATATGTCTAGAAAAAACGAATTAATATATTAATTTCTTATGTAACTTGTTTCTTGAAAAAAATATAATACTAACCAAGTTTTACTATTATTATATAAAAGTTATTCAAATTTAACAAATAACATAGTTTTCATTACTTTAGTTGGCGTTAATTTTTTTTTTACTGATTAAAACTCGACATCAACAAAGCATTTATGGTTGGAGCTATTCAAAGTTTTGTTTTTATTTGGTTAAATTCAAAACGAAAGCTGCGTTGTAAATTATTATGAGTTAATTGGTGTTCTTGTCTAAGTTTAAAAAAGGGTTTGGTTACTAAAAGTACATCGAAGTTGTCACTTTTTGCTATTGTGTATACCCATTTTTTAAAACTCTCATTTAGAATATTAAACTTTCTAAAACTCACGATTTATGCATTGGGTAACTTGTTACCTGTTGGATGATGAGGTGTAACAGGTAATTGATGATGTGGCAATGACTTTGATGATGTGGCAATGACTTGGATGCTTATGTGGTGTTATCATATTTAGAAGATATTTAAAAAAGAAAAACAATTTAAATAATAATAATAATAATAATATATTGATATCTGGGTTTTTGTCTTTTTGAGAACCATCACCGATTTAAAGATTTAGGTGTAACACTGTACTTTTTAATTAACATAAAATAGCGTGCGAAAGCTTAATTACATATTATAATAACAAGATCAAAGATAAATACAAGATTTGTCTGATTCAGATTTACAAAATATGCCACTACAGTGTTAATTACAAAATAAGGCTCTTTTCAAAAACTTGACATCAGAGTTTGTGGTCTGTCCAAAATTCCAGTCATCATCATCATCATCAAGAGACTCACTCCGGAGGATCTGCAAAACAATCTAGTGGGGAATTAGCACAAAGCTAAGTAAGGAAACAAATATCTCAACAAAATACAAGGCTAACAACCCAACAAGTAATCAAGCTCAAATCCAAGAGGACCGGCAGTGTTGCAACCACCTACAACCAAATGCCGGCCAAAGCATAGGTTTACCGATAGCCCTGCTAACATGGACAACAGTGTCAGCACCCTCGAGTACAACAAATGCATCTCAAGATCAGATACTGTAAATCCCCAAGCAACAAGCCCAGCTTACAAAATTGTCACGGCTGACCTCCAAAAATTACATGTATACATATCCAATGAGCACATAATCAATCAAGATGTTATATCATGTACAATCAGGATATAAATTCACTCACCACAGTCTGCACTGATGGATCACACTTAGTTGACTAATTTACTGAGTCTTCTCAGTTCCTGAGATTAAGTGAACACAAATCAGCATTTAATTCACAATACTGATTCATAATAAATAACATATGTATTCATACATCACATGTATATACTCATATATATACCACATATATCAAATCATAATCCGATTGTTAAGGTACTCCTTAAAATCTCAAAATCCGAATAAACATCCGGAATTCTCATGATTCCGAATGCAATGCCTCCATTCCGAATAAGCAAAGGCACTTCATATGATTTTACTTCAATTCCGGATAAGTCAGGATTCCGAATGTTTAGGAAATTCCGAATAAGTCTAATTCCGAACAAAGTTCAATTCCGAGTGAAATGTCCAATTCCGAATAAATCCAATTCCGAGCAATGGGCAATTCCGAATACATTAATTCCGATAAAATCATAGTTAAATTCCGAGCATATGCCTATTCCGAATAAAGATCAATTCGAGTAAAGGCATATTCCGATAAAATAGAATTCCGAGTAAAGGTGGTTGTCAATTCCGAGTATTCCTCAATTCCGATAACTCTCATTCCGAATAAAGTGTCAAGGCATATAGCATTTCATAAATCAATATATGCGGAATTTATCACATTCCGAGTACAATTCTTGCGGAATTCTCTAATTCCGAGCATTATGTCCGGAATTTATCATAAACTCTAACTGTTTATTCGGAATTTACATCAATTCCGACCACATTTATTCGGAAACCATCAATTCCGATTAATTCATATCTAATTCCGAATAATTCATAAGTTCTTGCTTACAATCGATTTTAACTTCAATTCTTACCTGATTTTAAGCATGCAAGATGAAATAGGTTTCCAGAATGCATATAAACATGTAGTGAACATAAATTCATATAATTTTCTAACATGCAATCATCCTATAATCATCAAATCATCAAGAATCAATCGGAATTCATAATCATTCTATAAAACCGAAATTAAACAACAATTTACAATTATGATTCAGTAATCTAACCTCAATAATTCAGACTTTACAATGTCCAAATTCGATTGCAAGTTTAGATGATCAATTCTTCTTTCTTTTCCTTTTTCTCGACCGAGAGCAACCAAGAACACACACACCCACACTCAATTTTTAATTTGCATGTAATGAGGAATGTTGTTGGTTGTTTGGTAATTAAGTGTCACCATAAGATAACATCTCATAACCCACTTAGTCACAATTTTAATTAAATTAATGTTAATTATTTATCTAATAATAATAAAACAAATTATTATCATAATTAATTATCAATTAATACATATAGACAAATAATTCACATAATCAAGTTAAATTCCAAGATTAACTTAATTAATTATCTCATTAGTCTAAGCCGGTTGAGGGAGTGTTACATTAGGGCTGCGATGAACACCATCGACGACAGCCATGATTAATCGATCATCTTCTACCACGATTAATCGATCTGCTTCAAGAACACCATCGACCACCATGAATCGCTGCTTCATCGATCATCTTCGATTCTTCATCTGCTACCACCATCGATTTAGGGGTTTTCTGATGGAGGTTTCCGATGAAGATAATAGATCTGGGGTTCAAGAACACCGATGAAGGAATCATCGATTTAGGTTTTTTGATGGAGGTTTCCGTTCGCAAACAGATTTGGTTTCCGTTCCACAACAGATCTGGGTTTATGCTTCAACACCATCACATATGTGCTTGGGTAATCGTATGAAACAGATTTAGGGCCTGCTATTCAAAGATTTGGGTAATCGTATGAACAACAACTCCGATCATTCCAGATCGTTCGACCGCCTTCACCACCGCCTTCAAGGGTTTTTGGTCAGATCTAGGGTTTATGAACGGTTCCAGATTCTTCGTCACCATCGCCGGAGGTAAGTTCAGGTTAGGGTTTTTGGGCGATTTGGGTTTCTTTTTACAGATCTAGGGTTTCTTTCTACGAGATTTGGGGGTTCTTCATGTATCATGTTTAATGTTTCTGGGTTTAGTTCACATATTGTTTAATTAATCTGATTGGTGTCCATGTTTCATGTTTAATCTGATTCATGTTTCATGTTTAGTTCACAGATTCTGGGTTTCTTGTTTTATGTTTCATGTTTAGTTCACATATTCTGGGTTTCTTTCTATAGATTCATGTTTCATGTTTAATCTGATTGTTGTCCATGTTCTTCATGTTTAATCTGATTGTTGTTCATGTTTAATGTTTCTGGGTTTAGTTCATAGATCTGTTCTTCATGTTCTTCATCATTTCATCTTAAGTGGTAAATATGATGTGGCAAATACATGTGGCATTTAGGAACATTAAAATAAATCAAAAATTTCAGAATTACCGGTTACCTGCTTAGCAGGTTACCCAATACACAAAATTGTAGTTTTAGAAACTTTGATGTACTAAATGAGAGTTTTTAAAGATGTGTATACACAATAGCAAAAAGTGACAATTTCGGTGTACTAGATGAACATGACATGGCTGGTGATTTGTCATCAATTTTGCTTATGTGGCAAGTGACATGGAATAATAATAATAATAATAATAATAATAATAATAATAATAATAATAATAATAAAAGCCTCATTTTGCTTTCATCGATTCATTTTCATATACTGACTGCTTATCGATTTTCATCACCACCATTCAAGAACTCACCATCGGAGGTCAAGAACTCACCGGCGACCATCTTGGTTTCTCATCAAGGGTTCACCATCGACCTCACAGATGGAAAATCAATAAAGAAACCCTAATCGAAGTTCAAGAACTTAACCAGATCTGTGAACCCTAAATCGAACAGTTGTATCAAGAAATCAAGAAATGGAGATTACCACAAACAGCCACTGCTACAGTCACTTGCGGCGACTTAGGGATGAGCGCGGTTCCAAAACCGGACCGAACCGGACCGAACCCGATTGGAACCGAACCCGAATATAGCTAAAAAGAAGAACCGAGAACCGCACCGTTTTAGTATAAGCAGTTCCGGTTCCGGTTCCGGTTCCGGTCCGGTTCTTCGGTTCAAAAACCCGCAAAACCCGAAAATTTTGATACCTCCATTAAAACTTTCTATATCTAAGATTTCATGCTACAAATTTACATGCAAAAAAAATATAAACCAAGTTTGGTTAACGTATGAAAATTGTTGTAACTTTAGGGAATTTATATATCATATTATGACGTCTAATCCATGATTCCGTGGACAGAGAAAAACCAAATTTCCAACAACTTTTATCGATTCATTATACCAACGTATTTGGATTTAAAATCATGGATTGTAAAGTGATAAACTAAGTAATTTTCCTAACATTACTCGTTCTTTTTGTAACCTGAATGTACAACAGAATAACAAGTTAACAACTAAGCAAGCCATCACATATCATTGTGATATCATGGATTGTCATTATAAAGTGGTATCATGGATTGTAAGCTGCTAATTAACTAAGTTTCTACATGTTAAAAGTGATTATAATAACATTTGACCTTGTTTAAGAAAAACATTAAAAGAGATGAGTGATTATGAAGATCAAATACAAACTTACTTGAGTATCTTCTATGCTTGAGGGAGCCCAATTGGCCATCAATGAATCAATGATAATGAGAGGATTAGGGATGATGAAAACTTGAAGAAATATTAGGGAGGGTAGAAGTCGACACAGGTTTAGGAGGGACGAAGTGACGAACGCAAGAGGGTGTGAGGGTAGAATTCGACGCAAGTTTAGGAGGGTTTCTTGTTTATTAAGGATAAGATTATTTGAAATCTCTAATTAAAGTGTGACTTGCTTTTTAATATTCCGGTCCGGTTCCGGGTAAAAAACCGATTTAATTGGAACCGGAACCGAAAGAACCGTACCCGAAAAAACAGAAAAGCTGGAACCGAGAACCGCCCCGCTTATGTACAATTCGGTTCGGTTTCGGGCAGGTTCCGGTTCGGTTCCGGTTCGGTTCGGTCCATACGGTTAATATGCTCATCCCTACGGCGACTGTTGATTTTCCCGAACGTACAGAACCAACGAGACCGCCACTCCACCGCTATGTATACCATCCATTAACACTGTGGGACTCTTCCCCACATCATTACGACTAATATGGAGTGAATCTTGACCCCCAATCACATTCGTGGAAGAAGAACTAAAAAAAACCCTAGTCGGTTTTGCTGCTTGAGTTCCCCACTTCAAACCTCATCGAACCAAGTCCCTGACCACCCCAACCTCACCAGATTCCGGCGGAAAAGCCTTTTGCGATTTAGGGTTCTTCATTTTCGAACATAGATCTTGAATTCCATATTTGTTCTTGTTTGATTCATCTACTTTGTGTTATGATACAAGATTTGTTCTCGTGTGATTATTTTTTTTTATCTTGAATCTCGATTTGGGTTGATTAATCTTGTGTGTGAGGAGATAACAACTTGGAAGGTTGTTCTTCATTCTGGATTTGGGTAAAGTGTACATTGAAGGTTGTTCTTCATATTTCTATGTTATTGTTCTTTATATGTTCATCCATATTTTATTTTCTTAAGAATATTAATGACATGGCAATTGATTAATTATGTTGCATGGAAAATTAGATAAAAATAAAAAATGTGACTGGTTAACTGTTAAAGAGGTAACCAAGTATATAAAATAGTAGTTTTAGAAATTTGGATACATTAAATGGTAGTTTTAAAACTAACACTTAAAAAAATCCTATGTAATTAGTTTATGTTGTTGTTTTTGAACTTCTCATAACATTTGTATCTTGCTTTATAGTAATTTGCTAGAATTTTAGTTATTAATTTATTTCGGGATCTGCTAATCGGGACGATAACTATGTCAAATTAATCTCTATCTACTTGGATCTTTTTTATTGATGCTAAACAAAAAAAAAAAGCAAATCATTTATGAAACTCAATTACATACTTAATGACTTTATTTTGAAATATATGATATTTCATTCATCATTTAATATCTATCCAACAGGCCGATTGGAGTTGGATTAAATTGACTTTATCTTTTTCCCATGGGTTAATTACTGATTGGTACGTTTTATTTTAACTTCATTGTGTTTTGTTTTAATTATAAATCTTATATATTATTAAATATACTACTTTAATTTATTTTGTTATTTTGTAGGTTGTTAACTAATTTGAAAAAAATTATCTAACGATGATCCAGTTGATTAAGATAGGAGGGTGAATCAATAAAGACATAATGGAATACATCATTATAACGGAATTAGGAAAATGTATTTATACTTATTTAAGAATGAAATAGACTATTTCATAAGAACTTTCATTCCCTTATTTCAATTCCATAGTGTTGGTATTTTTAATTCATAACTCATTCCTTATAGGTATGAATGAAAAATTTTAATTTAATATTTCTTATAATTTTACTAACATAATTATAATTTAAAAAAGAAATATATTATTTCATAATTCGGCATAAAGATATTTTTCTAATATTCTTTTATAACACCCGTTTTTCTTTTTAAAAGTGTGTAACAAAAATAACAAATATTTTATAGATTGAACTAGGCAACAACCGACATTGATGAAATAAAAATAGTTTTCCTTTAATATTACACAAAACACTTAGTATGTTCACATGGAAGCCTTGTCTGTTACAAAATCTGAAAAGGGTAAACAACAGAAAGTATGAGCTAAAAGCCCAGTGCGTAACTCCACAAAATACTCAAATGATAATAATTAACATATAAATATATTTTTGCCACGTTGTATCACATATTTGTCACATAAGGCCCTCTCGGCCGTGAAGTCACATAAGTCATTTGATTTGCCACCGGGGTATAACGCTTGCCACGTAGGCATCACACTATTGCCATATAAGCATCAACATCCATGGATACAGTACGACACCAACTTAACAACATCTCACTAGGCTATTTGTTGCTTGTAGCTCATCACTGCACGAAGCAGTATGCTACCCTCACACTTGCGATCCCCAAGGTCAATATATATTTCCCTATAAGGAAACACATTCTCTTTAATCATGCAATATTACATGTCCACTCCCATCACCGGCCGCTGCACCACCGTCACTGTCACCACCGACCACAACCCACCTCCGTCGTCGTCATGTTCGTCGTGGCCACTTGTTACCGCTCCCACTATCACCGTTATCACCGCCGCTATAGTTACCACCATTGTCGACCACCACTCACCGTTGCCACCAACGCCACCACCGTTACGTCTGCTGTCACCATCACCATCGCTGCTCGTTACTGCTCTCACCGCTAACCTCCGTCACCATTAATGAGTGAGGGGTAAGGGGTAGGGGTGGGGTGGCGGTAGGGTAAGGGTAAGGTAAGTGTAGGGTAGGAGTAGGTAGGTAGAGCTGTAGGGTAGGGGTGGGGTGGAGTAGTAGGAGTTGAAAAATATTTGACAGACTAGTATATAAATAATAATAAATAAATAATTAAATATGTTAGGACAAGATACAAATTCAATTAAATGGATTTACAGGTTAGGTTAAATCTTTGAAAGATCCGATCTAATTTATCCCATATATAGTCCTAGCTTATACGCGTTGCCATTTCAAAATTTGTAACATGCGATGAGTCAACCCTGGTTTGCTCTAAAACACTATTTTCTTTCTAGTTGGTTTCACGACCATGATTTTAAAGTCCTAACTTCTTTTATTTAGTTTTTGCAGATTTTTTTTTATGATTCTTCCAATATCTTAGCTAAGATATGTGAATTATTTAGTACTAGCATTGCACCAGCGCAATGCGGCGACGATGACAATAGTTCGTGCTCGACAACGTTTTTGATTTAAAAAGTAGGGTATAGTAGGTGTAAAATGCGACGTTAGTCAACCAATCCATGTATTTTCTCCTTTTTCTAAATTTCTTTATTTTTTTTACAATCAACCATTTTATTAGTTGTTAAAATAGTTTTTTAAAAACAAAAAATATTATTATTGAATAATTAGATAAAAAGATATTATAGCCTTAAAATTGTATTGACGTAAGTTATTAATTTAGTCATAATTAGATAAATTAAATAATTTTTTTGATGTTTTATGATTTATTAAAGTAAATACTTGTCTTAAATTAGTTGAGATAATTAAGGGGAATGATTGGTTAGGCTATTGTTTTAATTGTTTGTATCTTAAGCAAAAAAATGTGTACTACTTAAAATTAAGTAGTCTTAAAATATTTAAGAGAGAGAAAGTTAAATGTTTTATCTATACTACCATATAAACCATTTAACACTCTCTCTTCTTCCAACTTTTAAGAACTTCTTAAAATTATGTCAATCTTTAATCTACACCCTTCTTTTTATCTAAATTAATCTCATCCACTCAATTTTTAATCATTTCTCTCTCCTAATAAATTTTAACTTTTTGTCTATTTAAAATATATTCTTCCATTAACACACTCTTACACAAACACAATTATCCAGCTAATCTTATTAACTTCTCTCTCCTTATTTCATAAATAAAAATCTTTTTTAATTTTTTAATGTATTTAAAAATTAATTAATAAAATAGTTGATACGAATATAAGAAAATTTGAAGAAAAAAACGGACACGTTGCTGAATTTTTTTCGTGACATCCTTGAAAACGACATGTTGCAAAACGTAAACTATTTACCGTCGCAGCATTGCGCGGGTACACTACTAATAATATAATATAGATTTTGTTGTAAATGTCTTTTTTATTGACAAGATTTAAAATTTTGACCTGTCATATATATGTAAGTGGTTGCTTTGCTCCCAAACATTATTGATTAGGGATCAACAAATGTGGGTTTAAATATCAACGAAACTCAACTTTCGACCCATATTAGCACTCATTTCTGTAACAAAGAAGCAAATCATGAACAACGATTATGGTCACCATCAAGAAAACCTAAATATCGAGCTTCAATTGTAGGTATATTTGTGAGGCCTTTTTATTGTAGACTCCAACTTGTAGTCTTCAATCGATAATTAATTTATAAAGGCTTCAAATTAATGGTCGATTATGAAGAACAAAAGAAGTTGCGGTGGACAATGTAGAGTAATGTTTTATATTAAACGAAGAGTGATTTTGTAATGAGTTTATAAGGTTCATGAGCTACTCATCTCACAACCAATTAGTTTTGAGTTGAAACTCCACAAACTTACATGATATCAGAGCAAAGTTCACCCGTGGTTGGTCAAAGGTCACACGAACTCGACATAACCCATAAGTATCCACGTGTTAGACGCGAGAAAGAAAAAGAACGCCACACGTGAGGGGGTGTTTTGAGTAATGTCTCACATTGAACTAAAGTGACTTTGTAATGAGTTCATAAGAGTCCCAGACTACTTTTCTCATAACTAATTGGTTATGAGTTGGAACCTCACAAAATTATAAACAAAAGCTAGCTTAAGAGCATCAAAGTGGATATGGTGGGGTGTCGTGACTTTGTAGGGTAAGGGTATTCATGTATTATAGTGTGTTAATTAGTATTTATAGTCATTAATCTTTTAAATTTAAATATTTGGATGTATTCCAGAGTTTTAATGTTATAGAAGGACATTATATATATATATATATATATATATATATATATATATATATATATATATATATATATATATTCTAGTTTATTACCTCGTGTAAAAACATGGGGATGTTTAAAAAAATTATAAAATTTGATTGTATGAAATTATAAAAGGTATAGTAAAATAAATGTAAAAGTGTTTCAGAAATATTTTGAGATATTAAAATTTTTAGATAAAAATAATAAAATATCACCAACATTTACATATGTCAAAATTTTAACAAAAAACAATAACTAATTTTTTTTTAAATACTACTATTAATGGATAACAAAAAATTAAGAATATACTAATTTTTAAAAAGTGTCATATTACAATAAAATTTATACCCAAACGTAGATAAAAATGAGACGATCATAAATATATAATTATTTTTCTCTAAACAAAATGTATCACAAGTTACTAAACATAATGTATAAACACCGTATAATTAATTATATTAATATATAATTTTTATAAAACCCCCTCAAATTTTCTTAAAAACCCCTCACATGTTTTATAAACACCACTCATAATTTTTATTCAGGCCCCTCCCAATTGATTTAGATTTGGAATTCGACTTTCTAAATTGTTTTTAAAATTGAATAATTTTGAAATTGAAGGTTATGATTGGTTAATTAATACTCAATTTATGGTTATTTTTAGAAAATTTGCATTCCTTATATATATATATATATATATATATATATATATATATATATATATATATAGGGTATGGTTAAACAAAGAACCTCCCTTAAACATAGAACTTAAAGAACCTCCTCTGGTGATGACACGTGACACATAGTTTAGGGGTAAAAAAAACATTAAAAAAAAAAATCAGCGTCACCCTCCCAGCCTCCCCCAAAATTAAAAAAAAAAACCCCCACTTACTTTAAATGATCATAATTTGTTCGTTTTTAAGAATTTTAACAAAAAATTTATACCGTTAGTTTTAGTTTTTCGTCCTCTTTCAAACAAGACCGGACTTGATATATTTCTAAAACTTTTTTTTTTGAAATGCAAAGTTTGCATTTTGAGCTGGGTTCATTCAAACCCAAAATGCAAAATCCGTAGATTGCATTTTGAGCTGGGTTTATTCAAACCCAAAATGCAAAATCCGTAGTTTGTATTTTGAGCTGGGTTCATTCAAGCCCAAAATGCAAAATTCGTAGATGCTGGGTTCATTCAAACCTAAATGCAAAATGCAAAATCCGTAGTTTGCATTTTGAGCTGGGTTCGTTCAAACCTAAATGCAAAATGCAAAAAACGTAAACGTAAAATATAAACATGTAGATCATCTAGATGCTTCCAAAATACAAAAATTATAAAAATACAAAATGATCATTGGCTTTGGTAGCTGGAAAGACATTGAAAATGCAAGTAGTCACAAGTAAAGAAACAAATAATTGTTGGCAACATTTTGTAATCTGCAGGTCTGATCTTATGAGTGGAAGCTATAGCTAGGTATGTATATATATTGAATTTAAGGATATAATGAATGGATAGCTACGTAGCATATGCGGGTTGGAAATGTATATGATCATGCACCAATTAAGTAGCTATGTACACTTTCATTTACACACACACCAAATTGGTGGGGCTGATTGTGGATAACTAAACAAATTGGGCAGATTTCGTATGGATCAGATGGGTAAATGCAAAATTACACATTCAACCCAAAATGCAAAATTCGTACATAATACTACATTCTGCCCAAAATGCAAACAAAAATTTCATGATCAAAAATTTTATACTTGTTTTGCCCAAAATCAAATGATACCTCTATACAAATTTAAGAAATTGAAGATTATATATAGGGATTATGCAAATTGCATATTCAAACCCAAAATGCAAATTCCATTCACAACACTTTTCAATATTATAAGAAACAGTTAAACACAATAATCAAAATGAACTTTTCAAATATAATTTGCATGTTTTTTTATTTGTATAATCTAAAATGAAACCCCGTGAAATGCAAACAAACTAAAGAACTAACTCGAAATGAAACCCAGATAAAATGTAAAACTAACTACAATCTGAAAATGCAAAGCAACTTAAGTACAATCTGAAATGAAAAACCCAGATGAAATGCAAAATCTCAAAATGCAAAATCAATACACAACACTACAATCATTCCAGTACGCCACTATATTAGCAAATGAAAATGCAAATCAACAACTCGCATCTGCATTTTGCATTTCACAAATCTGATTCAATGAAAAATACAGCTCAAAATGCAAATTACAAATTCAAACCAAAATGCAAATTTCATACACAAAAGAAACAACTGAACACAAATAATCAAAAATTCAAATTTCATTTTCTGCACTTAAACGAACAGCGCAAACCCCATCTCGAAATCTCTCTAAAACACAACCATTCAACACAAAAAAGAACACCTAGATACTCACAAAGAGGTTAGGGAAGACTACCTGATGTTCTTTTTTCAACTCCCGTGTATGTTGATGAACAGTAGTTCACAAAATCGGCCTTTTTCTTCTCGGGTTTCCTCGTGAAGAATCATCAACAAAATCTTAGAATTTCATCCAACAAACTCAACTCGTATTCATCATCATTCAACACAAAATTTGATTTATACATATCTTATCAATCAGAAGCTTACGAATTACAAAAAATGAAAATGCAAAATGCAAACCCACAACTCTCATCTACATTTCCAACATCTTTTTTTTTTTGAACAATAAAAGGGTAATTATATTAATAAAACTGTCTCACTACATCTCATAAGAGTATAACACACCACGAATGACTAACCAATAAAGTGATATACAAATACTATTGCACAGAGTACCACTCACAAACTTTTATACCTGGACATTTAATGTGATTGTGGAAGACTCCCATTTGACCACACTTACATCTCCACAGCCAATTAAAGCTACCCATTGCAAAGTTATAATTGCAGATCTTGTTTATCTCATGGAGAAAACTCATAGAAGCTCTAAGCATGGATCAGACGGCTTACGCACAGAAGAACAGGTGACCTTTTGATTTTCAGACTCTTATCAACACATATTCCATTACTTTACTCAATTTAGTTTGGATCTCGCTCAGAGACTCTTCCTGGCAGCCCTTGATTCTCTTATTTGAACACTAGGTTGCACTGCAAACTTTTCTTTACCATTGTAGTTTTCAAATCTGAGTCAATCGCATAAGTGCTGTTGTTGTTTTACAAATCAGTCATGAGACCAAATTCTCCACAACACCTATGAAACCAAGTTTTCCACATACACAATTGCTTCGCAAACCTCTCTGTTTGGTTGTTTTGCTACTGCAGCTTTGCACATTTCATTGCAGCATCTGTATTACATCCATCATCTACAAACTAGGAGCATCTTCACGAGTGCAGGTCATGTACATATTAATCTCCAGCAATGCTTTTTGAACATCAATCATGATATTACCTTAGAATGTTAATTGTACATATACTTTCACAAATGGAACCATCTCAACATATGTTCTAGCAGAGCCACACTCACTCAACACACAATTAATGGCAATAGATAACCAACTCACACAACCATTTGATTGGCTGCACAGTACCACAGAACATGTACACGCCGGTTGTTCAGTCGACCACACAACAGCATGTATCAGCACATCCCAGAACAGCAACTTAGCCTTCAATCAAACCATATCATCATTCTATAGCTTACACTTCATACCAACAAAACGTAATCCGTGGAAGCTAAAAACAAAGACTCAGAGGCTCAATAGGGATCCTAAGTTATGGTATATGAAATATAACACATGAACTGTCAACAGTTCGAAACTCACCCACCCCTCATTCTCCCCTACTACATCATTTTACCGAGCTCCGGGCAATACGACTATATAAGAAACAAACTCTGAGGCTCAAAGGGTTTAGAAACATACAAGATACCCAAACATCCCAACCTTTCTCCTTCCTCCAGCACCGCATAACCCACTCCCCTTATACACCACCCACCTAATCTGGCCCCCTTCTTCTTCTTGCCCCTAAGACACCCCTCGAAACACCACACCACCCGTAACAAGCCATTGAACCCAAATCAGAAACCCAAATTTTGTATTACCATACAACATATATCCATGTTAGCTAGATCCAAGATAACCTCAAAGTAGATGTCAATGTCTAATTGACACTCATTTTATGGCGATAGGCACTAACATCTACGTGAACAGACTTAGGAGCACAAAGGGTAATTCACACAAGGAATTCTCACCACAATACTCCCCCTCGTAGACACATACTAGCATACACATAAAACATGAAATAGACTCTGAGGCTCAACAAGATCATAGGGTAGGGAAGCAATGAAAATGTAGTCCAAAATGCAAATTACATATCTATACCAAATTGTGAATGAACAAAAAACACAGACTATCAATCAAACTTAATTTTTTTTGCATATTTATACATATCATATCAATCACTAATCTTTTAGTAACAATGTACAGGTACAGGAAAAAAAATTCAAATTGGAAGTATACAAGAAAATGATTATCAGTTTTAATGTGTAGACTTATACAAGAATGTGATTTCTAGTTTTAGCAGTTGAAAAGTCAACATTTCTAGACTCAAACTAAATTGGCAGATGCAACATAATCCTTCTTAGATGAAGCATTACCCATACTCTGCTCATTCTCAACAAGAACCTCACAAAATTCAACATAAACAGAGTAAAAAATTCCCAAGTTACTAATAGCTTTAATAGAATCAGAATTCACATTTTTGACATTTAAAGCAGTTGGTTTCATGCTAAAGAAAGGATTAGGAACCTGAGATTTGTCAAAATTTACATCAAAATCGTTCTTGAGACTTCTATTTGGTTGCACACGGTACCTAACAGCAGCAATACCTTCACAAATTAGCAAAATCTAACCGATTAGAAGAACCTGAATCACCAATCGTGCCCTTACAGTCTGTAAAGTGGTCTTCGAAATCTTTAACAGCAGCCTAGGGTTCCTTCGATCTTCAAACTTCGACTTGGGTGTATGGAATACATCTTCAGTAGTAGAAATTGATCCTAGATCCTTGTTATTCACATCATTCTGATCTCCAAGAGACTTATCATCACTTCGAACGGACTCAGGATCATCAGATTAGGTATGCAAAGCTTAGAGTTTGGAGGTGGGATAAGGAAATGACAGAGATAAGCCATATCAATTTGATTCCCATATTACCCCTGTGTAATATAAACAACGCGTGAAACATTAAATTTATTGATTTGTTTTTGTTTATAATATCTGCCATTGATGTAGAGATCTAACGGATGATATTGGTTCTTTAGATTCTATATTTAAGTAGTGGTTCTATATTGATCCATTCTCTCTCTCTCTCTCTCTCTCTATATATATATATATATATATATATATATATATATATATATATATTCTAAGGATATATACAAACAATTTTAGGAATTTAAAAATGAGAGTTTTAATAGTATTCACTCACCATTCACCATTGTCAATAAGACATATATATAATCCAATATATAGTTTTTTTAAGGCAACCGATATATAGTTTATTCAATTCCGCCGGCCAATTGTTATTTGTGTGTCATTTGTTTAATTAACATGGCCGGATCGATGAATTCTAATAAAATGTATAATGTTCAATCACCTTGTTAATTATAAACGTAGTGATTTAGCAGCAAGTTAAGTGAAATATATGTGGAAAAAATTAAATGAAGAACACAAAGTATTTCGTTTTGATTCATGGGTTATGTCACGGAGCTTGGTGCTGGTACAAGCTGGTTCCCCTTCTCAAGTCATGTGGCCACCGCGTGAAAGCCTTAGACCTCAGCAGCTGTGGGGTGAACCCTAAGCGAGTTGACGAGGTCACTTGTTTCAATGAATATGTGCAACCCTTGACCGAACTCATGGCATCTCTGCAGCCAGATGAGAGGGTGGTTTTAGTTGGTCATAGTTATGGTGGTTTTGTAATCTCTCTTGCACTTGAAACCTTCCCAGAGAAGGTCGAAACTGCTATTTACTTGACTGCATTCATGCCAAGTTATACACATCCACCGGCTTCTTTACTAATACAAGTAAAATTTCCTTCTTAATTTGATTATCTTTATTAGAGATACAACGTGACTAGGGTTAATAATTAGATGATTCAAGAAAACTGGACTATGATTCATTAGTGTCAACTCTTATGATTTCCCTTTATCATCCTCGTGTAATTTATATATAGTGTTTAGAGTAATATATAATAGGGTTTAGTTCATAAAAGTGTATCCAGCTTTACATTTTTTGCTATTGTATATATTGAACTTTCAAACTTACCGTTTGATGTATCCAAGTTTTAAAAAGTTATCAAATAATATATCTAACCTGCTATAGAAGGTTTTTTGCTGATGTGGCACAGGTTTTGTTGACTTGGATGCTAACTTGGCAAGTGACATGGCATGTTAATTTAAAAGATAATTAAAAAAAAGTTTTAACTTATTTTTATAATATTAAAAAATAAAAACTCTTAACAAAACCTAGATCCTTCATCGATCCCGTTCTGCACTTGTATCATCTTCGTCCCTTCGTCGATCCAGTCAGCATATCCATATTATGATTCTGTTTCATGCTAAAAATCGAGGGTTCCGCATCTGTTTATTGTTCATGATTGGTGCGATTTAGGGTTTCATCTTCACCGCCGCCACCGTCATCCTCTTCCTGCACCAACGCCACCGTCATTTACCTTCATCTTCAAGTAAGTTCATGGCGATTTTCAGATTTGTCCATCAGTAGGTTTCTTGGTTCATCTTCATCAGATCGAGTTTTGAAGAAATTGGGGTTTTTCGAGTTTCATGGAGTTCATCTCATCAGATCGAGTTCCATCAGTAGGTTTCTTGGTTCCTTCATCTTCATCAGATCAAGTTTTGAAGAAATTGGGGTTTCTTTATGTTCTTCAAGAATCTTCATCTATCAGATTTTAGGGTTTTCGTTTTTCAAATCTGAGTTCTAGTTTTTAGGGTTCTAGTTTTTCAAGCATCTCATCTACTCGGTTTTAGGGTTCTAGTTTTTCAAATCTGAGTTCTTGATGGTTTGCAAGCCATCGATTTGGATTAATTTAAGATCTGGAACATATTTGCACATTTATTGTTCTTGTTGTTGGTTTTGTTTTGGATTTACAGGTTATCTTGTTGTTGTTGTTGCAGATCTGGGTTCTTCTTCTTTATTGGGTTCATGATCTTCATCTTTTTTTCAAGAAATAAGAAATAGTGATGTTGCTTTGAATTTAATGACATGGCAATAAAAATAAATAAAAAAGTTAAAGAATTACCGGTTACCTGAAGAATAGGTAACCGGATACACAAAATTGTAACTTTTTGAAACTTGAATACATCAAATGGTAAGTTTGAAAGTTCAGTACATACAATAGCAAAATGTGTAAAGTTGGATACACTTTTATGAACTAAATCCTACTTAGGAGGTTTTATTATATTATAATGGGTTAAAGTTGCTGAACACAAAAACATTTTCTCAATATTCTATTATGACATATGAAATTTTTTGTGTTCACATATATCCAATAATATTTACAAAAGGATGTTGTATATGTAAAGATTTAGAACAAAAAAGGGCATAATAATAAGTTTTTATAAATATTAATGGGCATAATTACATATTTTGTGAACATTAATTAATAAGCATTATGAAACTTAATTTGTCACGTGTATGTTTGACCAAAAAGGCTTCATGTGAAAAATTGAAAAAAAAAACGTTCATTGTGCTCATAGCCTTACCATATTCCAATCTTTTGTAAATAAACAAAAACTTTCTAATATTTGTTCTTTATTATTGAGTTTTTAATGATCTTCACTTATATCTTGTCATGAGATTCAGTTTTCAGGTTATAATGGGATTAAAAAGTCTATTGTATCCTGTCATGAGATTTAGTTTTCAGGTTATAATATGATTAAAAAGTCTATCTTTTAATTATATATTACAATAGTTTAAATGTTTGTGTTCACTCATATATAACCACTAAATTTGAAATTATTTATGTAAAAGAATTTTTATGTTTTCCTAGTTGATTGTTTTGTATGAATATTTAGCACAATTTGATTCTTTCTTAAAAGTTAAAAGAATAATACTATATATTAATTTCAATCGGAAAAAATAAATGATGATAACTTTCAGAAGAATGTAAATTTTAATTAAGATAAAATTTATTATACAATAAACATAGATAAGAATAAAAATATTGAATGTGTATAATATATTATTATTGAGGTAGTCTAAGATTTAATAAATTTATTCTTATATTTATGTAGAAGGTAAAAATATGAATTAGAGAAATAGTTTAATGCATATTATATTGATTTAAAGTTAAAATTGAATTTCAATTTTGACTATAAAGTTAAAATTGAGTTTCACTTTTAATCAAAATGAATGGTTATCTTTTAAGTTTGATTAAATAAAAGGTTATTAATATCTAAGTATATTGATAAAGGTTAGTCGTTTGTATTCTAGACTATATGTCCGTGTAAAACACGAGTTTATTAAAAAATAATAACTATTAAACATTAATAAAAAATATTTGATAACTATAAAACACGGTTGAAAATACAAAAAAGGCGACATAAGACGTCAACACCTAGACCAATGGTGAAATCATCAATGCGAGGGGATGATAGAAACGCAATATCATGATATGAAAAGACGTGATTGTATTTATTATTAAACTCATTGATCACTACTGTAAGATTATGGGCAATACGATTAATTTTTATTGGTTATAATTAAAAACAATATAAAGTGATTATAAATATTTTATTCAATAAAGATAAAAATTTGGTTAAATATGATATTTTAAAATTATTATAAATGATAAATGCAATACTTGTAAATTAGAATTGATAAATACGATATTTAAAAATAATATATGTGAAATTATACCTAATAACTTTAATTAGTTTTCGAGTAGGATGTGAAATACACAATTTTATTAATACATGATGTCTTCTTTTTGATAAAATGAAAAGTTTTAGATTCAAATTAAAGTGAATTAAATTCAATCTTAACTAAAAAGAGTCAAAATAAATTTAAATTTTTATTAAAATGTATAGTTTAAATTTGATAATTAAAATTTTATTAAATCCATCACTTGTATAATAAGTTTTATGAGTTGTGTTCAATATAGTCTATATAAAAAACATAGTCCTGAAATTTTAATATTTAATCACATGGGATTTAGTATACAATCACATGTGATTGTAAAATCATCACTTATCACATATGAATTACGAAAATGTCACTCCGCCTAAACTTTTAAAATTCAATTTAGACCATTGATGAGGCTAATCCAAATGCTAAAATTAGTATCCCAGGACTATACATTAAGTATAGACTATATTAAACATTTCTCTAAATTTTATATGTTAGTTTTTTATTTTTTAGATAGAAAATATATATGTGTGGAAAATCCTAATCTTTTATGTTTGTGTGAGGAAACATGTAGACTATGAAGACAAATTCGGATGAGCACGTGGACGACAATGAAGTTTTCTTTGGACATGGAACTGAGAACCCCCCAACCTCCTTCAAATTCGGTCCGATTTACTTAAAAACCCATTTGTATCAACATTGTGCGAACCAGGTGAGTCTTTCGTTGACAATATATATATAGTAATAATATATAAGCAAGAATCAAAATATTTCCTAGTTAAATATGTTACTAGCTTAGCTGCCTGTTCTGATCAGGTATCGAGTTAGCACGAATGTTGGTGAGGGAAAGTGGGGTGTTTATAGAAGACTTGAACAATGAATCCATGTTAACTGCACAAGGATTCGGTTCGGTTAATCGGGTATTTGTGGTTTGTGAAGATGATCAAGTAATAAAGGAGGAGTTTCAGAGGTTAATGATTATAAATAGTCCACCCAGCATACATGTGAAGATGATAACAGGAGCTGATCATATGGTCATGATATCACAACCTGTGGAGCTTTCTATGCTTTTGCAAGAAATCGTCAAAAATTGATTTCCAAATCCAAGATGGATTAATGAAATGAATAGAATGTAACAGCTGGAAACGAGAGTGTTAGAAATCTACTGTTTTGTAAATAATTGATTAGATCGTGTTTAAGGACACTATACGTCTACTTTGCCTAATTACATGTTACAAAAATGGCCGGATTCTAGCATTTGGATGCATGATTAATGAATTTTTGCCGTTCAAAAAAAAAAAAAAAATGTTACAAACATGGAATGATTTCTTTTCTGGATAACTTCGTACGTGACTTCATGTTGAATCTACTATTTAAAGTCGCCAAAATGGTTATTTTGGAGCCAAAAAAGAACACACGAGGACTAAGTCGAAAGCCAAAAAAGAACATTATTAAAAATAAATTTCTAACCATTGTATGGGTGATCAATTCTTTATATATTTTATCTATAATTGGTAAAATATAACTAATCATAATTAACTTCAAAAATGATATGGGTTGAATACTGAATAGGTATGAAGTGAACAAAGTACTATCAATGCTTAAAACCAAAATTATTCTTTTTATAGCAAGTGTAATTTGTAAATTTTTATACAATATATAGTTATGTTTAAATATTTTTAAACAAAAAATGTTTCGGACTAATTAACCTCTTTTGACATATCACCCACCCCGCCCGTTTTGATGCATCAACATAACGCAAACAAGACTTCTAGTCGATCAAAGTTATGTACCTCAAATGTAATTTCCTAAAATTTAAAGACCATAATAAGAATAATGATATTGTTAATAATGTTAAAGTAACCTAATAAACTAGAACGAATATAATGATTATGATTGATATAAGAAAATTTTAAAAAAAAATAGCATGGGAGCGATTAAGCAAACTAAATGGACCAAGAATTAGAAGTACAAGTGGACTTAAATTCATCATCTAAGTTAAAACCTTTAGTCCCAAATATGATCTAATTCATCCTCAATTTTAGTCTAACTTTATAATGCAATCGATGATAATCTCTTCCGATTCTTCCTTCTTTGATAACGATAAATAGATATCAACACCTCGATTAGCACGGTTCTGTTTTTTGTAATCTGCTACTAGTCATACGAAAACAATAAAAATCTGAATGAGTTTACATCATTAATTGCTACTTTCAAATCGGTCGATATTAGTCTAACGAGTAAGATGAATTAAAATACATAGTGGTTGTGTTTTTGTGCTTCAAGGTGTTTGGGCAGTTAAAGAAAAAAGTATTTTTGATGCTTTATTATGATTAGATATAACAATATATGGATAATTATAATCATAATTTTATTAGTTAAAAGAACATATAATAATTAATTTGGACGGCAAAAGCAGCACAAGACTGTTTAGTTAAAAAAAAATTTGAATCGACCGTACTTGTATGTCTATAGATTATTTAGAAACCATTTTAAGAGGTGTATAATTCCAAAACATAAACTCTGATGGGCTTTTACTCGGCGGGCCATGTGAATCCTTTCATGAAATCGTATTAACTTACTTTGGGTTTATTGTGGCATTCTACCTTTCATGATTCCATCTACGTATTTGATGAGAGATGACTAAGTATGGATGTATTTAGTGAGGGCGTCTCGTGAATTCTATGGGCCCTGTGCAAAGAAGAAATATGAGCCCTTTTTATAAACACACATAGAGCATACTTATGTTTTCTTTTTCGGATTTTCAGTTAATTGGGTCGGGTTGATGAGATTTCAAATGTTGTTTTGGTATCTTAGGACCAAAATCTAAAACAAAAACACAACTAAGATAAAACTCTATTAATTAAATTATTGCTTTTAAGATAAACTAAAATATTTTGAAGGTATAAATCAAATATTGAACTACATCTTATCGTACTTTTATAAATTTCATTTTTATTAGATTTTGTTGGCATCAAAAAATCATTAGTGGCACCAAAAAATTTGACCGGTGAAAGTGGCTTAAAAAGGTTGAAATTTTCCACCTCGTATACAAAATTGACTAGTGGGTGTCACCCTCAATCTTAATGATTTTTTTTTGCCATTATATGATGTCAACGGTCAACAAAACCTTCGGTCCATCCCTGCACACACACTATAATACTTAATATATCAATAACTAAAAACAAAATAATGCTAGTATAAATAGTTTGTCTTACATAGTTACATGAATCATGATACTCTTTCAGCATTATTGGAAACAAAGTTATGAATCAGTTTTATAAATCAATACTTCCAAGGATATGAGTCCCGGTATTTATCATTGTAAATCTATTAAGTTTTTTGGGATATTCTGCACTGTAAGACCGGCCGCATCCGTCACGAGGGAGGCCGTGTGAGGGCTGCTCACGCATGGGAACACCATCGTTGGGGTTCGTGAGTGGCCTCTCACGGTCACGCCGGTCACCACAATCGCGCTCGTGAGGAGAGAAGATGTGAGAGAAGGGCTTTTTTTTTCTTTTTTTTCCTTTTTTGTGATGTGAAGTATGTGATGGATGCGGGGTTTGTATGATGGGATGAGGGAATGGTGGGGGAATGATGTGATGCTGATGTGATGCTGATGTGGCGCTGGTGTGGCTGTGTGAAGCATGTGATGGATGCTGGTGGTCTAAGTATGACTTCAACATTTAAGTTTTGAGAAACTTGTTTATGTAGATGTTAACATTATTGTAATAGTCAACAAGACTATATATGCAATAATTGCATTGAGAAAACAATCGTCTTGTTTAGGATACTTTAAAGCAACATTAGTTTGATAGTTTCATCGGGTTAAAACTTGTCAAACAGCTTTAACTCCATTAAGTTCATTTGCATCAATATCATAATACTTAAGTGCAAGTTCAACATTGACTACAACTATGATTTAGGATCTTGATCATTAAATCCTTAATATCTAATTTTAGGCTTACAAAATAATTATTTTAAATATGAACTTCCTACTATTTCTATTTTACTAAGTGGACTTTTAAAAATCATAATGTTATATCTATATATAATATAGTCTATAAAAATTTGGGCCCCTCTGAACCATGGGCCATGTGTGGTCGCACCTCCTGTACCCTCTCAAAGACACCCCTGTATTTAGTCGAAATAGCATGTAGCTGAATAACTTAAAGTTGGAAGTTGCAAGCTGGTAACTAAAGTTGGAAGCTGTATTTTTAATTTGAATATGTGTTTGACAAAATAGCTAATAGTTGAAGCTGAATAGTGTAAAATAAGCAAAAAAAATTATAAAAACATGAAGAATTATAAAATAATTAAAGATGATGTTTAGGTAATTTTATATATAAAAAGTTTTCAACTAATTTTAAAAGCTACTTTAAGAAACCTTTTGTTTTAAAGCTTTTTTTTCTATAAAAAAACTTTTATTTTTTTATGCAAACAAAACTTATAATATTTTCTTTCAAGGAGCATGAGAAATGGACATTCAAGGGTTCAAGCTCTCATAATCCTTCCTGTTAGCATCTATCTTTAAACAGAAACTTTTCCCCTTCAAGCTAGGAAAGCCACAAGCAATTGAATAATTTTTATTGATATTAGAGTCAAAATTAAATCTAAAGTTAAATTCGATTTTTATGATAATAAATGATTGAAATTGATAGTAATTTTTTCTTATATAAAATGGCTAGAATAATCTAATATATTCTATTAATATTGCTCTTTTATTATTATAAGATAATAATAATAATAATAATAATAATAATAATAATAATAATAATAATAATAGTTTCCCGGGAACCTAATAATAATAAAAATAATAATAATAATAATATAGAATATTTAATATAAACACTTTGAAATATTTTTATAACGGCAGGTTAATTTGCTTCGTTAAACCTGTTATGACATTCACTATTTTCATGATAAAATATGTAAAGATTCAGCAAGATACGATCGCTCATTAATTGTGGAGATTCACCAGGCTCCATTCCTTTGAATTCAACTAACCGACTTCCAATCCATTTATAAGCAACCTTTCCTTTCGGGTTCTAACACAGTAAACAGAAATCAAAACTACCCTCCGTCGGCCATCTTTTCCGGCCACCGAAGTTCAGGTAACTTGTCGCTCAGTTCTTAGTGAACTTATCAAACTTCTTTTGATTAGCTAGCAACCTTTGGATTCTAACTCAATAAAACTCTGTTTTTATTTAACAGAGACCAAAACGACCTGCTGTTCGTTGATCTTTTTCAGTTTCACGCCGGAATTATTTCAGGGTTTGACTCGCCATTCATGGGTTTGATCATGATTCAACTTTCGGGGTCTGTAATCAGATTTCCGGATGAATATCTGATTCCTTATTGATTATCGCCCCTCCCCTTTTCTTTTTTCCGATCGATTGTTTCTCCCTTATTACAATTATTCCCCTGTTTCTGCAGGTTAGTCACTCCTATCCCTTTATTATCTTTTTCAGTAATCGAAGTAGCTATGTTGTTACAATCATTATATTATTTTAGATTGATTATTGACTAGACTCTGTAAAACCATGAATATTGTTGCGTACCAGAAGCATTGTATGCTTAATTAATTTGTGTACGTAGTGATAATGTAAGTTAAAAGGTTATCTAACATATGTCAATTGTTTCTTTGTTTCTTGACTTGATTGGTTTCATTGAATTGGAAGTGAGATTGATATGATCATATGAATAATTTACCTCTCAGAAGGAATGTTTTCTTCCTCTTCTTGGAGATCACAACAGAAGTCTGTTGCTAAACAGGTAATTATTTTCTTTCTCTTCCTCATATTGTTTATTATCCATTAAGTCAACCAAGTTATTTACTTTCAACACTTTGACTCTCTCTGGAAAACAGTTCCTTTAAATTTTGCAGTGCCATAAAGTCTGCATTCCATTTGCATCTGCATACCCTCTCATAATTTTAATATTTCATCAACTTATGTCCATAGAATCAATTTATATCCTTTCATATTTTGACTGTTAAAAAGTCAAAAAAATTTATGATTTCTCTTTTAATCTTCTATAACTAGATTCTTTCCTTCAACTTTCTTATCACCATTTCATATAGGTTCCCTAGTTTTACCAAATTCATTGCTTCACTTTTTGGTCATCGCTTCAAACCTTTAATTTCACGTTTAGTTACAATTGCGGGTTGACTTTTTTAGAGAAGATAAAAGTTTATGATCCTAATGGTTATCTATGTGCTAAGTTATGATCTAGAACTTACAAATTATAGGTAGGTTTTTGCAATTATAGTGTCATCATGATAATTTTAAGTACAAATCCAGCTTTTACTAAGTGAAATTAGAAGAAAATAGAGGGTTTATTGTAAACTGAAATTAAGTTTTCTGTGCAGAAAGAACAAGGAATGTAAGTTTTTGTATTAGTGTGTTAAGTTTGTTGCTTATTTGTATATCTTTGGGGTTAAAAGAGAAGACTATAATCAAGGAATGTTGAGCAATTGCAGGATTGTTAGAAACTCCTAAATATTATTATCATTTAATTAGTTAGTACTTACAAAGACTTATGTGATGACAATTATTATGTAAATATTTATGTATGTGACAAATAAGTGTGTATATACACACACAAGAACCGTGAATGGCAGTTAATAACCGCCAATTCCTAGGCTATATATATGTATGTTCATGATGAAATAAAACATCATGGAATATATTCTTGCATGTTTTCTCCTTGATTCTTCTTTGTATACACACATACACAAACATGTCTTATCGACTATATGGTTTCCTATAATCGAAGGTCTCGTGTTCGAATAGCCAAACAAAGTGGCTACAATCGAACATCTCGATATAGAATATTGGGGGCTGGAAAATCAGCAAGGATATTGTTTAGAATGTTTAAGGTTATGAGAGTAAGATTTTAGTGGTCCTAGAAGAAATGTAGCTAGGAATTTACTAAACTACTAAGTATGATACATAAGGATCAACAATTTGGTATGTATGATGGATTAGACCAAGTAAAGGTATAACAGATTTAGGCTATAAAGGAATTGAGTAAAGGTGGTTTTGATGTATGTAGAACATGGGATCTTGATATTAGTAGATTGCTCATGTAGATACATATATTTTACTAGGGATGGCAAAAAAACCCGAACCCGACGGGGAAAACCGAAACCCGATGAAGTTCGGGGCGGGTCGGGTTAAGCGATTTCGGGTCGGGGTCGGGGATCGGGGAAATTTTCGGGGATTTCTTCGGGTTCGGGTTCAGTATCGGGGCAAGGTACCCCCGCCCCGCCCCGCCCCGATATATATATATATTTAATAAAAATAAATTTATAAATATATAATAAAATAGAAATACTGAAATACATTTAGGGTTTTCTGATTTTGAACCCCTTCATTTTGTACTCTCTTACTCACGCCACCAGCCCCCAAGCTTCAACTTCGAGTTTTCTACCATCGTGCCTTCGACGCCTCCACTGTAGTCTCTCCGGTCGTCTCTTTCTCCTTCCTCGATAGTGCCATTGCGTAGGTAAAAATTCTTTCTCCTTCGTCTCACCAGTCGTCTCTTTCTCCTTCATCGACAATGCCATCTCGCAGGTCAAGGAGGTCACCCCGAATCGCCGATTCAGTTACTGTTTGTTCATATTTGATGATTTATTGTATAAACTGGACTTCATGAGTTTATATTTTGTACTAAAACTTTGACTATGCTGCCTTTGTTTTCTATTTGTCTGTTTGTTCATATTTGGTTAATGGAAGTCACAACCAATTAGTTCACCTCATGCTATTACTCATTGATCGTACATTACTTTCATTAATAAGTTGTTTGCTGTTTTTTATCTGTTTGTTACTTCTTGTTTGCTGTTTTTTTAATTTGTTTGTTGTTTGCTGTTTTTTATTTATATGCTTACTATTTTTTCATTTAATCTGCTGTTTGCTGTTTTTTTTAATCTGTTTGCTGTTTTTTTTAAATCTGTTTGCTGTTTGCTACTTCTTGTTTGCTGTTTTTTTTAATTTGTTTGCTGTTTGCTGTTTTTTATTTAAATGCTTGCTGTTTTTTCATTTAATCTGTTTGTTGTTTGCTACTTCTTGTTTGCTGTTTTTTTAATTTGTTTGTTGTTTGCTGTTTGCTGTTTTTTATTTAAATGCTTGCTGTTTTTTCATTTAATCTGTTTGTTGTTTGTTGTTTGCTGTTTTTACTTAATTGATATGTTTCTTTTAGGTGATATGGAACCAACATGTGATAAATCTACTACAAACACGCCAAGCACACCGAGTCCTTTAGGAAGCAGTCAAGGGGAAAAAGATTCTAATCAACCACCCCCATCTAACTCTGCTACCGCAGGTGAAGCTAACAGCGGTGATACTCTTGATGATGTTGAAAAGTCCGATGGTGGTAAAAGGAAAAGATCTGTGGCGTGGAACCATTTTAAAAAGATGAAAGTGAATGATGTAGAAAAGGCAGAATGTAACTATTGTAAGAAACGGTTAGGAGGAGATAGCAAAAACGGCACAAAGCATTTACTAGACCATTTTCAGCGTTGTCCAAGACGAACGGTTAGAGATATACGGCAAAGCATCTTGGTTAAGGAGCAAAAGAAAGTAGACGGTAGTTCAACATATCTCTCCAATTACACCTTTAATGCAGACAATTCTAGGAAAGATCTCGCAGAAATGATTATTGTGCATGAGTATCCTCTTTCAATGGTGGAGCATCATTGTTTTAGAAAATTTGTTGGAGGCCTTCAACCTTTATTTAAGGTTCCATGTCGAAATACCATCAAGAACGATATTTTAAAGATTTATGACTTTGAAAGGCTAAAAACTAGGAAGTTATTGGGGAGGAACACAAGTAAGGTGGCGATAACTACTGATATGTGGACAGCTAGTCATCAAAGAAAGGGGTTTATGGCCGTTACCGCGTGTAAGAAGCTACTATGAGTTTAAAATTCTTGAGGAGTTTGTTCGATCTTTCTTTACAGAATATGAATCTACCAACTCGCGTGTAAGAAGCTACTATGAAGGTATTAACACATTAGTTAGTACTTTACTCATTTATATAATAGATAAAACATTTCTAATATTTGAATTATATGAATTCTCATTAATCTATAGGTAGTGGTTGTGCATCTGGGTCATCTTCTTTGAGTTCTGAGTATAGTGATGAATTCCAAAAATTCCTATCCAACATTGAAGTAATTGCTAGTAAAAGTGATGACTCGAGTGATATGGCTGAGTTGGATAATTTCTTGAAAGAGAAGCTTTTGCCCAAGGACGCAGATATTGATCTATTGATTTGGTGGAAGACAAATGGGAGTAAGTATCCGACACTTCAGAGAATGGCAAAAGATATATTAGCAATTCCAGTTTCCACCGTTGCCTCGGAATCTGCATTCAGCACAAGTGGAAGATTGATAAGTCCTCACCGAAGTCGTCTTCACCCAAAAACTTTGGAGGCTTTAATGTGTGCTCAAAGTTGGTTGTTGAATGAGATTCAAGGTAACACTTATTTTAATCACTCATATGTTATTTTTCTTTATGAATAATATTAATATATGTGACTATGTCTTATTTGTTTAATATATAGAAACTTGTTCGGAAGAGACCGAGGCATATTGTCGCTCGGTGGAATATGATTATGACGTGGAAGAGGTAATAATATTATACAAATTGCTCTCTTGGTAACAATGCTTTTATAATTAGTTTATAATTTGGTTTGATTCATTGAATTATTATCGGGTTTCTTAATATAGGGAGGTACTAAAGAAAGTGGCACGACGACTTTGGATGACATTAATTGAGTTGGTATTCGGTTAGTGTTTTTGTTGGAAGTTTAAGAATTGTTTGGATGTTGGACAAGCTTTTGTTTTATTGCAAGTTGCAACAAGTTTGTAACTTGTGTTTGAAGTATTTTATTTGTGGTTATGTTGTTTTAAAACAATCTTTTAGATCATGTAATGTATAATTTGTGCAAAAAATCCTAGCGTTAGGCGATGGATTTACCAATGTTGACAAAGACTTGGTTTGTATTGTATTTGGGCATAATTTTCCGGCTTTTGCCCCTTTTATGTTTTTTTTTTTTTTTTGCATAATTTTATAGCTGCCAATTTTTCACTGTTCGGGTCGGGGTCGGGGTCGGGGATCGGGGATTATTTTTCGGGTCGGGGTCGGGGACGGGGTAAAAAAAATCCCCGACGGGGTGCCCCGAATGAATACCCGACAGGGACGGGGCGGGGACGGGGATTAGTTTCATGTTTCGGGTTCGGGGACGGGGGGCGCAAAACCCGCCCCGAACCCGCCCCGTTGCCATTCCTATATTTTACTAGGTAATGATTAGTAAATAATATTATGACCTTAAAAAGAGTTTTAGAATAATTTGTTTAAGTAAAGCGAGAAAGGGTAATGTTGTACGATGTGATTGACATCTAAATTTCAAGTAGGCCCAGTGACACAAGAATGGGAAAGGTTGTATGATGTGATTGACATCTAAATTTCAAGTAGGCCAGGTGACACAAGTATAGGAAATGTTGTACTATGTGATTGACAGGCCCAGTGCCACAAGTATGGGAAAGGTTGTACGATGTGATTGTCATGTATTTTTGTAGGGAACGGTTAAATTTATTAGGGTTTAGAAACCTACGTAGGCCGGTATACACAACAAACTTTTCATCTTTGAGCCCACCAGAAGACTCAAATAAGTGAATGGACCCGTCAAAACTTTACATTTCATTTTTAAGGCCAACGTATTAACAGTATCTTCATTTACTCCTATACCCATCAAATTGATTTTTGACATGTTTAATCTTAAAGCTGAAACATCATGGAAATAGTTGAGAATAGTAGTTAGATTGTAGATTGTCCTTGTTGATCATTTTTTTCATAAAAACATGTCATCAGCGAACTGAAGTAGAGATAAATCACTGTTATTGCTTCATAAAGATAACCCTTTAATATTCCCAATATAAATAGTTCCACAAATTATTAAGTGTTCCCCTCACAATATAAAACAAAAAAGGTGATAATTGATCGCCTTGTGTCAACCTTCACTCGATACAGATTCTTTAGAAGGCGATTTGTTCACCATTTTCTTCAACCAATGTTGATTCGCGATTGCTTTTTATCCATAGACACCAAACAGCAACAAAAAAATCATGTGGGACATTACTGAGACAAGACTTAAACCATATTAATTATCTATATAATCAATTCTTCATCAAAAAGTACTATTCATTACAATTTTTTTTTTAGTCCTTAAGTTTATTTATTTTCATTATACACCCTTAACCAATTTCCAATTTTAACCCTTAAATTTATTCTTTTTATTATACATCTTTAACCTAAGTAAATCATTATTCATATTAATTTTCAATTTTAACCCTCAATTTTATTTTATTATACACCTTTAAGTTAATATAAATTACATTTGATCTATATAATCAATTCTTCACCAAAAAGTACTATTCATTACAATTTTTAATTTTAGTCCTTAAGTTTATTTATTTTCATTATACATTCTTAACCAATTTTCAATTTTAACCCTTAAATTTATTCTTCTTATTATACATCCTTAACCTAAGTAAATCATTATTCATATTAATTTTCAATTTTAACCCTCAATTTCATTTTATTATACACCTTTAAGTTTATATAAATTACATTTGATCTAACACAACTATTAAATTACATTTAATTTAGCTTTTCTCTCTCACTTTAAGTTTAAACGTTCAATTACTGTTATACATCATTTCAAATTTTCAATTCAACACTTAATAAATTTTTAATTTTTACCCTTCAGTTTGTATATGTTACTTTTGATCTTATAACATTACCAGCTAATGTAGCCACATGTACGTAATGTAATCAGCAAATACAGTAGATGCATGTTAACCTAAGTTTTTTTCTACGCATTCTAACTTTGAACAACCATCTTATATATTATATTTTGTATAAATTAAATTACTAATAATATGATTGTTTGAATATCACCCAACGCAACGCGTGGGCTTGATATATCTTGTTATTTTATCAATTATCTTGTTTAAGGCATTGTTTGGGATAATTTATTGTTTATCATGTTTAAGTATCCAAGTTGTTGTATTTCTTACTGATTTGGTCGAATTCCTAATTACTCACACTTGCTTTATGTTGTAATAGGTAGAACATCTTGGTTTTTTAATTTTTACTATAAAGATTCGTGTTAAGACACCTATAGCCATAGGTTATCTTTTTTTTGTTAATAATTTTTGTGTTATTTCCGGGTCAACCTATTTTTAACCTTATTCAGTTTCATATCCATCTAATTCATGTTAAGTTTAGGTTGGGCTTAGTATCTTATCAGGATTTGCCTACCCCTAAGAGAGCTTGAAGTGGAGGGTGAAACCTATGTGAATATTTTGAATGGCGCCGTGGAAACAATTTTTACCACTCCAGTCCAGTGTGATGAATGGCATTTTTACCACATATTGAATGGCTGTGTGGTAGAATAAAAATGGGACCACCTCTCTTTTATTTATATATTAAATTTTTTTATTGGTAGTGGGTGTTAGGTGGGTCCTATAATTTGGTGTGATAGGAAGTGATGATTACGGAGCTGAGTGATGGGATAAATAGTAATAGAAAAAAATTGACGTGACAATGTGATAGGATGTGATAAGGGGTGACCATACCATTCACTCTAATGGTTACGGTAGCATCAAATTTGAACAATTAAAGAACTTTAACTTTTTGCTCACGTTTAGGCCTTTAACCAACTTTCACCCCCTAAATGGGCTTTCCTAAAGTAGTATTTTGGGCTTCACGTTTTTACTTGTTTACACTTTACACCACAATTCGTAGGTGCTTTTGGAAATCTTCTTAAATCTACTCGACCCCTTGTCCCTTTTGCAATGGAGATCAAGATTCAAGAGAGCGAAAACATCTTTTTATTGATTGTAACGTCTCGAAATAAATAAATAAACAAGTTGATTTGTTCACAACACACTTTAGCTATAAATAACAGTAATTTGTTATATTTAGAAATTTATATCGTTAGGTACATAAATGTGAGAAAGATAATAATTAGATAAGTATATAAATCTATTCTATATAGATAATTCTATATTAAAAAGGTTTCCTTAAATAAAAACTTAATTAACCAATAAACAAAAATTTTAATTTTGACTTTCATAATTTGAATGGTTAATTTGGAAGAGTACATGAAGCTAATTATGAGGGAGTTATATGAAAATTTATAAGGAGTGTTTTTATAAATTATAGAATTATATTTAATGTATGTATTTAATTGTATATTTTCATAGTTTTTCTTTTATAACTTTTAATGCATAATGACTGGTATAAATAAAATTATATACATATAATTGATTCGTTTTTATCTACATTTTGGTGTATTTTACCGTAATTTGACATAAAATTAAAAAAATATTTTTCTTTAATTTTATATTAGTAAAAACGTATATTCCATAACCAATGAAAAAAAGTGAGTTACTTTCATTTATTTTGTGTAAATCGAAATGTAATGACACTTTACTTTTTCTAAATGAGAATATGCATTTTTCTTACTTACATTCTTTATAAAACTCTAAAACAGTGAACATATTTATAGTTAATTTTTATGTTATGAATCACTGAAGCAGTAAGCTTTTTCTATGAGGTATTTTTTATTTAGAGTATATGAGAAAATATCTACAATATTAGTGAGGAATAACACCCTTTTATGGGATAATTTATGTTTTGTGAATCCCTACATTAGTTATTTTTTTCGTTGACATAATCATAGAACGTTATACTCTTAATCTGTTTTAAGAGATATGCCAATGATTTCATAATAGAATATCTGATTAAACTGTGGTAATTTTGAATGTTGTATATTGTTATCATTTTCAACTGGAAATTGTTATCATTTTCGGCTGTAAGAAGTCTATTATAATCATTTTCATATGTATAATGTTATCATTTTAATTGTTGTAAATTATTATCATTTTCATCTGGAAAATTATCATTTTATCTGGAAAATGTTATCATTTTCTACTGGAATGATATCATTTTCGGCGGTTGGAGATTTAGAGGGGAAAAAAAGGGGCTTGACGAGATTAAGAGGGGAAAAAGGAAATACATGATTTATGGGATGGGAAATTTCGATAGTATCATTTCTTCTATAATTATATCTTGTGATTATCTAATTAATTACAATAACATCATTATTAAATCTGAACTATTAATTTAAAAAATTTAATAGTCAAAGGTTAACCTTTAGATCTATATTAACCCATAGAATTTATATTAATTCAATTTATATCGAAAGTTTGAAAATTATTGGATATAGATAAGTACGTAGATATATAGGTAAAGAGAAAATAAATAATTATGAAAAATAGATATGTCAAATGTGGATGACAAGACATGCATTATTACCATTTTGGTCACACCCTCGACTCTATAGGAACCTAATTATCTTTTATTATAATGACGATAAACTATTTAATCGTACATCAAATCTCCCATAAATAAGGTAGCCCAACGAACAATTTTATATAAGCATATATCATCATTCCAAATGTGCCAACATCAGAAGCACTTTGTTCTAGTACATGGTGCATGCCATGGAGCCTGGTGCTGGTTCAAGCTCAAACCACTTCTCCAGGCTGCCGGCCACCGCGTCTCCGCCTTTGACCTTTCCGCCGCCGGCATCAATACAAAAGTAATTCAACAAGTGACCACTCTTTCCGACTACACTCTCCCGTTGCTGGATTTCATGGCCAGAATTCCACCGGAGGAGAAAGTGGTGCTGGTGGGCCACAGCCTCGGCGGTATGAACATAGCTCTTGCCATGGAAAACTTCCCGGAGAAAATCTCCGTCGCTGTCTTTCTTACTGCCTTCATGCCGGATACCATCCATAAGCCTTCTTATGTTTTGGAACAGGCCAGTAATAATTAATACTTTGATTTCTTCTTAATTGTTTCAGAATGAATAAACTTAAACTATATATTCCTAATTAATTTGAAATTTATATTAATCTAAATTAATTAATCATACCACATCTAAACTTTTTATATAAGTTCATTTCATTTATTGATGTTTGAAGTATATATGTATAGTAAGAAGATCAAATGCGAACGATATAAATCGTTCGCACCGTGCGAACGCAAACCAAATGTGAGAAATAAAAGAATTTTCAAAGTTTTGGTCAAATTTTGTTGGCTGAAATCTGCAAGGGTCTTTATATATTATTATTATATATATATTATTATTATTAATATTAATAATAAAATTATTATTACTATTATTATTTGTATTTGTAAAGATAAGATGCAATGATTTCCTATTAGATGCAGTGTTTTTTTAGATAAGATGTATTGGTTCTTAAATGAGAATTCATCGATTAATTCAAGCATGATGGACTTGTTTTAAGAGAACTCCATGTTTTTTAGATAATATGTAATGATTTAAGGTTGTATGCGGTGATTTATAGACAGGATGCAGTGTTCCTATACTAGATGCAGTGTTTCTACCGTTGCGCACTGTTTCTATTGGATCCTTACCCTATATGTATATATATATATATATATATATATATATATATATATATATATATATATGGTAATGTTACATATAGAACCTTACTTAAACATAAAACCTAAAGAACCACTTTAGGTGATGACACGTGGCCTCCCCCTCCTTTTCAACAAACTTTAAAAAAAAAAACCCTCAATCTTTAAATGATCATAACTCATTCGTTTTTAAGAATTTTAACAAAAAAAGTATATCGTTAGATTCAGTTTTTCGTCATCTTTCAAACAAGACCAGACTTGATATATTTCTGAAACTTTATTTTTTTTTTTGAAAATGCAAATTTTTCAAATTTTTCATTTTCATCTGGGTTTCATTTGAAAATGCAAAAATGCAAAAACCGAAAATGCAAAAATCGAAGATGCAAGTTATGCATATGCTTCCAAAAATGCAAATTTTGAAACCAATACTGAAAATGCAAACAATAACTAACTGAAAATTCAACCCAAAATGCAAAACAAAATTTTCTTTTTCATAAAAAATTTTGAAAAATATGGCAAGAGTGGTCTTGATTGAAAGAGGATTAAAAAACTTAAATATTGGTATAAATTTTTTTTTTAAATTCACAAAACTTAAAAAGTTATGACAATTTAAAGTTTTGGAGGGTATTTTTTTTATTAAAAACGTGGGTTTGTTGGGAGATAATTACAATTATGTCATCTTTAATCTCAACCATTGATTTTGATGATTTAATGGTCCAGATTGGTTTTATGGTTCTATGTTTAAATAATGGTTCTATATTGATCCATTTTATATATATATATATATATATATATATATATATATATATATATATATATATATATATATATTAAAGATAGAATGCATGTAATTAGGATTTACGTATCGAGAGGTTTTGTATCTTTCTTCTAACAAAGCAGGTATCAAATCAGTAGATGAGATAAGAAGAAAAAATTAATACATTAAGCATGTCAATCGTAAGAAGATAAAGTACGAGCAAAATAGAAAATTTCAATTGTATAACTAAACAGTGGTCTAATAGAATTTAACTATTAGACCATCATCATCTAACATATAATTTCCTCGAGTTACTCACTGCTACATCAGTATCAACATCATCTCATTCTCACACATCCAACCCTCTCTAACCCTACATCCTACCCATATCAACCCATATATATTATTTAATTTTAAAATATATATAATTAGGAGAAAGAAGAGTACTAAAAGGAAAAAAAGAAAAAAAGGGTACAAGGAGCTCCCTGGAGGGCTAGCCAGGGGTCGGACCCGCCCCAACCAGCCCATATGCGATGATGGTTGGCGCTAGAAGGGCTTGGAACCAGCGCTAGCTTTAAGGCCGATACGCATGGTCTTAGAAAATGATTCTTCCACGAAAGAAAATAATTGTTTCACTAACTTATACATAAGCTTCAGAAGTGTTGTATCTTTTGTGGAAGGATCAATTCCTTCCGTAAAAGAATCACTATTATACATTTTATATGTAATAGAGCTTGAATGCTTGATCAATACTGAAATATGTAATACTTACGGGATTTTCATTATTATACAGTACGACGAAAAAACTCCGGCAGAAGAATGGTTGGATACACAATTCTTGCCTTACAACGCTCATGAAACTAAGCCCGAAATGACGATGCTTTTTGGGCCGGAATTCTTATCCTCCAAGCTCTATCAACTTTGCTCCGATGAGGTTATTGTAAATTAAATAATTGAGTATATATCTTAATATGTGCCTTAATTAATTAATTAATTAACATTATGTATGTATGTATGTTGTATAGGATCGTGAATTAGGAAAAACATTGATAAGGACTGGATCGTTGTTTGTAAAAGATATGAAGGAAGCGATGAATGAGTTGACAAAAGGTGGGTATGGTTCAGTGAGAAAAGTATATGTGATTTGTGATGAAGATAAAGCCATAAAAGCAGAATTTCAAAGATGGATGATTCATAATAATCGAGTGGATGAGATCAAAGAATTAAGAGGTGTTGATCATATGCCCATGTTATGTGACCCCAACCAACTTGCTCTTTCTCTCCTTCGCATAGATATATTTGATTAATTAATTAATTAATTAATCTATATCTTTATTAAATATTAATAAAAACGTACACGTTTGGTATTTAATTTCTGTTTTAATCTAATTAATAATCTGTTCTGGAGTTTCTTTTGATTATAATTAATGATGATGATAAATGAACTACTTGTTATATGTCTGCTTTAATTTAATTATAAAATATTTGTTTTATCAAGATACAACTAATCTAGTTTACGTGTGACTGTGCGAGAGTGTACGTACATAATCAACCCAATTCGGGATGTAGACTCGCTGTTTCTTAAATCAAATCTTGAGATCGACCCACCTTTTACACACAACGGGTTCCATAGTACAAGTTTACTCTCGATCATCTTCGTCTTGGCTTAGTTAGGACTGACTAGCACGTCAAGTAAACCATCTAAATTTTTTGAACAGCAGAACATACACACACTAATCTACTCGTAAATCTACACTTTTGTCTACGTACATCGGGAGTTGAACCCATGACCATAAGCTAAAGAAAACACTTTACAATACCTTGTACCGCTAGGCTACAAGCCCTCCGATTCTAATTTGAGTAAGCGTAATATAGTTGGAATTAATTGGCAATAATTAGCTAGTAGGATCATATCGCAAAATGTCACCTTAATAATAGATGTAACAAGGAATTCAAAGCCTGCGCGTTGCAGCGGGTGTTATTTACCTAATTTAATAGGTTTTGATAATAAGTAAAAGTATAAAATATATGTCTAGATAATGATAATGATAATGATAATGATAATGATGATGATGATGATGATAATAATAATAATAATAATAATAATAATAATAATATTATTATTATTATTATTATTATTATTATTATTATTATAGAGTTTTGATTAAGATTAAAAATAGTTTAAACTCTATTTGATTAAACTCTTAAACTTTTTATAATAACCATTAACCTTATTGTTGAATTGTTTGAGTACTAAGGTTTAAGTTTATTTTTATTAACCATTAAACTTATTTTTTGTAATGGATTTTATTTAGGTATATCATATTATAGTTTGATAGTTAGGTCATGATGTAAATATATCATTATAGAAGAACCGACATTTTTTACTTTACAACCTCTGCTTTTTTGGGTAAAAAATATAGTTTTTTCTAGTACAAAATACACAAAAATTAGACAAAATATTAAATAGTCTATTTACAAATAATAAATAATAATAATAATAGTAATAATAATAATAATATATTTCTTGTGATGGATTTTATGTACGTATATATCATATTATAGTTTGATCGTTAAGTCAGGATGTAAATATATCATTATAGAACAACCGACATTTTAGACGTTATAACCTATGTCTTTTTAGATAAAAATTATAGTTTTTTTCTAGCACAAAAAGACAAAAATTAGATGATATATAAAATAGTCTATTTACTAATAATAAATAATAAAAATAATAGTAATAATAATAATAAAGTAATAATAGTAATAATAACATATAATAATAATTTTGAATGAGAGAAAATGACATATCACATATGCATAAATGATTGCTCATATCTGAAGCTCCTCATGCCATTTCTAATAAACGACAACAGTGTATTTGCAATAAACGACAAAAACTTTTCCTTCAATATGTATATACTTATATAATATATGAATAAAATTATGAGAAGATAAAGTAGTTGTAAAAAAAGATGTAAATCTTAAATTTAAAAAAGAAAAAGGTTACTTTAGAAAAATAGGAAGAAATAAAACAAAGCAAATTTGAAAGATAAAAGAAAGGATAAAAAATATAAGTAAAGAATAGAAGAGGTGTTAAAAATGAAAGCTTGCATGTGATAGGAATTGAACTCAGGTTGGAGAAGCCACCAAACATGGACACAACCACCAAGACCAAATTGAAACATATTTATTTGGTAGGATTTAAGTATATAAAACAATCCATTTTTGAGCTGAAGAAGACAAAAATCTTTCCTGCCAAATATTTATATACTATATATAATGTTATTAGGACGTAGGACTAGTCAAAATGTAGTGACAAGTGTTAGCTCCAACGATTGGATGATGTGGTTTGAATTCATGGGCGAGACGTACAGGCCAATTTATTTTTTACTTTAAACAAAATATCATGTGCACGTTAATTGAATGCATTGATCAATAACTTCTAATTTATGTTAGTTTTTTATTAATATTATTATAATACTAAAAGAGTTTTTATTTGAAACAAAATTAGTTTACACACATATATGCAACCAACTATACCAGCAATACATGCAAAATACGATATATAAGGAAAATAAGGAAGTAGCACTTCTAAATTTCTGTGCTTAATTGGTTGATATCTCTAACCGTCTTCGAGTATTTACATTTCATAAATAAAAGGGAAAATTTCACTCTTATCTTATAAACTTTAAAATTACATGTATATTCTTTTACAAATATTAAACTCACATATATATCCAAACTCATTCTTAAATAAGGATTAAATCATTTTAATATGAAAAAACTTATCTAAAATTCAACATGCTTATGATATTATCAAACTACCCTTCTCAGCCTCCTTCCTTCTTCATCCTAAGTTGTAGGAACATTTTAGCTCTTATCTTCCTCATTGCAATAGGTAACTCCCTTTATGCCTTTAACTAATCTTTAATGAAAAAATCTAAAAGTAATGTTGTAACTTGGTATCTGATTACAGTATTCGTATTCGTAAGTTTAATATTTCCGCGCATGGTTAATTTTTAATGTAATTATAAAACATTGTCATTCAATACTTCAAAATTACTTCATCAGAATATATAACGTCATTAATTCATGTAATACTACTGAACAACATGTCATGTATTACTTCAAAACTGTTTTCGAAGTATTTGTCATTATTTGGAGTTTTATTTTTAAGATCAAATTAAGCACCTAATGACTTAATGCCTTTAACAAGAATACTTGCAGTTTCTAAGAAAGATATCTGTTGTAATGAAGAAGGGGAGAACTAGAATATTCAGCAACTTTGGATGGAGAAGAAGAAAGGAAGTTGGGAACAAGAATATGAATCATCAATTAAGAAGGGTAGTTTGGTAATATCATAAAGTATTTTGAGCCTAGATAAAATTTTCAAAATTAAAGTGATTTAATCCTTGCTGAAATGAGTTTGGATATCAATGTAAATTAAAAGAACATAGGATTATTAAAAGAACTAGTTTCCGGAAATTAATTTAAACTTTTAATAATTTTGAGCCTTTACAAATAAAGTTAAATTAAAACAATTTTAATTCTACGGATTTAGTTTACTAAAATGTAATTACTTGTTATGTTTTACTATTATATATGTTTATCGTACTTTAAAAATTTTTATTGTGTGTGTTGATCGAACAATTGATGTGTCACTATTGTATAGTTTGTACTGAACTTATAAATTTTTTCTTTTTTTATGTAACTAAAATATACACAATAGCAACAAATTAAAACTTGATACACACAATAGAACATTTAAATTCAATAGACATAATAAAAAACGTGACAAGTTAAATACATTTTTTTGAACTAAAGTCTTAATTGGCTCTCGCTAAAAGGGGTGTAACAATTGGTAATTTAAAGTGTGTTTTTTGCGACAGTCAGGATGAATCAGTGGATCACTGTTTCTCTTTATGTCCTAAAGTGAAGTCTATCTTGCGTAAAATTTGGAGTTGGTGTAGTATTGCCTCCCCTCGCTTTCCTTCCTTTGCGTCTTTTTTATTAAGACCGTATGATACTTCGTCCCCTTTGTTTTCTTCCAAGGTCTTCGAAGCTGTCTGTATGGTATGCATCTGGTCGATTTGGGGTTGGAGAAACCGTATTCTGCATGCTACGGCGTCAGATTAAGATAAGTTAAGAGCGGAGGTCATTTTCCCAAGTATCCAGCATATCTTAGGTCATTGGTGTGTTGTCATAATTAAGAATCGGAAGTTTGATATTCAGGTTTGGATTTGTTCTCCATCAGAGGCTGTACCAAACCGTGTTTAGTAATTATCTTTTGTTTATTTGAGAAATTGTATTTTTCTGGCTTGTATCGTTTTTTTGGTTTGTATGTACTCGTGTTCTCTAGCACCTTGCTAGTTTTAATTTTAATGAAATTTTGGGGCATAGTGTAAGGGTGATGACAATACCAAAACTCTCTAGTCTATGTTTCCTTTTTCCTTAAAAAAAAGCCTTAATTTTCCTATATTATGCAAAACAAGAAAACAAAATTAATTTTTTATTTTTCTCTTTTCACTAAAGGCTTCCAAAAAAAGTTTAACACTTCAAAAGCCTATAGATCTAACCAGTAGCTTTGATATGATAAAAATCATAGTTAGATATTTTTCTTTGATATGATGAAAATCGTTATTAAATTTATAACAGATTTTAAATCATGATACAAGCTATAACTCTATTAATATCTAGGCATGAATCAACAATACCTCACGGCTAAAACTAGTGAAGTAGTGATCCCTATCACTCAATAAAACAAAGTTGTAACCTGACATCTAGTCATAATCAGAGAGAAGATGTAGTGGTGATGCCTAACATCGTTAGACCGTGCGCATCGGAAGAGTGGGTAAGGGTGAGTGAGGCCAAGCCGAGCCAGCACACCATCGCCCCTAGGCGGGTGTGCTCGGGCTCCCCACCTCCACTGCTTGGCAGACCAGCTCAACAACCCCAATTAAATTCTTTTTTTTTTCTTTTTCAATTTTTTTAATGCCTAACGGCTATTTTTTAAAATTAATTTTTTTTTGTTTTTTTTTTTGTTTTTTCTCTTCTACAAATAACCAACCTTTCTCACTTCAATTTTTCACACCATTCTCTCTTCTTTCTCTCTTTCTTTTCTCTCAAAACCACCATTTATTTTACATACAAAAAAATGTCATCTTCGTCGTTTGAGTCGTCGGATGACGAGTTTTCAGATTCTTCATCTTCATCCGCTTCCAATGGAGTTAATATCTCGGAATTTCTTGAAAATAGTCATAATGAGTTTCGTGCGGTACTAAATACGCTTGTTGCGGGCGCGGACGAGGAAGAAATACCGCGTCCAATTAGGAGACGGCGGGGACCAGATCAAGTTAGAGACTGTGAATCTGCACATGACCGTCTTGTTGCAGATTATTTTGCCGATAACTGCAACTACAACGACGAGCACTTTAGGAGACGTTTCCGTATGAGCAGACGACTATTCACACGAATAGTAATGGACCTTCAAGGATGGACACATATTTTGAACAGGGCTACGATGCTCGCGGTAGGAAAGGGTTATCTCCTTTGCAAAAGTGTACCTCGGCAATTCGACAACTGGCGTACGGCATAACCGCTGACGGATTTGACGAATACCTGAAGATGGCGGCATCAACCGCGCGACTATGCGTACAAAACTTCTGCAAAGGTATCATCTATCTCTATGGTAATCGATACTTACGTAAATCTACTTACCATGATATTCAACATTTATATGCAGCACATGAGGATAGGCACGGGTTTCCCGACATGTTAGGAAGCATAGATTGCATGCATTGGGATTGGGGAAACTGCCCAAACGCATGGCGAGTGCAGTAAATGAGAGGTGATCATTAACGCCCGACTATTATCTTAGAGGCAGTTGCATCCCATGATCTTTGGATTTGGCATGTGTTCTTCGGGTTGGCCGGTTCCAACAACGATATCAATGTGCTAAACCAGTCACCGTTATTTAACGACGTATATAACGGGAAAGCACCGCAATGCCCGTTTCAAGTTAATAACGTACAATACAAACATGGATACTATCTTCCAAATGGGATATACCCCGAATGGGCTACTTTTGTCAAAACATTTAGAACTCCTATAGATCAAAGACGGATAAGGTTTAGTGCGGCGCAAGAATCGGCTAGGAAAGATGTCGAACGGGTCTTTGGTGTGCTAAAACAATGGTGGCATGTCATAGCAAGCCCGGCAAGAATGTGGCACCCTAACAAATTACGCAGAATGATGTATGCTTGTATCATATTACACAATATGATTTTGGAAGATGAAGGCCACGTGATTTGTCCATTCGACGAAAACCATCAAGCGAACGAGGACGAAGACATAGAGATTAGCGAACAACAATTTGACGCTAACGTCCGAGAAGTCCGAAACGCGGAAACGCATCACAACCTTCGATCGGATTTAATCGAGCACATTTATCGGCTTCCAAGGCACAACGATTAGTTTTTTTATTTTATGTACCTTTACTTTATTTAATTTATGTACTTTTTTTATTAATGTAATGTGAAATGTTTGTTTAATTTATAAATTATTGAATTTTATAATTATATTATCTTGTAATTTATTTACAATAGTTTTAAATAAAAAATATAAAAAAGATAAATGAAAAAGATAGAGGGTTGAAGAGGGTTGGATGCTGGGGTTTGAGGGTTAGAAAGGGTTGGAGGTGGAGAATGATGTGGATGTTGATGTGACAGTGAAAATGGGAGGGTAGCAAGGGTTGGATGCACATGGTTTTATGAGAAACTTTGATAATCTCTTCCATATAAAAGACAAGTGTAGAAGTGATTATTAACACCCACTTTAACTACCGTATATAGTTGTTTATTTACAACCTAATCTCTTTTTTTTTAAGCAGCAATTTTATAAATAAAAGATAATCTCTATAAGAAATAGAGATATCTAAAGTACAATGCATCAAATAAAAACAACTAACAACAAACCACAACACAACAACACCCTGCTCTCCCTATACGATCATCCCTTGGCAAGAAATACTAAAACAAATATTCTACTGCTACTGGATTCATCAACCAACTCTCCCAACTTAGCTCTCTCTTTTTCTTGACTTTTCCTTTTAGCCACCTAAATGAATAAATTTGTGACTCGAAAATTACTTCATCCCCTTTCCTGTTTTTTACCTTTGAACATAAATTCGTTACGCCATTTCCAAATATCGTACGTCAAAAATGAAACAGCTCTAATCCGTAACAATTTTTGATATGAGGACCACGAAGCTCTACCCATGTTACAAAGCTCCTCCAAACCTGCAGCTCTTTTAAATTCTACATCCCACCATTTAAAGAATTCCTTCCACACCTCCACTACAAACATACAGTTTGCCAGTTTATAAGAGCATGCAAAATATCTTCATGTTCTTGCAAGCAACCATGACATAAAATAGAAGGAACATCCAAATCACGATTGCTAAGATTGACCAACACCGGCAACCTTCCTCTATCAGCCCTCCATCGAAATATGTTGATTTTCTTCGGTAGCCACTTTATCCACTTCGTTTACTAATGTATCCACTGTTGTTGTTGCTCCAATCTTTTTTCTTCAAGTAACTCTCTCATCATTTTCACTGAGTATTGTAAGTTGTTATGTAAATTCCACGACCATTTATCTTCTTCACAAGAGTTTAAAGAAACCTGCTCCAATAAAGACTTATGATCACCGACTTCCGAACCCACCCGACCACGACACCCCCAACTGATCCAGACTCCATACCCACTTAGAATTGACCCACATACCCATATCTCCCACTTTTGAATCATTATCACGAACTATGTTAAAGACTCGAGGAAACAAAACAGAAAATTATCCAAACCCAGACCAATTGTCTAACCAAAACCATATACTCAAACCTTTCCCCACTTTAATACTCAAGAACGACCACAACTACACCCCCATAGACTCAAACTCATTGACCGACTTTACTATCTCTCCCCACATAGACGACCGACTTATTACCCCACTAGACTCAAACCCACCCGAAACTCCATATATACTTTTTACCACTCTAACCCAAAAATCCCTATCATTTGTTATGAATTTCCACAACCATTTTTCAAGTAAACCCCTATTAAAGGATTTCAGATCCCAAATATTAAGACCCCCCCCCCCCTCTCATAAGATGGAACCGTATCTTCCCATTTAACCCACACCATTTTATTTTCTCCCCATCCCCACCCCTAAAAAAATGAACATCTCAATCTCTCAAGAACACGAAGAACATAAGATGGGGCACAACATAATGAGAAGAAATATAACGGAATACCCGATAACACCGATTTGATCAAAGTTAACCTTCCACCAAAAGACAACACATTCCTCTTCCATGAATCTAACCTTTCTTCAAATTTCTCTATCACTTTTTTCCAATAAACTTTTTCCTCATATTCACATTTATCAGCACCCCAAGATATTGAATCATCCCATCTCTAACCTTACAACCAATTCTATTTGCAAAAACATCCACTACTGAATAATCTATACCCACCCCCACCAAACTACTTTTCTTCCAATTAATCTTTAACCCGGAAGCCTCTTGCCAATTTTTAACAAAGCCATCATACCTTTAAGATTTCTCATACTCCACTTTCCAAATAGCATCGTATCGTCAGCATATTGTAAATGTGACACCGGTAGATTCTCTGACCCAATTTGAACACCTTCAAAAATGTTTTTATCACAAGCTTCCTAAAACATAACAATTAATCCCTCTACTGCAATTAAAAAGATATAAGGTGATAATGGGTCACCTTGTCTCACACCTCTTTCAACCCGGAACTCCCGCGATGGGGACCCATTAATCAAAACCGACATAAGCATAGATGAGTAACAAGCTTTCATCTACATCATCAATCTCTCTTCAAGTTCCATTTGATTCATCACATCGAAGACAAAGTCCCATTCCAAACTGTCATAAGCCTTTTCGAAGTCAATTTTGAATAAAAAACTCTTATATTTCCTCTTCTTTAGGTCTTCTAAATTTTCCCCCGCTGTCAATATTCCGTCTAGTATTGATCTCCCTTGAATGAAGGCTGTCTGTGTTTCCCCGATAATCCCATTAATCACTTATTTGATTTTATTTGCCAAAACTTTTGCTATAATCTTATAATAGCACCCTATCAAGTTAACAGGTCTAAAATCGTTCTAAGACATTGGACTCTTGCATTTTGGAACCAAGGTTATAAACAAAGAGTTACAACCTTTTGATATACAACCCTTTTCCCAAAACCAATTCATCGCAACCATCAAATCTTCCTTTAAAAGATCTCAAAAATGTTTAATAAACCCGAAACTAAACCCATTTGGACCTGGAGCTTTACTACTCCCATATTCTCTCACTGCTAGCTCTACTTCTTTCACGGTGAACCTTCCTTCCAATTCTCTTACTTCAACTCCGTTGATCTTTTTGAATTTATTCAAACTAAATTTAACTTATCTGTTAGAACCTAGAGGGGGGGTGAATAGGTTATTTCACTTAGTTTACCAATTTTTCACAAATAAAAATTTGTAAGTTGTGTTAAAAATATTTTTCTTGAAGTTTATAACACAACAAATATATATACTTGAAATAAAGAGAGTAAGGGTAGAGAGATATCACCAATTAGTAGACAAGAGATTTATAGTGGTTCATGCAAGTGTTAACAAACTTGCACTACATCCACTCCTTGGCCTCACCCACCAAGAGTTTGCTCCACTAGCTACTCTCTTTGAAGGTAGAGATAAACCTTTTACACTTCTCTTTTTCACTTGCAAGAATTAACACTTCAAACTTGCAAGTAAGGTAAAGATAACCTTGCTTCACTCTAATTCTATAGGCTAGAGTTGATCCTTACTTCTCTCTAATTCTAAAGGCTAGAGATTATCCTTACTTCACTCTAATTTGAAAGAATAGAGTTGATCCTTACACTATTACAAAATGTATAGAAAGATAATGTAGTGTTTAAGCTTTGAAAGCTTTGCTCTTGCTTGATTCTTGATCTTGAATGATAGATGAATTATCAAAGAATATGAGCTCACAAGATAAGAATATATGTTATGTGTTTTTGCTTGTGCAAGAGATACTAAAAAATGAGGTTTGAGTTGGTTTAAATAAGGAAAAAGGTAAAAGTCCAAAAGCTGTCCAGTACCCTCACGGTCGATCCACGGTCGACCGTGGCTAAAACCGTGAGGTACCTGAACTTTCTTGTTCTTTGCAATATAGACGTTGGACTTTATTTAAAACCACACTCAACTCATTTTTACCATAAAAATCAACTGAAAAGTATATGTTCAAAAGGTTGGTTGATCCCATACTCCTAAAGTTTGAATTTAAACACATATATGGAAGTTTGGAAACCAATACACAAAGCATGTTGGAATTTTACCCCTTTGGGAGATTCCTTTGCTAATTATGGTGGTGTATTGTTTCAAAGTAGGATTGTGTTTGTTATTTGCTTAAAATAGAAAGTCTTAGATTTAATCAACCAACACAATTGAGTTTTATAAAATCTTTGTCATTTTTATAAAGTTTTTATAAAAATAATTTTATAAAAACATAAACTAATTTAATTATTTTATTTGTAAGCTCATATAATTCGAACTCTTGTTTGTAGATATCTTCGTCATCGGCTTTGAAGATATTATCTTCACTTGTTAAGTACGAGTTCGGTTGACTTGAAGAAGAACAACATTTAAGAGTTGTGAGCTGAGCAGCGACGGTTGATTCACGGTCGACCGTGGTATCGACCGTGAATGTTGATTTATCTTGATTTCTTCTTTTCTTGTTGAATTGAAGTCTTCAATTATTTGTTCTTCACTTGATCATTAATTTTAGGTTTGTTGATCTTTAAAGAATGTAGCATATGAACATATGAATAAATTTGATAAGCAATAATATTACTTGTTCATATTTTTATCATCATCAAAATAAGGAGTGCATTTCTTAATGTGTGACCATGTATGCACTAACATTATCTATTCCTAGAACTCTTGAAGAAATTTCCAAAATGCTTCTCCGCCTCTAACTTGAGTTGTGATGGATCACTTATCCATCTACCCCCAATTAGAAGACCTTCAAGTTTATTTTTCCTCTCTCTTCTTTTAACCATCCTATGAAAGAACTTTGTGTTTTCCTCACCCTCCTTCAACCATTTAGTTTTTAAATTTATGTTTCAACGTTTCTTTTTTAATATTATCTTTCTCGATCCACCTTTTTCTTAGCTCCATCCATTGTTGATGTTCCTCCTCTGATAGAGCACCACTTTCAGCTTTTGTTTCCCAATCCCACACTGCTTTTTGAATGTCACCTAACTCCTTGTCCATCTTCCCGAATTTGTCTTTGCTCCATTTCTTTAATTCTGCACGAACCGCCTTTAACTTTTCCATGAAAATGCAATCCTTCTTTCTTGAAGAAGTTGGCATTTGCCTCGTCTTTTTCACTATTTCCACACACTCCACATCTTCAATTTACGCATTAAAAAATTTAAACGGTTTTGGACTCTAGTCAATTGCATTATCAAACAAAATTATAGGACAGTGATCTGAAAGTTTTTTATCCAAAACACTACCTTGAACATTCCCCTATTGTTCCACAAACCCTTCCGACACTAGAAACCTAATCTCTTTATATTGCTTATTGTTAATATTTTTCTGGTTGACATGTTATATATGTTTTACCCAACATTTAACTTCATATAATTACTATATTTATTTTCAATTACCAACTTTAAAAGTTTAATATTTCGAAGATCAAACTTAACAACAAGAGTACTTTTAACAAATCAGTTAAAAAACACCTAATTAATAGCACTATTAATTACCATATATAGTTACCTAGGGGAAGGTTCATGCGAGAACCGTTGTTAGTGCGAGAACCGCGAAAACCAATCTCAGCCGTTCCTTGGATATGGGAAGTTTCATGGATGGTGAGCGTGGAGGGATAGAGTGTGGCAGGGTGCATGTGAGGAATTCATGGGTGGGCAATGACATTGAAAGAGGGGGAATTTGACAGCTCAGATTGATTCTCCCTGTTCTCGCACTAAGAATGGTTCTCGCATGAACTTTTTCCAAGTTACCTATATATGAGCTTACCGTAGTTACATATATAGTTACAGTTAACTAAAGTTAAAATGTGTAACCACAGGTTAAAGTTTCTAGCTAGCTGTGTAATTTGAAATCTAAACTTTAAATATAAAATTGGTACTTCAATCTTTTATATATATTTTAAAAAAATGTAATCCTAGAAATCTAATTATTACATAGAGTTGTGTTCAATATAGTTCATATAAAAAGCATAGTCCTAAATTTTAATATTTAATCACATGTGATTCAATATAAAATCACATGTCATTCAGTATACAATCACATGTGATGGTAAAATTATTACATGTTAATTACGAAAATGTCACTTCGCTCAAATTTTTAAAATTCAATCTGACCATTGATAGGACTGATCAAAAAACTAAAATTAGTCCCTTGAGACTATATAATAAGTATGAAGTATATTGAACATTTCTCTTATTACAAATATAAATAATATTTACTAGGAGGGCCTCCCTTTTGTTTTATATATATTATCAGCAGCAAAAAAAAAACCCATGTTACTCTCTTGGTTAGTGGTAGGAATCATTCTTTTTTAAACAACAGTACATAGTTCGAGGCTTCGAGCCTTTGCTTTCTTTTTTTTAATCCTTTTCCTTCATAGTCCAGACGCATATCAGAGAAGAAATTAATACAGATGGTAGTGTGTGACGGCTTCGGCGAAAAAAAAAAAGAGAAGATAAGAGAGTTAAGTTTAAAAAACAAAGTATATCAGAAACCGGTGATTGCATTTTTAGTTACAAGGTAATTGGGTATTTGTATCTTATTCATACATTATATATTATATGAAGTAGTTTTTACTACACATCATATGAATCAAGTTTATGATAAATAATAAAAAACTTAGCTCGAGAACTATGTAATTGATACATCATTAAGTATTAATTCTTATATTTTGCTTTCCGCCGCAACGTGTGGATTAATCATATCTAGTTAAAGAAATAGCATTGACATCACGGCATGGGCTTTTTTTTTCTTATAAATGTCAACAAAACTAAATTTAACATTTTGTTCTCAGGAAACTATCCTAACTATTTATTTGTTTCTAAATCGATGTATGTTATATTATATTTAATACTAACATGAATAAAGTATATTATATAATTCTAACTATTTATTTTAATAAAAAATTATCAAATCTGAATCACATATTTTGATGAAAATTAGAATTCAATTTTGACTTCCCTTGATTAAAAATGCATTCAATTTTGAATTTAATTTGAATCCAAATTATTAGATAAAATTTCATGATAAATGTTCAATATAGTTCATACTTATTGCATAGTCCCAAGTGACTAATCTTAGCCTTGGATCAGCCCCATCAATGGTCTAGATTGAATTTTAAAAATTTGGGCGGAATGTCATTTTCGTAATTAACATGTAATGATTTTACCATCACATGTGATTGTATACTGAATCACATGTGATTTTATATTGAATCACATATGATTAAATATGAAAATTTAGGATTATGTTTTTTATATGGACTATATTGAACACAAATTTCATATATAATTCTTAAACTTTAAACTATCATATTTTCTCACTCTAATTTTCACATATCATATTTACCTTCTATAACATTTTAAAGTATCATATTTAATCAAATTCTTTTTTTTTAATAACTAATTGAGATATAATGTGAAGCAACATCTTAAATCTTTTTAGTAACCAATATAATTATAAAAAAATTCTTATATATTCTACTTATTATATTATAAATATATACATTTGTGAAGAATTTATCATGTATCAAAACACTATTTATAGATGAGTTTTGTTAAAAGCCTTTTCATTATAGTATATATTTTACAGCCCAGCTGGTTAAAGTCTTTGTCTCCATCCTCTAGATAAAGCGTTCAAGCCTATAATTCTTTTGTTTTCTTTTTTCCCACTCTCATTTTCTTTTCCTTCTAATAATATATTTTCCTTTTCATTGTTTTTCTTTCAAATTTAATCTAATCCGATTTATTTTGCGTCCTTCTTAATTCACACACTCACACTTTCATTGTTCAATATATTTTATTTTACAATTTAATATGTAATAATCCAACATATTGGATTTAGCACACAATTTAAGTTTTTTATTATATTATTATATGTCTTTTATTTCATTATCTCTTTGAAGTAATACACCATTTTTATAAAAACTAAAAACTACATCTAAATCTTATGGGATGTTTGCTCAATTTTTTTTAACTTTAAAAACGAATTTGATAATATATTATCACTAAAGTTATTTTACTACTTAGATAGTGTTGATGAGATATTTTTAATGGATTAACACATCGTGAATTTGATAATATGTTATCACTAGAGTTATTGTAACACTTAGGTAGTGTTGATGAGATTTTGTTAGTGGATTGACACATCGTGTCTATCCTCATCAGGTCAATAATCTATACTATATTGGTAAAATCAAAATCGCAGCGAAGCGTGAAATTCAAACCTCGTTGGTAATCATTTGAAGACAATGTTTTATTATGTCAATATGTTTTTTTTCTTACTTTTTATTTGAAATTTTTAATCTAAAAAGTATTTTTTAGAATCTTGTAATTTTTAAAATTTTGAAGTACATAAAATACAAATATTATATTTAAATTCTTGTTTAATCAAAGGAGCAGGGGGCAGGAACCTGTCTCTATTAAACAATGGTCCACCAATTTCAATGTCACTAGATGGTCCATTGTTGACAATTTTCCAACTTTTAGCGAACTCCATCACTACTTTTATATATATATTGTTATATACATATGTCTAATCATTGGATATTATTTGTCTTTTTTATAAGAAATTAAGAACGTGATTATAAAATTTTTACTTTCGAATCTTTGTTTCTTTAAATTACTGAATTATTCTATGTGTTTTACTTAAATTTGTTGATTTAGTTTTTTAAAAGTGAAAATTACTCCAGAAGTTTCTATGATTGATATTTTGTTACTAAAATGGTCTTTTGTGCTAACAGGCGTCAAAAATGACTGTTACTTGTCTTTTAGTACAGGGATATTTTGATCTTTATACTCTTTTCATCTTTACTGATTTGGTTCTTTAAGCTTTATTTTTATTTTATGATTTGGTCATTTAAGTTTTGTTTTTATTTTCATTTATTAAACACAAATATACATACATTTATACACCAATTATACATACATTTATTTTTTATTATTTTTTCTAAAAAACAACTATACATACATTTATACACCAACTATATAGATTTATTTTTTATTTTTTATTTTTTTGAAAAACAACTATACATACATTTATACACCAATTATGCATACATTTATCTATTTATTTATTTTTTTGAAAAACAACTATACATACATTTATACACCATTTTATCATCTTGCTAGATTTTTATTAGGGTTTAGTTTCAAAAAGTATACCGAACTTGTCATTTTTTGCTATTGTGTATACCCAATTTCAAAAAATACAATTTGATTTATCAAAGACTACCATATGATGAATTTGGTGACCTTTTCAACAAGTAGCCGGTCCTAATTTAAAAAAATAATTTGCTATGCCGCATCATAAATAAATTGCCACATCAGTAATATTCTTACAAAAAATAGAAATTGAAGCATATTTGAAGAACTAGGTTTTCATCTTTATCATTCAAACATGAATCTGGAATGCAAACTAACAACATTTCAAACAAGAAGAACATATCAGTACTTGATCGATGAGAACAAAAACAGATCATAGATGAAGAAACCAATAGCAAAATCGAAAGAACCCTAAGTAAGAAAACCCCAAATTGAAAGAAACCCTAATCAGTTGAATTAGAAACTTTTAAAATCGATGGAGTTCTTGAAGAAACCCTAAAATCAGTTTAATCACCAAATCGAAATAGAAACATTAAAAATGGGACCTTGATAGTCGATGTGGTGATGGTCCAGATCTGTCCAAGATGGTGGTGATGGTCCAGATCTGTCGAAGATGGTGGTGATGGTCCCATTCGATGGAGTTCTTGGCATGGCGATGGTGACCTGATGGTCCAAATCGATGAGTTCTTGGTGATGGTGAGTTCTTGTCGAATGATGAAGTCCAGATCCAAATCCAAGATCGATTACCATCCAAGATCGATGACCATCCATGATCGATGAAGTTCGGATCCAAATCCAAGGTGTCGTTTGATCATAGATTTGTTCAAAACCCAGATCTTTCCGAAACCCTAGGCGTCGATGAAGTTCATAGATCTGTTCGAAACCCAGATCTTTCCGTTTGATGAAGTTCGAATATAGATCCATGCGTAGATGAATGTTCCAGATCCTCGATGAAACCCTAGGCGAGATGAAGGCAGGGTGATGAAGATGAAGCAACTTTGAAATCGATGGTAAGTCTGTTGCTGAAGATGAAGCATGGGGATGAAGATGATATTATTATTATTTTAATTATTTGAATTATTATTATTTTCAATTAATAAAAAATAAATGTATGTATAGTTGGTGTATAAATGTATGTATACTTGTGTTTAATAAATGAAAATAAAAACAAAGCTTAAATGACCAAATCATAAAATAAAAACAAAGTTTAAAGGACCAAATTAGTAAAGATGAAAAGAGTAAAAAGACATAAATGTCCCTGCGCTAAAAGACAAGTAACAACCATTTTTTACGTCTGTTAGCACAAATGATCATTTCAGTAACAATATATCAACCATAGGGACTTCTGGAGTAATTTTTCGTTTTTAAATAACTAAACCATCAAATTTGAGCAAACTACATAGACCATTTCAGTAATTTACTCTTCTTTCTAATATGTAGAGCGATGCTACTATTTAGACCTTCTTCTCACATACCATACATGTCATATAAATTACTTACATATACCACATCATATGAGTTAATTTATATTATTAAAGAGATACAAATAAAACGAGCCTAGTTAAGACTTAAGAGTCTTTCGAATCTTTATTGCAAGCTAAAGTTTCCCATATAACCACTTGTATTTTCTAAACATTATCCACAAGCTGACTCCCCAAAGAATTTATAAAACTTATCTTCAAGTTTGTAACTGTTTTGCAATATCTATTATTCTTAAAGAATTTCTAATTCCATTATGAGGGTGAGAAGTGAGAAAGGTTTATTAGAAACAAAAATAAATTCTTTCCAATTCCAAAATCTTGAGAAGGAATGTGAAATCCCTCGTTTAGTGATAAGTTTGTCTCATTTAGAAATTTAATTCATTTCAATATTTTAAACAAAACAAAAGAATTGAATTTCAGTTCTTCCAAATACCCTTCAACCAAACGTTTTCTAAAAAATAAATGTAATCGGTTTTCAAAATTTTATGATTAAAATATGAAAGTGTTTTTGTCGGGTTAAACTATTTTTAAAATAAAATCTGTGGGTCTAAATGCATTTAACCTTTCTTTAAATATAAAAAGATTTCCTAATTAAATAGGTTTAGAATTAAAAAATACGTTAATGTTACGTCTAATGAAGTTGATTTGCGTATGAGAGGCCACCCTACGTCCCTGCATAATCTTTTGGTAGATTTCATTTGTAAAATAAACCCAAAATAAATATGTAATACAATCGATAAGATCCTATAATAACTATACAAGTTTGAAATATGTGAAACACTAATTTTTTTTATCTCTTGATTTTGACATTTATTTTAATTAAGTAGGTCAAAGAATAAAATAAAAACAAAAATATAAGGATATATCATTTATCTTAATACATTTATAGAAAAATTTTATGATTAAAATATGAAAGTGTTTTTGTCGGGTTAAACACGTTTTTAAACGGTTGTTTACATATTTATATATTTTTATACATTAAAATATGATATTTTTTGTATATTTATCTTAACTAGAAATTTATGCACGCGCTTTGCTGCGTGTGTAAGTTGCTTAAGTAAGTTCGTTTACATTAAATTTTTCTATATTTTTTAATATAAAACAAAAATAATTGTTTTTTTTAGTATATTCAGTCTTAGAAATCAAGTTTGTTACATATAATTGCAATTTAAACATAGTTTGTTTTATTCTCATGTAATTTGCCCTTTAAAAATCTATCTCTAGTTATATATACTTTATAAATATGTATTATTAAGAGAGGAAAAAGTAAACAAAAATTTGCATTTATAAAAAAGCTAAAAAAATAAAATTTAAAGAAGAAGAAAAACCGCAAACTTAAGAAAATAATACTTTTGATAATGAAAAGAAAGAAAAATAATAAGTGATTGAAAAGAAAATAAAAAATAAAAAATAAAATAAAAAGAAGAGGGAAGTATGAGCCGTAAAAAAAGAAAAGAAAAAAAAATAAAGTTGGGAAGAAGAGGGAAGTAATAAGTGATTAAAAAGAAAATAAATAAATAAAAAAGACTAAAAAAAGAGGGAAGAGCCATAAAAAAAGAAAGGGAAAAAAATGAAGTTGGGAAGTCTTGATCCTAGGATGGGTAGGCATAAGCGCGTACCACTTGATATACAGCGACATTTGGTAAATATTCTTGCTATCGCCTATATATTATAAGTCGGCGTATTTTAGAGAAACCCTTGTATGAACAGTGAAAGAGCGCAAGATATGCCTTTCACAATTGTATATATTTTAAATATAAATATAAATATAAATACATTTGTTATGGAATAGTCCATTCCATTTCTTAGCAAGTAACAAATATATTTTTCTTATTTTGTTAGAAAGATCTATATATTCCATTCCACCTTCTATTCATATATACCAAACACATCTTAACCTCCTTTGGAGATATGGTGTCATCTAGTGATGGAGATTTAATTTATTTAAACACAGATAATAATAGTTCGTGAATGGTATTTGGGTTATCTACATATACATTCACCCTTACGCGAGTAATTACTAATTAGTGATCCATGTGTTGAGATACAACATAACTAGGAAAAGTGGCTTGTAAGATGAACAATATTCTACTACTTTCTAGAGATCATCTGGCCATTGAGTTAGAATATTTGTTATTTCATCTGGATTATGAAGTTACTTTTCCAAATAGTCTTTGGGATATTTTCTTAGAGATAGCTAGCTTGAGGATAAGTAAAATAAATGTTTTGATGTCACTTATGTTAAACTTGATCTACAATCTACAATCTTTTACGACAAATAAACTTGATCCAATCTATGTTTCATCATATTAGGTTGGAGTAGTCATCATCCTGGTCCTCATTATGGCTGATCATGGCATTATGCTACTCTGGCTTCTCCCGTCATCACATCCCTTGTCGTCCCTATGACAGCCATGACGGGCTTTTCTTCTCTCTTCTTTTGCAACGGTTATATTTTGATTTAAAGTGGGTCCACTCATGACAATCAGTATCGTGGGCATATAGTCATGGGTCCATCGTGCTAACATAGCACCCAGCCAGCATGGCAGTCATTAAGCATGTGTTCTAACAAGCATTCTTCTTATCAAGAATATCAGGAAAACCAAGCAGTCAACAAGAATAATGACAAACCTCCCTTCTCTAGCACACCCTATATATCACCTCATGCAAAGTTCCTTAAATCTTGCTAAACTGCAAATGAAATGAAACTTCTAAATTTACTCATTAAGGAAGAATATACTTTGCTGGAATCACCAATTTGACCATACACAAAATATGTTTGAAAAGGCAAAGATTTTGAGAAAGGTGTCTAAGGGAGTAAGGGGGCATACCGTTTCAGAAGCACTTTGGGATTATATGGAAACAAATCTTTTTGGTGTAAATTCTCTATGGATTTCATTAGCAGAAGCAAGCAGTCCCGTGCATCGTGAGATGGTTGTTTACAAGATTTGTCATTCTTATTATTCGTTTTGGATGGAAGTAGCATCTCATTAGTTGTAGATTCTGAATCAGTCGTAACTTTTCGCCGCTTTTGAATTGCCTGTTTTCCAACTGCTACATGTAATGCAAATCCCAGCAACGAGTCCCATTTCTCACATATGATACGCAAGCACCTGTAAATAAACATTGTTGCATTAAAATTCCAACTCGAATCAGATCTCTATATCTCTAATAAATCAATAAATAGCTTCTAGTATGAAATTATAAAAATTGTGTTTCTGAAGTACCTTTTAGCTCGATTTAGTTACAATAATATAAAAAAAAATCTAAACAAATGTTCATGGTGGAAAAAGAAATAAGTGAAATGATAATATCGTGCCTTAAAAGATATTCAGCACAGCTGGCTCCAGTGACTTTTGAGATTAGGTAATCAAGAAGCACCTGATGATCGTAATGTAGCTGCAAACAGTATATGTAATTGGCAAGACTGTAACTTAGTAACCGAAGTATGATATGATATTATTATATTAATAAAGATTATCATCTTCACAACGAGAATGTCAGAAGCTTACCTCTGAAAGAAATAGATGAAATAGGTGCACAGGATCAAAGATAAACGACAGGATGAAAAGTGTATCCTTCTCGACCACCTGGGATGCCCAATCATCAGGAATCCTGTTGGATGGGTGATATAGATTCACAAATAAATGCTACAATACAGGAGGATTATATACATATAAGGGGTTTTGTAACTTGATGATATTCAAGTTTTTCACCAGTGTTTCACCTAGGTCAGTCAAACCTTCTTTTAGGAGGTTAACCACTCAAGTTTCAATTCTATTTTTACGTTATGAATCTTTTTTTCTAAAAATTTACTAACGCTCTGTATTACCCGTATGCTGATGTGGCGTGCCAATTGGTAATTTTACACAATGAGCATCCACATTATCAATTTTATACAAGTGGGACTCATCATAAGGTATTTTGCACCAGTTGGCACACCACGTCAATATATAGTAGGTGGAATGAAAGTGAAACTTGATTTCTACTTACTATTATTAGCTCAAAAATAAAAAGAGGCTTAAGTCGTGTTGCTCACTGTTGCTTGGATCTGAAAGGGATGTATGTCAGCTGCAAGAGAACTTCAAATAGCATATCGTCCTCGTGCATATAAAGCTGGAGAAAAGACTTTGCAAAGGTTCTACAGCTGTCATCATATAACTCAGAATTTACAAGGATATTTACAGGAAGATGCTTTTTGAGCCATTCAAATAGTGCGGTAAATCCTTTCTTTGAGCAAGACTTCATATCTCATACACATTGCTTTTCACATCTTTCTTTTAAGCTAATTAAACTAAAAGCACATCTCAAGAAAAGAAAAACAACCCGTCTTTGTAAATGTCGGTTACAAGTTCCATCAAATGGAGAATCTTTGAGACAATTATATTGATCAGCTTCTGGTTGAGTAACAGATTCAAATAGTAGTTCTTGGTAGTAATTGTCAATAAGATGCAACCACGAAACAGCTGTATCACAGTCCAGTTCGATCACAGAACTAAGCCTGATCATCAGTACCTGCATCATATTAGGCGATTATAATCTAAAAAACGAGCATATTTCAATTTTGATTCATCTAAACAAAAACCATACCAAGATCTTGTGTCGAATGTATTGAGAGATAAGTGTTTCGTTACGAATTTCCCCTTGCTTCCCAAAACACCATGTTAAAATTTTAGGAAAGATGTTGAAAATTTCATGAGTGGCTGGAGTTTCGTCTTCAAAATCGGCCAATGAACAGAACAACTGAACAAGATATCCACAAAACTCAAACCATGACACAGGCTGTGTATTAATGTTGAAAATTCCGTCACACGAGTCCCATGGTATGTTTTGAAGGCAATAACCAAGAACGTGCATGTACTTTTTCAAGATTTTAACATCATCTTCATGTTTCAACTGTTTTAGAATTGTGCGTAATACTAATATGATAGCACCTACTGACTGCAATCTAGCATTATTCAACACTGAATGCAAATCCAACTTGGAATTTGTTGAATCAAAATGCATATTTTTAACTCTAGCTGGTGGGTCCGAAGAAGGTGAAATCACTTTACAGATTATTAGCTCCAAGTAAAAACATAGTGATTGCATAAATTCGTCCCAATAGCTCCCCTGTAAGATATGTTGGCATCAGAAGAATGAAACCAATAGGGAGGAAGATCTATGCTTGAGATCGGATATATGAACATAAAGATGCCTTAACAAACTCAGATATGGATACAAGCACATTTCCTGCTAAATGTTGAACATAGGAACTCTCTACTGCTAGCAAAAATACCTATAAGAATCCAAAATTTAATTTAAGGGTTACTGATTGAAGTTCATAATCTTGATTAGAGAACGGTATGAATTTGTACCAAATCGTTTGTAATCTTGAGTATACATTCAGAAGCCGAAGAATGGCAGGATGAAGTACGGATCGACGGATCGCCCTGTTTATAAGAAGTAAGTTTGACTCTAATGGTGATAAAGATAATCAACTAGAAATAAAGAAGGCACCAACATGGTCACCATTGGCGGAATCAGAACCAGAATCAGAGTCGAATTCGCCAGTCCAAAGCTTTATCTTATTCAAAACCTAGAAGATGAATTAAGGTTTTAGAAAATAATAAAGTAATAAACGATTCACTTATTGAAGTACGATTTAAAGTGATAATAACTGTAAGTTTGTGATTTAACGACCTGAGATAGACTAATTAAGAGCGACTTTTCTTGTTCCTTAGTCATTGATACCGATGATTTCGCCTAAGAAAATTTTCAAAAATATGATGAAAGAATGAGGGAAAAGAGGAAAGAAACGTAAATACAACGCGAAGTGAAGGAACAGTTTACCGTAAACGGATGAAGAGAGTCATGGACAAAACAACAAAGGCGTGAGTATTTCAGCAGGCTCATACTGCCGTTGCCGGAGTCGATGCTGTTTTAGCCGGACACCACGCAGTAAAGAGGAAACAGGTGCTACCCAATTAAAACGGTAAGGGAACGTATATACGCACACCTTCTGTTTGACGAAATGCCTCAAAGTACCGTCACAACAGGTTCTGAATGAACTTCGGCGCGAAGATGATATATGCCAATTACAGGGTTAAGAATTAACGGAGATATTGATCTTCATAATCCAGAAAATTTGATAGAAAGAAAAGAAAAGATTGGGTTAAAAAAGAAAAGAAAGGGATAGAAATTATTTAAAAAAGGAATGTCCCAGAAAGAAAAGAAAAGAAAGTAAAGAAAATAAATGTTTCTGAACAGAAGAGAAAATAAAAAAAAGTTAACACATTTATAATTGTACCCCTACCTTATAAATAAATAATAACACTTATATATTAAACAAAAGGATAAACCGAATAAAGTGACCCAACAAGAAATCAAATAAAGTACATCCATCATATCCATAAACATATGACATAATATGGTTGTAATGTTTTTAAAGCCTACTAATAAAATATTTTGCAAGTTAAGATAGTCATATATGATATTGTTTTACCTAAAAAGTCTATTATATATATGGAAGTTGCTTAAAGAAAAACACATAATTTACATGTATCATATCATATGTATACCCCTATTGTGAGATATCCTTATTGTGAATCTAATGTACACCCCTGAAAGCATATAGTACACCATTATATGTATATTGTACAACTCCTTGTATTTTTCCTATTTTTTATTAGTTTATTAACTTAATAACTATATTAATTGATGATATTCTCTACAAAGCAACTCAAAAGTATGAACACATACATAGTAGACACGTACATGTTTTATATATATATATATATATATATATATTATATTTAAGTGTCCTACACGTGTAGACCTATATGAGTTTAGAGGGGACAGATGAATCAATTTACATATAGACATAAGACATGGACACACATAAAAAAAAAGAAGTCATTACTTACCAGATCGATGGAGTACAGGGAAGCAGAGCAACGGAGAAAGAAGAAAAAAAACAGTCGTACGTGATTTTATCATTGAATTATGTGTGGTAGTTATATTAAATAAAGGGTAAATTGATAATCATGCAATAATTTTAAATATAACATAATCCTTTCTCCTCAAATCTCCTCCATATTTGAGAAGAAAGTTAGGAAGGAAAATATCCCCTAATTTTCCTTTCTCTCCTTTTTTTTTTCTTTCCAAAATTCTATTAGGGAACACAAGAATTACACACTTTCTTTCCTAATTGTTGGTGCATATTTGTGAATCCCTAGTTCGTATCAATAAAATATATTCATGTTTATTAATGCAAATGTGTTTTGATTAATTGTTTGCATGTTTATATATTCTTAGTGATTCTTTGTGATGATCTTAAGCTTACACGTACTTAATCATGTGTTGATGTGTGTTTGGAAGTTTAAGTCTGTGTGAGAAATCATCACGTGCGAAGTCAGGCTCACTACGTGCGTAGTGGAGCTCACTACGCACGTAGTGATTAGGTCGGTTAAAATGAAATTAATTATTATTAAACTAATCAGTACGTGCGTACTGGACACACTTCGTACGAAGTGTGATACATTACGTGCGTAGTGAATTAATTACTCTATAAATAGAGTTTAACCCCGCATTAGCGTGGGAATCGACGAATCAAGCGGGTAACCTACGAATCAATCGAGTAATCAACCGGGAGCCTTCGTAATTGACCATATACGACTTTAAGCCTACTAAATCGCGACTTTAAACCTCGTAAACGAATACTGTGTGTTTAATCCGAATCCAAGGGCAGCCTTAAGCATCTCTGTGTGAGTTCTTAGAGTTTGTTCTTGTTTCTACTCTGTGTGTTTCTTAGTGTTACTGTGTGCCGGACACCTAAGCAGATCTTAGAATCCTTAGGAGGTTTGGGAAATAGAAATTCCGCACTATTTCTCATCCTAGATCAGTCCTAGCATTAGGGTGTTTTAGTTTAGTTTAGAACCCCATCCCCCAGCCGGTCCTACAAAGTGGTATCAGAGCCTTGTGCTTTGATTGATCACTTTTCCTTAGGTTTCGTGATCTAGGTGTCGATTAGGCCTGTGTGTTTGTCCTTTTCGTCGTTTAAACCGGTTAGTAGGTCGAAAATAGGTCGTTTTGCGTTAAAAAGATCGTGTTTTTACGTTAATCTATTTGCATTTTACGCGTGCGAAGTGAGTCCTTAGTGCGTGCGTAGTAAGCTTTGTGCGTGCGAAGTGTGTCGTAGCTCATCTAGAATCTTCATCAAGCTGTGTGTTCATTCCGTGCGTAGTAGGTACTCAACGCGTGCGTGGTATGTCCAGTTCGTGCGTGTTGAGTCTGTGTGGTTGATCTTGTCTTTAAAAATTATTTTGTTGCTTCGTGCGTACCATCTTCACTTCGTGCGTCCTAGGTTCCAATCCGTGCGTACTCGGTCATCAGTTCGTACGTAGTAAAGTCTGTGTGTTTTCGTGTCAGTCCGTACGTAGGTCTTCTACTTCGTGCGTAGTATTGTGTGCTTCGTGCGTTGTGCTGTGTGTCCGTGCGAAGAGTCTTCCCACTCCGTGCGTATTGAATCTGTGTGGTCTATCAAATCATAATTTCAGTCTGTGTGTTCTCAGCTCTTGATTACTGAAATGGCATCAAAACAGACAACAATTTTAAATAACTTATTATTAGACAGTGAAATGGGGAGTGCCAATAAAGTACCTAAACTGTTAACCATGGAAGACTATCCTATGTGGAAGCCCAGGTTCGAAATATTCCTCGATGGCCTTGACTGTAGACTTCGGAGGGCAATAAACACCGATTATATGGTTCCCAAGGGGGAGGGAAATATTGAAACCCCCTATGATGTAATGACTGTTGAACAGAAGAGCAGTCATGATGCAGAGAAGAAGGCCTATGCTCAATTAATCCAGGCGATTCCTAATGAGATCTTCCATCAATTCAGAAGATATAAAACTTCCCATAGCCTGTGGAGAGCACTAGAGAAGAGAAATGAGGGAAATGCCGCCCTCAAGGAATTGAAAGCAAGTCAATTGAGAAAGGAATTAGATCATTTCATGGCTACAAGAGATGAAAAAATTCCTTCTCTCATTACAAGATATAATCATCTTCTCAGTGAACTGGACAGTCTGGGTGTTACTGTTCCAGAGAAGCAGCAGGTGGAAATTTTGGCAAAAGCTTTGCCCAAGAGCTGGCGGCCATATATTATGATACTGAAGAACAGTGGTGGTTTTGACGGGTTGGATCTAAATGATTTCATCACAAAGTTGAAAGAGCAAGAGCAGGAGGAACAAAATTTGGATTCCATGTCCAGTTATCAACAAAATCCTTCTCTCTACTACTCTGGAACACCTGTATCATCATCCACTTCTTCAAATGCTCCCTTACAATCTGCCTATGTGAGTAATGTAAATGATTCTGGCAGATCTACACCTGAAGCCTCATCTTCTGGGCCATCCTATACTGTGTCTACTTCTGGATTCAATGTTAAGCATTTCAAGTATGGGAGCGCAGATGAAGTAAAAGCACATATGAGCATGCTAAGTGCGCTAGTCTCCTCTTATGATGATCTACTGAAGGGGAAGATTGGTAATGCTCATCTTACTCAAGAGGATTATGAGCAGATTGATGACGATGAGATGGAGAGACAAGATATCCTCTGGTCATATGCTAACTTAGTCAGGAGGGCGAGAGCATATGAGAGAAGAACAGGAAAGCAAATATCAGCTACAAATGATACCAACCTTGGTTTTGATAAGTCTGCGGTAACATGCTATAACTGCGGTGAAAAAGGTCATTTCGCGCGAGAATGTGATAAGCCGAAGAGTATGGGACCGAAGTATCCTTTCAAAACCAGTCCTGGCAGTAGATCATCCTCCTCTTAAACCATAAAGTCTGAATCAACTCCAAAACCGGCTAAGGCAATGGCAGTTGTTCAAAAGGACGAGGGAATTGACTGGTCAGTACAATTTGGGAATGATGGTGCTGATATTAATGTGGCAAATGTTCATGTGTTGAACGAAGATTCTCAATCCGAGACAGAAAGTTACTCAAGTGAGGAAGAATCAATTGCCAGCATTGATGATGAACCAGCCTCGGTTCCAGCTGCAGAAAAGACACCAGTGAAAGTTCGTGCCAATGAGTCAAACCAAAAGGTGTGCAGTTGTGGTCAATCATCCGAGGAAAAGGTATGTACTTTTGGCTTACCTTGTGGTTCTTGTAATGATTATGTAAAACAGATAGTGTTCCTAAAGTCTACAATTTCAGAGCTCACATCTAAGTTAGATAAAAATCTGTTGATAAAAGAAAGAGAAAAACAGTTGAAAGAAAAGAATGAAAGTTTAGGCAAACAGGTGCATGAACTAGGTGTGGCTCTGTTAAATAAACAGGATGCTATAGTGTTTTACATAAATGAGATTGATAAGCTGAAACGAGACCTTGCTACTTCAAAGGTCGATTATGAGACTCTGAGTCAAAAACTCAAAAGTTATTCCACGTCTTCTTATTTATTTGAGTACATAATCGATCAGAGAGGTCAAGGTACTGATTCAGAAAAGAACAAGAAGCTATACTCTAAATGTCCACCACCAGTGTTAAATCAACTGGTGAATGATGATGTTCACTCTGAATCTGACCCACTTCTCCCAAAGGTTGATGAATCTTCTGCATCAACCCCCAAAGAGGATTTAAAGTTACACGAGAATGTGGGTGAGCCTCAGAAGAATGAGGTTCAGCAAGTAGAAATTAAAAAGGCTGAACCAGGCATAAGAGAACTGTTGGCAAGTTCTAATGTGAAAGATCCGTTGATGCATCGTATCTGCGATGCCCTTCGGAAATTTGAAAAGGAGGGTGTAAAGTCTCCTGATACCCGTCCGTACCAAGAGGTCAAACTATTACCCAAACATCAAGGGTTAGGGTATCGATCTCAAAGGATGTCGAAAGGTCCTATAAAGTAAAATCCAGACAGGATTTGCTATGTGTGCAGGAGACCTGGTCACCTCAGTTACGAGTGTGATCAGCAGCCACATCAGCGATGTAACAGGAAAGTTGAGACTTTTCAAAAGAATAAAACGTTTACTAAAAACAATCAAAACTCAACTCTTCCAGTTCAGCATCGAAGGACAAACGGGGATACCATAAGAAAATCTAAAAACCCCGAAGTTGTTAGCAAAAGAAAATCTTCACTCAATCAGACTTCTAAGTGGACTAACAAACTGTGTGTTCAAATGCCTAAGGATTCGAGTGACAGGTTCAGCAATGCTGCTGAAAAGACAGGAACTTGGATGAAACTTCCAGTGATTGGAGAAGACGGGAAACCCATGACTATTCGGGCTTGGGTTCCTAATGCTTTCTAACTTCTTTCTTCTATGTGAAGGGTGTCAACCGCTATAATCAAGTGTGAGGTATTTGTGACTGTGTGTCTATTTTCTGTGTGACTAAATTGTTCGTTTGTCTTTCAGTTTATTTTCTGTGTGTCTTTGCGTTTCTATTTTCTTAATTTCTAGTTGTTTCGTATTTTAGGGGGAGATAGTTCAGAAAACATAGAAAATACAAAAAAAAATCAGAAAACATAGAAAATACAAAAAAATCAGAAAATTTAAAAAAAAAAAACTCAGAAAAACAAAAATGAGAAGTTGATCCAACTCAAATGGAAAATGATGGTACACTGGCTTTCAATACAAAGTATGTCTAGTAAAATTAGGACTGAAAGCATGCACATATTCTTGAGAAAACTGTCTGAAAATTTGAGTCAAATCAGATAAGAAACAGATGGCGTGTAAGGCATATGATGAGAGTCTAGGCTGATAAGTGGTTATGCATGTGGAAATCCATCAAAGATTCAAACTATCGAGACATTCCAAGTCTACAAGTCAATATCAGTTGAGACTAACTTAGTCTGGTGCACACACCTGTTACCATGCCAAATGTGCTTAGATGACAATGAGCAAAATGTAAAAGAGGGTGAAAAATTGACCCCAATCTGAGATGTCAAAAGAAATAGATACATTGATCTATCAATGCTGAATTGTCAAAAAGCATAAAATGCAGTGACAAAAGTTATATTGATTTATTAGTGTTGAATTGTCAAAGAGCATAAAATGCATTGACAAAAGCTCAGCAAGAAAAATGTCTAGAGAGGTGAAAAATTGACCTCCATGTCAAAGAGCATAAAATGCGTTGACAAAATCACAAAGCACATAAGCATGGTGGTTGGGTACTCAAGTTGTGCATCCTACTGAGTAAGTCAAAATACTGTGAGATTTTAAAAGAGATAGTCTTAACCATGTACCCAGTTCTAGATAATCAGAAAATGTTGAAATCAAATCTGTCATTATCTGAGGAAAGTTAGATTGACAGACAGAAATTGAGGGAGTATGTTTGTGCCTAAGGTTCTGAAATGAATGATAACTAAGTATAGATGTACTGGTACTGATTCCATCTTGGAACCTTCTTACAAAAAGATTAATTTTCAGTAATTTAATTTTTGCAATTCCTTTTGTTTTGGTTATTCTGCTCTTTAGATTTTAATTAGTTCATAGTTTACATTCGCATTTATTTTCCTTTATTATCAGAAAAATACAAAAAGAGTTCTAGTATGTTCTATTTTCTCTTAGTGTGATTTGTTCTGTCTACATTTCCTTCATCTCACTTTGATGTGTTTTGCTTAAATGTTTATAAGTGATCTTGAAGTTACTGACAGTTTATTGCTGAGTGCAGTACTAACAGTAATTAAGGTTCACAGATGAGAAACTCATTACATATGAGATGGAACCCCACTAAGCACGAGTTACAGCTCACATCGTGCGTAGTGCAGGTAAGGGCATGACGAAAGGTATTCGTTATGAATTTTGTTGTGTGCATTCTGCTGTGTGCATTTTGCTTTGTGCATTTTACTTTGTGGAATTTTTGCTTAGTGCAATAATTATTAATAGAACTAGGTCTTAGGGGGAGTTTGTTGGTGCATATTTGTGAATCCCTAGTTCGTATCAATAAAATATATTCATGTTTATTAATTCAAATGTGTTTTGATTAATTGTTTGCATGTTTATATATTCTTAGTGATTCTTTGTGATGATCTTAAGCTTACACGTACTTAATCATGTGTTGATGTGTGTTTGGAAGTTTAAGTCTGTGTGAGAAATCATCACGTGCGAAGTCAGGCTCACTACGTGCGTAGTGGAGCTCACTACGCACGTAGTGATTAGGTCGGTTAAAATGAAATTAATTATTATTAAACTAATCAGTACGTGCGTACTGGACACACTTCGTACGAAGTGTGATACATTACGTGCGTAGTGAATTAATTACTCTATAAATAGAGCTTAACCCCGCATTAGCGTGGGAATCGACGAATCAAGCGGGTAACCTACGAATCAATCGAGTAATCAACCGGGAGCCTTCGTAATTGACCATATACGACTTTAAGCCTACTAAATCGCGACTTTAAACCTCGTAAACGAATACTGTGTGTTTAATCCGAATCCAAGGGCAGCCTTAAGCATCTCTGTGTGAGTTCTTAGAGTTTGTTCTTGTTTCTACTCTGTGTGTTTCTTAGTGTTACTGTGTGCCGGACACCTAAGCAGATCTTAGAATCCTTAGGAGGTTTGGGAAATAGAAATTTCGTACTATTTCTCATCCTAGATCAGTCCTAGCATTAGGGTGTTTTAGTTTAGTTTAGAACCCCATCCCCCAGCCGGTCCTACACTAATCTCTTCTTTTCCATCCTAAAAAAGTGTTCGGGAACACACCGTGAATTCTTAGAATTAAAAGTGTCTATCAATCATCAATGATTGTTACTAGTAGTGGCAATAATGATGTGAAGTTGTAAAAATGGGTTCATTTAGGCCTTAATAATAAAAATTTTGGTTGAATTGGGCTTTTAAAAAAAATCATGCGGGTCATTTAGCTCAGTGGTGGTAAAACGGTTGGGTCGGGTTAGATTGGGTAGTGGGTCATAACGGGTGCGGGTCAGTACAGGCAGCTTTATTTTTTTACCCATATACACATAATTTGACACAGTAGGAAAAATCAATGTTTCTTGCTTGTTTCTCAAACACCATCACGAAGACAATTACTCAATTCTGTCAAACATCATCATAAAAGACTTTTAATTAGGGGTGTGCACGGTTCGGTTTGGTTCAGTTTTGGGGTAAAACCGAAACCAAACTGAAAATTTCGGTTTTTGAAATATCAAAACCAACACCATTCGGTTTGGTTCGGTTTTTGGTTTTCGGTTTTTCGGTTTGGTTTTTCAAATTTTTGGTCACAACACTCGACGAAGGGAGAGCGAACGCCATCGTATGGTATGTCAAGATTTCTAGCTTCAAACTTCAAAGATTCAAGATTCAAGAGCCGATTTGGTCTGTCGATTCAAAATTCAAGATTGGTCTGTCGATTTGATCTTCAAGACTCAAGCGATTGGTGTTTCGAGTGTTGGATAGTGAGTGCCAATTTGGGATTTTTGTGAAAAAAAGTGAAAACAAGGGGAAGGTAAGGGATTTGAGTTATGTTGAACTAATATATAAATACATGTATGCCCCTTAACCCTAACGGTTCGGTTTGGTTCGGTTTGGTTCGGTTTTTATGGTCAGTTTTGAAACCTAAAACCGAACCAAACCGAAAAAATTGGTTTTTATAATATTAAAAACCAAAACCGTTGGTTTTGGTTTTTGTTCGGTTTTTTCGGTTTTGTTTTTTCGGCTATTTCGGTTTTTGGTTCGGTTTCGGTTTTTCTTGCTCACCCCTACTTTTAATTCAATTAAACATAATCTTAGTTAGAAGTAATATGTTTAAACATACTTGTACAGGCTCATTTGAAGGGTTTATTTTTCAAGTAGACAATACTTGATCCAACCCACATGAGATTGATGATCTCGGTTAGTTCAATTTACAACAATCCCACATGAAAGTATGAAACAAGGAAAATGGATCAGTTTTTCACCAAAATCAGTACCACATAAGATGTCGTACTCGTATATCTCGAGACGAGATAGGGAAACGATCTCGATGTCAATGTGGAGACAAGATAGGGCGATCGAGATGTGAGAGTAACATAACTTCTATTTCTTCTAAAACTTACTCAACCACTTGGTTGTTAATATCTGGAATGTTGCATATAGGGATTTACCCTACTCTATCACCGCTGTCTACTTTACTGAGCTGGTCTCAAAATATTGCAATTCTTCTGTAAGTCTGTAACATCTCCCTCTAAAGGTGTAACACTATACTTTTTTAACAAATACTTTACTGCATGCGGAAGCTAGTTACATATAATTATCTTAATTACAATATAGGTACAAAAAGATTTCACTTGTTTGATGTACAAAGACCTCTACAGTGTTAATCCAAAACAAGCTCTAATAAAAAACTTTGACATCAGAGTTTGGTCTGTCCACATTCCCAGCCCAAAGCATCAAGATCACCTCAGAGGATCTGCAAAACAATCTAGTGGGGAATTAGCACAAAGCTAAGTGAGGGAACAGATATCTAAACATACACAGGGCAAATATGTACAAACCAAATAGCTCATGAATCCCAGGAGAACCGGCGGTGTTGCAAGCACCTACAACCATGGTCGGACAAAACCAAGGTTTACCGATAGCCCAGCTAACAGTGAAAACCACACCAGTCTTCTTGAGTACAATAAATGCACCCCCCAAGAACTGATAGGTTACACCCCCAAGCAAAGGCCCAGACTACGCTGGTCTCCAAATAACATGTATATACAATCCAAACAAGAGCATTCCAAATAGGATATTAAATCTTGTATATCCGAAGATATAAATCCACTCACCAAAGTCTTCAAAACCTTGGCGCACTCAGATGACTAAATTCACCGAGTCTTCTCAATTCCTGAGATTGAAGTAACCCAAGTCAGTATTCAATTCATAATACTGATCCAAAATAGATATCATATCTAACCATGTTAATCATGTATGTACATAATAAATCCAAATAATAACACAATACTTGTCAATAACACATATTCACAAAATAAAACACATAAACCAATTAAATCTCAATATTAATTAATTAATTACCTTAATTAATCTAGGCCGGAAAAGAGGGTGTTACAAATCTCCCCCCTTAAGAAGATTCCGTCCTCGGAATCACATCGCGCTCAAACAAGGAAGGATACCGGCTCCTCATCTCAGTTTCAGTTTCCCAAGTCAAATTTGAACCCAAACTATGCTTCCATTTGACCAAAACCATTGGTATCTGTTTCTTTCTCAATTTGGTGACTTTACGATCCAACAGTTCAACTGGTTCCTCTATAAGTTTCTGATTAAAATCCACACGAAGATCCTTAATTGGAAGAACTTGTACTTGATATTCTACATTACACTTGCGCAAATAACAGACATTGAAGGTATCATGAATACTCGCTAATTCTTCTGGAAGATCCAACGCAACAGCTTGATCATTAACCACACGTCTGATTTTGAAAGGACCAATGTAACGGGGAGCCAACTTCCCGCTTTTTCCAAAACGAATCACACCCTTCCAAGGAGATACTTTTAAGTAAACCATTTCCCCTTCAACAAACGATACTGGTCGACGTCGCGGATCAGCATACATTTTCTGTCTATCCCTTGCAGCTTTCAATTTCTCTCGAGCAATTGCAACCTTATCAGCTGTCATCTGTACAATATCCGGTCCTGAAATTGCTTTTCCCCAGCTTCTAACCAACAAGTCGGAGTTCTACACGGACGACCATACAACATCTCATACGGCGGCATACCAATACTCGAATGATAAGAATTATTGTACACAAACTCAACCAATGGCAGATGCGAATCCCATGAACCCCCAAACTCTAATACACAAGCTCGCAACATATCTTCTAAAGTCTGAATGGTTCTCTCTGACTGACCATCTGTTTGTGGATGATAAGTTGTACTCAGATTTACCCTGGATCCCAATTCCTGCTGCAGTTTGTTCCAGAAGTTGGACACAAACCTCGAATCTCTATCCGACACTATGGACAATGGAACTCCATGTCTAGATACTATCTCATCAATGTACAATTGAGCCAGTTTACTTAAAGGTGCAGTTTCAGCAGTAGCAAGAAAATGTGCACTCTTGGTTAATCTGTCAACTATAACCCAAATCATATCATGACCTCGTTGAGTTCGTGGAAGTTTAGTTACAAAATCCATCGTAATGCGATCCCACTTCCACTCAGGTATATCCAATTGTTTCAATGATCCGTACGGTTTCTGATGTTCTGCTTTAACTTGTGCACAAATGTGACAAGTTCCAACTAATTTCGCAATATCTGTTTTCATTGTCGGCCACCAATACCGAGTCTTTAAATCAAGGTACATCTTTGTACTACCCGGATGTATCGACAATCTGGACTTATGAGCCTCATTTAAAATTAATTCCCTCAAGTTACCAAATTTCGGTACCCACACGCGCGTATGATAAACCCTCAAACCCCGCGAATCAGAAGTTAATTCATGTTGTCTTTTGATCATTAGTTCATCCTTCAAATTCTCGTCTTTCAAAGCTTCAAGCTGAGCAGCCAAGAGTTGATCCACTAAATCAGACTTGATTTCCAATCGCATAAATTTTACAGAATCCGAAGATCCCTTTCTGCTGAGTGCATCTGCAACTACATTAGCCTTTCCAGGATGATACTGAATGTCGCAATCATAATCCTTAATCAATTCTAACCAACGACGTTGTCTCATATTCAATTCCTTCTGAGTAAACACATACTGCAGACTCTTGTGATCAGTGCAGATAATACATTTGGTTCCATACAGGTAGTGTCTCCACAGTTTCAACGCAAATACCACTGCTGCTAACTCCAAGTCATGAGTCGGGTAATTTCTTTCATTCGGTTTCAACTGCCTCGAAGCATACGCAATAACCTTACCCCTCTGCATTAGAACACAACCCAACCCAGCATGCGAAGCATCGCAGTATACAATAAAATCCTCTGAACCCTCTGGCAACGAAAGAACAGGAGTCTGACACAACAACTGTTTCAGAGTCTGAAAAGCATCCTCTTGAGCTGAACCCCATAGAAACGGAACATCTTTTCGAGTCAACTTAGTCAACGGACCGGCAAGCTTAGAAAAATCTTTAATAAACCTTCGATAATAACCCGCCAATCCAAGAAAACTCTTTATCTCAGTTGGTGTTTTCGGTGCACTCCAATTCATCACTGCCTCAATCTTGGACGGATCTACTTTGATACCTCCTTGACAAATCACATGCCCTAGAAATTGAACTTCTCGCAACCAAAATTCACATTTTGAAAACTAGGCATATAACTTGTGTTGTTTTAAAATCTCCAAAACCTGTCTCAAGTGCTGATCATGCTCATCATCTGTCTTAGAATACACCAAAATATCATCGATAAACACAATAACAAACTTATCTAAGAAAGGTCGGCACACACGATTCATCAAATCCATAAATATAGCAGGAGCATTCGTCAATCCAAATGGCATCACCAGGAATTCGTAATGACCATATCGAGTACGGAAAGCAGTCTTAGGTATATCCTCATCTGCTACCCTGACCTGATGATAACCGGATCGTAGATCAATCTTTGAAAAGTAGGAAGCCCCTTGTAACTGATCAAACAAATCATCGATTCTGGGCAACGGGTACTTGTTCTTGATGGTTCTCTTGTTCAGATCCCGGTAATCAATACACATACGAAGAGTTCCGTCTTTCTTCTTTACAAACAATACTGGTGCACCCCACGGAGAAGAACTTGGACGGATAAATCCCTTGTCAAGCAAGTCTTGTATCTGAGTCATCATTTCCCGGATCTCAGATGGAGCCAAACGATACGGAGCTTTCGCAATCGGTGTGGTACCCGGTACCAATTCTATCTTATACTCAACATCCCGTACAGGTGGTAACCCTGGTAGATCATCTGGAAATACCTCTGGATATTCGGACACAACACGAACATCGGTAACAGGTCGCTTCTCTTTCTTCACAACAACAGCGTAAGCCAGAAAAGACGCACACCCTTTAGCCAGAGATTTTCTAGCCTTCATATACGAGATGATAGGAAAAGAAGATCGAGATCTATCCCCACGAGCCACGACATGCGACACATCAGCCAAAGGAATAGTAATCAGTTTCTTATGGCACTGGATACTAGCTCTATGGTGACTTAACCAATCCATGCCTAGTACTAAGTCAAACCATGGTATAGGCATCAATAAGCAATCTACAGGCAGACTAGTACCATCAATATCTATAGACAGCCCAGTCACAGAGGAAGTTACAGGCACTAACTTACCATCAGCTACTTCTACTTCTAAAGGAGAAGCAATAACAGTAACAGGTAGTTTCAGTTTGCCACATAAAGATACAGACATGAAAGATCTATTGGCACCAGTATCAAATAACACACGAGCAGGCACAGAGTTTACAATAAACATACCCGTGATCACATCACTGTCTTCAGCAGCCTCTGTAACAGTCATCTTAAAGGCTCTCCCTTCCGCAGAAGGTGCAACCTTTCTCTTCTGACTTGCAGAAGACGATCCCCCGACAGTGGCTACTCCCTGCCCCGTCCCCTTAGCCCTCGGTTTAGTGCATGCTGCAGCTCTATGACCTTCTTCGTGACAATTCCAGCACACATTTGTATTAAACCGACAAACTGATGGTTCGTGGCCAAATCCACCACAACGCAAACATCGTTTCGTCTGTGATGTGCACGGACCAGTATGACTAGAATTGCAGGGTTTACACCAAGGATTGTTCTAATATGACCCCGAACCTTTCGATTTCTGTTCACCCCGATGCTGGTTATTCTGCCACCTTCCCTTGTTCCCACTCTGGTTTCCCACAGACCTGTGCGATGACCCTTTCTCCCGCTTCAATCTCTCCCGAGCTTTTACGTCACCCTCCGCAGCTCGTGCAACAGTAAACGCCTGTACCAACGATGTTGCCATCCGGGTGTTACCCCGATATTCCGGCAACAGTGCTTGAACGAAATGATCTATCTGTGATGGTTCATCGTGTACCCTCTGTTTAGCAAACCTCAGCTTCTCGTTAAACTTTACAATCAATTGATCCACCGACATCTTGTCATCCTGCGCTAAATCCATGAACTCCCGCTTCACCTTAGCCAAATCATAGGTATTACATAATTGTTCGCAGAACTTGGTTTGAAATTGATCCCAAGTAACAGAATTCACCACTTCTTTGGAGAGATGAGCAGTTAGAGAATCCCACCAAGTTGCAGCTTGACCCTTCAGCCTCCGAGTTGCAAAAATAACCCTATCGGATTCCTCACAGTTGCAGGCATCTAAAGCCTTCACCATCTCCCTTAACCAGCTCAAAGTATCACTTGGGTTTGAGCTTCCAGAATATTCAGGTGGTTGGCAACTCATGAAATCCTTGTATTGCCCTTTCTGTTTAAAGCCTCCTTGACTTGGGTACCATGGGATGAAAAAGTTCTGCTGTTGTGGTTGGTGTTGCTGCTGGGGTTGTGATACAGGTGGTATTGTAACGAATGGTAAAGAACCAAATGGTGTTGATACTGTAGTGAAAGGTGCAGCAGAGTAAACAGGAGGTGGTATCGACTGGGTAAATACAGCTGACTCTCTGGGCAAATGAGTGGTCTGAGTTTGATAAGAGAACTGCGTCTGATGCTGCTGCTGTTCCAACTCCTGAACCCGATCTCTCAAACTTTGCAGAGTATCTTCCAATTGCAACACATAGTCTTGTTGATTAGATTCATCGTTGAGGGAAGTACCGGCTCTGTGGTGCTGTTCATTGACTGCAGTAGAGGAGTGGTGATTTCTTCCGGGGGACGCAGGGGTAGTTGTCTGGTTCACGTTATCAGCCATTTTCTATGCTATACACAGCATCTCACCAATTGTTAGATATAATCCGTTAGTATAAACACTTACCACTCTCAAAGCTACTCTACCAATTACCCACCCTGGGAATACTGGACTGACCAGAGCCTCGGTTCAAGTATTGCACAAATCATTCATGCAAATCCTCAAACCAGGGCTCTGATACCAACTTGTAACACTGTACTTTTTTAACAAATACTTTACTGCATGCGGATGCTAGTTACATATAATTATCTTAATTACAATATAGGTACAAAAAGATTTCACTTGTTTGATGTACAAAGACCTCTACAGTGTTAATCCAAAACAAGCTCTAATCAAAAACTTTGACATCAGAGTTTGGTCTGTCCACATTCCCAGCCCAAAGCGTCAAGATCACCTCAGAGGATCTACAAAACAATCTAGTGAGGAATTAGCACAAAGCTAAGTGAGGGAACAGATATCTAAACATACACAGGGCAAATATGCACAAACCAAATAGCTCATGAATCCCAGGAGAACCGGCGGTGTTGCAAGCACCTACAACCATGGTCGGCCAAAACCAAGGTTTACCGATAGCCCAGCTAACAGTGAAAACCACACCAGTCTTCTTGAGTACAATAAATGCACCCCCCAAGAACTGATAGGTTACATCCCCAAGCAAAGGCCCAGACTACGCTGGTCTCCAAATAATTAGGGTTTAGGGTTTAGGGTTTAGGGTTTAGGGTTTAGGGTTTAGGGTTTAGGGTTCAGGGTTTAAAATAGGATATTAAATCCTGTATATCCGAATATATAAATCCACTCACCAAAGTCTTCAAAACCTTGGCGCACTCAGATGACTAAATTCACCGAGTCTTCTCAATTCCTGAGATTGAAGTAACCCAAGTCAGTATTCAATTCATAATACTGATCCAAAATAGATATCATATCTAACCATGTTAATCATGTATGTACATAATAACATATATACATATTCATCATACAATAATCCCAAAGATATACAAATCATTAAACCCGATTGAACCCAAATCCGATAGAATGGTAATCCAAATAAATATCTAAATCTGATAATACCAAATCCGATAATATCCAAATCCGATGGAATGGAAATCCGAGTAAAGATCTAAATCCGAGCAAAGGCGGATTCCGAGTAAGAGTCCAATTCCGATAAAATCACAATCCGATAAGGGCACAATCCGATTAAATATTTAAATCCGATAATCCAAGATTCCGATAAAAGAGTTAGGGCCAAATCCGATAAACATGAATTCCGGTAAAAAGTCACAATCCGTTAAGGTACAATCCGATAAAGAGTTAGGGACAAATCCGAGTAACTTCTATCGGATTCCGATACTTTTATCGGATTCCGAGTCATTCAACCACAAATACGATAGAATCATAACTTCATGCATAAATCTATTTTCTAACTCAAATCTTACTGATTTCATGCATACAAGTTATATATATTTCCAGAAATCATTCTAAACATATAATGCACATATTCTATCATCAAAAACTAACATACATTCATCCTATGATCATCAAATCATCAAAACAATCGGTATTCATATATATATATATATATATCAAACCCGAATGCATATAACATATAACAACTATAAATCAGAATTCTAACCTTATGATGATGACAAATGTTCAACTTAAATGCAAGTAATATAGAAGCTTGATTTTCTTTTCTTTCTTTCTTCTTCTTCTTCGGCCGAGAGTAACAAGAACACACACACTCTTTGTCCAAAGTTGCAAGTAATGAAGTATGAAGGGGGAGTGGTAGCTAAGTCCACCAAATCGGCCATACCCCCCCCCCTCAACAACCCAAATATAAAATTACTATTATTATTTACCTTAAATAATAAATCCAAATAATAACACAATACTTGTCAATAACACATATTCACAAAATAAAACACATAAACCAATTAAATCTCAAGATTAATTAATTAATTACCTTAATTAATCTAGGCCGGAAAAGAGGGTGTTACAAAAGGGTTACCCGTAGGTCTACTAGTTTAAAATAGGAATTGCCTCTGAAACATAGGTATCGATGGTCTCCTGAAGTATACTAGCCTCAGGCTGCTATATCTGACTCATATAAACTCTAACCACATACCACTTTTCTAAAATAGCTTTAAAAATTCGTTTGCTACTGATTAGCACTCTAAAACATCAGAGTTTGTGGAAAACAAGCTTACATCACTTTAGTGCTAAAAGTTTCATAAAAAGTAGTGTTAAAAGTACTCTGTTAAAAAGCTTGGAGCTATTCAAGATTGGTCTGTCGATTTGATCTTCAAGACTCAAGCGATTGGTGTTTCGAGTGTTGGATAGTGAGTGCCAATTTGGGATTTTTGTGAAAAAAAGTGAAAACAAGGGGAAGGTAAGGGATTTGAATTATGTTGAACTAATATGTAAATATACATGTATGCCTCTTAACCCTAACAGTTCGGTTTGGTTCGGTTTTATGGTCAGTTTTGAAACCTAAAACCGAACCAAACCGAAAAAATCGGTTTTTATAATATTAAAAACCAAAACCGTTGGTTTTGGTTTTTGTTCGGTTTTTTCGGTTTGGTTTTTTCGGCTATTTTGGTTTTTGGTTTGGTTTCGGTTTTTCTTGCTCACCCCTACTTTTAATTCAATTAAACATAATCTTAGTTAGAAGTAATATGTTTAAACATACTTGTACATGCTCATTTGAAGGGTTTATTTTTCAAGTAGACAATACTTGATCCAACCCACATGAGATTGATGATCTCGGTTAGTTCAATTTACAAACAATCCCATATGAAAGTATGAAACAAGGAAAATGGATCAGTTTTTCACCAAAATCAGTACCACATAAGATGTCGTACTCGTATATCTCGAGACGAGATAGGGCAACGATCTCGATGTCGATGTGGAGACGAGATAGGGCGATCGAGATGTGAGAGTAACATAACTTCTATTTCTTCTAAAACTTACTCAACCACTTGGTGGTTAATATCTGGAATGTTGCATATAGGGCTTTACTCCACTCTATCACCGCAGTCTACTTTACTGAGCTGGTCTCAAAATATTGCAATTCTTCTGTAAGTCTGTAACATCTCCCTCTAAAGGGTTACCCGTAGGTCTACTAGTTTAAAATAGGAATTGCCTCTGAAACATAGGTATCGATGGTCTCCTGAAGTATACTAGCCTCAGGCTGCTATATCTGACTCATATCAACTCTAACCACATACCACTTTTCTAAAATAGCTTTAAAAATTCGTTTGCTACTGATTAACACTCTAAAACATCAGAGTTTGTGGAAAACAAGCTTACATCACTTTAGTGCTAAAAGTTTCATAAAAAGTAGTGTTAAAAGTACTCTTTTTAAAAGCTTGGAGCTATCCAACTCTGCAAAACACTGGGGCCTTACCCTTGTTGGAAACTGGTTACCTGCATGCACAACATACTAAAACGTAAACTTTCGCTTAGTGAACATACTAACTGAACAGATAAACACATAAAGCATGAGTAACTCTTATGGGGACGTCTCACGTCCAAGCTGAACACCTGCAAAACTGTTAACTGGTCCAGGGTATGATTACACCTCGCGCGTAATCAATTCCTAACACTCTACTTGGGTATAAGGATCTCAATATACCCCTATCTTTGTACTTAATACTATATCTGGGTGCTATTGTACCTTTAAATAATAGTTTTAACTCATTACATAAACATATCACAACACGGATAACATATTGTTCGCCCTGGGCATATATGTATGTTGTTCATACTGAATACTACAACATAGTGCTACTTAATCTCACATAATCAAATCACATATCAAACATACAATTGATATACTGTTCACTTAATGCAAATACATATGCTAATCTGATTAAAGGTAAGTACACTCACCTTAGCAGCAATTAAACAGCTATTCTCTATCACCGAAACGTCAACTCTTATTGCCTACAAGCAATAAACAATACTACTGTAACATCTGTACTCAACTTACGAAAGATACTGGTCAAATAACTAAACTGAATTCTGAAAGGCTGCTTGCGATCGCAAGCAAAACCTATGCGACCACAAGGTCCTTAACCAACATCCTTACGGTCGCAAGTAAAGTCCAATGCGACCGCAAGAGACCCAAACCTTCAAATCTCTAAAACACTGCCTTACGGTCGCAAGTACTCTTACTTACGGCCGCAAGGGACAAAACAACCAAATACTGAAACACTGCCTTGCGATCGCAAGGGATAACCCATGCGGTCGCAAGGACAGTTAGCACTGTAGGCTATCCAACTCTGTTCGAATCAGCAGCTGTAAAACTCCATTTTTCTCATCTTCAACCATTCTAAATCTGTTTTTAAGCATAAAAACACTTCCAAACATGTACTTGCGACTAATTACATATGTTGACTAATTTTCATTGGGCTGTTTTGTAACTTTTCATATAAAAGTTATATATTTATATTTTCCATGTTTTCAATTGATTACACCCTACTCTAATCCACTATAGTCTATTAATTACCATATTAATTATCATATGTAACTAATCATTAAAGATGCCACTTTATTAAACCTCCACGTGTCCAATGTCAACCATAGTGTTTCTAAATTTTTTGACCACAACAAAACCTAATTCATGCAGCCTTATAAATATTTATGGTATATATGCTATTTTTTTAAGAAATATATATATATATATATATATATATATATATATATATATAGTAGGGTTATTGTAAGATGTGAATTATCCTAAGATGTGAAAGATGCGATCTGAACCGTCTATTTTTCATCAGATCTACAATTTATAGAAAGTTTCTATTTATTAAAATAATTTAATAAAAATGGTGATTAAGGGTATTTTTGACCATTTCACCATTCAATCTTCCCTACAAACACGCTAACGTCTTAATATAGAATCCAAAATACTGATTCAAAGATTCACTGATGAGCATATCACGTTCATTAAAAAAAACCCAATTTAAAATACAAATTAAAACAAGATTAACAACAACGATTCACAAAGAATGCCGGGGAATCATCAAATCGTTACAGACCAGATTCATCAAATGATATGAAGAATAAATTAATGAAATAGAAAGATTCATCAACTAGTTACATATCAAAATCAAATTGTTACAGATCAGACAATATGAACAAAACAAAAAATGATGAAAATTTAATCTATAAGCTGGTGAAAAATGTTTACAACAATCTTTACAACAAAAAGAAATAAAAAATGATGAAATAGACAATAATCTTTACAACAAATAGAAATAACAAAAATGATGAATTAACCTTGAGATCGCTGGTGAAAAATGGTAAGCTACAAATCGTATGAACGGCGGTGAAAATGATGAATTAACCTTCAAAATGCTGATGAATTAACCTGCAATGGTAAGCCTGCAAAACCATGGTGGTGGTGGTCCAAACGGCGGCGAAGATGAGCTGCAAATCGCGACGGTGGTTTAGGGTTACATATAGCGACGACGGACTTCAGGGTTTGCTCGGCGGCGTTGTTCAACCCTAGATGGTGATGATGAAAACCCTAGATGACGGTTTCAGATGAGGAGCGACGGTGATGGTTTAGGGTTCATATGGTGGTGGCTTTTAGCTTCAGCGTCTGAGAAGGCTAGGCGGAGTGTGGGCGGCGCCGCGGCAAGCGGCGGCGGTGGTTCAAGTTACACATGACGGCGGTGGTTTAAGCTACAGAGACGGCGCTGGTTTAAGCTACAGAGACGGCGGTGGTTCAAGTTACACATGACGGCGGTGGTTCAACCTACACATTTGTTGTATAATACATTGTTATATTTATATATCTTTTAATTTATTTATTTTTGTTCAAACTTTAATTTTGTATATTATCAATAAGTTTGACTTCACAAGTAATAAAAAGACAAAACATTAACTTTCCCTATATCCTCCTCCATTAAATCCTTTTGCCGTTAGTTCTAACATGATGATACTTTAAACTTTAACACCCTCGATCTGAAAAGAATAATGAAGATCTCATACTGTGAATACTTTAATCTCATCAATCTTCATATCCAGAATAACAAAAACTAAGTAAAATAATAAAAAATAAGAAGAAAAAAAGAACAAGGTGTTTTGGTATCCACCTACGGCATAACTCCGGCGAAACTCCAGCCAACCTTGGGCGAAACTCCGGTCAAACAGAGAGTAAAAAAATGCCAACACCCTCTTTTCATACATACTAAAACTTGTTACAAGAAGAGAATGGTGGGTGCGGTGGCGTTTGCGACGGTGGCGATGGCCATGGCGACGGGCTGTAATTAACCAAGGCCAGTGGCATCTCTGGCGATGCTCCGGCGAAGGGTTTAGAGAGAGAGAGAATGGGAATGGAAATGGTGTTGAAAGAAAGATGGAAAATTTGAAAGGGTTTTTTATTAGTTTTGTTTTTAAAAATTTATTAATTTAACGTGTTTTTTATTATTATTAATTAGTTTATTAGTTTTTTTAATATGAGTTTTTTTTAAATTTTCCAGGACTAACAATAATAAGTGTGCTTTGATCATAAACTAATAAAAATTATGTTTTTTACTTTATTACTTCATTTGCTTGTTTAGTATAAAACATAAGTTTAAATATTAAAAAAGAATAAAAAATATTAAAGTAATAGTAAGAAAGTAAAATAATAATAAAGTAATTAAAAATAATTAAATAAGAAAAGAAATAAAGTAAAAGAATTAAAATAATAAAGTAAATAAGATATTAATTATTAGGATATAATTAAAATAATAAATAATGTGATGTATGTAATTTATTAGGTTGTTAATCACTAAAGTATTATTATTATTAAAGTATTATTATTATATGATTAATATATAGGGTAGGGTTTTTATAGACTAAGATGACTCTATTAACAAAAAAAAAAGATCGATCCTTTTGACGAAATGTTTTGTTGAAGTAAAAAAGGAAACTGAAGTAAATTAATTAGCCAACGGCTAAATACAGATACGTTGAAGATACACACGATTTCAGGACAAATTAAACAGATACGCTGAATCGGATCCTTCTTCTACTTCTTCAATTCCTTACCCTATTTATAATGTGATGATATCATCTCTTCCACTTCAATCACTTGTCTGCGTGTTTCTCTTTTATTGATTAATTGATCGATCGATGATTCCGTCCGTCCAGACGCCGGCCGGTTACCTCACCCTTTTTCCCTCTGTAAGAATTATTATGTTTTTCCGACATTTTCTGATTGATTTTGTTCTCCTACTAGTTAGTAATCCTCGATTTCAGGCAAAAAAACCCTCCCTTTGTTCGCTAGCTGCTTTTTCTCATTTCTTTACCGTACGTTTCTCCTTTTCTTTTCATCATTCATTCATGATAATCATCAATCTTATTCTTCCTCTTTCATGCTTCTTAGTTTTTTAATGGCCCTCGATTTCCAGAATGAGAGAAGTTGTATTGGCACTAGCTGTTGGATTCCATTAATGTGAACTAAGCACTTGAACAGCAGAGTCATGAGATACATCATCAGGTAGAGTTAGCTTGATAACAATCATCCTAGTCATTACATACATACTACTGATTTCTTTCAGCCACAGTTGCTTGATAACGATCATCTGAGTTATATAGGTTTGTTGTCTTGTTCCTCATAACAATCAGTTCTTTCCCAACTCTCAAAGTTTTCATGCAAACTGGGTATTTCTTATTCCCAATGGAAATCAAATCTCAGAGAGTATTCAGCATTTTGGGGATTTTGTTTGATGGTTGATTTTGATTTCATTTTCACGTGTGTTTGCTTGATCTCTCCTTCATACTGAGTTTTGTTTTTACCTTTCAGTTTAGAGGTGGTTCAATATCGGTTTCTGAGTACATGGAGGAAGTCTTGGTAAATCCCAAAGCAGGGATTCTTATCATTCAGGATGTTATCCTGCAGAAGTGGCTTTATAACTTCCGCTGACATAAGGCAAATGTTTGGAGAGGTAATTTGATGAAATACTTATTCTTTAAAGTGGTTAGTAGTTTTTATTTCTAGCAAACTTCACATGTCTTTACTTAAATAACTTGTTGTCTGGTTGTATACTTTTATGAATTATATAAACCAGTTTCCAGGGTAATTGCCCCTCCTTTTACTAGATCTCAGTGATGTTTGTTTGTTTTCTCCATATCCAACACTAGCAAATCACTGCCTCAATGTTGTGTTATTTCCATGGAAAATTGACAATTAACTGCGCTGCAGGAAACATTAAATCAGATTCCTACAGCTGGTTTAGAGCCTCAGAACCTTCAACTGCGATACTCGTTTCGGTACAAAATCCTTTTCCTAATGTAACGTGATCATATGTACACTTCAATAACGTAGGCAGGTCATTCTACGTTGTATTTTGTCTCTACTGGGTCGAATTTTAAAAACTTTGACGCGTCCTTCTTTATGTTTATATAAACTGTGTTCTCTGGTTCTATTTATTTTAATCATATATATACCTATTACAACAGCTACATCGACAAACATTAATAACTTGTCATACTTTGTGCTAATCATGTTTTAACTTCACATTGTGTTCCAGGCCAACACAAATATATTAGCAAACATACTTGAGACTTAAGTAATTGCTATATTTCACTGTTTTTCTGTGTAAGTTTTATTTCTGAATATCACATACATACCACCTACAACAGCTATATCAAAAACACATTGATAACAGGTCAAGCTTCTTTCCTTTCAATACTCTATAATCATGCTATTCCTCATCATATTGCAGGTGAACCTGAGCATCATGTACCAGATAATGATGAAGCATGACTGCATGAGGTAGTTACTGCTTCTCTGCAAATGCTCTTGGTTTTATTTACTACTTTCTATATTTTGCAGGTATAATTTATCATGGATAAAATTCACAGCAACATTCTTTTACTGGAGTTTGATATCACTACCGACACCACAGCAAAATATAAGGTTTAGGTACTGGACTCATTAAAAAATGTTTATTATTTTGTATGTCATCTGATTGTATTTGTAAACAAAATTCTTTTGTTGTGTGGATGCTATATTTTTAGAAGTTGGGATTTTATTCAGCAGGTATATTGGTTCTTTAAACTATACAAGTGTAATGGCTGAAGCAGTAGCACAAGTTTGAATCTTAAGTGTTACCAATCTTTTTCAGATCCTCTAAACACCGCTTATAGACCAATTTAAAACTTACAGCAAGTGCTTTGTAGTTCTGACTGAGCCCTTTCAGTCTATGAATTACCAGGTCAGAGTCTTCACTTTTATACCCTATCTGATTCACTTACAAAATTAGATGTACATCACATTCATGCTAGAACCAAAAATCTCTGTCTCTTAAAAATGTGATGAATAGAAATGTAGGATAGGTCTCATGATGTCACTAAAAGCATTTGCTATGTACCAATCTTCTGTCACTAATGACCAAAGCAAATGTTAGTTAGCCCATTCGGTTTACTTGCATTTATAAACCGAAATCTTTTATATGAACAGTCAACACCTATCACCAATATACGTAACAATCTTATAATATGACATCAGCAATAAAACCAGCCAATGTGGTACTGCTTTTGGTACAGTTGCTGTTGTTGAACCCTTAAGTACAACTCTTTTGATGTTTTTGCTTTTTTATCTTGGGGGAACTGGTTTTGATATGTTGAGGTGGTATACTAATATCTGTCTTGTGTTTATGACAAATTTAATAACACAACAGGGTACTGCATTTCTATGGTTTTGGTGTTCTTTGATGAAAAACTCATTCTTTAAAGTGGTTAGTAGTTTTTGATTTCTCGCAAATTTCACATATCTTTACTTAAATAACATGTATGATTGTATACTTTTGTGCATTTAATAAATGAGTGTCCAGGGTAATTACCCCACCTTTCACTCAGATCTCTGTGATGTTTGTTTGTTTTCTCCATATTCACCACTAGCAAATCACTGCCTCGATGCTGTGTTATTTCCATGGAAAAATGACAATCAACTGGGCTGCAGGAAATATTAAATCAGATTCCCAGAGCTGGTTTAGAGCCTCGGAACCTTTGACTGTGATTACCACGTTCAGTTTGCTTTTGCGATTACTTGTTTCCGTACAAAATCCTTTTCCTAACGTAAGTGATCATGCGTATACTTCAATAATGTAGGCAAGTCATTCTACGTTGTTTTTTGTATGTATTGGGTCGAATTTAAAAACATTAATGTTGGCCTGCATTTTTTTTTAAACTTTATGTTCTCTGGTTCTCTTCCTTTTAATCCTATATATACCTATTACAACAGCCATATCGACAAAACTTTAGTAACTTGTCAGATTTCGTTCTAATCATGTTTTAAATTCACATTGTGTTGCAGGCGAACACAAATATATTAGCACACATACTTGAGAGTGAAATAATTGCTATATTTCACTATCTATATGTAAGTTACATTTCTGTAGATCAAATACATACCAACTACAACAACTATATAACACATTATTTACAGGTCAAGCTTCTTTCTTTTTAATACTCTTTAATCATGCTATTTCTCATCATGTTGCAGATGAACCTGAACATCATGGACCAGAAAGTGATGAAGCATGAGGTACTTACTGCTGCTCTGCAAATGCTCTTGGTTTTATTACAGTGAAGATTTCAGCAGCATTTTTCACTGGATTTTGATATTACTGCTGACACCACAGCAAACTTTAACGTTTAGGTACTGGACTCAATTAGAATGTTTATCATTTTGTATGTCATCTGATTTCGTTCTAATCATGTTTTAACTTCACATTGTGTTCCAGGCCAACAAAAATATATTAGCACATACTTAAGACTTAAGTAATTGCTATATTTCACTGTTTTTCTGTGTAAGTTCTATTTCTGTATATCACATACATACCACCTACAACAGCAATATCAAAAACACATTGATAACAGGTCAATCTTCTTTCCTTTCAATACTCTATAATCATGCTATTCCTCATCATATTGCAGGTGAACCTGAGCATCATGTACCAGAAAATGATGAAGCATGACTGCATGAGGTAGTTACTGCTTCTCTGCAAATGCTCTTTGTTTTATTTATTACTTTCTATATTTTGCAGGTATAATTTATTATGGATAAAATTCACAGCAACATTCTTTTACTGGAGTTTGATATCACTACTGACACCACAGCAAAATATAAGGTTTAGGTACTGGACTCATTAAAAAATGTTTATTATTTTGTATGTCATCTGATTGTATTTGTAAACAAAATTCATTTGTTGTGTGGATGCTATATTTTTAGAAGTTGGGATTTTATTCAGCAGGTATATTGGTTCTTTAAACTGTATAAGTGTAATGGCTGAATCAGTAGCACAAGTTTGAATCTTAAGTGTTACCTATCTTTTTTAGATCCTCTAAACACCGTTTATAGACCAATTTAAAACTTACAGCAAGTGCTTTGTAGTTCTGATTGAGCCCTTTCAGTCTATGAATTACCAGGTCAGAGTCTTCACTTTTATAACCTATCTGATTCACTTACAAAATTAGATGTACATCACATTCATGTAAGAACCAAAAATCTCTGTCACTTAAAAATGTGATGAATAGAAATGTAGGATAGGTCTCATGATGTCACTAAAAGCATTTGCTATGTACCAATCTTCTGTCACTAATGACCAAAGCAAATGTTTGTTAGCCCATTCGGTTTACTTGCATTTATAAACGGAAATGTTTTATATGACCAGTCAACACCTATCACCAATATACGTGACAATCATATAATATGACATCAGCTATAAAACCAGCCAATGTGGTACTGCTATTGGTACATTTGCTGTTGTTGAACCCTTAAGTACAACTCTTTTGATGATTTTGCTTATTTATCTTGGGGGAACTGGTTTTAATATGTTGAGATGGTATACTAATATCTGTCTTGTGTTTACGACAAATTTAATAACACAACAGGGTACTGCATTTCTATGGCTTTGGTTTTCTTTGATGAAAAACTCATTCTTTAAAGTGGTTAGTAGTTTTTCATTGCTAGCAAATTTCACATATCTTTACTTAAAATAACATGTATGATTGTATACTTTTGTGCATTTAATAAACCAGTGTCCAGGGTAATTGCCCCACCTTTCACTCAGATCTCTGTGATGTTTGTTTGTTTTCTCCATATTTACCACTAGCAAATCACTGCCTCGATGCTGTGTTATTTCCATGGAAAAATGACATTCAAGTGGGCAGCAGGAAATATTAAATCTTATTCCTAGAGCTGGTTTAGAGCTCGGAACCTTTGACTGTGATTACCACGCTCAGTTTGCTTTTGCGATTACTCGTTTCCGTTCAAAATCCTTTTCCTAATGTAAGTGATCATGCGTATACTTCAATAATGTAGGCAAGTCATTCTACGTTGTTTTTTGTATGTATTGGGTCGATTTTAAAAACATTGATGTTGGCCTGCATTGTTTTTTTTAACTTTATGCTCTCTGGTTCTCTTCCTTTAATCATATATATACCTATTACAACAGCCATATCGACATAACATTAATAACTTGTCAGATGTCGTTCTAATCATGTTTTAAATTCACATTGTGTTGCAGGCGAACACAAATATATTAGCACACATACTTGAGAGTTAAATAATTGCTATATTTCACTATCTATGTGTTAGTTACATTTTTGTAGATCACATACATACCGACTACAACAACTATATCAAAAACACATTAATAACAGGTCAAGCTTCTTTCTTTTTAATACTCTTTAATCATGCTATTTCTCATCATGTTGCAGATGAACCTGAACATCATGGACCAGAAAATGATGAAGCATGAGGTACTTACTGCTGCTCTGCAAATGCTCTTGGTTTTATTACAGTGAAGATTTCAGCAGCATTTTTCACTGGATTTTGATATTACTGCTGACACCACAGCAAACTTTAACGTTTAGGTACTGGACTCAATTAGAATGTTTATCATTTTGTATGTCATCTGATTTTGTTCTAATCATGTTTTAACTTCACATTGTGTTCCAGGCCAACAAAAATATATTAGCACACATACTTGAGACTTAAGTAATTGCTATATTTCACTGTTTTTCTGTGTAAGTTCTATTTCTGTATATCACATACATACCACCTACAACAGCTATATCAAAAACACATTGATAACAGGTCAAGCTTCTTTCCTTTCAATACTCTATAATCATGCTATTCCTCATCATATTGCAGGTGAACCTGAGCATCATGTACCAGATAATGATGAAGCATGACTGCAGGAGGTAGTTACTGCTTCTCTGCAAATGCTCTTGGTTTTATTTACTACTTTCTATATTTTGCAGGTATAATTTGTTATGGATAAAATTCACAGCAACATTCTTTTACTGGAGTTTGGTATCACCACTGACACCACAGCAAAATATAAGGTTTAGGTACTGGACTCATTAAAAAATGTTTATTATTTTGTATGTCATCTGATTGTATTTGTAAACAAAATTCTTTTGTTGTGTGGATGCTATATTTTTAGAAGTTGGGATTTTATTCAGCAGGTATATTGGTTCTTTAAACTATACAAGTGTAATGGCTGAATCAGTAGCACAAGTTTGAATCTTAAGTGTTACCTATCTTTTTTAGATCCTCTAAACACCGTTTATAGACCAATTTAAAACTTACAGGAAGTGCTTTGTAGTTCTGATTGAGCCCTTTCAGTCTATGAATTACCAGGTCAGAGTCTTCACTTTTATAACCTATCTGATTCCCTTACAAAATTAGATGTACATCACATTCATGCTAGAACCAAAAATCTCTGTCACTTAAAAAATGTGATGAATAGAAATGTAGGATAGGTCTCATGATGTCACTAAAAGCATTTGCTATGTACCAATCTTCTGTCACTAATGACCAAAGCAAATGTTAGTTAGCCCATTCGGTTTACTTGCATTTATAAACGGAAATGTTTTATATGACCAGTCAACACCTATCACCAATATACGTGACAATCATATAATACTAGCATTGTACCCGCGCAATGCTGCGGCGGCAAATAATTTTTGTTTTACAACATGCCACTTCAGGAATATAATTATATGTTATTCGCGCTATTCAATGTTACAAAAATGTTTGCTTCCCAACATGTCCGTTTTTTTGTAAATTTTCTTTTATTTGCTGCAACTATTTTATAAATTATAAAAATAAATTCTAAAATACATTAAAATAAGAAAAAAAGATTTATATTTATAATATAAAGATAAAGAAGTTCATTAGATTTTGAAAACTATGTTGTGGTAGGTATATAATTGTGTCTGTGTGAGATAGTATGTTAGTGGGAAAATATATTTTAAATGAATAAAATGTTAAAGTAAATTAGGAGAGAGAGTGAAATGATTAAATAGTGAGTGGATGAGATTAATTTAGATAAATGAAAGGTCAAGATTCATTGTTGATTGAATTTTAAGAAGTCTTAAAATTAATTAGGAGAGAGAATGTTAAATGGTTTATATAGTAGTATAGATGACATCAGCTATAAAACCAGCCAATGTGGTACTGCTATTGGTACATTTGCTGTTGTTGAACCCTTAAGTACAACTCTTTTGATGATTTTGCTTATTTATCTTGGGGGAACTGGTTTTAATATGTTGAGATGGTATACTAATATCTGTCTTGTGTTTACGACAAATTTAATAACACAACAGGGTACTGCATTTCTATGGCTTTGGTTTTCTTTGATGAAAAACTCATTCTTTAAAGTGGTTAGTAGTTTTTCATTGCTAGCAAATTTCACATATCTTTACTTAAAATAACATGTATGATTGTATACTTTTGTGCATTTAATAAACCAGTGTCCAGGGTAATTGCCACCTTTCACTCAGATCTCTGTGATGTTTGTTTGTTTTCTCCATATTTACCACTAGCAAATCACTGCCTCGATGCTGTGTTATTTCCATGGAAAAATGACATTCAAGTGGGCAGCAGGAAATATTAAATCTTATTCCTAGAGCTGGTTTAGAGCTCGGAACCTTTGACTGTGATTACCACGCTCAGTTTGCTTTTGCGATTACTCGTTTCCGTTCAAAATCCTTTTCCTAATGTAAGTGATCATACGTATACTTCAATAATGTAGGCAAGTCATTCTACGTTGTTTTTTGTATGTATTGGGTCGATTTTAAAAACATTGATGTTGGCCTGCATTGTTTTTTTTAACTTTATGCTCTCTGGTTCTCTTCCTTTAATCATATATATACCTATTACAACAGCCATATCGACATAACATTAATAACTTGTCAGATGTCGTTCTAATCATGTTTTAAATTCACATTGTGTTGCAGGCGAACACAAATATATTAGCACACATACTTGAGAGTTAAATAATTGCTATATTTCACTATCTATGTGTTAGTTACATTTTTGTAGATCACATACATACCGACTACAACAACTATATCAAAAACACATTAATAACAGGTCAAGCTTCTTTCTTTTTAATACTCTTTAATCATGCTATTTCTCATCATGTTGCAGATGAACCTGAACATCATGGACCAGAAAATGATGAAGCATGAGGTACTTACTGCTGCTCTGCAAATGCTCTTGGTTTTATTACAGTGAAGATTTCAGCAGCATTTTTCACTGGATTTTGATATTACTGCTGACACCACAGCAAACTTTAACGTTTAGGTACTGGACTCAATTAGAATGTTTATCATTTTGTATGTCATCTGATTTCGTTCTAATCATGTTTTAACTTCACATTGTGTTCCAGGCCAACAAAAATATATTAGCACACATACTTGAGACTTAAGTAATTGCTATATTTCACTGTTTTTCTGTGTAAGTTCTATTTCTGTATATCACATACATACCACCTACAACAGCTATATCAAAAACACATTGATAACAGGTCAAGCTTCTTTCCTTTCAATACTCTATAATCATGCTATTCCTCATCATATTGCAGGTGAACCTGAGCATCATGTACCAGATAATGATGAAGCATGACTGCAGGAGGTAGTTACTGCTTCTCTGCAAATGCTCTTGGTTTTATTTACTACTTTCTATATTTTGTAGGTATAATTTGTTATGGATAAAATTCACAGCAACATTCTTTTACTGGAGTTTGGTATCACCACTAACACCACAGCAAAATATAAGGTTTAGGTACTGGACTCATTAAAAAATGTTTATTATTTTGTATGTCATCTGATTGTATTTGTAAACAAAATTCTTTTGTTGTGTGGATGCTATATTTTTAGAAGTTGGGATTTTATTCAGCAGGTATATTGGTTCTTTAAACTATACAAGTGTAATGGCTGAATCAGTAGCACAAGTTTGAATCTTAAGTGTTACCTATCTTTTTTAGATCCTCTAAACACCGTTTATAGACCAATTTAAAACTTACAGCAAGTGCTTTGTAGTTCTGATTGAGCCCTTTCAGTCTATGAATTACCAGGTCAGAGTCTTCACTTTTATAACCTATCTGATTCCCTTACAAAATTAGATGTACATCACATTCATGCTAGAACCAAAAATCTCTGTCACTTAAAAAATGTGATGAATAGAAATGTAGGATAGGTCTCATGATGTCACTAAAAGCATTTGCTATGTACCAATCTTCTGTCACTAATGACCAAAGCAAATGTTAGTTAGCCCATTCGGTTTACTTGCATTTATAAACGGAAATGTTTTATATGACCAGTCAACACCTATCACCAATATACGTGACAATCATATAATACTAGCATTGTACCCGCGCAATGCTGCGGCGGCAAATAATTTTTGTTTTACAACATGCCACTTCAGGAATATAATTATATGTTATTCGCGCTATTCAATGTTACAAAAATGTTTGCTTCCCAACATGTCCGTTTTTTTGTAAATTTTCTTTTATTTGCTGCAACTATTTTATAAATTATAAAAATAAATTCTAAAATACATTAAAATAAGAAAAAAAGATTTATATTTATAATATAAAGATAAAGAAGTTCATTAGATTTTGAAAATTATGTTGTGGTAGGTATATAATTGTGTCTGTGTGAGATAGTATGTTAGTGGGAAAATATATTTTAAATGAATAAAATGTTAAAGTAAATTAGGAGAGAGAGTGAAATGATTAAATAGTGAGTGGATGAGATTAATTTAGATAAATGAAAGGTCAATATTCATTGTTGATTGAATTTTAAGAAGTCTTAAAATTAATTAGGAGAGAGAATGTTAAATGGTTTATATAGTAGTATAGATGACATCAGCTATAAAACCAGCCAATGTGGTACTGCTATTGGTACATTTGCTGTTGTTGAACCCTTAAGTACAACTCTTTTGATGATTTTGCTTATTTATCTTGGGGGAACTGGTTTTAATATGTTGAGATGGTATACTAATATCTGTCTTGTGTTTACGACAAATTTAATAACACAACAGGGTACTGCATTTCTATGGCTTTGGTTTTCTTTGATGAAAAACTCATTCTTTAAAGTGGTTAGTAGTTTTTCATTGCTAGCAAATTTCACATATCTTTACTTAAAATAACATGTATGATTGTATACTTTTGTGCATTTAATAAACCAGTGTCCAGGGTAATTGCCCCACCTTTCACTCAGATCTCTGTGATGTTTGTTTGTTTTCTCCATATTTACCACTAGCAAATCACTGCCTCGATGCTGTGTTATTTCCATGGAAAAATGACATTCAAGTGGGCAGCAGGAAATATTAAATCTTATTCCTAGAGCTGGTTTAGAGCTCGGAACCTTTGACTGTGATTACCACGCTCAGTTTGCTTTTGCGATTACTCGTTTCCGTTCAAAATCCTTTTCCTAATGTAAGTGATCATACGTATACTTCAATAATGTAGGCAAGTCATTCTACGTTGTTTTTTGTATGTATTGGGTCGATTTTAAAAACATTGATGTTGGCCTGCATTGTTTTTTTTAACTTTATGCTCTCTGGTTCTCTTCCTTTAATCATATATATACCTATTACAACAGCCATATCGACATAACATTAATAACTTGTCAGATGTCGTTCTAATCATGTTTTAAATTCACATTGTGTTGCAGGCGAACACAAATATATTAGCACACATACTTGAGAGTTAAATAATTGCTATATTTCACTATCTATGTGTTAGTTACATTTTTGTAGATCACATACATACCGACTACAACAACTATATCAAAAACACATTAATAACAGGTCAAGCTTCTTTCTTTTTAATACTCTTTAATCATGCTATTTCTCATCATGTTGCAGATGAACCTGAACATCATGGACCAGAAAATGATGAAGCATGAGGTACTTACTGCTGCTCTGCAAATGCTCTTGGTTTTATTACAGTGAAGATTTCAGCAGCATTTTTCACTGGATTTTGATATTACTGCTGACACCACAGCAAACTTTAACGTTTAGGTACTGGACTCAATTAGAATGTTTATCATTTTGTATGTCATCTGATTTTGTTCTAATCATGTTTTAACTTCACATTGTGTTCCAGGCCAACAAAAATATATTAGCACACATACTTGAGACTTAAGTAATTGCTATATTTCACTGTTTTTCTGTGTAAGTTCTATTTCTGTATATCACATACATACCACCTACAACAGCTATATCAAAAACACATTGATAACAGGTCAAGCTTCTTTCCTTTCAATACTCTATAATCATGCTATTCCTCATCATATTGCAGGTGAACCTGAGCATCATGTACCAGATAATGATGAAGCATGACTGCAGGAGGTAGTTACTGCTTCTCTGCAAATGCTCTTGGTTTTATTTACTACTTTCTATATTTTGCAGGTATAATTTGTTATGGATAAAATTCACAGCAACATTCTTTTACTGGAGTTTGGTATCACCACTGACACCACAGCAAAATATAAGGTTTAGGTACTGGACTCATTAAAAAATGTTTATTATTTTGTATGTCATCTGATTGTATTTGTAAACAAAATTCTTTTGTTGTGTGGATGCTATATTTTTAGAAGTTGGGATTTTATTCAGCAGGTATATTGGTTCTTTAAACTATACAAGTGTAATGGCTGAATCAGTAGCACAAGTTTGAATCTTAAGTGTTACCTATCTTTTTTAGATCCTCTAAACACCGTTTATAGACCAATTTAAAACTTACAGCAAGTGCTTTGTAGTTCTGATTGAGCCCTTTCAGTCTATGAATTACCAGGTCAGAGTCTTCACTTTTATAACCTATCTGATTCCCTTACAAAATTAGATGTACATCACATTCATGCTAGAACCAAAAATCTCTGTCACTTAAAAAATGTGATGAATAGAAATGTAGGATAGGTCTCATGATGTCACTAAAAGCATTTGCTATGTACCAATCTTCTGTCACTAATGACCAAAGCAAATGTTAGTTAGCCCATTCGGTTTACTTGCATTTATAAACGGAAATGTTTTATATGACCAGTCAACACCTATCACCAATATACGTGACAATCATATAATACTAGCATTGTACCCGCGCAATGCTGCGGCGGCAAATAATTTTTGTTTTACAACATGCCACTTCAGGAATATAATTATATGTTATTCGCGCTATTCAATGTTACAAAAATGTTTGCTTCCCAACATGTCCGTTTTTTTGTAAATTTTCTTTTATTTGCTGCAACTATTTTATAAATTATAAAAATAAATTCTAAAATACATTAAAATAAGAAAAAAAGATTTATATTTATAATATAAAGATAAAGAAGTTCATTAGATTTTGAAAATTATGTTGTGGTAGGTATATAATTGTGTCTGTGTGAGATAGTATGTTAGTGGGAAAATATATTTTAAATGAATAAAATGTTAAAGTAAATTAGGAGAGAGAGTGAAATGATTAAATAGTGAGTGGATGAGATTAATTTAGATAAATGAAAGGTCAATATTCATTGTTGATTGAATTTTAAGAAGTCTTAAAATTAATTAGGAGAGAGAATGTTAAATGGTTTATATAGTAGTATAGATGACATCAGCTATAAAACCAGCCAATGTGGTACTGCTATTGGTACATTTGCTGTTGTTGAACCCTTAAGTACAACTCTTTTGATGATTTTGCTTATTTATCTTGGGGGAACTGGTTTTAATATGTTGAGATGGTATACTAATATCTGTCTTGTGTTTACGACAAATTTAATAACACAACAGGGTACTGCATTTCTATGGCTTTGGTTTTCTTTGATGAAAAACTCATTCTTTAAAGTGGTTAGTAGTTTTTCATTGCTAGCAAATTTCACATATCTTTACTTAAAATAACATGTATGATTGTATACTTTTGTGCATTTAATAAACCAGTGTCCAGGGTAATTGCCCCACCTTTCACTCAGATCTCTGTGATGTTTGTTTGTTTTCTCCATATTTACCACTAGCAAATCACTGCCTCGATGCTGTGTTATTTCCATGGAAAAATGACATTCAAGTGGGCAGCAGGAAATATTAAATCTTATTCCTAGAGCTGGTTTAGAGCTCGGAACCTTTGACTGTGATTACCACGCTCAGTTTGCTTTTGCGATTACTCGTTTCCGTTCAAAATCCTTTTCCTAATGTAAGTGATCATACGTATACTTCAATAATGTAGGCAAGTCATTCTACGTTGTTTTTTGTATGTATTGGGTCGATTTTAAAAACATTGATGTTGGCCTGCATTGTTTTTTTTAACTTTATGCTCTCTGGTTCTCTTCCTTTAATCATATATATACCTATTACAACAGCCATATCGACATAACATTAATAACTTGTCAGATGTCGTTCTAATCATGTTTTAAATTCACATTGTGTTGCAGGCGAACACAAATATATTAGCACACATACTTGAGAGTTAAATAATTGCTATATTTCACTATCTATGTGTTAGTTACATTTTTGTAGATCACATACATACCGACTACAACAACTATATCAAAAACACATTAATAACAGGTCAAGCTTCTTTCTTTTTAATACTCTTTAATCATGCTATTTCTCATCATGTTGCAGATGAACCTGAACATCATGGACCAGAAAATGATGAAGCATGAGGTACTTACTGCTGCTCTGCAAATGCTCTTGGTTTTATTACAGTGAAGATTTCAGCAGCATTTTTCACTGGATTTTGATATTACTGCTGACACCACAGCAAACTTTAACGTTTAGGTACTGGACTCAATTAGAATGTTTATCATTTTGTATGTCATCTGATTTCGTTCTAATCATGTTTTAACTTCACATTGTGTTCCAGGCCAACAAAAATATATTAGCACACATACTTGAGACTTAAGTAATTGCTATATTTCACTGTTTTTCTGTGTAAGTTCTATTTCTGTATATCACATACATACCACCTACAACAGCTATATCAAAAACACATTGATAACAGGTCAAGCTTCTTTCCTTTCAATACTCTATAATCATGCTATTCCTCATCATATTGCAGGTGAACCTGAGCATCATGTACCAGATAATGATGAAGCATGACTGCAGGAGGTAGTTACTGCTTCTCTGCAAATGCTCTTGGTTTTATTTACTACTTTCTATATTTTGCAGGTATAATTTGTTATGGATAAAATTCACAGCAACATTCTTTTACTGGAGTTTGGTATCACCACTGACACCACAGCAAAATATAAGGTTTAGGTACTGGACTCATTAAAAAATGTTTATTATTTTGTATGTCATCTGATTGTATTTGTAAACAAAATTCTTTTGTTGTGTGGATGCTATATTTTTAGAAGTTGGGATTTTATTCAGCAGGTATATTGGTTCTTTAAACTATACAAGTGTAATGGCTGAATCAGTAGCACAAGTTTGAATCTTAAGTGTTACCTATCTTTTTCAGATCCTCTAAACACCACTTATAGACCAATTTAAAACTTACAGGAAGTGCTTTATAGTTCTGATTGAGCCCTTTCAGTCTATGAATTACCAGGTCAGAGTCTTCACTTTTATAACCTATCTGATTCACTTACAAAATTAGATGTACATCACATTCATGCTAGAACCAAAAATCTCTGTCACTTAAAAATGTGATGAATAGAAATGTAGGATAGGTCTCATGATGTCACTAAAAGCATTTGCTATGTACCAATCATCTGTCACTAATGACCAAAGCAAATGTTAGTTAGCCCATTCGGTTTACTTGCATTTATAAACGGAAATGTTTTATATGACCAGTCAACACCTATCACCAATATACGTGACAATCATATAATATGACATCAGCTATAAAACCAGCCAATGTGGGACTGCTATTGGTACATTTGCTGTTGTTGAACCCTTAAGTACAACTCTTTTGATGATTTTGCTTATTTATCTTTGGGGAACATGTTTTGATATGTTGAGGTGGTATACTAATATCTGTCTTGTGTTTACGACAAATTTAATAACACAACAGGGTACTGCATTTCTATGGCTTTGGTTTTCTTTGATGAAAAACTCATTCTTTAAAGTGGTTAGTAGTTTTTTATTTCTAGCAAATTTCACATATCTTTACTTAAAATAACATGTATGATTGTATACTTTTGTGCATTTAATAAACCAGTGTCCAGGGTAATTGCCACCTTTCACTCAGATCTCTGTGATGTTTGTTTGTTTTCTCCATATTTACCACTAGCAAATCACTGCCTCGATGCTGTGTTATTTCCATGGAAAAATGACATTCAAGTGGGCAGCAGGAAATATTAAATCTTATTCCTAGAGCTGGTTTAGAGCTCGGAACCTTTGACTGTGATTACCACGCTCAGTTTGCTTTTGCGATTACTCGTTTCCGTTCAAAATCCTTTTCCTAATGTAAGTGATCATACGTATACTTCAATAATGTAGGCAAGTCATTCTACGTTGTTTTTTGTATGTATTGGGTCGATTTTAAAAACATTGATGTTGGCCTGCATTGTTTTTTTTAACTTTATGCTCTCTGGTTCTCTTCCTTTAATCATATATATACCTATTACAACAGCCATATCGACATAACATTAATAACTTGTCAGATGTCGTTCTAATCATGTTTTAAATTCACATTGTGTTGCAGGCGAACACAAATATATTAGCACACATACTTGAGAGTTAAATAATTGCTATATTTCACTATCTATGTGTTAGTTACATTTTTGTAGATCACATACATACCGACTACAACAACTATATCAAAAACACATTAATAACAGGTCAAGCTTCTTTCTTTTTAATACTCTTTAATCATGCTATTTCTCATCATGTTGCAGATGAACCTGAACATCATGGACCAGAAAATGATGAAGCATGAGGTACTTACTGCTGCTCTGCAAATGCTCTTGGTTTTATTACAGTGAAGATTTCAGCAGCATTTTTCACTGGATTTTGATATTACTGCTGACACCACAGCAAACTTTAACGTTTAGGTACTGGACTCAATTAGAATGTTTATCATTTTGTATGTCATCTGATTTCGTTCTAATCATGTTTTAACTTCACATTGTGTTCCAGGCCAACAAAAATATATTAGCACACATACTTGAGACTTAAGTAATTGCTATATTTCACTGTTTTTCTGTGTAAGTTCTATTTCTGTATATCACATACATACCACCTACAACAGCTATATCAAAAACACATTGATAACAGGTCAAGCTTCTTTCCTTTCAATACTCTATAATCATGCTATTCCTCATCATATTGCAGGTGAACCTGAGCATCATGTACCAGATAATGATGAAGCATGACTGCAGGAGGTAGTTACTGCTTCTCTGCAAATGCTCTTGGTTTTATTTACTACTTTCTATATTTTGTAGGTATAATTTGTTATGGATAAAATTCACAGCAACATTCTTTTACTGGAGTTTGGTATCACCACTAACACCACAGCAAAATATAAGGTTTAGGTACTGGACTCATTAAAAAATGTTTATTATTTTGTATGTCATCTGATTGTATTTGTAAACAAAATTCTTTTGTTGTGTGGATGCTATATTTTTAGAAGTTGGGATTTTATTCAGCAGGTATATTGGTTCTTTAAACTATACAAGTGTAATGGCTGAATCAGTAGCACAAGTTTGAATCTTAAGTGTTACCTATCTTTTTTAGATCCTCTAAACACCGTTTATAGACCAATTTAAAACTTACAGCAAGTGCTTTGTAGTTCTGATTGAGCCCTTTCAGTCTATGAATTACCAGGTCAGAGTCTTCACTTTTATAACCTATCTGATTCCCTTACAAAATTAGATGTCCATCACATTCATGCTAGAACCAAAAATCTCTGTCACTTAAAAAATGTGATGAATAGAAATGTAGGATAGGTCTCATGATGTCACTAAAAGCATTTGCTATGTACCAATCTTCTGTCACTAATGACCAAAGCAAATGTTAGTTAGCCCATTCGGTTTACTTGCATTTATAAACGGAAATGTTTTATATGACCAGTCAACACCTATCACCAATATACGTGACAATCATATAATACTAGCATTGTACCCGCGCAATGCTGCGGCGGCAAATAATTTTTGTTTTACAACATGCCACTTCAGGAATATAATTATATGTTATTCGCGCTATTCAATGTTACAAAAATGTTTGCTTCCCAACATGTCCGTTTTTTTGTAAATTTTCTTTTATTTGCTGCAACTATTTTATAAATTATAAAAATAAATTCTAAAATACATTAAAATAAGAAAAAAAGATTTATATTTATAATATAAAGATAAAGAAGTTCATTAGATTTTGAAAATTATGTTGTGGTAGGTATATAATTGTGTCTGTGTGAGATAGTATGTTAGTGGGAAAATATATTTTAAATGAATAAAATGTTAAAGTAAATTAGGAGAGAGAGTGAAATGATTAAATAGTGAGTGGATGAGATTAATTTAGATAAATGAAAGGTCAAGATTCATTGTTGATTGAATTTTAAGAAGTCTTAAAATTAATTAGGAGAGAGAATGTTAAATGGTTTATATAGTAGTATAGATGACATCAGCTATAAAACCAGCCAATGTGGTACTGCTATTGGTACATTTGCTGTTGTTGAACCCTTAAGTACAACTCTTTTGATGATTTTGCTTATTTATCTTGGGGGAACTGGTTTTAATATGTTGAGATGGTATACTAATATCTGTCTTGTGTTTACGACAAATTTAATAACACAACAGGGTACTGCATTTCTATGGCTTTGGTTTTCTTTGATGAAAAACTCATTCTTTAAAGTGGTTAGTAGTTTTTCATTGCTAGCAAATTTCACATATCTTTACTTAAAATAACATGTATGATTGTATACTTTTGTGCATTTAATAAACCAGTGTCCAGGGTAATTGCCCCACCTTTCACTCAGATCTCTGTGATGTTTGTTTGTTTTCTCCATATTTACCACTAGCAAATCACTGCCTCGATGCTGTGTTATTTCCATGGAAAAATGACATTCAAGTGGGCTGCAGGAAATATTAAATCTTATTCCTAGAGCTGGTTTAGAGCTCGGAACCTTTGACTGTGATTACCACGCTCAGTTTGCTTTTGCGATTACTCGTTTCCGTACAAAATCCTTTTCCTAATGTAAGTGATCATGCGTATACTTCAATAATGTAGGCAAGTCATTCTACGTTGTTTTTTGTATGTATTGGGTCGATTTTAAAAACATTGATGTTGGCCTGCATTGTTTTTTTTAACTTTATGCTCTCTGGTTCTCTTCCTTTAATCATATATATACCTATTACAACAGCCATATCGACATAACATTAATAACTTGTCAGATTTCGTTCTAATCATGTTTTAAATTCACATTGTGTTGCAGGCGAACACAAATATATTAGCACACATACTTGAGAGTTAAATAATTGCTATATTTCACTATCTATGTGTTAGTTACATTTTTGTAGATCACATACATACCGACTACAACAACTATATCAAAAACACATTAATAACAGGTCAAGCTTCTTTCTTTTTAATACTCTTTAATCATGCTATTTCTCATCATGTTGCAGATGAACCTGAACATCATGGACCAGAAAATGATGAAGCATGAGGTACTTACTGCTGCTCTGCAAATGCTCTTGGTTTTATTACAGTGAAGATTTCAGCAGCATTTTTCACTGGATTTTGATATTACTGCTAACACCAAAGCAAACTTTAACGTTTAGGTACTGGACTCAATTAGAATGTTTATCATTTTGTATGTCATCTGATTTCGTTCTAATCATGTTTTAACTTCACATTGTGTTCCAGGCCAACAAAAATATATTAGCACACATACTTGAGACTTAAGTAATTGCTATATTTCACTGTGTTTCTGTGTAAGTTCTATTTCTGTATATCACATACATACCACCTACAACAGCTATATCAAAAACACATTGATAACAGGTCAAGCTTCTTTCCTTTCAATACTCTATAATCATGCTATTCCTCATCATATTGCAGGTGAACCTGAGCATCATGTACCAGATAATGATGAAGCATGACTGCATGAGGTAGTTACTGCTTCTCTGCAAATGCTCTTGGTTTTATTTACTACTTTCTATATTTTGCAGGTATAATTTGTTATGGATAAAATTCACAGCAACATTCTTTTACTGGAGTTTGATATCACTACTGACACCACAGCAAAATATAAGGTTTAGGTACTGGACTAATTAAAAAATGTGTATTATTTTGTATGTCATCTGATTGTATTTGTAAACAAAATTCTTTTGTTGTGTGGATGCTATATTTTTAGAAGTTGGGATTTTATTCAGCAGGTATAATGGTTCTTTAAACTATACAACTGTAATGGCTGAAGCAGTAGCACAAGTTTGAATCTTAAGTGTTACCTATCTTTTTCAGATCCTCTAAGCACCGCTTATAGACCAATTTAAAACTTATAGCAAGTGGTTTGTAGTTCTGATTGAGCCCTATCAGTCTATGTTAGGGATTTGGATAGTTATTAAATAGTATTAAACTAGAAGGGGAAAAACAGTAAAATTGGGTCTTCGTTTGTTAGTCAGTTCTAAATAAATAGAAGTTAGTCTCTCTTTTGTAGGTAGGCAGAGAATTAGTACGTTTGGCTTTTGAGTCGGCTCATAGCCTTTGGGCTATCGAGAGAGGGCACAACCCTGGGCAGTCATCCTTAATGTGGATTGATTGAGGTTATCTCCAATGTAATCGTTCCTATTTCTACATATTTTGGTATCGATTAGTATTGTTGTGCTATCAGAAGTTTACGTTTCGTATCATTGGTCCGACCTGCCCTAGACCTGCCGTTTATTTGAGATTCTCGATCTGTTCTCGTCACATTGCTTCCTCGATTTGTCCTACAATCTCGATTTGCATCATCGATTTGTTCCATTTCAGTGATAGTTCGTTTGTCTGTTGTCGCTTTGGGACTCATCGCTCGTTTTTAGCCGGTGATTTTCACGATCAAAAAAATTTAATCCTCGCTCTGTCTTTCACTCACGCTATGCATCGATTTGCATCAGTTATTGCCAATTCCACATGCCCAGTGCCATTTGATTTCGTTTTTGTTGGTTCTGCCAGTTCATGATTTTTTCAATTTGCCGATTCTGTAATTTGACGTTACAGTGCCAGTCTCTGCTTCTTACATCTATCGATTTGTCAACCTGCATCATCGCTCTGTATTGCAATCTCGATTAGTAAGTATCGCTGCTACTCCACTTCTGTGATTGATCTGTTCGTTTGTGAGCTGTTGATTTAGGAATTATTGCTATTGGATTTATCGATATTGATTCTGGGTTGTCTTCTTTGACTGTGTTCTTTGTGTTCTTCTTGATTGGGTTGTGTTTTAGCTGGTTGGGATATTGGATATTGGTTTGCTGAATTGCTTTTCGATTGTGGTTTTGTTTGGGAATCTCACTGTTTGATTTTTCTTACTAATTTCTATGGAAACTCGTTCTGTTCAATCTCGTTTGGATTTTCACGAGGGACAAATCCAACAGCTCCAGGCTGATGTTACCGAGATCAAAACAGCCTTGAAAACTTTGGAGGTGGATCGAATTGAGGCGGCTGAATTTCGTAAGGTTATGTTGGGATGGATAAAACAACAGGACCCTGATTTTGTTTGGATGGGAGATCGAGGTCCCGAGAATGTTTCCGATTCAGGTGCGGGAGAAAATACAGATTGGTCTTCGTCGAGCATCAAATCTCAAAAAGGAAATAGAGAGGTGTTGTTGAATGTCGATTCTCCGGTGATGGTATCGACTGAGGAAGAAAACGCAGATGCTGATTATCACAGGACGACTACAATGGTGATGGCGAAACCTAAACAATCCATTGGATTGGAAATGCCTACGGTAGAGTTTTTTATGGACGAGTATACAGATTCAGTTTTTTGGAGTGCATCTAAGTTGTTTGATGATAGTTTTGGGCTGAATTTGTTTAGTACAACAGAGCACACTGCATGTTTTTGGGGTTTTCAAGGTTGTATGGGCATTAAACATTGCAATCCACCAGATTATATGGATTAATTGGCTGCTTCCTATGCGCCTCAGTTATTGGGGAATGATGACAATGAGGATGGCAATGGGAACTATTGTTTGTTTGAGGAAATTCGTGTTTGTGATTTACCTCCGGGGAAACCAACAGATCTGTGTTTGTTTATGAAGATTTCGTATGTTGTATGGGGTTGTAAACCACTCAAACCCCCATATTGCGTACACTTCCTTGTTTACCCGTGCCTGTTTCATGATCACCAACCGACCGGACCTCGTATACCACCGAAACCACTGGATCTTTGATTTTTTTGACACAAGTCTTGAGGACAAGACTTTTTTGAAGGCGGGAGTAATGATAGGGATTTGGATAGTTATTAAATAGTATTAAACTAGAAGGGGAAAAAGGGTAAAATTGGGTCTTAGTTTGTTAGTCAGTTCTAAATAAATAGAGGTTAGTCTCTCTTTTGTAGGTAGGCAGAGAATTAGTACGTTTGGCTTTTTAGTAGGCTCATAGCCTTTGGGCTATCGAGAGAGGGCACAGCCCTAGGCAGTCATCCTTAATGTGGATTGATTGAGGTTATCTCCAATGTAATCGTTCCTATTTCTACATATTTTGGTATCGATTAGTATTGTTGTGCTATCAGAAGTTTACGTTTCGTATCAGTCTATGAATTACCAGGTCAGAGTCTTCACTTTTATAACCTATCTGATTCACTTACAAAATTAGATGTACATCACATTCATGCTAGAACCAAAATTCTCTGTCACTTAAAAATGTGATGAATAGAAATGTAGGATAGGTCTCATGATGTCACTAAAAGCATTTGCTATGTACCAATCTTCTATCACTAATGACCAAAGCAAATGTTAGTTAGCCCATTCGGTTTACTTGCATTTATAAACCGAAATCTTTTATATGAACAGTCAACACCTATCACCAATATACGTAGCAATCATATAATATGACATCAGCTATAAAACCAGCCAATGTCGTACTGCTTTTGGTACATTTGCTGTTGTTGAACCCTTAAGTACAACTCTTTTGTTGTTTTTGCTTATTTATCTTGGGGGAACTGGTTTTGATATGTTGAGGTGGTATACTAATATCTGTCTTGTGTTTACGACAAATTTAATAACACAACAGGGTACTGCATTTCTATGGCTTTAGTGTTCTTTGATGAAAAACTCATTCTTTAAAGTGGTTAGTAGTTTTTGATTTCTAGCAAATTTCACATATCTTTATTTAAATAACATGTATGATTGTATACTTTTGTGCATTTTATAAACCAGTGTCCAGGCTAATTGCCCCACTTTTCACTCAGATCTCTGTGATGTTTGTTTGTTTTCTTCATATTCACCACTAGCAAATCACTGCCTCAATGCTGTGTTATTTCCATGGAAAAATGACAATCAACTGGGCTGCAGGAAATATTAAATCAGATTCCTAGAGCTGGTTTAGAGCCTCGGAACCTTTGACTGTGATTACCACGTTCAGTTTCCTTTTGCGATTACTCGTTTCCGTACAACAGCCATATCGACAAAACTTTAGTAACTTGTCAGATTTCGTTCTAATCATGTTTTAAATTCACATTGTGTTGCAGGCGAACACAAATATATTAGCACACATACTTGAGAGTGAAATAATTGCTATATTTCACTATCTATGTGTAAGTTACATTTCTGTAGATCAAATACGTACCAACTACAACAACTATATAACACATTAATAACAGGTCAAGCTTCTTTCTTTTTAATACTCTTTAATCATGCTATTTCTCATCATGTTGCAGGTGAACCTGAACATCATGGACCAGAAAATGATGAAGCATGAGGTACTTACTGCTGCTCTGCAAATGCTCTTGGTTTTATTACAGAGAAAGTTTCAGCAGCATTATTCACTGGATTTTGATATTACTGCTGACACCACAAAAAACTTTAATGTTTAGGTACTGGACTCAATTAGAATGTTTATCATTTTGTATGTCATCTGATTTCGTTCTAATCCTGTTTTAAATTCACATTGTGTTGCAGGCGAACACAAATATATTAGCACACATACTTGAGAGTGAAATAATTGCTACATTTCACTATCTTTGTGTAAGTTACATTTCTATAAATCACATACATACCGACTACAACAACTATATAAAAAACACGTTAAGAACAGGTCAAGCTTCTTTCTTTTCAATACTCTTTAGTCATGCTATTTCTCATCATGTTGCAGGTGAACCTGAACATCATGGACCAGAAAATGATGAAGCATGAGGTACTTACTGCTGCTCTGCGGATGCTCTTAGTTTTATTACAAAGAAAATTTCAGCAACATTTTTCACTGGATTTAGATATTACTCCTGACACCACAGCAAACTTTAATGTTTAGGTACTGGACTCAATTAGATGTTTATTATTTTGTATGTCATCTGATTTCGTTCTAATCCTATTTTAATTTCACATTGTGTTGTAGGCGAACACAAATATATTAGCACACATACTTGAGAGTGAAATAAATACTACATTTCACTATCTTTGTGTAAGTTACATTTCTGTAGATCTCATACATACCGACCACAACAACTATATCAAAAACACATTAATAACATTTCAACTTCTTTCTTTTCAATACTCTTTAATCATGCTATTTAACACATTAATCATGCTATTTCTCATCATGTTGCAAGTGAAGCTGAACATCATGAACCAGAAAATGATGAAGCATGAGGTACTTAGTACTGCTGTGCAAATGCTCTTGGTTTTATTACAGTGAATATTTCAGCAGCATTTTTCACTGGATCATAATATTACTGCTGACGCCACAACAAACTTTAATGTTTAGGTACTGGACTCAATTAGAATGTTTATGTCATCTGATTTCGACCTAATCATTTTTTAAGTTCACTATCTTTGTGTAAGTTACATTTTTGTAGATCACATACATACCGACTACAACAACTATATAAAAAACACATTAATAACAGTTCAAGATTCTTTCTTTTCAATACTCTTTAATCATGCTATTTCTCATCATGTTGTAGATGAACCAGAACATCATGGACCAGAATATGATGAAGCATGAGGTACTTACTGCTGCTCTGGAAATGATCTTAGTTTTATTACAGTGAAGATTTCAGCAGCATTTTTCACTGGATTTTGATATTACTGCTGACACCACAGCAAACTTTAACGTTCAGGTACTGGACTCAATTAGATTGTTTATCATTTTGTATGTCATCTGATTTCGTTCTAATCATGTTTTAACTTCACATTGTGTTCCAGGCCAACAAAAATATATTAGCACACATACTTGAGACTTAAGTAATTGCTATATTTCACTGTTTTTCTGTGTAAGTTCTATTTCTGTATATCACATACATACCAACTACCACAGCTATATCAAAAACATATTGATAACAGGTCAAGCTTCTTTCCTTTCAATACTCTATAATCATGCTATTCCTCATCATATTGCAGGTGAACCTGAGAGCATCATATACCAGAAAATGATGAAGCATGACTGCATGAGGTAGTTACTGCTTCTCTGCAAATGCTCTTTGTTTTATTTACTACTTTCTATATTTTGCAGGTATAATTTATTATGGATAAAATTCACAGCAACATTCTTTTACTGGAGTTTGATATCATTACTGACACCACAGCAAAATATAAGGTTTAGGTATTACACAACGGCAGTGCACTATGCAGCACAGGAGGTATTACACAACAGCAGTGCACTATGCAGCACAGGTCATCGGACATCACATTTCAAAAGGCCAGCAACGCACATCTACTTAACTTGACATGAAGATCACACAGCAGTGGACAAGAACCAGCAGATTTGCAGCCGCATTTACACAGACGAGTAACATACCAACAGCAAGGAAAAATACACTTCAGCGAGGACCAAACCATTAGCAAGAAACCGAGAAGAAACAGGCCATACATCAGCATCATACAGGTATAACATGAGGTGTAGACACAGTCACGCAGACAAGCTCATCGCGAAAACATAACATGAGCAACACACCAGAGTAGAACAGTAAACCAATATGATCATAAAACAACTGCGATCTTGGAAGCATCGACCAGGGCACACGCCAACCAAAGCCACCAAATAGCGGCAACATCGAAAAACGGCACAGCGTCTTATAACTCAACACCGCAAAAAACATAACCCAAACCGGCATCAATACTATATATTGTTGGACTTAATTAAGTTAGACAAAAAAAGAAAGCTATTTAAGCTATAAATAAGTCAGCAACATAGCATCAGTACATTACAAACAAAAACCCATAAACAAAAACAAGAATATTGTTTAATTGCAAGTCACGTACGGAATATTGTTTAATTACAATCGCCAAATATTCTGAAATGAAAATAACCATCGATCGAAAACCAATTATATAACTACAATGTAGCTTAAAAATTACATATTCAAAACCAAAATGCAAAATCTTCTCACAAACACTACAATGCAGCCTAAAATGCAAACAAAATTTGCATTTTCAAAAAAAAAAATTAGAAAAATATGGGTAGAGTGGTCTCGTTTGAAAGAGGATTAAAAAACTAAAAGATTGGTATAATTTTTTTGTTTAAATTCACAAAATGTAAAAAGTTATGGCAATTTAAAGTTTTTGGGTGTATTTTTTTTTAAATTCGTGGGTTTGTTAGGGGGTAGATTTTCCATTTTTACCATTTTGTTTATAAATTAATACATTATAATTACAGTTTTGTCATTATTCAATTTCATCCATTGATTTTGATGATCAATGGGTTCAGATTGGTTCTTTGGGTTCTTTATTTAAGGAGTGATTCTTTGTTGATGTAATTTATATATATATATATAAAATAAAAAGTATCATCAATACTATTAATTATTGTGAATCGTAATATCTCGATCCCATTAAATCATACTCTGAATTAGTTGGATTTATTTTAGCTAAAACATGTAAATCTTCAATAGAATCTTAGAGAATTAGTTAATTAAGAAATTAACTAACATAAAGAAATGAATCGGATCCCATTAAATCATAATCTGAACTGGTTATTTAAGAAATAAATTACATAAAGTTAACTTTATCAATAAAAAATAAAAGCGTAAATGAAATAACTAATTAAGTGAAATATAAAAGTTATTTAAATATTTTTACAAACAAATACTTATAACTAATAAATATATCAAAGGGTGAGACTACAAACACGTTTCTATCTAGTTCAGTTCTCACTTACAGAAAAAACGGTGGCTGGAGAGACAATTGTGGATTTTTTTAGTGTTGTACAATATTAGTTGATGGATTGTTTTAGTATTTGTTGTATAATACATTGTTATATTTATATATCTTTTAATTTATTTATTTTTGTTCAAACTTTAATTTTGTATATTATCAATAAGTTTGACTTCACAAGTAATAAAAAGACAAAACATTAACTTTCCCTATATCCTCCTCCATTAAATCCTTTTGCCGTTAGTTCTAACATGATGATACTTTAAACTTTAACACCCTCGATCTGAAAAGAATAATGAAGATCTCATACTGTGAATACTTTAATCTCATCAATCTTCATATCCAGAATAACAAAAACTAAGTAAAATAATAAAAAATAAGAAGAAAAAAAGAACAAGGTGTTTTGGTATCCACCTACGGCATAACTCCGGCGAAACTCCAGCCAACCTTGGGCGAAACTCCGGTCAAACAGAGAGTAAAAAAACGCCAACACCCTCTTTTCATACATACTAAAACTTGTTACAAGAAGAGAATGGTGGGTGCGGTGGCGTTTGCGACGGTGGCGATGGCCATGGCGACGGGCTGTAATTAACCAAGGCCAGTGGCATCTCTGGCGATGCTCCGGCGAAGGGTTTAGAGAGAGAGAGTAAGAGGGAGAGAGAATGGGAATGGAAATGGTGTTGAAAGAAAGATGGAAAATTTGAAAGGGTTTTTTATTAGTTTTGTTTTTTAAAATTTATTAATTTAATGTGTTTTTTATTATTATTAATTAGTTTATTAGTTTTTTTAATATGAGTTTTTTTTTTAAATTTTCCAGGACTAACAATAATAAGTGTGCTTTGATCATAAACTAATAAAAATTATGTTTTTTACTTTATTACTTCAGGGTTTGCTCGGCGGCGTTGTTCAACCCTAGATGGTGATGATGAAAACCCTAGATGACGGTTTCAGATGAGGAGCGACGGTGATGGTTTAGGGTTCATATGGTGGTGGCTTTTAGCTTCAGCGTCTGAGAAGGCTAGGCGGAGTGTGGGCGGCGCCGCGGCAAGCGGCGGCGGTGGTTCAAGTTACACATGACGGCGGTGGTTTAAGCTACAGAGACGGCGCTGGTTTAAGCTACAGAGACGGCGGTGGTTCAAGTTACACATGACGGCGGTGGTTCAACCTACACATGACGGAGGACGGCGGTGGTTTAGGGTTAGAGCCGCAGGTCGAGATTTTGAAACGTAAGGGGAGAGGAGCGTGGGGAGAGGGGAGGGTTTATAAAAGGTAAATGTGAAATGTCATCAAGGAAAATGGAAATATATATATAAATTACCTACAATACCCTTGACCCACAAATGCCACATGTCACTCCCCTATTACATCTTTCACATCTTATAGTAATTTACACATATATATATATATATATATATATATATATATATGTTTTGTTGAAGTAAAAAAGGAAACTGAAGTAAATTAATTAGCCAACGGCTAAATACAGATACGTTGAAGATACACACGATCTCAGGACAAATTAAACAGATACGCTGAATCGGATCCTTCTTCTACTTCTTCAATTCCTTACCCTATTTATAATGTGATGATATCATCTCTTCCACTTCAATCACTTGTCTGCGTGTTTCTCTTTTATTGATTAATTGATCGATCGATGATTCCGTCCGTCCAGACGCCGGCCGGTTACCTCACCCTTTTTCCCTCTGTAAGAATTATTATGTTTTTCCGACATTTTCTGATTGATTTTGTTCTCCTACTAGTTAGTAATCCTCGATTTCAGGCAAAAAAACCCTCCCTTTGTTCGCTAGCTGCTTTTTCTCATTTCTTTACCGTACGTTTCTCCTTTTCTTTTCATCATTCATTCATGATAATCATCAATCTTATTCTTCCTCTTTCATGCTTCTTAGTTTTTTAATGGCCCTCGATTTCCAGAATGAGAGAAGTTGTATTGGCACTAGCTGTTGGATTCCATTAATGTGAACTAAGCACTTGAACAGCAGAGTCATGAGATACATCATCAGGTAGAGTTAGCTTGATAACAATCATCCTAGTCATTACATACATACTACTGATTTCTTTCAGCCACAGTTGCTTGATAACGATCATCTGAGTTATATAGGTTTGTTGTCTTGTTCCTCATAACAATCAGTTCTTTCCCAACTCTCAAAGTTTTCATGCAAACTGGGTATTTCTTATTCCCAATGGAAATCAAATCTCAGAGAGTATTCAGCATTTTGGGGATTTTGTTTGATGGTTGATTTTGATTTCATTTTCACGTGTGTTTGCTTGATCTCTCCTTCATACTGAGTTTTGTTTTTACCTTTCAGTTTAGAGGTGGTTCAATATCGGTTTCTGAGTACATGGAGGAAGTCTTGGTAAATCCCAAAGCAGGGATTCTTATCATTCAGGATGTTATCCTGCAGAAGTGGCTTTATAACTTCCGCTGACATAAGGCAAATGTTTGGAGAGGTAATTTGATGAAATACTTATTCTTTAAAGTGGTTAGTAGTTTTTATTTCTAGCAAACTTCACATGTCTTTACTTAAATAACTTGTTGTCTGGTTGTATACTTTTATGAATTATATAAACCAGTTTCCAGGGTAATTGCCCCTCCTTTTACTAGATCTCAGTGATGTTTGTTTGTTTTCTCCATATCCAACACTAGCAAATCACTGCCTCAATGTTGTGTTATTTCCATGGAAAATTGACAATTAACTGCGCTGCAGGAAACATTAAATCAGATTCCTACTGGAAAATTGGAAAATTGACCAATTTAAAACTTACAGGAAGTGCTTTATAGTTCTGATTGAGCCCTTTCAGTCTATGAATTACCAGGTCAGAGTCTTCACTTTTATAACCTATCTGATTCACTTACAAAATTAGATGTACATCACATTCATGCTAGAACCAAAAATCTCTGTCACTTAAAAATGTGATGAATAGAAATGTAGGATAGGTCTCATGATGTCACTAAAAGCATTTGCTATGTACCAATCATCTGTCACTAATGACCAAAGCAAATGTTAGTTAGCCCATTCGGTTTACTTGCATTTATAAACGGAAATGTTTTATATGACCAGTCAACACCTATCACCAATATACGTGACAATCATATAATATGACATCAGCTATAAAACCAGCCAATGTGGTACTGCTATTGGTACATTTGCTGTTGTTGAACCCTTAAGTACAACTCTTTTGATGATTTTGCTTATTTATCTTTGGGGAACATGTTTTGATATGTTGAGGTGGTATACTAATTTCTGTCTTGTGTTTACGACAAATTTAATAACACAACAGGGTACTGCATTTCTATGGCTTTGGTTTTCTTTGATGAAAAACTCGTTCTTTAAAGTGGTTCGTAGTTTTTCATTTCTAGCAAATTTCACATATCTTTACTTAAAATAACATGTATGATTGTATACTTTTGTGCATTTAATAAACCAGTGTCCAGGGTAATTGCCCCACCTTTCACTCAGATCTCTGTGATGTTTGTTTGTTTTCTCCATATTCACCACTAGCAAATCACTGGCTCGATGCTGTGTTATTTCCATGGAAAAATGACATTTAAGTGGGCTGCAGGAAATATTAAATCTTATTCCTAGAGCTGGTTTAGATCTCGGAACCTTTGACTGTGATTACCACGTTCAGTTTGCTTTTGCGATTACTCGTTTCCGTACAAAATCCTTTTCCTAATGTAAGTGATCATGCGTATACTTCAATAATGTAGGCAAGTCATTCTACGTTGTTTTTTGTATGTATTGGGTCGATTTTAAAAACATTGATGTTGGCCTGCATTGTTTTTTTTAACTTTATGCTCTCTGGTTCTCTTCCTTTAATCATATATATACCTATTACAACAGCCATATCGACATAACATTAATAACTTGTCAGATTTCGTTCTAATCATGTTTTAAATTCACATTGTGTTGCAGGCGAACACAAATATATTAGCACACATACTTGATTACTAAATAATTGCTATATTTCACTATCTATGTGTTAGTTACATTTTTGTAGATCACATACATACCGACTACAACAACTATATCAAAAACACATTAATAACAGGTCAAGCTTCTTTCTTTTTAATACTCTTTAATCATGCTATTTCTCATCATGTTGCAGATGAACCTGAACATCATGGACCAGAAAGTGATGAAGCATGAGGTACTTACTGCTGCTCTGCAAATGCTCTTGGTTTTATTACAGTGAAGATTTCAGCAGCATTTTTCACTGGAATTTGATATTACTGCTGACACCACAGCAAACTTTAACGTTTAGGTACTGGACTCAATTAGAATGTTTATCATTTTGTATGTCATCTGATTTCGTTCTAATCATGTTTTAACTTCACATTGTGTTCCAGGCCAACAAAAATATATTAGCACACATACTTGAGACTTAAGTAATTGCTATATTTCACTGTTTTTCTGTGTAAGTTCTATTTCTGTATATCACATGCATACCACCTACAACAGCTATATCAAAAACACATTGATAACAGGTCAAGCTTCTTTCCTTTCAATACTCTATAATCATGCTATTCCTCATCATATTGCAGGTGAACCTGAGCATCATGTACCAGATAATGATGAAGCATGACTGCATGAGGTAGTTACTGCTTCTCTGCAAATGCTCTTGGTTTTATTTACTACTTTCTATATTTTGCAGGTATAATTTGTTATGGATAAAATTCACAGCAACATTCTTTTACTGGAGTTTGGTATCACCACTGACACCACAGCAAAATATAAGGTTTAGGTACTGGACTCATTAAAAAATGTTTATTATTTTGTATGTCATCTGATTGTATTTGTAAACAAAATTCTTTTGTTGTGTGGATGATATATTTTTAGAAGTTGGGATTTTATTCAGCAGGTATATTGGTTCTTTAAACTATACAACTGTAATGGCTGAAGCAGTAGCACAAGTTTGAATCTTAATCTTTTTCAGATCCTCTAAACACCGCTTATAGACCAATTTAAAACTTACAGCAAGTGCTTTGTAGTTCTGACTGAACCCTTTCAGTCTATGAATTACTAGGTCAGAGTCTTCACTTTTATACCCTATCTGATTCACTTACAAAATTAGATGTACATCACATTCATGCTAGAACCAAAAATCTTTGTCTCTTAAAAATGTGATGAATAGAAATGTAGGATAGGTCTCATGATGTCACTAAAAGCATTTGCTATGTACCAATCTTCTGTCACTAATGACCAACGCAAATGTTAGTTAGCCCATTCGGTTTACTTGCATTTATAAATCGAAATCTTTTATATGAACAGTCAACACCTATCACCAATATACGTAACAATCATATAATATGACATCAGCAATAAAACCTGCCAATGTGGTACTGCTTTTGGTACAGTTGCTGTTGTTGAACCCTTAAGTACAACTCTTTTGATGTTTTTGCTTTTTTATCTTGGGGGAACTGGTTTTGATATGTTGAGGTGGTATACTAATATCTGTCTTGTGTTTATGACAAATTTAATAACACAAAGCATTTCTATGGGTTTGATGTTCTTTGATGAAAAACTCATTCTTTAAAGTGGTTAGTAGTTTTTGATTTCTCGCAAATTTCACATATCTTTACTTAAAATAACATGTATGATTGTATACTTTTGTGCATTTAATAAACCAGTTTCCAGGGTAATTGCCCCACCTTTCACTCAGATCTCTGTGATGTTTGTTTGTTTTCTCCATATTCACCACTAGCAAATCACTGGCTCGATGCTGTGTTATTTCCATGGAAAAATGACAATCAACTGGGCTGCAGGAAATATTAAATCAGATTCCCAGAGCTGGTTTAGAGCCTCGGAACCTTTGACTGTGATTACCACGTTCAGTTTGCTTTTGCGATTACTCGTTCCCGTACAAAATCCTTTTCCTAACGTAAGTGATCATGCGTATACTTCAATAATGTAGGCAAGTCATTCTACGTTGTTTTTTGTATGTATTGGGTCTAATTTAAAAACATTAATGTTGGCCTGCATTGTTTTTTTTAAACATTATGTTCTCTGGTTCTCTTCCTTTTAATCCTATATATACCTATTACAACAGCCATATCGACAAAACTTTAGTAACTTGTCAGATTTCGTTCTAATCATGTTTTAAATTCACATTGTGTTGCAGGCGAACACAAATATATTAGCACACATACTTGAGAGTGAAATAATTGCTATATTTCACTATCTATGTGTTAGTTAAATTTTTGTAGATCACATACATACCGACTACAACAACTATATCAAAAACACATTAATAACAGGTCAAGCTTCTTTCTTTTTAATACTCTTTAATCATGCTATTTCTCATCATGTTGCAGATGAACCTGAACATCATGGACCAGAAAGTGATGAAGCATGAGGTACTTACTGCTGCTCTGCAAATGCTCTTGGTTTTATTACAGTGAAGATTTCAGCAGCATTTTTCACTGGATTTTGATATTACTGCTGACACCACAGCAAACTTTAACGTTTAGGTACTGGACTCAATTAGAATGTTTATCATTTTGTATGTCATCTGATTTCGTTCTAATCATGTTTTAACTTCACATTGTGTTCCAGGCCAACAAAAATATATTAGCACATACTTGAGACTTAAGTAATTGCTATATTTCACTGTTTTTCTGTGTAAGTTCTATTTCTGTATATCACATACATACCACCTACAACAGCAATATCAAAAACACATTGATAACTGGTCAAGCTTCTTTCCTTTCAATACTCTATAATCATGCTATTCCTCATCATATTGCAGGTGAACCTGAGCATCATGTACCAGATAATGATGAAGCATGACTGCATGAGGTAGTTACTGCTTCTCTGCAAATGCTCTTGGTTTTATTTACTACTTTCTATATTTTGCACGTATAATTTGTTATGGATAAAATTCACAGCAACATTCTTTTACTGGAGTTTGGTATCACCACTGACACCACAGCAAAATATAAGGTTTAGGTACTGGACTCATTAAAAAATGTTTATTATTTTGTATGTCATCTGATTGTATTTGTAAACAAAATTCTTTTGTTGTGTGGATGATATATTTTTAGAAGTTGGGATTTTATTCAGCAGGTATATTGGTTCTTTAAACTATACAACTGTAATGGCTGAAGCAGTAGCACAAGTTTGAATCTTAATCTTTTTCAGATCCTCTAAACACAGCTTATAGACCAATTTAAAACTTACAGCAAGTGCTTTGTAGTTCTGACTGAGCCCTTTCAGTCTATGAATTACCAGGTCAGAGTCTTCACTTTTATACCCTATCTGATTCACTTACAAAATTAGATGTACATCACATTCATGCTAGAACCAAAAATCTCTGTCTCTTAAAAATGTGATGAATAGAAATGTAGGATAGGTCTCATGATGTCACTAAAAGCATTTGCTATGTACCAATCTTCTGTCACTAATGACCAAAGCAAATGTTAGTTAGCCCATTCGGTTTACTTGCATTTATAAACCGAAATCTTTTATATGAACAGTCAACACCTATCACCAATATACGTAACAATCTTATAATATGACATCAGCAATAAAACCAGCCAATGTGGTACTGCTTTTGGTACAGTTGCTGTAGTTGAACCCTTAAGTACAACTCTTTTGATGTTTTTGCTTTTTTATCTTGGGGGAACTGGTTTTGATATGTTGAGGTGGTATACTAAAGAGATGAATTTAATAACACAACAGGGTACTGCATTTCTATGGTTTTGGTGTTCTTTGATGAAAAACTCATTCTTTAAAGTGGTTAGTAGTTTTTGATTTCTCGCAAATTTCACATATCTTTACTTAAATAACATGTATGATTGTATACTTTTGTGCATTTAATAAATGAGTGTCCAGGGTAATTACCCCACCTTTCACTCAGATCTCTGTGATGTTTGTTTGTTTTCTCCATATTCACCACTAGCAAATCACTGCCTCGATGCTGTGTTATTTCCATGGAAATATGACAATCAACTGGGCTGCAGGAAATATTAAATCAGATTCCCAGAGCTGGTTTAGAGCCTCAGAACCTTTGACTGTGATTACCACGTTCAGTTTGCTTTTGCTATTACTCGTTCCCGTACAAAATCCTTTTCCTAACGTAAGTTATCATGCGTATACATCAATAATGTAGGCAAGTCATTCTACGTTGTTTTTTGTATGTATTGGGTCGAATTTAAAAACATTAATGTTGGCCTGCATTGTTTTTTTTAAACTTTATGTTCTCTGGTTCTCTTCCTTTTAATCCTATATATACCTATTACAACAGCCATATCGACAAAACTTTAGTAACTTGTCAGATTTCGTTCTAATCAAGTTTTAAATTCACATGGTGTTGCAGGCGAACACAAATATATTAGCACAAACACATTAATAACAGGTCAAGCTTCTTTCTTTTTAATACTCTTTAATCATGCTATTTCTCATCATGTTGCAGATGAACCTGAACATCATGGACCAGAAAGTGATGAAGCATGAGGTACTTACTGCTGCTCTGCAAATGCTCTTGGTTTTATTACAGTGAAGATTTCAGCAGCATTTTTCACTGGATTTTGATATTACTGCTGACACCACAGCAAACTTTAACGTTTAGGTACTGGACTCAATTAGAATGTTTATCATTTTGTATGTCATCTGATTTCGTTCTAATCATGTTTTAACTTCACATTGTGTTCCAGGCCAACAAAAATATATTAGCACACATACTTGAGACTTAAGTAATTGCTATATTTCACTGTGTTTCTGTGTAAGTTCTATTTATGTATATCACATACATACCACCTACAACAGCTATATCAAAAACACATTGATAACAGGTCAAGCTTCTTTCCTTTCAATACTCTATAATCATGCTATTCCTCATCATATTGCAGGTGAACCTGAGCATCATGTACCAGATAATGATGAAGCATGACTGCATGAGGTAGTTACTGCTTCTCTGCAAATGCTCTTGGTTTTATTTACTACTTTCTATATTTTGCAGGTATAATTTGTTATGGATAAAATTCACAGCAACATTCTTTTACTGGAGTTTGGTATCACCACTGACACCACAGCAAAATATAAGGTTTAGGTACTGGACTCATTTAAAAATGTTTATTATTTTGTATGTCATCTGATTGTATTTGTAAACAAAATTCTTTTGTTGTGTGGACGCTATATTTTTAGAACTTGGGATTTTATTCAGCAGGTATATTGGTTCTTTAAACATTACAAGTGTAATGGCTGAATCAGTAGCACAAGTTTGATTCTTAAGTGTTACCTATCTTTTTTAGATCCTCTAAACACCGTTTATAGACCAATTTAAAACTTACAGCAAGTGCTTTGTAGTTCTGATTGAGCCCTTTCAGTCTATGAATTACCAGGTCAGAGTCTTCACTTTTATAACCTATCTGATTCACTTACAAAATTAGATGTACATCACATTCATGCAAGAACCAAAAATCTCTGTCACTTAAAAATGTGATGAATAGAAATGTAGGATAGGTCTCATGATGTCACTAAAAGCATTTGCTATGTACCAATCTTCTGTCACTAATGACCAAAGCAAATGTTAGTTAGCCCATTCGGTTTACTTGCATTTATAAACGGAAATGTTTTATATGACCAGTCAACACCTATCACCAATATACGTGACAATCATATAATATGACATCAGCTATAAAACCAGCCAATGTGGTACTGCTATTGGTACATTTGCTGTTGTTGAACCCTTAAGTACAACTCTTTTGATGATTTTGCTTATTTATCTTTGGGGAATATGTTTTGATATGTAGAGGTGGTATACTAATATCTGTCTTGTGTTTACGACAAATTTAATAACACAACAGGGTACTGCATTTCTATGGCTTTGGTTTTCTTTGATGAAAAACTCGTTCTTTAAAGTGGTTCGTAGTTTTTCATTTCTAGCAAATTTCACATATCTTTACTTAAAATAACATGTATGATTGTATACTTTTGTGCATTTAATAAACCAGTGTCCAGGGTAATTGTCCCACCTTTCACTCAGATCTCTGTGATGTTTGTTTGTTTTCTCCATATTCACCACTAGCAAATCACTGCCTCGATGCTGTGTTATTTCCATGGAAAAATGACATTCAAGTGGGCTGCAGGAAATATTAAATCTTATTCCTAGAGCTGGTTTAGAGCTCGGAACCTTTGACTGTGATTACCACGTTCAGTTTGCTTTTGCGATTACTCGTTTCCGTACAAAATCCTTTTCCTAATGTAAGTGATCATGCGTATACTTCAATAATGTAGGCAAGTCATTCTACGTTGTTTTTTGTATGTATTGGGTCGATTTTAAAAACATTGATGTTGGCCTGCATTGTTTTTTTTAACTTTATGCTCTCTGGTTCTCTTCCTTTAATCATATATATACCTATTACAACAGCCATATCGACATAACATTAATAACTTGTCAGATTTCGTTCTAATCATGTTTTAAATTCACATTGTGTTGCAGGCGAACACAAATATATTAGCACACATACTTGATTACTAAATAATTGCTATATTTCACTATCTATGTGTTAGTTACATTTTTGTAGATCACATACATACCGACTACAACAACTATATCAAAAACACATTAATAACAGGTCAAGCTTCTTTCTTTTTAATACTCTTTAATCATGCTATTTCTCATCATGTTGCAGATGAACCTGAACATCATGGACCAGAAAGTGATGAAGCATGAGGTTCTTACTGCTGCTCTGCAAATGCTCTTGGTTTTATTACAGTGAAGATTTCAGCAGCATTTTTCACTGGATTTTGATATTACTGCTGACACCACAGCAAACTTTAACGTTTAGGTACTGGACTCAATTAGAATGTTTATCATTTTGTATGTCATCTGATTTCGTTCTAATCATGTTTTAACTTCACATTGTGTTCCAGGCCAACAAAAATATATTAGCACACATACTTGAGACTTAAGTAATTGCTATATTTCACTGTTTTTCTGTGTAAGTTCTATTTCTGTATATCACATACATACCACCTACAACAGCTATATCAAAAACACATTGATAACAGGTCAAGCTTCTTTCCTTTCAATACTCTATAATCATGCTATTCCTCATCATATTGCAGGTGAACCTGAGCATCATGTACCAGATAATGATGAAGCATGACTGCATGAGGTAGTTACTGCTTCTCTGCAAATGCTCTTGGTTTTATTTACTACTTTCTATATTTTGCAGGTATAATTTATCATGGATAAAATTCACAGCAACATTCTTTTACTGGAGTTTGATATCACTACCGACACCACAGCAAAATATAAGGTTTAGGTACTGGACTCATTAAAAATGTTTATTATTTTGTATGTCATCTGATTGTATTTGTAAACAAAATTCTTTTGTTGTGTGGATGCTATATTTTTAGAAGTTGGGATTTTATTCAGCAGGTATATTGGTTCTTTAAACTATACAACTGTAATGGCTGAAGCAGTAGCACAAGTTTGAATCTTAAGTGTTACCAATCTTTTTCAGATCCTCTAAACACCGCTTATAGACCAATTTAAAACTTACAGCAAGTGCTTTGTAGTTCTGACTGAGCCCTTTCAGTCTATGACTTACCAGGTCAGAGTCTTCACTTTTATACCCTATCTGATTCACTTACAAAATTAGATGTACATCACATTCATGCTAGAACCAAAAATGTCTGTCTCTTAAAAATGTGATGAATAGAAATGTAGGATAGGTCTCATGATGTCACTAAAAGCATTTGCTATGTACCAATCTTCTGTCACTAATGACCAAAGCAAATGTTAGTTAGCCCATTCGGTTTACTTGCATTTATAAACCGAAATCTTTTATATGAACAGTCAACACCTATCACCAATATACGTAACAATCTTATAATATGGCATCTGCAATAAAACCAGCCAATGTGGTACTGCTTTTGGTACAGATGCTGTTGTTGAACCCTTAAGTACAACTCTTTTGATGTTTTTGCTTTTTTATCTTGGGGGAACTGGTTTTGATATGTTGAGGTGGTATACTAATATCTGTCTTGTGTTTATGACAAATTTAATAACACAACAGGGTACTGCATTTCTATGGTTTTGGTGTTCTTTGATGAAAAACTCATTCTTTAAAGTGGTTCGTAGTTTTTCATTTCTAGCAAATTTCACATATCTTTACTTAAAATAACATGTATGATTGTATACTTTTGTGCATTTAATAAACCAGTGTCCAGGGTAATTGCCCCACCTTTCACTCAGATCTCTGTGATGTTTGTTTGTTTTCTCCATATTCACCACTAGCAAATCACTGGCTCGATGCTGTGTTATTTCCATGGAAAAATGACATTTAAGTGGGCTGCAGGAAATATTAAATCTTATTCCTAGAGCTGGTTTAGAGCTCGGAACCTTTGACTGTGATTACCACGTTCAGTTTGCTTTTGCGATTACTCGTTTCCGTACAAAATCCTTTTCCTAATGTAAGTGATCATGCGTATACTTCAATAATGTAGGCAAGTCATTCTACGTTGTTTTTTGTATGTATTGGGTCGATTTTAAAAACATTGATGTTGGCCTGCATTGTTTTTTTTAACTTTATGCTCTCTGGTTCTCTTCCTTTAATCATATATATACCTATTACAACAGCCATATCGACATAACATTAATAACTTGTCAGATTTCGTTCTAATCATGTTTTAAATTCACATTGTGTTGCAGGCGAACACAAATATATTAGCACACATACTTGAGAGTGAAATAATTGCTATATTTCACTATCTATGTGCTTTTCAAAAAAAAAAAAAAAAAAAAATTTCACTATCTATGTGTTAGTTACATTTTTGTAGATCACATACATACCGACTACAACAACTATATCAAAAACACATTAATAACAGGTCAAGCTTCTTTCTTTTTAATACTCTTTAATCATGCTATTTCTCATCATGTTGCAGATGAACCTGAACATCATGGACCAGAAAGTGATGAAGCATGAGGTACTTACTGCTGCTCTGCAAATGCTCTTGGTTTTATTACAGTGAAGATTTCAGCAGCATTTTTCACTGGATTTTGATATTACTGCTGACACCACAGCAAACTTTAACGTTTAGGTACTGGACTCAATTAGAATGTTTATCATTTTGTATGTCATCTGATTTCGTTCTAATCATGTTTTAACTTCACATTGTGTTCCAGGCCAACAAAAATATATTAGCACGCATACTTGAGACTTAAGTAATTGCTATATTTCACTGTTTTTCTGTGTAAGTTCTATTTCTGTATATCACATACATACCACCTACAACAGCTATATCAAAAACACATTGATAACAGGTCAAGCTTCTTTCCTTTCAATACTCTATAATCATGCTATTCCTCATCATATTGCAGGTGAACCTGAGCATCATGTACCAGATAATGATGAAGCATGACTGCATGAGGTAGTTACTGCTTCTCTGCAAATGCTCTTGGTTTTATTTACTACTTTCTATATTTTGTAGGTATAATTTGTTATGGATAAAATTCACAGCAACATTCTTTTACTGGAGTTTGGTATCACCACTAACACCACAGCAAAATATAAGGTTTAGGTACTGGACTCATTAAAAAATGTTTATTATTTTGTATGTCATCTGATTGTATTTGTAAACAAAATTCTTTTGTTGTGTGGATGCTATATTTTTAGAACTTGGGATTTTATTCAGCAGGTATATTGGTTCTTTAAACTATACAAGTGTAATGGCTGAATCAGTAGCACAAGTTTGAATCTTAAGTGTTACCTATCTTTTTTAGATCCTCTAAACACCGTTTATAGACCAATTTAAAACTTACAGCAAGTGCTTTGTAGTTCTGATTGAGCCCTTTCAGTCTATGAATTACCAGGTCAGAGTCTTCACTTTTATAACCTATCTGATTCGCTTACAAAATTAGATGTACATCACATTCATGCTAGAACCAAAAATCTCTGTCACTTAAAAAATGTGATGAATAGAAATGTAGGATAGGTCTCATGATGTCACTAAAAGCATTTGCTATGTACCAATCTTCTGTCACTAATGACCAAAGCAAATGTTAGTTAGCCCATTCGGTTTACTTGCATTTATAAACGGAAATGTTTTATATGACCAGTCAACACCTATCACCAATATACGTGACAATCATATAATACTAGCATTGTACCCGCGCAATGCTGCGGCGGCAAATAATTTTTGTTTTACAACATGCCACTTCAGGAATATAATTATATGTTATTCGCGCTATTCAATGTTACAAAAATGTTTGCTTCCCAACATGTCCGTTTTTTTGTAAATTTTCTTTTATTTGCGGCAACTATTTTATAAATTATAAAAATAAATTCTAAAATACATTAAAATAAGAAAAAAAGATTTATATTTATAATATAAAGATAAAGAAGTTCATTAGATTTTGAAAATTATGTTGTGGTAGGTATATAATTGTGTCTGTGTGAGATAGTATGTTAGTGGGAAAATATATTTTAAATGAATAAAATGTTAAAGTAAATTAGGAGAGAGAGTGAAATGATTAAATAGTGAGTGGATGAGATTAATTTAGATAAATGAAAGGTCAAGATTCATTGTTGATTGAATTTTAAGAAGTCTTAAAATTAATTAGGAGAGAGAATGTTAAATGGTTTATATAGTAGTATAGATGACATCAGCTATAAAACCAGCCAATGTGGTACTGCTATTGGTACATTTGCTGTTGTTGAACCCTTAAGTACAACTCTTTTGATGATTTTGCTTATTTATCTTGGGGGAACTGGTTTTAATATGTTGAGATGGTATACTAATATCTGTCTTGTGTTTACGACAAATTTAATAACACAACAGGGTACTGCATTTCTATGGCTTTGGTTTTCTTTGATGAAAAACTCATTCTTTAAAGTGGTTAGTAGTTTTTCATTGCTAGCAAATTTCACATATCTTTACTTAAAATAACATGTATGATTGTATACTTTTGTGCATTTAATAAACCAGTGTCCAGGGTAATTGCCCCACCTTTCACTCAGATCTCTGTGATGTTTGTTTGTTTTCTCCATATTTACCACTAGCAAATCACTGCCTCGATGCTGTGTTATTTCCATGGAAAAATGACATTCAAGTGGGCTGCAGGAAATATTAAATCTTATTCCTAGAGCTGGTTTAGAGCTCGGAACCTTTGACTGTGATTACCACGCTCAGTTTGCTTTTGCGATTACTCGTTTCCGTACAAAATCCTTTTCCTAATGTAAGTGATCATGCGTATACTTCAATAATGTAGGCAAGTCATTCTACGTTGTTTTTTGTATGTATTGGGTCGATTTTAAAAACATTGATGTTGGCCTGCATTGTTTTTTTTAACTTTATGCTCTCTGGTTCTCTTCCTTTAATCATATATATACCTATTACAACAGCCATATCGACATAACATTAATAACTTGTCAGATTTCGTTCTAATCATGTTTTAAATTCACATTGTGTTGCAGGCGAACACAAATATATTAGCACACATACTTGAGAGTTAAATAATTGCTATATTTCACTATCTATGTGTTAGTTACATTTTTGTAGATCACATACATACCGACTACAACAACTATATCAAAAACACATTAATAACAGGTCAAGCTTCTTTCTTTTTAATACTCTTTAATCATGCTATTTCTCATCATGTTGCAGATGAACCTGAACATCATGGACCAGAAAATGATGAAGCATGAGGTACTTACTGCTGCTCTGCAAATGCTCTTGGTTTTATTACAGTGAAGATTTCAGCAGCATTTTTCACTGGATTTTGATATTACTGCTGACACCACAGCAAACTTTAACGTTTAGGTACTGGACTCAATTAGAATGTTTATCATTTTGTATGTCATCTGATTTCGTTCTAATCATGTTTTAACTTCACATTGTGTTCCAGGCCAACAAAAATATATTAGCACACATACTTGAGACTTAAGTAATTGCTATATTTCACTGTTTTTCTGTGTAAGTTCTATTTCTGTATATCACATACATACCACCTACAACAGCTATATCAAAAACACATTGATAACAGGTCAAGCTTCTTTCCTTTCAATACTCTATAATCATGCTATTCCTCATCATATTGCAGGTGAACCTGAGCATCATGTACCAGATAATGATGAAGCATGACTGCAGGAGGTAGTTACTGCTTCTCTGCAAATGCTCTTGGTTTTATTTACTACTTTCTATATTTTGCAGGTATAATTTGTTATGGATAAAATTCACAGCAACATTCTTTTACTGGAGTTTGGTATCACCACTGACACCACAGCAAAATATAAGGTTTAGGTACTGGACTCATTAAAAAATGTTTATTATTTTGTATGTCATCTGATTGTATTTGTAAACAAAATTCTTTTGTTGTGTGGATGCTATATTTTTAGAAGTTGGGATTTTATTCAGCAGGTATATTGGTTCTTTAAACTATACAAGTGTAATGGCTGAATCAGTAGCACAAGTTTGAATCTTAAGTGTTACCTATCTTTTTTAGATCCTCTAAACACCGTTTATAGACCAATTTAAAACTTACAGCAAGTGCTTTGTAGTTCTGATTGAGCCCTTTCAGTCTATGAATTACCAGGTCAGAGTCTTCACTTTTATAACCTATCTGATTCCCTTACAAAATTAGATGTCCATCACATTCATGCTAGAACCAAAAATCTCTGTCACTTAAAAAATGTGATGAATAGAAATGTAGGATAGGTCTCATGATGTCACTAAAAGCATTTGCTATGTACCAATCTTCTGTCACTAATGACCAAAGCAAATGTTAGTTAGCCCATTCGGTTTACTTGCATTTATAAACGGAAATGTTTTATATGACCAGTCAACACCTATCACCAATATACGTGACAATCATATAATACTAGCATTGTACCCGCGCAATGCTGCGGCGGCAAATAATTTTTGTTTTACAACATGCCACTTCAGGAATATAATTATATGTTATTCGCGCTATTCAATGTTACAAAAATGTTTGCTTCCCAACATGTCCGTTTTTTTGTAAATTTTCTTTTATTTGCTGCAACTATTTTATAAATTATAAAAATAAATTCTAAAATACATTAAAATAAGAAAAAAAGATTTATATTTATAATATAAAGATAAAGAAGTTCATTAGATTTTGAAAATTATGTTGTGGTAGGTATATAATTGTGTCTGTGTGAGATAGTATGTTAGTGGGAAAATATATTTTAAATGAATAAAATGTTAAAGTAAATTAGGAGAGAGAGTGAAATGATTAAATAGTGAGTGGATGAGATTAATTTAGATAAATGAAAGGTCAAGATTCATTGTTGATTGAATTTTAAGAAGTCTTAAAATTAATTAGGAGAGAGAATGTTAAATGGTTTATATAGTAGTATAGATGACATCAGCTATAAAACCAGCCAATGTGGTACTGCTATTGGTACATTTGCTGTTGTTGAACCCTTAAGTACAACTCTTTTGATGATTTTGCTTATTTATCTTGGGGGAACTGGTTTTAATATGTTGAGATGGTATACTAATATCTGTCTTGTGTTTACGACAAATTTAATAACACAACAGGGTACTGCATTTCTATGGCTTTGGTTTTCTTTGATGAAAAACTCATTCTTTAAAGTGGTTAGTAGTTTTTCATTGCTAGCAAATTTCACATATCTTTACTTAAAATAACATGTATGATTGTATACTTTTGTGCATTTAATAAACCAGTGTCCAGGGTAATTGCCCCACCTTTCACTCAGATCTCTGTGATGTTTGTTTGTTTTCTCCATATTTACCACTAGCAAATCACTGCCTCGATGCTGTGTTATTTCCATGGAAAAATGACATTCAAGTGGGCTGCAGGAAATATTAAATCTTATTCCTAGAGCTGGTTTAGAGCTCGGAACCTTTGACTGTGATTACCACGCTCAGTTTGCTTTTGCGATTACTCGTTTCCGTACAAAATCCTTTTCCTAATGTAAGTGATCATGCGTATACTTCAATAATGTAGGCAAGTCATTCTACGTTGTTTTTTGTATGTATTGGGTCGATTTTAAAAACATTGATGTTGGCCTGCATTGTTTTTTTTAACTTTATGCTCTCTGGTTCTCTTCCTTTAATCATATATATACCTATTACAACAGCCATATCGACATAACATTAATAACTTGTCAGATTTCGTTCTAATCATGTTTTAAATTCACATTGTGTTGCAGGCGAACACAAATATATTAGCACACATACTTGAGAGTTAAATAATTGCTATATTTCACTATCTATGTGTTAGTTACATTTTTGTAGATCACATACATACCGACTACAACAACTATATCAAAAACACATTAATAACAGGTCAAGCTTCTTTCTTTTTAATACTCTTTAATCATGCTATTTCTCATCATGTTGCAGATGAACCTGAACATCATGGACCAGAAAATGATGAAGCATGAGGTACTTACTGCTGCTCTGCAAATGCTCTTGGTTTTATTACAGTGAAGATTTCAGCAGCATTTTTCACTGGATTTTGATATTACTGCTGACACCACAGCAAACTTTAACGTTTAGGTACTGGACTCAATTAGAATGTTTATCATTTTGTATGTCATCTGATTTCGTTCTAATCATGTTTTAACTTCACATTGTGTTCCAGGCCAACAAAAATATATTAGCACACATACTTGAGACTTAAGTAATTGCTATATTTCACTGTTTTTCTGTGTAAGTTCTATTTCTGTATATCACATACATACCACCTACAACAGCTATATCAAAAACACATTGATAACAGGTCAAGCTTCTTTCCTTTCAATACTCTATAATCATGCTATTCCTCATCATATTGCAGGTGAACCTGAGCATCATGTACCAGATAATGATGAAGCATGACTGCAGGAGGTAGTTACTGCTTCTCTGCAAATGCTCTTGGTTTTATTTACTACTTTCTATATTTTGCAGGTATAATTTGTTATGGATAAAATTCACAGCAACATTCTTTTACTGGAGTTTGGTATCACCACTGACACCACAGCAAAATATAAGGTTTAGGTACTGGACTCATTAAAAAATGTTTATTATTTTGTATGTCATCTGATTGTATTTGTAAACAAAATTCTTTTGTTGTGTGGATGCTATATTTTTAGAAGTTGGGATTTTATTCAGCAGGTATATTGGTTCTTTAAACTATACAAGTGTAATGGCTGAATCAGTAGCACAAGTTTGAATCTTAAGTGTTACCTATCTTTTTTAGATCCTCTAAACACCGTTTATAGACCAATTTAAAACTTACAGCAAGTGCTTTGTAGTTCTGATTGAGCCCTTTCAGTCTATGAATTACCAGGTCAGAGTCTTCACTTTTATAACCTATCTGATTCCCTTACAAAATTAGATGTCCATCACATTCATGCTAGAACCAAAAATCTCTGTCACTTAAAAAATGTGATGAATAGAAATGTAGGATAGGTCTCATGATGTCACTAAAAGCATTTGCTATGTACCAATCTTCTGTCACTAATGACCAAAGCAAATGTTAGTTAGCCCATTCGGTTTACTTGCATTTATAAACGGAAATGTTTTATATGACCAGTCAACACCTATCACCAATATACGTGACAATCATATAATACTAGCATTGTACCCGCGCAATGCTGCGGCGGCAAATAATTTTTGTTTTACAACATGCCACTTCAGGAATATAATTATATGTTATTCGCGCTATTCAATGTTACAAAAATGTTTGCTTCCCAACATGTCCGTTTTTTTGTAAATTTTCTTTTATTTGCTGCAACTATTTTATAAATTATAAAAATAAATTCTAAAATACATTAAAATAAGAAAAAAAGATTTATATTTATAATATAAAGATAAAGAAGTTCATTAGATTTTGAAAATTATGTTGTGGTAGGTATATAATTGTGTCTGTGTGAGATAGTATGTTAGTGGGAAAATATATTTTAAATGAATAAAATGTTAAAGTAAATTAGGAGAGAGAGTGAAATGATTAAATAGTGAGTGGATGAGATTAATTTAGATAAATGAAAGGTCAAGATTCATTGTTGATTGAATTTTAAGAAGTCTTAAAATTAATTAGGAGAGAGAATGTTAAATGGTTTATATAGTAGTATAGATGACATCAGCTATAAAACCAGCCAATGTGGTACTGCTATTGGTACATTTGCTGTTGTTGAACCCTTAAGTACAACTCTTTTGATGATTTTGCTTATTTATCTTGGGGGAACTGGTTTTAATATGTTGAGATGGTATACTAATATCTGTCTTGTGTTTACGACAAATTTAATAACACAACAGGGTACTGCATTTCTATGGCTTTGGTTTTCTTTGATGAAAAACTCATTCTTTAAAGTGGTTAGTAGTTTTTCATTGCTAGCAAATTTCACATATCTTTACTTAAAATAACATGTATGATTGTATACTTTTGTGCATTTAATAAACCAGTGTCCAGGGTAATTGCCCCACCTTTCACTCAGATCTCTGTGATGTTTGTTTGTTTTCTCCATATTTACCACTAGCAAATCACTGCCTCGATGCTGTGTTATTTCCATGGAAAAATGACATTCAAGTGGGCTGCAGGAAATATTAAATCTTATTCCTAGAGCTGGTTTAGAGCTCGGAACCTTTGACTGTGATTACCACGCTCAGTTTGCTTTTGCGATTACTCGTTTCCGTACAAAATCCTTTTCCTAATGTAAGTGATCATGCGTATACTTCAATAATGTAGGCAAGTCATTCTACGTTGTTTTTTGTATGTATTGGGTCGATTTTAAAAACATTGATGTTGGCCTGCATTGTTTTTTTTAACTTTATGCTCTCTGGTTCTCTTCCTTTAATCATATATATACCTATTACAACAGCCATATCGACATAACATTAATAACTTGTCAGATTTCGTTCTAATCATGTTTTAAATTCACATTGTGTTGCAGGCGAACACAAATATATTAGCACACATACTTGAGAGTTAAATAATTGCTATATTTCACTATCTATGTGTTAGTTACATTTTTGTAGATCACATACATACCGACTACAACAACTATATCAAAAACACATTAATAACAGGTCAAGCTTCTTTCTTTTTAATACTCTTTAATCATGCTATTTCTCATCATGTTGCAGATGAACCTGAACATCATGGACCAGAAAATGATGAAGCATGAGGTACTTACTGCTGCTCTGCAAATGCTCTTGGTTTTATTACAGTGAAGATTTCAGCAGCATTTTTCACTGGATTTTGATATTACTGCTGACACCAAAGCAAACTTTAACGTTTAGGTACTGGACTCAATTAGAATGTTTATCATTTTGTATGTCATCTGATTTCGTTCTAATCATGTTTTAACTTCACATTGTGTTCCAGGCCAACAAAAATATATTAGCACACATACTTGAGACTTAAGTAATTGCTATATTTCACTGTGTTTCTGTGTAAGTTCTATTTCTGTATATCACATACATACCACCTACAACAGCTATATCAAAAACACATTGATAACAGGTCAAGCTTCTTTCCTTTCAATACTCTATAATCATGCTATTCCTCATCATATTGCAGGTGAACCTGAGCATCATGTACCAGATAATGATGAAGCATGACTGCATGAGGTAGTTACTGCTTCTCTGCAAATGCTCTTGGTTTTATTTACTACTTTCTATATTTTGCAGGTATAATTTGTTATGGATAAAATTCACAGCAACATTCTTTTACTGGAGTTTGATATCACTACTGACACCACAGCAAAATATAAGGTTTAGGTACTGGACTAATTAAAAAATGTGTATTATTTTGTATGTCATCTGATTGTATTTGTAAACAAAATTCTTTTGTTGTGTGGATGCTATATTTTTAGAAGTTGGGATTTTATTCAGCAGGTATAATGGTTCTTTAAACTATACAACTGTAATGGCTGAAGCAGTAGCACAAGTTTGAATCTTAAGTGTTACCTATCTTTTTCAGATCCTCTAAGCACCGCTTATAGACCAATTTAAAACTTATAGCAAGTGGTTTGTAGTTCTGATTGAGCCCTATCAGTCTATGTTAGGGATTTGGATAGTTATTAAATAGTATTAAACTAGAAGGGGAAAAACTGTAAAATTGGGTCTTCGTTTGTTAGTCAGTTCTAAATAAATAGAAGTTAGTCTCTCTTTTGTAGGTAGGCAGAGAATTAGTACGTTTGGCTTTTGAGTCGGCTCATAGCCTTTGGGCTATCGAGAGAGGGCACAACCCTGGGCAGTCATCCTTAATGTGGATTGATTGAGGTTATCTCCAATGTAATCGTTCCTATTTCTACATATTTTGGTATCGATTAGTATTGTTGTGCTATCAGAAGTTTACGTTTCGTATCATTGGTCCGACCTGCCCTAGACCTGCCGTTTATTTGAGATTCTCGATCTGTTCTCGTCACATTGCTTCCTCGATTTGTCCTACAATCTCGATTTGCATCATCGATTTGTTCCATTTCAGTGATAGTTCGTTTGTCTGTTGTCGCTTTGGGACTCATCGCTCGTTTTTAGCCGGTGATTTTCACGATCAAAAAAATTTAATCCTCGCTCTGTCTTTCACTCACGCTATGCATCGATTTGCATCAGTTATTGCCAATTCCACATGCCCAGTGCCATTTGATTTCGTTTTTGTTGGTTCTGCCAGTTCATGATTTTTTCAATTTGCCGATTCTGTAATTTGACGTTACAGTGCCAGTCTCTGCTTCTTACATCTATCGATTTGTCAACCTGCATCATCGCTCTGTATTGCAATCTCGATTAGTAAGTATCGCTGCTACTCCACTTCTGTGATTGATCTGTTCGTTTGTGAGCTGTTGATTTAGGAATTATTGCTATTGGATTTATCGATATTGATTCTGGGTTGTCTTCTTTGACTGTGTTCTTTGTGTTCTTCTTGATTGGGTTGTGTTTTAGCTGGTTGGGATATTGGATATTGGTTTGCTGAATTGCTTTTCGATTGTGGTTTTGTTTGGGAATCTCACTGTTTGATTTTTCTTACTAATTTCTATGGAAACTCGTTCTGTTCAATCTCGTTTGGATTTTCACGAGGGACAAATCCAACAGCTCCAGGCTGATGTTACCGAGATCAAAACAGCCTTGAAAACTTTGGAGGTGGATCGAATTGAGGCGGCTGAATTTCGTAAGGTTATGTTGGGATGGATAAAACAACAGGACCCTGATTTTGTTTGGATGGGAGATCGAGGTCCCGAGAATGTTTCCGATTCAGGTGCGGGAGAAAATACAGATTGGTCTTCGTCGAGCATCAAATCTCAAAAAGGAAATAGAGAGGTGTTGTTGAATGTCGATTCTCCGGTGATGGTATCGACTGAGGAAGAAAACGCAGATGCTGATTATCACAGGACGACTACAATGGTGATGGCGAAACCTAAACAATCCATTGGATTGGAAATGCCTACGGTAGAGTTTTTTATGGACGAGTATACAGATTCAGTTTTTTGGAGTGCATCTAAGTTGTTTGATGATAGTTTTGGGCTGAATTTGTTTAGTACAACAGAGCACACTGCATGTTTTTGGGGTTTTCAAGGTTGTATGGGCATTAAACATTGCAATCCACCAGATTATATGGATTAATTGGCTGCTTCCTATGCGCCTCAGTTATTGGGGAATGATGACAATGAGGATGGCAATGGGAACTATTGTTTGTTTGAGGAAATTCGTGTTTGTGATTTACCTCCGGGGAAACCAACAGATCTGTGTTTGTTTATGAAGATTTCGTATGTTGTATGGGGTTGTAAACCACTCAAACCCCCATATTGCGTACACTTCCTTGTTTACCCGTGCCTGTTTCATGATCACCAACCGACCGGACCTCGTATACCACCGAAACCACTGGATCTTTGATTTTTTTGACACAAGTCTTGAGGACAAGACTTTTTTGAAGGCGGGAGTAATGATAGGGATTTGGATAGTTATTAAATAGTATTAAACTAGAAGGGGAAAAAGGGTAAAATTGGGTCTTAGTTTGTTAGTCAGTTCTAAATAAATAGAGGTTAGTCTCTCTTTTGTAGGTAGGCAGAGAATTAGTACGTTTGGCTTTTTAGTAGGCTCATAGCCTTTGGGCTATCGAGAGAGGGCACAGCCCTAGGCAGTCATCCTTAATGTGGATTGATTGAGGTTATCTCCAATGTAATCGTTCCTATTTCTACATATTTTGGTATCGATTAGTATTGTTGTGCTATCAGAAGTTTACGTTTCGTATCAGTCTATGAATTACCAGGTCAGAGTCTTCACTTTTATAACCTATCTGATTCACTTACAAAATTAGATGTACATCACATTCATGCTAGAACCAAAATTCTCTGTCACTTAAAAATGTGATGAATAGAAATGTAGGATAGGTCTCATGATGTCACTAAAAGCATTTGCTATGTACCAATCTTCTATCACTAATGACCAAAGCAAATGTTAGTTAGCCCATTCGGTTTACTTGCATTTATAAACCGAAATCTTTTATATGAACAGTCAACACCTATCACCAATATACGTAGCAATCATATAATATGACATCAGCTATAAAACCAGCCAATGTCGTACTGCTTTTGGTACATTTGCTGTTGTTGAACCCTTAAGTACAACTCTTTTGTTGTTTTTGCTTATTTATCTTGGGGGAACTGGTTTTGATATGTTGAGGTGGTATACTAATATCTGTCTTGTGTTTACGACAAATTTAATAACACAACAGGGTACTGCATTTCTATGGCTTTAGTGTTCTTTGATGAAAAACTCATTCTTTAAAGTGGTTAGTAGTTTTTGATTTCTAGCAAATTTCACATATCTTTATTTAAATAACATGTATGATTGTATACTTTTGTGCATTTTATAAACCAGTGTCCAGGCTAATTGCCCCACTTTTCACTCAGATCTCTGTGATGTTTGTTTGTTTTCTTCATATTCACCACTAGCAAATCACTGCCTCAATGCTGTGTTATTTCCATGGAAAAATGACAATCAACTGGGCTGCAGGAAATATTAAATCAGATTCCTAGAGCTGGTTTAGAGCCTCGGAACCTTTGACTGTGATTACCACGTTCAGTTTCCTTTTGCGATTACTCGTTTCCGTACAACAGCCATATCGACAAAACTTTAGTAACTTGTCAGATTTCGTTCTAATCATGTTTTAAATTCACATTGTGTTGCAGGCGAACACAAATATATTAGCACACATACTTGAGAGTGAAATAATTGCTATATTTCACTATCTATGTGTAAGTTACATTTCTGTAGATCAAATACGTACCAACTACAACAACTATATAACACATTAATAACAGGTCAAGCTTCTTTCTTTTTAATACTCTTTAATCATGCTATTTCTCATCATGTTGCAGGTGAACCTGAACATCATGGACCAGAAAATGATGAAGCATGAGGTACTTACTGCTGCTCTGCAAATGCTCTTGGTTTTATTACAGAGAAAGTTTCAGCAGCATTATTCACTGGATTTTGATATTACTGCTGACACCACAAAAAACTTTAATGTTTAGGTACTGGACTCAATTAGAATGTTTATCATTTTGTATGTCATCTGATTTCGTTCTAATCCTGTTTTAAATTCACATTGTGTTGCAGGCGAACACAAATATATTAGCACACATACTTGAGAGTGAAATAATTGCTACATTTCACTATCTTTGTGTAAGTTACATTTCTATAAATCACATACATACCGACTACAACAACTATATAAAAAACACGTTAAGAACAGGTCAAGCTTCTTTCTTTTCAATACTCTTTAGTCATGCTATTTCTCATCATGTTGCAGGTGAACCTGAACATCATGGACCAGAAAATGATGAAGCATGAGGTACTTACTGCTGCTCTGCGGATGCTCTTAGTTTTATTACAAAGAAAATTTCAGCAACATTTTTCACTGGATTTAGATATTACTCCTGACACCACAGCAAACTTTAATGTTTAGGTACTGGACTCAATTAGATGTTTATTATTTTGTATGTCATCTGATTTCGTTCTAATCCTATTTTAATTTCACATTGTGTTGTAGGCGAACACAAATATATTAGCACACATACTTGAGAGTGAAATAAATACTACATTTCACTATCTTTGTGTAAGTTACATTTCTGTAGATCTCATACATACCGACCACAACAACTATATCAAAAACACATTAATAACATTTCAACTTCTTTCTTTTCAATACTCTTTAATCATGCTATTTAACACATTAATCATGCTATTTCTCATCATGTTGCAAGTGAAGCTGAACATCATGAACCAGAAAATGATGAAGCATGAGGTACTTAGTACTGCTGTGCAAATGCTCTTGGTTTTATTACAGTGAATATTTCAGCAGCATTTTTCACTGGATCATAATATTACTGCTGACGCCACAACAAACTTTAATGTTTAGGTACTGGACTCAATTAGAATGTTTATGTCATCTGATTTCGACCTAATCATTTTTTAAGTTCACTATCTTTGTGTAAGTTACATTTTTGTAGATCACATACATACCGACTACAACAACTATATAAAAAACACATTAATAACAGTTCAAGATTCTTTCTTTTCAATACTCTTTAATCATGCTATTTCTCATCATGTTGTAGATGAACCAGAACATCATGGACCAGAATATGATGAAGCATGAGGTACTTACTGCTGCTCTGGAAATGATCTTAGTTTTATTACAGTGAAGATTTCAGCAGCATTTTTCACTGGATTTTGATATTACTGCTGACACCACAGCAAACTTTAACGTTCAGGTACTGGACTCAATTAGATTGTTTATCATTTTGTATGTCATCTGATTTCGTTCTAATCATGTTTTAACTTCACATTGTGTTCCAGGCCAACAAAAATATATTAGCACACATACTTGAGACTTAAGTAATTGCTATATTTCACTGTTTTTCTGTGTAAGTTCTATTTCTGTATATCACATACATACCAACTACCACAGCTATATCAAAAACATATTGATAACAGGTCAAGCTTCTTTCCTTTCAATACTCTATAATCATGCTATTCCTCATCATATTGCAGGTGAACCTGAGAGCATCATATACCAGAAAATGATGAAGCATGACTGCATGAGGTAGTTACTGCTTCTCTGCAAATGCTCTTTGTTTTATTTACTACTTTCTATATTTTGCAGGTATAATTTATTATGGATAAAATTCACAGCAACATTCTTTTACTGGAGTTTGATATCATTACTGACACCACAGCAAAATATAAGGTTTAGGTATTACACAACGGCAGTGCACTATGCAGCACAGGAGGTATTACACAACAGCAGTGCACTATGCAGCACAGGTCATCGGACATCACATTTCAAAAGGCCAGCAACGCACATCTACTTAACTTGACATGAAGATCACACAGCAGTGGACAAGAACCAGCAGATTTGCAGCCGCATTTACACAGACGAGTAACATACCAACAGCAAGGAAAAATACACTTCAGCGAGGACCAAACCATTAGCAAGAAACCGAGAAGAAACAGGCCATACATCAGCATCATACAGGTATAACATGAGGTGTAGACACAGTCACGCAGACAAGCTCATCGCGAAAACATAACATGAGCAACACACCAGAGTAGAACAGTAAACCAATATGATCATAAAACAACTGCGATCTTGGAAGCATCGACCAGGGCACACGCCAACCAAAGCCACCAAATAGCGGCAACATCGAAAAACGGCACAGCGTCTTATAACTCAACACCGCAAAAAACATAACCCAAACCGGCATCAATACTATATATTGTTGGACTTAATTAAGTTAGACAAAAAAAGAAAGCTATTTAAGCTATAAATAAGTCAGCAACATAGCATCAGTACATTACAAACAAAAACCCATAAACAAAAACAAGAATATTGTTTAATTGCAAGTCACGTACGGAATATTGTTTAATTACAATCGCCAAATATTCTGAAATGAAAATAACCATCGATCGAAAACCAATTATATAACTACAATGTAGCTTAAAAATTACATATTCAAAACCAAAATGCAAAATCTTCTCACAAACACTACAATGCAGCCTAAAATGCAAACAAAATTTGCATTTTCAAAAAAAAAAATTAGAAAAATATGGGTAGAGTGGTCTCGTTTGAAAGAGGATTAAAAAACTAAAAGATTGGTATAATTTTTTTGTTTAAATTCACAAAATGTAAAAAGTTATGGCAATTTAAAGTTTTTGGGTGTATTTTTTTTTAAATTCGTGGGTTTGTTAGGGGGTAGATTTTCCATTTTTACCATTTTGTTTATAAATTAATACATTATAATTACAGTTTTGTCATTATTCAATTTCATCCATTGATTTTGATGATCAATGGGTTCAGATTGGTTCTTTGGGTTCTTTATTTAAGGAGTGATTCTTTGTTGATGTAATTTATATATATATATATAAAATAAAAAGTATCATCAATACTATTAATTATTGTGAATCGTAATATCTCGATCCCATTAAATCATACTCTGAATTAGTTGGATTTATTTTAGCTAAAACATGTAAATCTTCAATAGAATCTTAGAGAATTAGTTAATTAAGAAATTAACTAACATAAAGAAATGAATCGGATCCCATTAAATCATAATCTGAACTGGTTATTTAAGAAATAAATTACATAAAGTTAACTTTATCAATAAAAAATAAAAGCGTAAATGAAATAACTAATTAAGTGAAATATAAAAGTTATTTAAATATTTTTACAAACAAATACTTATAACTAATAAATATATCAAAGGGTGAGACTACAAACACGTTTCTATCTAGTTCAGTTCTCACTTACAGAAAAAACGGTGGCTGGAGAGACAATTGTGGATTTTTTTAGTGTTGTACAATATTAGTTGATGGATTGTTTTAGTATTTGTTGTATAATACATTGTTATATTTATATATCTTTTAATTTATTTATTTTTGTTCAAACTTTAATTTTGTATATTATCAATAAGTTTGACTTCACAAGTAATAAAAAGACAAAACATTAACTTTCCCTATATCCTCCTCCATTAAATCCTTTTGCCGTTAGTTCTAACATGATGATACTTTAAACTTTAACACCCTCGATCTGAAAAGAATAATGAAGATCTCATACTGTGAATACTTTAATCTCATCAATCTTCATATCCAGAATAACAAAAACTAAGTAAAATAATAAAAAATAAGAAGAAAAAAAGAACAAGGTGTTTTGGTATCCACCTACGGCATAACTCCGGCGAAACTCCAGCCAACCTTGGGCGAAACTCCGGTCAAACAGAGAGTAAAAAAACGCCAACACCCTCTTTTCATACATACTAAAACTTGTTACAAGAAGAGAATGGTGGGTGCGGTGGCGTTTGCGACGGTGGCGATGGCCATGGCGACGGGCTGTAATTAACCAAGGCCAGTGGCATCTCTGGCGATGCTCCGGCGAAGGGTTTAGAGAGAGAGAGTAAGAGGGAGAGAGAATGGGAATGGAAATGGTGTTGAAAGAAAGATGGAAAATTTGAAAGGGTTTTTTATTAGTTTTGTTTTTTAAAATTTATTAATTTAATGTGTTTTTTATTATTATTAATTAGTTTATTAGTTTTTTTAATATGAGTTTTTTTTTTAAATTTTCCAGGACTAACAATAATAAGTGTGCTTTGATCATAAACTAATAAAAATTATGTTTTTTACTTTATTACTTCAGGGTTTGCTCGGCGGCGTTGTTCAACCCTAGATGGTGATGATGAAAACCCTAGATGACGGTTTCAGATGAGGAGCGACGGTGATGGTTTAGGGTTCATATGGTGGTGGCTTTTAGCTTCAGCGTCTGAGAAGGCTAGGCGGAGTGTGGGCGGCGCCGCGGCAAGCGGCGGCGGTGGTTCAAGTTACACATGACGGCGGTGGTTTAAGCTACAGAGACGGCGCTGGTTTAAGCTACAGAGACGGCGGTGGTTCAAGTTACACATGACGGCGGTGGTTCAACCTACACATGACGGAGGACGGCGGTGGTTTAGGGTTAGAGCCGCAGGTCGAGATTTTGAAACGTAAGGGGAGAGGAGCGTGGGGAGAGGGGAGGGTTTATAAAAGGTAAATGTGAAATGTCATCAAGGAAAATGGAAATATATATATAAATTACCTACAATACCCTTGACCCACAAATGCCACATGTCACTCCCCTATTACATCTTTCACATCTTATAGTAATTTACACACATATATATATATATATATATATATATATATATATATATATATATATGTTTTGTTGAAGTAAAAAAGGAAACTGAAGTAAATTAATTAGCCAACGGCTAAATACAGATACGTTGAAGATACACACGATCTCAGGACAAATTAAACAGATACGCTGAATCGGATCCTTCTTCTACTTCTTCAATTCCTTACCCTATTTATAATGTGATGATATCATCTCTTCCACTTCAATCACTTGTCTGCGTGTTTCTCTTTTATTGATTAATTGATCGATCGATGATTCCGTCCGTCCAGACGCCGGCCGGTTACCTCACCCTTTTTCCCTCTGTAAGAATTATTATGTTTTTCCGACATTTTCTGATTGATTTTGTTCTCCTACTAGTTAGTAATCCTCGATTTCAGGCAAAAAAACCCTCCCTTTGTTCGCTAGCTGCTTTTTCTCATTTCTTTACCGTACGTTTCTCCTTTTCTTTTCATCATTCATTCATGATAATCATCAATCTTATTCTTCCTCTTTCATGCTTCTTAGTTTTTTAATGGCCCTCGATTTCCAGAATGAGAGAAGTTGTATTGGCACTAGCTGTTGGATTCCATTAATGTGAACTAAGCACTTGAACAGCAGAGTCATGAGATACATCATCAGGTAGAGTTAGCTTGATAACAATCATCCTAGTCATTACATACATACTACTGATTTCTTTCAGCCACAGTTGCTTGATAACGATCATCTGAGTTATATAGGTTTGTTGTCTTGTTCCTCATAACAATCAGTTCTTTCCCAACTCTCAAAGTTTTCATGCAAACTGGGTATTTCTTATTCCCAATGGAAATCAAATCTCAGAGAGTATTCAGCATTTTGGGGATTTTGTTTGATGGTTGATTTTGATTTCATTTTCACGTGTGTTTGCTTGATCTCTCCTTCATACTGAGTTTTGTTTTTACCTTTCAGTTTAGAGGTGGTTCAATATCGGTTTCTGAGTACATGGAGGAAGTCTTGGTAAATCCCAAAGCAGGGATTCTTATCATTCAGGATGTTATCCTGCAGAAGTGGCTTTATAACTTCCGCTGACATAAGGCAAATGTTTGGAGAGGTAATTTGATGAAATACTTATTCTTTAAAGTGGTTAGTAGTTTTTATTTCTAGCAAACTTCACATGTCTTTACTTAAATAACTTGTTGTCTGGTTGTATACTTTTATGAATTATATAAACCAGTTTCCAGGGTAATTGCCCCTCCTTTTACTAGATCTCAGTGATGTTTGTTTGTTTTCTCCATATCCAACACTAGCAAATCACTGCCTCAATGTTGTGTTATTTCCATGGAAAATTGACAATTAACTGCGCTGCAGGAAACATTAAATCAGATTCCTACTGGAAAATTGGAAAATTGACCAATTTAAAACTTACAGGAAGTGCTTTATAGTTCTGATTGAGCCCTTTCAGTCTATGAATTACCAGGTCAGAGTCTTCACTTTTATAACCTATCTGATTCACTTACAAAATTAGATGTACATCACATTCATGCTAGAACCAAAAATCTCTGTCACTTAAAAATGTGATGAATAGAAATGTAGGATAGGTCTCATGATGTCACTAAAAGCATTTGCTATGTACCAATCATCTGTCACTAATGACCAAAGCAAATGTTAGTTAGCCCATTCGGTTTACTTGCATTTATAAACGGAAATGTTTTATATGACCAGTCAACACCTATCACCAATATACGTGACAATCATATAATATGACATCAGCTATAAAACCAGCCAATGTGGTACTGCTATTGGTACATTTGCTGTTGTTGAACCCTTAAGTACAACTCTTTTGATGATTTTGCTTATTTATCTTTGGGGAACATGTTTTGATATGTTGAGGTGGTATACTAATTTCTGTCTTGTGTTTACGACAAATTTAATAACACAACAGGGTACTGCATTTCTATGGCTTTGGTTTTCTTTGATGAAAAACTCGTTCTTTAAAGTGGTTCGTAGTTTTTCATTTCTAGCAAATTTCACATATCTTTACTTAAAATAACATGTATGATTGTATACTTTTGTGCATTTAATAAACCAGTGTCCAGGGTAATTGCCCCACCTTTCACTCAGATCTCTGTGATGTTTGTTTGTTTTCTCCATATTCACCACTAGCAAATCACTGGCTCGATGCTGTGTTATTTCCATGGAAAAATGACATTTAAGTGGGCTGCAGGAAATATTAAATCTTATTCCTAGAGCTGGTTTAGATCTCGGAACCTTTGACTGTGATTACCACGTTCAGTTTGCTTTTGCGATTACTCGTTTCCGTACAAAATCCTTTTCCTAATGTAAGTGATCATGCGTATACTTCAATAATGTAGGCAAGTCATTCTACGTTGTTTTTTGTATGTATTGGGTCGATTTTAAAAACATTGATGTTGGCCTGCATTGTTTTTTTTAACTTTATGCTCTCTGGTTCTCTTCCTTTAATCATATATATACCTATTACAACAGCCATATCGACATAACATTAATAACTTGTCAGATTTCGTTCTAATCATGTTTTAAATTCACATTGTGTTGCAGGCGAACACAAATATATTAGCACACATACTTGATTACTAAATAATTGCTATATTTCACTATCTATGTGTTAGTTACATTTTTGTAGATCACATACATACCGACTACAACAACTATATCAAAAACACATTAATAACAGGTCAAGCTTCTTTCTTTTTAATACTCTTTAATCATGCTATTTCTCATCATGTTGCAGATGAACCTGAACATCATGGACCAGAAAGTGATGAAGCATGAGGTACTTACTGCTGCTCTGCAAATGCTCTTGGTTTTATTACAGTGAAGATTTCAGCAGCATTTTTCACTGGAATTTGATATTACTGCTGACACCACAGCAAACTTTAACGTTTAGGTACTGGACTCAATTAGAATGTTTATCATTTTGTATGTCATCTGATTTCGTTCTAATCATGTTTTAACTTCACATTGTGTTCCAGGCCAACAAAAATATATTAGCACACATACTTGAGACTTAAGTAATTGCTATATTTCACTGTTTTTCTGTGTAAGTTCTATTTCTGTATATCACATGCATACCACCTACAACAGCTATATCAAAAACACATTGATAACAGGTCAAGCTTCTTTCCTTTCAATACTCTATAATCATGCTATTCCTCATCATATTGCAGGTGAACCTGAGCATCATGTACCAGATAATGATGAAGCATGACTGCATGAGGTAGTTACTGCTTCTCTGCAAATGCTCTTGGTTTTATTTACTACTTTCTATATTTTGCAGGTATAATTTGTTATGGATAAAATTCACAGCAACATTCTTTTACTGGAGTTTGGTATCACCACTGACACCACAGCAAAATATAAGGTTTAGGTACTGGACTCATTAAAAAATGTTTATTATTTTGTATGTCATCTGATTGTATTTGTAAACAAAATTCTTTTGTTGTGTGGATGATATATTTTTAGAAGTTGGGATTTTATTCAGCAGGTATATTGGTTCTTTAAACTATACAACTGTAATGGCTGAAGCAGTAGCACAAGTTTGAATCTTAATCTTTTTCAGATCCTCTAAACACCGCTTATAGACCAATTTAAAACTTACAGCAAGTGCTTTGTAGTTCTGACTGAACCCTTTCAGTCTATGAATTACTAGGTCAGAGTCTTCACTTTTATACCCTATCTGATTCACTTACAAAATTAGATGTACATCACATTCATGCTAGAACCAAAAATCTTTGTCTCTTAAAAATGTGATGAATAGAAATGTAGGATAGGTCTCATGATGTCACTAAAAGCATTTGCTATGTACCAATCTTCTGTCACTAATGACCAACGCAAATGTTAGTTAGCCCATTCGGTTTACTTGCATTTATAAATCGAAATCTTTTATATGAACAGTCAACACCTATCACCAATATACGTAACAATCATATAATATGACATCAGCAATAAAACCTGCCAATGTGGTACTGCTTTTGGTACAGTTGCTGTTGTTGAACCCTTAAGTACAACTCTTTTGATGTTTTTGCTTTTTTATCTTGGGGGAACTGGTTTTGATATGTTGAGGTGGTATACTAATATCTGTCTTGTGTTTATGACAAATTTAATAACACAAAGCATTTCTATGGGTTTGATGTTCTTTGATGAAAAACTCATTCTTTAAAGTGGTTAGTAGTTTTTGATTTCTCGCAAATTTCACATATCTTTACTTAAAATAACATGTATGATTGTATACTTTTGTGCATTTAATAAACCAGTTTCCAGGGTAATTGCCCCACCTTTCACTCAGATCTCTGTGATGTTTGTTTGTTTTCTCCATATTCACCACTAGCAAATCACTGGCTCGATGCTGTGTTATTTCCATGGAAAAATGACAATCAACTGGGCTGCAGGAAATATTAAATCAGATTCCCAGAGCTGGTTTAGAGCCTCGGAACCTTTGACTGTGATTACCACGTTCAGTTTGCTTTTGCGATTACTCGTTCCCGTACAAAATCCTTTTCCTAACGTAAGTGATCATGCGTATACTTCAATAATGTAGGCAAGTCATTCTACGTTGTTTTTTGTATGTATTGGGTCGAATTTAAAAACATTAATGTTGGCCTGCATTGTTTTTTTTAAACATTATGTTCTCTGGTTCTCTTCCTTTTAATCCTATATATACCTATTACAACAGCCATATCGACAAAACTTTAGTAACTTGTCAGATTTCGTTCTAATCATGTTTTAAATTCACATTGTGTTGCAGGCGAACACAAATATATTAGCACACATACTTGAGAGTGAAATAATTGCTATATTTCACTATCTATGTGTTAGTTAAATTTTTGTAGATCACATACATACCGACTACAACAACTATATCAAAAACACATTAATAACAGGTCAAGCTTCTTTCTTTTTAATACTCTTTAATCATGCTATTTCTCATCATGTTGCAGATGAACCTGAACATCATGGACCAGAAAGTGATGAAGCATGAGGTACTTACTGCTGCTCTGCAAATGCTCTTGGTTTTATTACAGTGAAGATTTCAGCAGCATTTTTCACTGGATTTTGATATTACTGCTGACACCACAGCAAACTTTAACGTTTAGGTACTGGACTCAATTAGAATGTTTATCATTTTGTATGTCATCTGATTTCGTTCTAATCATGTTTTAACTTCACATTGTGTTCCAGGCCAACAAAAATATATTAGCACATACTTGAGACTTAAGTAATTGCTATATTTCACTGTTTTTCTGTGTAAGTTCTATTTCTGTATATCACATACATACCACCTACAACAGCAATATCAAAAACACATTGATAACTGGTCAAGCTTCTTTCCTTTCAATACTCTATAATCATGCTATTCCTCATCATATTGCAGGTGAACCTGAGCATCATGTACCAGATAATGATGAAGCATGACTGCATGAGGTAGTTACTGCTTCTCTGCAAATGCTCTTGGTTTTATTTACTACTTTCTATATTTTGCACGTATAATTTGTTATGGATAAAATTCACAGCAACATTCTTTTACTGGAGTTTGGTATCACCACTGACACCACAGCAAAATATAAGGTTTAGGTACTGGACTCATTAAAAAATGTTTATTATTTTGTATGTCATCTGATTGTATTTGTAAACAAAATTCTTTTGTTGTGTGGATGATATATTTTTAGAAGTTGGGATTTTATTCAGCAGGTATATTGGTTCTTTAAACTATACAACTGTAATGGCTGAAGCAGTAGCACAAGTTTGAATCTTAATCTTTTTCAGATCCTCTAAACACAGCTTATAGACCAATTTAAAACTTACAGCAAGTGCTTTGTAGTTCTGACTGAGCCCTTTCAGTCTATGAATTACCAGGTCAGAGTCTTCACTTTTATACCCTATCTGATTCACTTACAAAATTAGATGTACATCACATTCATGCTAGAACCAAAAATCTCTGTCTCTTAAAAATGTGATGAATAGAAATGTAGGATAGGTCTCATGATGTCACTAAAAGCATTTGCTATGTACCAATCTTCTGTCACTAATGACCAAAGCAAATGTTAGTTAGCCCATTCGGTTTACTTGCATTTATAAACCGAAATCTTTTATATGAACAGTCAACACCTATCACCAATATACGTAACAATCTTATAATATGACATCAGCAATAAAACCAGCCAATGTGGTACTGCTTTTGGTACAGTTGCTGTAGTTGAACCCTTAAGTACAACTCTTTTGATGTTTTTGCTTTTTTATCTTGGGGGAACTGGTTTTGATATGTTGAGGTGGTATACTAAAGAGATGAATTTAATAACACAACAGGGTACTGCATTTCTATGGTTTTGGTGTTCTTTGATGAAAAACTCATTCTTTAAAGTGGTTAGTAGTTTTTGATTTCTCGCAAATTTCACATATCTTTACTTAAATAACATGTATGATTGTATACTTTTGTGCATTTAATAAATGAGTGTCCAGGGTAATTACCCCACCTTTCACTCAGATCTCTGTGATGTTTGTTTGTTTTCTCCATATTCACCACTAGCAAATCACTGCCTCGATGCTGTGTTATTTCCATGGAAATATGACAATCAACTGGGCTGCAGGAAATATTAAATCAGATTCCCAGAGCTGGTTTAGAGCCTCAGAACCTTTGACTGTGATTACCACGTTCAGTTTGCTTTTGCTATTACTCGTTCCCGTACAAAATCCTTTTCCTAACGTAAGTTATCATGCGTATACATCAATAATGTAGGCAAGTCATTCTACGTTGTTTTTTGTATGTATTGGGTCGAATTTAAAAACATTAATGTTGGCCTGCATTGTTTTTTTTAAACTTTATGTTCTCTGGTTCTCTTCCTTTTAATCCTATATATACCTATTACAACAGCCATATCGACAAAACTTTAGTAACTTGTCAGATTTCGTTCTAATCAAGTTTTAAATTCACATGGTGTTGCAGGCGAACACAAATATATTAGCACAAACACATTAATAACAGGTCAAGCTTCTTTCTTTTTAATACTCTTTAATCATGCTATTTCTCATCATGTTGCAGATGAACCTGAACATCATGGACCAGAAAGTGATGAAGCATGAGGTACTTACTGCTGCTCTGCAAATGCTCTTGGTTTTATTACAGTGAAGATTTCAGCAGCATTTTTCACTGGATTTTGATATTACTGCTGACACCACAGCAAACTTTAACGTTTAGGTACTGGACTCAATTAGAATGTTTATCATTTTGTATGTCATCTGATTTCGTTCTAATCATGTTTTAACTTCACATTGTGTTCCAGGCCAACAAAAATATATTAGCACACATACTTGAGACTTAAGTAATTGCTATATTTCACTGTGTTTCTGTGTAAGTTCTATTTATGTATATCACATACATACCACCTACAACAGCTATATCAAAAACACATTGATAACAGGTCAAGCTTCTTTCCTTTCAATACTCTATAATCATGCTATTCCTCATCATATTGCAGGTGAACCTGAGCATCATGTACCAGATAATGATGAAGCATGACTGCATGAGGTAGTTACTGCTTCTCTGCAAATGCTCTTGGTTTTATTTACTACTTTCTATATTTTGCAGGTATAATTTGTTATGGATAAAATTCACAGCAACATTCTTTTACTGGAGTTTGGTATCACCACTGACACCACAGCAAAATATAAGGTTTAGGTACTGGACTCATTTAAAAATGTTTATTATTTTGTATGTCATCTGATTGTATTTGTAAACAAAATTCTTTTGTTGTGTGGACGCTATATTTTTAGAACTTGGGATTTTATTCAGCAGGTATATTGGTTCTTTAAACATTACAAGTGTAATGGCTGAATCAGTAGCACAAGTTTGATTCTTAAGTGTTACCTATCTTTTTTAGATCCTCTAAACACCGTTTATAGACCAATTTAAAACTTACAGCAAGTGCTTTGTAGTTCTGATTGAGCCCTTTCAGTCTATGAATTACCAGGTCAGAGTCTTCACTTTTATAACCTATCTGATTCACTTACAAAATTAGATGTACATCACATTCATGCAAGAACCAAAAATCTCTGTCACTTAAAAATGTGATGAATAGAAATGTAGGATAGGTCTCATGATGTCACTAAAAGCATTTGCTATGTACCAATCTTCTGTCACTAATGACCAAAGCAAATGTTAGTTAGCCCATTCGGTTTACTTGCATTTATAAACGGAAATGTTTTATATGACCAGTCAACACCTATCACCAATATACGTGACAATCATATAATATGACATCAGCTATAAAACCAGCCAATGTGGTACTGCTATTGGTACATTTGCTGTTGTTGAACCCTTAAGTACAACTCTTTTGATGATTTTGCTTATTTATCTTTGGGGAATATGTTTTGATATGTAGAGGTGGTATACTAATATCTGTCTTGTGTTTACGACAAATTTAATAACACAACAGGGTACTGCATTTCTATGGCTTTGGTTTTCTTTGATGAAAAACTCGTTCTTTAAAGTGGTTCGTAGTTTTTCATTTCTAGCAAATTTCACATATCTTTACTTAAAATAACATGTATGATTGTATACTTTTGTGCATTTAATAAACCAGTGTCCAGGGTAATTGTCCCACCTTTCACTCAGATCTCTGTGATGTTTGTTTGTTTTCTCCATATTCACCACTAGCAAATCACTGCCTCGATGCTGTGTTATTTCCATGGAAAAATGACATTCAAGTGGGCTGCAGGAAATATTAAATCTTATTCCTAGAGCTGGTTTAGAGCTCGGAACCTTTGACTGTGATTACCACGTTCAGTTTGCTTTTGCGATTACTCGTTTCCGTACAAAATCCTTTTCCTAATGTAAGTGATCATGCGTATACTTCAATAATGTAGGCAAGTCATTCTACGTTGTTTTTTGTATGTATTGGGTCGATTTTAAAAACATTGATGTTGGCCTGCATTGTTTTTTTTAACTTTATGCTCTCTGGTTCTCTTCCTTTAATCATATATATACCTATTACAACAGCCATATCGACATAACATTAATAACTTGTCAGATTTCGTTCTAATCATGTTTTAAATTCACATTGTGTTGCAGGCGAACACAAATATATTAGCACACATACTTGATTACTAAATAATTGCTATATTTCACTATCTATGTGTTAGTTACATTTTTGTAGATCACATACATACCGACTACAACAACTATATCAAAAACACATTAATAACAGGTCAAGCTTCTTTCTTTTTAATACTCTTTAATCATGCTATTTCTCATCATGTTGCAGATGAACCTGAACATCATGGACCAGAAAGTGATGAAGCATGAGGTTCTTACTGCTGCTCTGCAAATGCTCTTGGTTTTATTACAGTGAAGATTTCAGCAGCATTTTTCACTGGATTTTGATATTACTGCTGACACCACAGCAAACTTTAACGTTTAGGTACTGGACTCAATTAGAATGTTTATCATTTTGTATGTCATCTGATTTCGTTCTAATCATGTTTTAACTTCACATTGTGTTCCAGGCCAACAAAAATATATTAGCACACATACTTGAGACTTAAGTAATTGCTATATTTCACTGTTTTTCTGTGTAAGTTCTATTTCTGTATATCACATACATACCACCTACAACAGCTATATCAAAAACACATTGATAACAGGTCAAGCTTCTTTCCTTTCAATACTCTATAATCATGCTATTCCTCATCATATTGCAGGTGAACCTGAGCATCATGTACCAGATAATGATGAAGCATGACTGCATGAGGTAGTTACTGCTTCTCTGCAAATGCTCTTGGTTTTATTTACTACTTTCTATATTTTGCAGGTATAATTTATCATGGATAAAATTCACAGCAACATTCTTTTACTGGAGTTTGATATCACTACCGACACCACAGCAAAATATAAGGTTTAGGTACTGGACTCATTAAAAATGTTTATTATTTTGTATGTCATCTGATTGTATTTGTAAACAAAATTCTTTTGTTGTGTGGATGCTATATTTTTAGAAGTTGGGATTTTATTCAGCAGGTATATTGGTTCTTTAAACTATACAACTGTAATGGCTGAAGCAGTAGCACAAGTTTGAATCTTAAGTGTTACCAATCTTTTTCAGATCCTCTAAACACCGCTTATAGACCAATTTAAAACTTACAGCAAGTGCTTTGTAGTTCTGACTGAGCCCTTTCAGTCTATGACTTACCAGGTCAGAGTCTTCACTTTTATACCCTATCTGATTCACTTACAAAATTAGATGTACATCACATTCATGCTAGAACCAAAAATGTCTGTCTCTTAAAAATGTGATGAATAGAAATGTAGGATAGGTCTCATGATGTCACTAAAAGCATTTGCTATGTACCAATCTTCTGTCACTAATGACCAAAGCAAATGTTAGTTAGCCCATTCGGTTTACTTGCATTTATAAACCGAAATCTTTTATATGAACAGTCAACACCTATCACCAATATACGTAACAATCTTATAATATGGCATCTGCAATAAAACCAGCCAATGTGGTACTGCTTTTGGTACAGATGCTGTTGTTGAACCCTTAAGTACAACTCTTTTGATGTTTTTGCTTTTTTATCTTGGGGGAACTGGTTTTGATATGTTGAGGTGGTATACTAATATCTGTCTTGTGTTTATGACAAATTTAATAACACAACAGGGTACTGCATTTCTATGGTTTTGGTGTTCTTTGATGAAAAACTCATTCTTTAAAGTGGTTCGTAGTTTTTCATTTCTAGCAAATTTCACATATCTTTACTTAAAATAACATGTATGATTGTATACTTTTGTGCATTTAATAAACCAGTGTCCAGGGTAATTGCCCCACCTTTCACTCAGATCTCTGTGATGTTTGTTTGTTTTCTCCATATTCACCACTAGCAAATCACTGGCTCGATGCTGTGTTATTTCCATGGAAAAATGACATTTAAGTGGGCTGCAGGAAATATTAAATCTTATTCCTAGAGCTGGTTTAGAGCTCGGAACCTTTGACTGTGATTACCACGTTCAGTTTGCTTTTGCGATTACTCGTTTCCGTACAAAATCCTTTTCCTAATGTAAGTGATCATGCGTATACTTCAATAATGTAGGCAAGTCATTCTACGTTGTTTTTTGTATGTATTGGGTCGATTTTAAAAACATTGATGTTGGCCTGCATTGTTTTTTTTAACTTTATGCTCTCTGGTTCTCTTCCTTTAATCATATATATACCTATTACAACAGCCATATCGACATAACATTAATAACTTGTCAGATTTCGTTCTAATCATGTTTTAAATTCACATTGTGTTGCAGGCGAACACAAATATATTAGCACACATACTTGAGAGTGAAATAATTGCTATATTTCACTATCTATGTGCTTTTCAAAAAAAAAAAAAAAAAAAAATTTCACTATCTATGTGTTAGTTACATTTTTGTAGATCACATACATACCGACTACAACAACTATATCAAAAACACATTAATAACAGGTCAAGCTTCTTTCTTTTTAATACTCTTTAATCATGCTATTTCTCATCATGTTGCAGATGAACCTGAACATCATGGACCAGAAAGTGATGAAGCATGAGGTACTTACTGCTGCTCTGCAAATGCTCTTGGTTTTATTACAGTGAAGATTTCAGCAGCATTTTTCACTGGATTTTGATATTACTGCTGACACCACAGCAAACTTTAACGTTTAGGTACTGGACTCAATTAGAATGTTTATCATTTTGTATGTCATCTGATTTCGTTCTAATCATGTTTTAACTTCACATTGTGTTCTAGGCCAACAAAAATATATTAGCACGCATACTTGAGACTTAAGTAATTGCTATATTTCACTGTTTTTCTGTGTAAGTTCTATTTCTGTATATCACATACATACCACCTACAACAGCTATATCAAAAACACATTGATAACAGGTCAAGCTTCTTTCCTTTCAATACTCTATAATCATGCTATTCCTCATCATATTGCAGGTGAACCTGAGCATCATGTACCAGATAATGATGAAGCATGACTGCATGAGGTAGTTACTGCTTCTCTGCAAATGCTCTTGGTTTTATTTACTACTTTCTATATTTTGTAGGTATAATTTGTTATGGATAAAATTCACAGCAACATTCTTTTACTGGAGTTTGGTATCACCACTAACACCACAGCAAAATATAAGGTTTAGGTACTGGACTCATTAAAAAATGTTTATTATTTTGTATGTCATCTGATTGTATTTGTAAACAAAATTCTTTTGTTGTGTGGATGCTATATTTTTAGAACTTGGGATTTTATTCAGCAGGTATATTGGTTCTTTAAACTATACAAGTGTAATGGCTGAATCAGTAGCACAAGTTTGAATCTTAAGTGTTACCTATCTTTTTTAGATCCTCTAAACACCGTTTATAGACCAATTTAAAACTTACAGCAAGTGCTTTGTAGTTCTGATTGAGCCCTTTCAGTCTATGAATTACCAGGTCAGAGTCTTCACTTTTATAACCTATCTGATTCGCTTACAAAATTAGATGTACATCACATTCATGCTAGAACCAAAAATCTCTGTCACTTAAAAAATGTGATGAATAGAAATGTAGGATAGGTCTCATGATGTCACTAAAAGCATTTGCTATGTACCAATCTTCTGTCACTAATGACCAAAGCAAATGTTAGTTAGCCCATTCGGTTTACTTGCATTTATAAACGGAAATGTTTTATATGACCAGTCAACACCTATCACCAATATACGTGACAATCATATAATACTAGCATTGTACCCGCGCAATGCTGCGGCGGCAAATAATTTTTGTTTTACAACATGCCACTTCAGGAATATAATTATATGTTATTCGCGCTATTCAATGTTACAAAAATGTTTGCTTCCCAACATGTCCGTTTTTTTGTAAATTTTCTTTTATTTGCGGCAACTATTTTATAAATTATAAAAATAAATTCTAAAATACATTAAAATAAGAAAAAAAGATTTATATTTATAATATAAAGATAAAGAAGTTCATTAGATTTTGAAAATTATGTTGTGGTAGGTATATAATTGTGTCTGTGTGAGATAGTATGTTAGTGGGAAAATATATTTTAAATGAATAAAATGTTAAAGTAAATTAGGAGAGAGAGTGAAATGATTAAATAGTGAGTGGATAAGATTAATTTAGATAAATGAAAGGTCAAGATTAATTGTTGATTGAATTTTAAGAAGTCTTAAAATTAATTAGGAGAGAGAATGTTAAATGGTTTATATAGTAGTATAGATGACATCAGCTATAAAACCAGCCAATGTGGTACTACTATTGGTACATTTGCTGTTGTTGAACCCTTAAGTACAACTCTTTTGATGATTTTGCTTATTTATCTTGGGGGAACTGGTTTTAATATGTTGAGATGGTATACTAATATCTGTCTTGTGTTTACGACAAATTTAATAACACAACAGGGTACTGCATTTCTATGGCTTTGGTTTTCTTTGATGAAAAACTCATTCTTTAAAGCGGTTAGTAGTTTTTCATTGCTAGCAAATTTCACATATCTTTACTTAAAATAACATGTATGATTGTATACTTTTGTGCATTTAATAAACCAGTGTCCAGGGTAATTGCCCCACCTTTCACTCAGATCTCTGTGATGTTTGTTTGTTTTCTCCATATTTACCACTAGCAAATCACTGCCTCGATGCTGTGTTATTTCCATGGAAAAATGACATTCAAGTGGGCTACAGGAAATATTAAATCTTATTCCTAGAGCTGGTTTAGAGCTCGGAACCTTTGACTGTGATTACCACGCTCAGTTTGCTTTTGCGATTACTCGTTTCCGTACAAAATCCTTTTCCTAATGTAAGTGATCATGCGTATACTTCAATAATGTAGGCAAGTCATTCTACGTTGTTTTTTGTATGTATTGGGTCGATTTTAAAAACATTGATGTTGGCCTGCATTGTTTTTTTTTAACTTTATGCTCTCTGGTTCTCTTCCTTTAATCATATATATACCTATTACAACAGCCATATCGACATAACATTAATAACTTGTCAGATTTCGTTCTAATCATGTTTTAAATTCACATTGTGTTGCAGGCGAACACAAATATATTAGCACACATACTTGAGAGTTAAATAATTGCTATATTTCACTATCTATGTGTTAGTTACATTTTTGTATATCACATACATACCGATTACAACAACTATATCAAAAACACATTAATAGCAGGTCAAGCTTCTTTCTTTTTAATACTCTTTAATCATGCTATTTCTCATCATGTTGCAGATGAACCTGAACATCATGGACCAGAAAATGATGAAGCATGAGGTACTTACTGCTGCTCTGCAAATGCTCTTGGTTTTATTACAGTGAAGATTTCAGCAGCATTTTTCACTGGATTTTGATATTACTGCTGACACCACAGCAAACTTTAACGTTTAGGTACTGGACTCAATTAGAATGTTTATCATTTTGTATGTCATTTGATTTCGTTCTAATCATGTTTTAACTTCACATTGTGTTCCAGGCCAACAAAAATATATTAGCACACATACTTGAGACTTAAGTAATTGCTATATTTCACTGTGTTTCTGTGTAAGTTCTATTTCTGTATATCACATACATACCACCTACAACAGCTATATCAAAAACACATTGATAACAGGTCAAGCTTCTTTCCTTTCAATACTCTATAATCATGCTATTCCTCATCATATTGCAGGTGAACCTGAGCATCATGTACCAGATAATGATGAAGCATGACTGCATGAGGTAGTTACTGCTTCTCTGCAAATGCTCTTGGTTTTATTTACTACTTTCTATATTTTGCAGGTATAATTTGTTATGGATAAAATTCACAGCAACATTCTTTTACTGGAGTTTGATATCACTACTGACACCACAGCAAAATATAAGGTTTAGGTACTGGACTCATTAAAAAATGTTTATTATTTTGTATGTCATCTGATTGTATTTGTAAACAAAATTCTTTTGTTGTGTGGATGCTATATTTTTAGAAGTTGGGATTTTATTCAGCAGGTATAATGGTTCTTTAAACTATACAACTGTAATGGCTGAAGCATTAGCACAAGTTTGAATCTTAAGTGTTACATATCTTTTTCAGATCCTCTAAGCACCGCTTATAGACCAATTTAAAACTTATAGCAAGTGGTTTGTAGTTCTGATTGAGCCCTATCAGTCTATGTTAGGGATTTGGATAGTTATTAAATAGTATTAAACTAGAAGGGGAAAAACGGTAAAATTGGGTCTTCGTTTGTTAGTCAGTTCTAAATAAATAGAGGTTAGTCTCTCTTTTGTAGGTAGGCAGAGAATTAGTACGTTTGGCTTTTGAGTCGGCTCATAGCCTTTGGGCTATCGAGAGAGGGCACAACCCTGGGCAGTCATCCTTAATGTGGATTGATTGAGGTTATCTCCAATGTAATCGTTCCTATTTCTACATATTTTGATATCGATTAGTATTGTTGTGTTATCAGAAGTTTACGTTTCGTATCATTGGTCCGACCTGCCCTAGACCTGCCGTTTATGTAATACCCCAAAAATTTGGAAATCATAATAATGATAATAAATAAATAAATTGAAACAAAACAGACTTGGGCCTATATCTTATACAAATTAGACTAACCCACTAGACTTAAATTCTGATATTTGATACCCGACCCATGTCTTGAACCTATCTGGTTCGCAAGTTATCTGGAGGAACGATTTGAACTAACGACCGGAGAAAGGGGAGTATATCCCTGAGAATTCGACAGAGTCCTTCACGACTCTTCCACCAGGAATCTCTATTTATATGCTGATGATAGTCTGCCATTCTCGAATCCTTCTCCTGTAAACCCTAACCGATAGTGCGTGTGAAGAAGAGGGCTCCGACCTGCTCCTGTTGTGCGACGGCGATGGCAGGGTTCGACTGTCGAAAGTTTGGTTTCTGATTTGGGAATCGATTTTTCATCTGCCTTCCTCTTTCAAGTCACTAAGGTCTGTTCTTGTGCTTTACGATTTCTCCCTGTGTTCGTATGACCGATTATGTTCAGTACCCTAACATTAGTTAGGGTCCTTCGATGTTTAATTAGAACACAAACAGAAGGTTTCTTTTGATTAGTAATTGGAATTAAATTACACCAGGGAACACTATTGTATAAATTGCAAAATAAGGTCTTTATATGCACATAAGTATCAGATCGTTGAATCAGTACCTAAATTGATGCTGATAGGCTCAGTTAATTGGAATAACTCTACTGTTCTTAGTGCTATTGTTGAGTCTGTAGTAATTATTAAATGTCATCAGATAAAGAAACATAAGTGGGGTTGTCGTCTTACTAAGAATTGAAGTATTTTTGTTGCAAAATTGTGTTTTAATCCTTCTGGTAACTTACTGTTAAGATGAGAACCTGTTAATCGATAGGACCTACTGGTTAATAGATTAAAAGCTACATTGTTTGGAAATATAGTAGTAGTGGACACAAGGAATCATGATATTGTAATTAACTTGATAATGGGAATTACCTCTTAAACAGACAAAGGCTTAAGGACTCGTTGGTAGTATAAACAGTGAGGAATTAACTACATTTAGCTTAACTGAACCAATTGTAATGTTCACAAACCACTGCGCACACTTGATAAAATCAGGAATTACATATTGATTTAACTCGGTTTAAGAGTAAGGCATATATAACAAGGGTTGGTTGTTTAACATCTTGGTTTATGTAAACTTAAGTTGGGTAGTCATTACAACACTAGAAATCCATCCGTTAAATGTTTTGGGAAGAATAATAACAGGTATAGTTGTTAAACCATAGAACAATATACTTAGTAACAAACGGAAGAAACGGGAATAAGATAAATGCTAACGGTAAATTATATTTTTTTAGACGGAAGGAGATGAACTAAACCTGAAGCTACTAGTACTATTGGACTTCTTCGATTGTGAATACAAGGTACGGATTCTTAGACCATTTCGTATATGGTTGTCTTGATTATGGAAGTGATGTCCCTCTTATGTTCTTATTTTTGCTTGATTCATGATTCGTTGGTTGAATCCTTATTTCATTTCATTTGAGTCCTATTCAGTCTATTGGTACGGATATCCATCTCTTGAATTAGAGATTCTTATTGAGTTATTGTTCGATTCATGTTATTCGTATAGATTCCTACTTGATCATTATGCCTTGTTTCTTTGACGTTGGTACGGATATCTATCTCTTTATAGAGATTCCTATTGTTCGTTTCACATATATTGTACGGATTCTTTTCAATCTTGATTCCTATTTTGTTTGATTCATGCCTTAACGGGTCAAAGTTCCTTTTTCCATTTTGACCCATTTGCTATTCAACCTGTGACATTGCTATATCGTTGAGAACCTCTGTCATATGTTTATTTCATTGCCTATTGACTAGGCTTGGCTTATTGTGTTGGCTTATTATTACTGCTTACTGATTCTGTTCTGGGTATGCGAGCTATTATGTAACTAACTACCTATGGAGGTACCATAGGAGCGTCATTGCGGCACCAGTGGCGTTGCACTTCCGTGGCGGTGTGATTTGTCACGGCGTCTCCCCTCTGTTGGCTCCGAGAGCTATTCTGTTTTGGAGGCGTATGGGTGACCCTAGCTTCTGTTCTGTTTCTGTTTGTGGATGGTGGCATAGTGCCCAATACCCCATTCACCTTCTGGCACTTGTGAGTCTGCAGCTCCCTGTGCAAACATTCTGGGTGAAATACTTGTTCCTTTGGGCATGTGTTCACTATACTGGGCTCGGTTTGTATCATACCCTTCTGTTTTGGTTGACTGGCTATTGTTATTATTGTTAGGCATTGTTTGTTTTGAATCTGATATTGGACTATTCTGTACTTCGATAATTGAATTTTTGGATATATATATTTCATTCTGTATCTGTTTATCCGCGCACTGGGCGTTTGGCTCAGCCGCATTTTTCTTTCTATGCGGCAGGTAATTTATAGGACAAGGGACGTGCTAGTGACGCGAAACTTGGAGCTACCAAGAAAGTAGGTTTTGATAGGTAGTTTAAATTTTTTTGACATGTATGTTCCTTTTGAAGTTTTGAGGCATGTAGACTTTGTTAGTAAAGGTATTATTGGAAGGTAATTTTTGTTTATGCTCTGTTATGTACCGTACGTAGCCTCCGGGTTCCACTTCGGGACCGGGGTGTTACAGTTTATTTGAGATTCTCGATCTGTTCTCGTCACATTGCTTCCTCGATTTGTCCTACAATCTCGATTTGCATCATCGATTTGTTCCATTTCAGTGATAGTTCGTTTGTCTGTTGTCGCTTTGGGACTCATCGCTCGTTTTTAGCCGGTGATTTTCACGATCAAAAAAATTTAATCCTCGCTCTGTCCTTCACTCACGCTATGCATCGATTTGCATCAGTTATTGCCAATTCCACATGCCCAGTGCCATTTGATTTCGTTTTTGTTGGTTCTGCCAGTTCATGATTTTTTCAATTTGCCGATTCTGTAATTTGACGTTACAGTGCCAGTCTCTGCTTCTTACATCTATCGATTTGTCAACCTGCATCATCGCTCTGTATTGCAATCTCGATTAGTAAGTATCGCTGCTACTCCACTTCTGTGATTGATCTGTTCGTTTGTGAGCTGTTGATTTAGGAATTATTGCTATTGGATTTATCGATATTGATTCTGGGTTGTCTTCTTTGACTGTGTTCTTTGTGTTCTTCTTGATTGGGTTGTGTTTTAGCTGGTTGGGATATTGGATATTGGTTTGCTGAATTGCTTTTCGATTGTGGTTTTGTTTGGGAATCTCACTGTTTGATTTTTCTTACTAATTTCTATGGAAACTCGTTCTGTTCAATCTCGTTTGGATTTTCACGAGGGACAAATCCAACAGCTCCAGGCTGATGTTACCGAGATCAAAACAGCCTTGAAAACTTTGGAGGTGGATCGAATTGAGGCGGCTGAATTTCGTAAGGTTATGTTGGGATGGATAAAACAACAGGACCCTGATTTTGTTTGGATGGGAGATCGAGGTCCCGAGAATGTTTCCGATTCAGGTGCGGGAGAAAATACAGATTGGTCTTCGTCGAGCATCAAATCTCAAAAAGGAAATAGAGAGGTGTTGTTGAATGTCGATTCTCCGGTGATGGTATCGACTGAGGAAGAAAACGCAGATGCTGATTATCACAGGACGACTACAATGGTGATGGCGAAACCTAAACAATCCATTGGATTGGAAATGCCTACGGTAGAGTTTTTTATGGACGAGTATACAGATTCAGTTTTTTGGAGTGCATCTAAGTTGTTTGATGATAGTTTTGGGCTGAATTTGTTTAGTACAACAGAGCACACTGCATGTTTTTGGGGTTTTCAAGGTTGTATGGGCATTAAACATTGCAATCCACCAGATTATATGGATTAATTGGCTGCTTCCTATGCGCCTCAGTTATTGGGGAATGATGACAATGAGGATGGCAATGGGAACTATTGTTTGTTTGAGGAAATTCGTGTTTGTGATTTACCTCCGGGGAAACCAACAGATCTGTGTTTGTTTATGAAGATTTCGTATGTTGTATGGGGTTGTAAACCACTCAAACCCCCATATTGCGTACACTTCCTTGTTTACCCGTGCCTGTTTCATGATCACCAACCGACCGGACCTCGTATACCACCGAAACCACTGGATCTTTGATTTTTTTGACACAAGTCTTGAGGACAAGACTTTTTTGAAGGCGGGAGTAATGATAGGGATTTGGATAGTTATTAAATAGTATTAAACTAGAAGGGGAAAAAGGGTAAAATTGGGTCTTAGTTTGTTAGTCAGTTCTAAATAAATAGAGGTTAGTCTCTCTTTTGTAGGTAGGCAGAGAATTAGTACGTTTGGCTTTTGAGTAGGCTCATAGCCTTTGGGCTATCGAGAGAGGGCACAGCCCTGGGCAGTCATCCTTAATGTGGATTGATTGAGGTTATCTCCAATGTAATCGTTCCTATTTCTACATATTTTGGTATCGATTAGTATTGTTGTGCTATCAGAAGTTTACGTTTCGTATCAGTCTATGAATTACCAGGTCAGAGTCTTCACTTTTATAACCTATCTGATTCACTTACAAAATTAGATGTACATCACATTCATGCTAGAACCAAAAATCTTTGTCTCTTAAAAATGTGATGAATAGAAATGTAGGATAGGTCTCATGATGTCACTAAAAGCATTTGCTATGTACCAATCTTCTGTCACTAATGACCAAAGCAAATGTTAGTTAGCCCATTCGGTTTACTTGCATTTATAAATCGAAATCTTTTATATGAACAGTCAACACCTATCACCAATATACGTAACAATCATATAATATGACATCAGCAATAAAACCTGCCAATGTGGTACTGCTTTTGGTACAGTTGCTGTTGTTGAACCCTTAAGTACAACTCTTTTGATGTTTTTGCTTTTTTATCTTGGGGGAACTGGTTTTGATATGTTGAGGTGGTATACTAATATCTGTCTTGTGTTTATGACAAATTTAATAACACAACAGGGTACTGCATTTCTATGGGTTTGATGTTCTTTGATGAAAAACTCATTCTTTAAAGTGGTTAGTAGTTTTTGATTTCTCGCAAATTTCACATATCTTTACTTAAATAACATGTATGATTGTATACTTTTGGGCATTTAATAAATGAGTGTCCAGGGTAATTACCCCACCTTTCACTCAGATCTCTGTGATGTTTGTTTGTTTTCTCCATATTCGCCTCTAGCAAATCACTGGCTCGATGCTGTGTTATTTCCATGGAAAAATGACAATCAACTGGGCTGCAGGAAATATTAAATCAGATTCCCAGAGCTGGTTTAGAGCCTCGGAACCTTTGACTGTGATTACCACGTTCAGTTTGCTTTTGCTATTACTCGTTCCCGTACAAAATCCTTTTCCGAACGTAAGTGATCATGCGTATACATCAATAATGTAGGCAAGTCATTCTACGTTGTTTTTTGTATGTATTGGGTCGAATTTAAAAACATTAATGTTGGCCTGCATTGTTTTTTTTAAACTTTATGTTCTCTGGTTCTCTTCCTTTTAATCCTATATATACCTATTACAACAGCCATATCGACAAAACTTTAGTAACTTGTCAGATTTCGTTCTAATCATGTTTTAAATTCACATTGTGTTGCAGGCGAACACAAATATATTAGCACACATACTTGAGAGTGAAATATTTGCTATATTTCACTATCTATGTGTTAGTTACATTTTTGTAGATCACATACATACCGACTACAACAACTATATCAAAAACACATTAATAACAGGTCAAGCTTCTTTCTTTTTAATACTCTTTAATCATGCTATTTCTCATCATGTTGCAGATGAACCTGAACATCATGGACCAGAAAGTGATGAAGCATGAGGTACTTACTGCTGCTCTGCAAATGCTCTTGGTTTTATTACAGTGAAGATTTCAGCAGCATTTTTCACTGGATTTTGATATTACTGCTGACACCACAGCAAACTTTAACGTTTAGGTACTGGACTCAATTAGAATGTTTATCATTTTGTATGTCATCTGATTTCGTTCTAATCATGTTTTAACTTCACATTGTGTTCCAGGCCAACAAAAATATATTAGCACATACTTGAGACTTAAGTAATTGCTATATTTCACTGTTTTTCTGTGTAAGTTCTATTTCTGTATATCACATACATACCACCTACAACAGCAATATCAAAAACACATTGATAACAGGTCAAGCTTCTTTCCTTTCAATACTCTATAATCATGCTATTCCTCATCATATTGCAGGTGAACCTGAGCATCATGTACCAGATAATGATGAAGCATGACTGCATGAGGTAGTTACTGCTTCTCTGCAAATGCTCTTTGTTTTATTTACTACTTTCTATATTTTGCAGGTATAATTTGTTATGGATAAAATTCACAGCAACATTCTTTTACTGGAGTTTGGTATCACCACTGACACCACAGCAAAATATAAGGTTTAGGTACTGGACTCATTAAAAAATGTTTATTATTTTGTATGTCATCTGATTGTATTTGTAAACAAAATTCTTTTGTTGTGTGGATGATATATTTTTAGAAGTTGGGATTTTATTCAGCAGGTATATTGGTTCTTTAAACTATACAACTGTAATGGCTGAAGCAGTAGCACAAGTTTGAATCTTAATCTTTTTCAGATCCTCTAAACACCGCTTATAGACCAATTTAAAACTTACAGCAAGTGCTTTGTAGTTCTGACTGAGCCCTTTCAGTCTATGAATTACCAGGTCAGAGTCTTCACTTTTATACCCTATGTGATTCACTTACAAAATTAGATGTACATCACATTCATGCTAGAACCAAAAATCTTTGTCTCTTAAAAATGTGATGAATAGAAATGTAGGATAGGTCTCATGATGTCACTAAAAGCATTTGGTATGTACCAATCTTCTGTCACTAATGACCAAAGCAAATGTTAGTTAGCCCATTCGGTTTACTTGCATTTATAAATCGAAATCTTTTATATGAACAGTCAACACCTATCACCAATATACGTAACAATCATATAATATGACATCAGCAATAAAACCTGCCAATGTGGTACTGCTTTTGGTACAGTTGCTGTTGTTGAACCCTTAAGTACAACTCTTTTGATGTTTTTGCTTTTTTATCTTGGGGGAACTGGTTTTGATATGTTGAGGTGGTATACTAATATCTGTTTTGTGTTTATGACAAATTTAATAACACAACAGGGTACTGCATTTCTATGGGTTTGGTGTTCTTTGATGGAAAACTCATTCTTTAAAGTGGTTAGTAGTTTTTGATTTCTCGCAAATTTCACATATCTTTACTTAAATAACATGTATGATTGTATACTTTTGTGCATTTAATAAACCAGTGTCCAGGGTAATTACCCCACCTTTCACTCAGATCTCTGTGATGTTTGTTTGTTTTCTCCATATTCACCACTAGCAAATCACTGGCTCGATGCTGTGTTATTTCCATGGAAAAATGACAATCAACTGGGCTGCAGGAAATATTAAATCAGATTCCCAGAGCTGGTTTAGATCCTCGGAACCTTTGACTGTGATTACCACGTTCAGTTTGCTTTTGCGATTACTCGTTCCCGTACAAAATCCTTTTCCTAACGTAAGTGATCATGCGTATACTTCAATAATGTAGGCAAGTCATTCTACGTTGTTTTTTGTATGTATTGGGTCGAATTTAAAAACATTAATGTTGGCCTGCATTGTTTTTTTTAAACTTTATGTTCTCTGGTTCTCTTCCTTTAAATCCTATATATACCTATTACAACAGCCATATCGACAAAACTTTAGTAACTTGTCAGATTTCGTTCTAATCATGTTTTAAATTCACATTGTGTTGCAGGCGAACACAAATATATTAGCACACATACTTGAGAGTGAAATAATTGCTATATTTCACTATCTATGTGTTAGTTACATTTTTGTAGATCACATACATACCGACTACAACAACTATATCAAAAACACATTAATAACAGGTCAAGCTTCTTTCTTTTTAATACTCTTTAATCATGCTATTTCTCATCATGTTGCAGATGAACCTGAACATCATGGACCAGAAAGTGATGAAGCATGAGGTACTTACTGCTGCTCTGCAAATGCTCTTGGTTTTATTACAGTGAAGATTTCAGCAGCATTTTTCACTGGATTTTGATATTACTGCTGACACCACAGCAAACTTTAACGTTTAGGTACTGGACTCAATTAGAATGTTTATCATTTTGTATGTCATCTGATTTCGTTCTAATCATGTTTTAACTTCACATTGTGTTCCAGGCCAACAAAAATATATTAGCACATACTTGAGACTTAAGTAATTGCTATATTTCACTGTTTTTCTGTGTAAGTTCTATTTCTGTATATCACATACATACCACCTACAACAGCAATATCAAAAACACATTGATAACAGGTCAAGCTTCTTTCCTTTCAATACTCTATAATCATGCTATTCCTCATCATATTGCAGGTGAACCTGAGCATCATGTACCAGATAATGATGAAGCATGACTGCATGAGGTAGTTACTGCTTCTCTGCAAATGCTCTTTGTTTTATTTACTACTTTCTATATTTTGCAGGTATAATTTGTTATGGATAAAATTCACAGCAACATTCTTTTACTGGAGTTTGGTATCACCACTGACACCACAGCAAAATATAAGGTTTAGGTACTGGACTCATTAAAAAATGTTTATTATTTTGTATGTCATCTGATTGTATTTGTAAACAAAATTCTTTTGTTGTGTGGATGATATATTTTTAGAAGTTGGGATTTTATTCAGCAGGTATATTGGTTCTTTAAACTATACAACTGTAATGGCTGAAGCAGTAGCACAAGTTTGAATCTTAATCTTTTTCAGATCCTCTAAACACCGCTTATAGACCAATTTAAAACTTACAGCAAGTGCTTTGTAGTTCTGACTGAGCCCTTTCAGTCTATGAATTACCAGGTCAGAGTCTTCACTTTTATACCCTATGTGATTCACTTACAAAATTAGATGTACATCACATTCATGCTAGAACCAAAAATCTTTGTCTCTTAAAAATGTGATGAATAGAAATGTAGGATAGGTCTCATGATGTCACTAAAAGCATTTGGTATGTACCAATCTTCTGTCACTAATGACCAAAGCAAATGTTAGTTAGCCCATTCGGTTTACTTGCATTTATAAATCGAAATCTTTTATATGAACAGTCAACACCTATCACCAATATACGTAACAATCATATAATATGACATCAGCAATAAAACCTGCCAATGTGGTACTGCTTTTGGTACAGTTGCTGTTGTTGAACCCTTAAGTACAACTCTTTTGATGTTTTTGCTTTTTTATCTTGGGGGAACTGGTTTTGATATGTTGAGGTGGTATACTAATATCTGTTTTGTGTTTATGACAAATTTAATAACACAACAGGGTACTGCATTTCTATGGGTTTGGTGTTCTTTGATGGAAAACTCATTCTTTAAAGTGGTTAGTAGTTTTTGATTTCTCGCAAATTTCACATATCTTTACTTAAATAACATGTATGATTGTATACTTTTGTGCATTTAATAAACCAGTGTCCAGGGTAATTACCCCACCTTTCACTCAGATCTCTGTGATGTTTGTTTGTTTTCTCCATATTCACCACTAGCAAATCACTGGCTCGATGCTGTGTTATTTCCATGGAAAAATGACAATCAACTGGGCTGCAGGAAATATTAAATCAGATTCCCAGAGCTGGTTTAGATCCTCGGAACCTTTGACTGTGATTACCACGTTCAGTTTGCTTTTGCGATTACTCGTTCCCGTACAAAATCCTTTTCCTAACGTAAGTGATCATGCGTATACTTCAATAATGTAGGCAAGTCATTCTACGTTGTTTTTTGTATGTATTGGGTCGAATTTAAAAACATTAATGTTGGCCTGCATTGTTTTTTTTAAACTTTATGTTCTCTGGTTCTCTTCCTTTAAATCCTATATATACCTATTACAACAGCCATATCGACAAAACTTTAGTAACTTGTCAGATTTCGTTCTAATCATGTTTTAAATTCACATTGTGTTGCAGGCGAACACAAATATATTAGCACACATACTTGAGAGTGAAATAATTGCTATATTTCACTATCTATGTGTTAGTTACATTTTTGTAGATCACATACATACCGACTACAACAACTATATCAAAAACACATTAATAACAGGTCAAGCTTCTTTCTTTTTAATACTCTTTAATCATGCTATTTCTCATCATGTTGCAGATGAACCTGAACATCATGGACCAGAAAGTGATGAAGCATGAGGTACTTACTGCTGCTCTGCAAATGCTCTTGGTTTTATTACAGTGAAGATTTCAGCAGCATTTTTCACTGGATTTTGATATTACTGCTGACACCACAGCAAACTTTAACGTTTAGGTACTGGACTCAATTAGAATGTTTATCATTTTGTATGTCATCTGATTTCGTTCTAATCATGTTTTAACTTCACATTGTGTTCCAGGCCAACAAAAATATATTAGCACATACTTGAGACTTAAGTAATTGCTATATTTCACTGTTTTTCTGTGTAAGTTCTATTTCTGTATATCACATACATACCACCTACAACAGCTATATCAAAAACACATTGATAACAGGTCAAGCTTCTTTCCTTTCAATACTCTATAATCATGCTATTCCTCATCATATTGCAGGTGAACCTGAGCATCATGTACCAGATAATGATGAAGCATGACTGCATGAGGTAGTTACTGCTTCTCTGCAAATGCTCTTTGTTTTATTTACTACTTTCTATATTTTGCAGGTATAATTTGTTATGGATAAAATTCACAGCAACATTCTTTTACTGGAGTTTGGTATCACCACTGACACCACAGCAAAATATAAGGTTTAGGTACTGGAATCATTAAAAAATGTTTATTATTTTGTATGTCATCTGATTGTATTTGTAAACAAAATTCTTTTGTTGTGTGGATGCTATATTTTTAGAAGTTGGGATTTTATTCAGCAGGTATATTGGTTCTTTAAACTATACAACTGTAATGGCTGAAGCAGTGTCACAAGTTTGAATCTTAATCTTTTTCAGATCCTCTAAACACCGCTTATAGACCAATTTAAAACTTACAGCAAGTGCTTTGTAGTTCTGACTGAGCCCTTTCAGTCTATGAATTACCAGGTCAGAGTCTTCACTTTTATACCCTATCTGATTCACTTACAAAATTAGATGTACATCACATTCATGCTAGAACCAAAAATCTCTGTCTCTTAAAAATGTGATGAATAGAAATGTAGGATAGGTCTCATGATGTCACTAAAAGCATTTGCTATGTACCAATCTTCTGTCACTAATGACCAAAGCAAATGTTAGTTAGCCCATTCGGTTTACTTGCATTTATAAACCGAAATCTTTTATATGAACAGTCAACACCTATCACCAATATACGTAACAATCATATAATATGACATCAGCAATAAAACCTGCCAATGTGGTACTGCTTTTGGTACAGTTGCTGTTGTTGAACCCTTAAGTACAACTCTTTTGATGTTTTTGCTTTTTTATCTTGGGGGAACTGGTTTTGATATGTTGAGGTGGTATACTAATATCTGTCTTGTGTTTATGACAAATTTAATAACACAACAGGGTACTGCATTTCTATGGGTTTGGTGTTCTTTGATGAAAAACTCATTCTTTAAAGTGGTTAGTAGTTTTTGATTTCTCGCAAATTTCACATATCTTTACTTAAATAACATGTATGATTGTATACTTTTGTGCATTTAATAAACCAGTGTCCAGGGTAATTACCCCACCTTTCACTCAGATCTCTGTGATGTTTGTTTGTTTTCTCCATATTCACCACTAGCAAATCACTGGCTCGATGCTGTGTTATTTCCATGGAAAAATGACAATCAACTGGGCTGCAGGAAATATTAAATCAGATTCCCAGAGCTGGTTTAGAGCCTCGGAACCTTTGACTGTGATTACCACGTTCAGTTTGCTTTTGCGATTACTCGTTCCCGTACAAAATCCTTTTCCTAACGTAAGTGATCATGCGTATACTTCAATAATGTAGGCAAGTCATTCTACGTTGTTTTTTGTATGTATTGGGTCGAATTTAAAAACATTAATGTTGGCCTGCATTGTTTTTTTTAAACTTTATGTTCTCTGGTTCTCTTCCTTTTAATCCTATATATACCTATTACAACAGCCATATCGACAAAACTTTAGTAACTTGTCAGATTTCGTTCTAATCATGTTTTAAATTCACATTGTGTTGCAGGCGAACACAAATATATTAGCACACATACTTGAGAGTGAAATAATTGCTATATTTCACTATCTATGTGTTAGTTACATTTTTGTAGATCACATACATACCGACTACAACAACTATATCAAAAACACATTAATAACAGGTCAAGCTTCTTTCTTTTTAATACTCTTTAATCATGCTATTTCTCATCATGTTGCAGATGAACTTGAACATCATGGACCAGAAAATGATGAAGCATGAGGTACTTACTGCTGCTCTGCAAATGCTCTTGTTTTTATTACAGTGAAGATTTCAGCAGCATTTTTCACTGGATTTTGATATTACTGCTGACACCACAGCAAACTTTAACGTTTAGGTACTGGACTCAATTAGAATGTTTATCATTTTGTATGTCATCTGATTTCGTTCTAATCATGTTTTAACTTCACATTGTGTTCCAGGCCAACAAAATATATTAGCACACATACTTGAGACTTAAGTAATTGCTATATTTCACTGTTTTTCTGTTTAAGTTCTATTTCTGGTTATCACATACATACCAACTACAACCGCTATATCAAAAACACATTGATAACAGGTCAAGCTTCTTTCCTTTCAATACTCTATAATCATGCTATTCCTCATCATATTGCAGGTGAACCTGAGAGCATCATATACCAGAAAATGATGAAGCATGACTGCATGAGGTAGTTACTGCTTCTCTGCAAATGCTCTTTGTTTTATTTACTACTTTCTATATTTTGCAGGTATAATTTATTATGGATAAAATTCACAGCAACATTCTTTTACTGGAGTTTGATATCACTACTGACACCACAGCAAAATATAAGGTTTAGGTACTGGACTCATTAAAAAATGTTTATTATTTTGTATGTCATCTGATTGTATTTGTAAACAAAATTCATTTGTTGTGTGGATGCTATATTTTTAGAAGTTGGGATTTTATTCAGCAGGTATATTGGTTCTTTAAACTATACAACTGTAATGGCTGAAGCAGTAGCACAAGTTTGAATCTTAAGTGTTACCTATCTTTTTCAGATCCTCTAAACACCACTTAGGTCTAGTTTGTTTCACCGTAATGTGAAAGAATGTAATGGAATTGAAATCAAATTCCGTTGTATATTGCGTTTGGTAACATTATTTTGAAAGGAATTAAGTTCTTCGAAGTGTTAATATTACTTTAGGTAGAGGAATGTCGACGTACCGAACATGGATGGAATTAAAATAATTTCCATTCCTGTGCATTACGGTGAAACAAACGGGACCTTATAGACCAATTTAAAACTTACAGGAAGTGCTTTTTAGTTCTGATTGAGCCCTTTCAGTCTATGAATTACCAGGTCAGAGTCTTCACTTTTATAACCTATCTGATTCACTTACAAAATTAGATGTACATCACATTCATGCTAGAACCAAAAATCTCTGTCACTTAAAAATGTGATGAATAGAAATGTAGGATAGGTCTCATGATGTCACTAAAAGCATTTGCTATGTACCAATCTTCTGTCACTAATGACCAAAGCAAATGTTAGTTAGCCCATTCGGTTTACTTGCATTTATAAATTGAAATCTTTTATATGAACAGTCAACAACTATCACCAATATACGTAACAATCATATAATATGACATCAGCAATAAAACCAGCCAATGTGGTACTGCTTTTGGTACAGTTGCTGTTGTTGAACCCTTAAGTACAACTCTTTTGATGTTTTTGCTTTTTTATCTTGGGGGAACTGGTTTTGATATGTTGAGGTGGTATACTAAAGTGATGAATTTAATAACACAACAGGGTACTGCATTTCTATGGTTTTGGTGTTCTTTGATGAAAAACTCATTCTTTAAAGTGGTTAGTAGTTTTTGATTTCTCGCAAATTTCACATATCTTTACTTAAAATAACATGTATGATTGTATACTTTTGTGCATTTAATAAACCAGTGTCCAGGGTAATTGCCACACCTTTCACTCAGATCTCTGTGATGTTTGTTTGTTTTCTCCATATTCACCACTAGCAAATCACTGCCTCGATGCTGTATTATTTCCATGGAAAAATGACATTCAAGTGGGCTGCAGGAAATATTAAATCAGATTCCTAGAGCTGGTTTAGAGCTCGGAACCTTTGACTGTGATTACCACGTTCAGTTTGCTTTTGCGATTACTCGTTTCGGTACAAAATTCTTTTCCTAATGTAAGTGATCGTGCGTATACTTAAATAATGTAGGCAAGTCATTCTACGTTGTTTTTTGTATGTATTGGGTCGATTTTAAAAACATTGATGTTGGCCTGCATTGTTTTTTTTTAACTTTATGCTCTCTGGTTCTCTTCCTTTAATCATATATATACCTATTACAACAGCCATATCGACATAACATTAATAACTTGTCAGATTTCGTTCTAATCATGTTTTAAATTCACATTGTGTTGCAGGCGAACACAAATATATTAGCACACATACTTGAGAGTTAAATAATTGCTATATTTCACTATCTATGTGTTAGTTACATTTTTGTATATCACATACATACCGATTACAACAACTATATCAAAAACACATTAATAGCAGGTCAAGCTTCTTTCTTTTTAATACTCTTTAATCATGCTATTTCTCATCATGTTGCAGATGAACCTGAACATCATGGACCAGAAAATGATGAAGCATGAGGTACTTACTGCTGCTCTGCAAATGCTCTTGGTTTTATTACTTTGAAGATTTCAGCAGCATTTTTCACTGGATTTTGATATTACTGCTGACACCACAGCAAACTTTAACGTTTAGGTACTGGACTCAATTAGAATGTTTATCATTTTGTATGTCATCTGATTTCGTTCTAATCATGTTTTAACTTCACATTGTGTTCCAGGCCAACAAAAATATATTAGCACATACTTGAGACTTAAGTAATTGCTATATTTCACTGTTTTTCTGTGTAAGTTCTATTTCTGTATATCACATACATACCACCTACATCAGCAATATCAAAAACACATTGATAACAGGTCAAGCTTCTTTCCTTTCAATACTCTATAATCATGCTATTCCTCATCATATTGCAGGTGAACCTGAGAGCATCATATACCAGAAAATGATGAAGCATGACTGCATGAGGTAGTTACTGCTTCTCTGCAAATGCTCTTGGTTTTATTTACTACTTTCTATATTTTGCAGGTATAATTTGTTATGGATAAAATTCACAGCAACATTCTTTTACTGGAGTTTGGTATCACCACTGACACCACAGCAAAATATAAGGTTTAGGTACTGGACTCATTAAAAAATGTTTATTATTTTGTATGTCATCTGATTGTATTTGTAAACAAAATTCATTTGTTGTGTGGATGCTATATTTTTAGAAGTAGGGATTTTATTCAGCAGGTATATTGGTTCTTTAAACTGTATAAGTGTAATGGCTGAATCAGTAGCACAAGTTTGAATCTTAGGTGTTACCTATCTTTTTTAGATCCTCTAAACACCGTTTATAGACCAATTTAAAACTTACAGCAAGTGCTTTGTAGTTCTGACTGAGCCCTTTCAGTCTATGAATTACCAGGTCAGAGTCTTCACTTTTATAACCTATCTGATTCACTTACAAAATTAGATGTACATCACATTCATGCTAGAACCAAAAATCTCTGTCACTTAAAAATGTGATGAATAGAAATGTAGGATAGATCTCATGATGTCACTAAAAGCATTTGCTATGTACCAATCTTCTGTCACTAATGACCAAAGCAAATGTTAGTTAGCCCATTCGGTTTACTTGCATTTATAAACGGAAATGTTTTATATGACCAGTCAACACCTATCACCAATATACGTGACAGTCATATAATATGACATCAGCAATAAAACCATCCAATGTGGTACTGCTATTGGTACATTTGCTGTTGTTGAACCCTTAAGTACAACTCTTTTGATGATTTTGCTTATTTATCTTGGGGGAACTGGTTTTGATATGTTGAGGTGGTATACTAATATCTGTCTTGTGTTTATGACAAATTTAATAACACAACAGGGTACTGCATTTCTATGGCTTTGGTGTTCTTTGATGAAAAACTCATTCTTTAAAGTGGTTAGTAGTTTTTGATTTCTAGCAAATTTCACATATCTTTATTTAAATAACATGTATGATTGTATACTTTTGTGCATTTTATAAACCAGTGTCCAGGGTAATTGCCCCACTTTTCACTCAGATCTCTGTGATGTTTGTATGTTTTCTTCATATTCACCACTAGCAAATCACTGTCTCGATGCTGTGTTATTTCCATGGAAAAATGACAATCAACTGGGCTGCAGGAAATATTAAATCAGATTCCTAGAGCTGGTTTAGAGCCTCGGAACCTTTGACTGTGATTACCACGTTCAGTTTCCTTTTGCGATTACTCGTTTCCGTACAAAATCCTTTTTCTAATGTAAGTGATCATGCGTATACTTCAATAATGTAGGCATGTCATTTTGCGTTGTTTTTTGTATGTATTGGGTCGAATTTAAAAACATTGATGTTGGCCTGCATTATTTTTTTTTAAACTTTATGTTCTCTGGTTCTCTTCCTTTCAATCATATATATACCTATTACAACAGCCATATCGACAAAACATTAATAACTTGTTAGATTTCGTTCTAATAAAGTTTTAAATTCATATTGAGCAGGCAGTTAAACTTGGTAATTAGATAATGTAATTGTATTCTTGGTATTGTGAGAATCACGATTACAATAGGTATATATATATAGAAGAGATAATTACACTCTAATTCCTCTAATATACTAATATATACCTTTTCAAAAAAAATATACTAATATATACATATACACACTAAATGTCTATTATTCCCCCGCAAGCTAAGGCCGGGGAACGACGTGTAGCTTGGACCGCAATAGAAGAAACCGTTGTGAGGATAGTGGCTTGGTGAACACATTTGCAATTTGATCATGAGCAGTTATGAACTGAACTGAAAGCTGCCGTTGTGCTACTCTTTCACGAACAAAATGAAAGTCAACTTCTACATGTTTTGTACGTGCATGGAAGACGGGATTTGCAGACAGATACAAATACACACCATAAAGTAGGAGCTGACTTAACCGGGACACGGAGCTCACGAAGAAGATCTTGAAGCCAAGTGAGTTCTGCAATAGTATTAGCAAGCGCCTTGTATTCAGCTTCTGTTGACGACCGACAGACTGTCTTTTGTTTACGTGCAGAACTCACTTGGCTTGAACCTAGATATATAGCATATCCCCTCGTGGACCGACGGTCGTATGGACAACCAGCCCAGTCTGCATCACAGAACCCGTGAGAGAGTTGTAGGCAGAGTCAGTGTATGCATGAAGGTGGGTGTTGCTGGAAGCGTGCACGAGTCGTAAACCATAGTCCGCAGTACCTTGCAAGTAACGAAGAATTCTTTTAACTGCGGACCAATGGCTTTCAGTAGGGGAATGCATAAATTGACAGACTTTGTTGACTGCAAATGTAATGTCTGGCCGAGACAATGTAACATACTGGAGAGCACCCACAATCTGGCGATACCTGACAGGATTATCAAAAGAAGCACTATCACCTAGAGCAAGGTTCGCAGTAGTAGTCATTGGTGACGCAACCGGCTTAGCATTGGACAAACCTGCTCGTTGTAACAGTTCCATTATGTATTTCCTTTGAGACAGAACTATATCAAAACCCTTGTTAATAACCTCAATACCAAGAAAATAAGACATAAAGCCTATATCCTTGACAGCAAAGGATTGATTTAGACCAACATATACAAAAGAGTGGAGGTTGTTTCCCGTCAAAATAATATCATCAACATAGACCAACATATACAAAAGAGTGCCGCCATGAGAGTAAATAAACAATGAGGGATCCGTTTTAGAACCCTGAAAACCAAGAGAATGAAGAGCCGTAGACAACCGATGAAACCAGAACAGGAGAGGTGGTGGTAAGTGGGGGTTCATGTTGTTGAGCCAAAGGTACATCAAAAGGAGGGTTTGTAGTTGTCTGGGCGTGTGGGTCAGAGGATGGAATAGGAGAGGGGTAAGTGGAGACGTAGGGATTGGAGGGAGTAGTAGATGTGGGAGTAGGAGAGGGAGGTTCCTGAAAAGGAAAAGACTGTTCATGAAATCGGACATGGCGAGCAACATAGATGCGATCAGATTGTGGATCATAGCACCGGTAGCCATGATGGGCGGTGCTGTACCCCAAAAACACACAAGATGTAGATCGAAAATCCATTTTGTGTTTGTTATACGGACGGAGATGAGGATAGCAACGACAACCAAAGACGCGAAGAAAAGAAAAATCGGGTTGACGATGAAACACATATTCAAAAGGTGAGGTGTTGGAGTTTGTCCTAGATGGCATGCAATTAATAAGGTAGACTGCTGTGTCAAAGGAAAAGTGCCAGAAACGTTGTGGAACACGAGATTGAGCAAGTAAAGTAAGACCAGTTTCAACTACATGTCGATGTCGACGTTCAACATGACCATTTTGTTCACTAGTATGAGGGCAAGAAAGGTGGTGAGTGATACCGAGAGGGGAGAAAAAGTGAGAGGTTCCAAAACTCTCCTCCCCAGTCAGTTTGAACAGATCTAAGAGTGGTATGAAATTGTCGTTCAACCATTGCCAGAGTTCGCTTAAAAGTGGTAAAGACATCATATTTTAATTTCAGAGGAAAAATCCACATAAAGTGAGAGTAACAGAAAATAATTATGACCATCAAAGGAGGGAACAGGTGCAGGGCCCCATACATCATAAAAAACTAAATCCAAAATATGAGAACTTTTATAAATAGAAGGTAACAGATGCAATTTAGAATATTTTCCAACTGAACATGAATCATAAAAAGTACTAGGACAATTACTTTGTAAAAGGTAAATTATATCTAGATAACATAGATTTCAAAAGCTGTGGATGTGGATGTCCAAGTCTTTGATGCCATGTGGTGGAGGAGGCACGAGCTGTGGAAAAAGCAACTTTATTGGAAACGGATTGAGTATTAGGCAGCTGAAATGAGTAAAGACCGCCATTACTGGACCCGTGAGGAGGATAGTGTGTGTAGACTTGTCCTTCACAGCAAAGAAAGTTGAGTGAAATTCAAAGTATACATGATTATCAAGACATAATTTTTGAACAGAAAGCAAATTTTGTTTTATTTGAGGTACATGAAGTATTTCATTAAGAGAATAGGTTTTGGTTGGTGAATAAAAACGAGAGGAACCAACATGTAAAATGGGTAAACCCTTACCATTACCAACATGAAGATTGTCCTCACCATAATAGGCCCCCGAGTTAACCAAGCTAGAGAGGTCTGGTGCAACATGGTGGCTAGATCCGGTGTCCGGAAGCCAAGTGTTCGAAGCTTGTGAGCGGTAATTGGTGAAGTTGGCTGAAGGTGACTGTCGTGGTCTGATGGTAGCAGGATCACGATTAGGACATTGAGATGGGACATGACCAATCCCGCACCTGTTGCAAGTACCAAAAACAACATTTTGATTAGAAGCCCAACTAAACTGATTTCGGTTACTTCCTTGATTTCTGTTGGTGTAATTTCCGCGACCATGGCCATGCCCACGGCCACGACAGATCTGTTGGTATAAAAGGCTTGGGCAGATGGTTGGGTAGCGGGCTGAACCAAAAGTCCAAATTGTGACTGAAGTTGCTGGACAGCCTGTAATGGATCAGGTTGAGGAGTCGACGAGGTTGATCCAGATCCGGCGGAAGTACGGGTGTTAACCGCAGCAGTGAATGCTTGGGCAGGTGGGATTTCAGGAGTTGATTTCTTAATCATGTAATCATGATCTGATAACAGACCATGAAGTTCAGCAAAAGCAACGGGAAATTGGCGGCCAATGAGGGTGGATTTCAGGCCATTGTACTCTTCTCAGAGACCAAATATAACCAACAACACCAAGTCTTTTTCTTTCACAGGCTCACCAATATTAGCAAGGGCATTAGAATAATCCTGAGCCCTTGTCAAATATGCAGAGGAAGTTTCATCGGCTTTCATCTCTAACTTCAAAAGCTGAGTTTTCAGAGTATATTCCCTCAAAGACGTATGAGGGGCATAATCACACTCAAGAGAGAGCCAAAGAAACGAGAGGTGTTCCCATGAACATGTTGGAAAGATGTCTCGGAGATGGTAGAAATAAGTAACATCCGTACGTGAGCGTCATTGGAAATCCATGCACTGTATTCTTGTGAAGCAGATTCTGTTGCTTTGTCTTTCCCTGAGGAGGCAGATTCTATGATCGAAGGGCAGGGAATTGTGGCATCTATATATCCAAACAAATTGTTGGTAACAAGAAAGGGTTGAATCATAACTTTCCAGTAACCATAATTGTTAGGAGATAAGGTAAAACGAAACTTATGATGACAATGGAGGGTTTTCTCGGCTGATGTAAAAGCTATAATTGTCATAATTGTAACTGTAAATATGCACTGTACGACTGATCACAACTAGCAGAATAGCAATTCAATTGAGCAGATTCTTGAAGGCAATCAACAATTGTGGGTATCGATTGAACAGAGTATCAATTAGAAAACTATCGTAAATGCTGAGAATTGAACGACAGTTAACAGCAAGCACCTGTAGGCTGGTCGATAAGAAGACTAGCACTTGTTGGCTAATCAATTGAAGCGTAGGGCTGGTCGATTGCTGAAGGATTGAACGATAGTCACGATTACAATAGGTAAATATATAGAAGAGATAATTACACTCTAATCCCTCTAATATACTAATATATACAAATACACACTAAATGTCTAATATAACACAAATATATTAGCACACATACTTGAGAGTGAAATAATTGCTATATTTCACTATCTATATGTAAGTAACATTTATGTAGATCGAATACATACCGACTACAACAACTATATAACACATTAATAACATGGTATCAGAGCCAAAGGCTCTCATGATCCACGGGAGATGAGGTTCAACGATCTAGGACCAATACAAAGGCTGTTAATGAAGTCTGGGAACATTATGGCAGAGATTTTTGGAAGAAAATACAAAAGGAAGTTCTTCAAAGATTTGGAAACATGAAGATGATCGAGACTGATCATCCAGTACCTTGAAAGAGTACGTATTTGCAGAAAAAACTAAGACGATCGAGATGTTACTTGTGTCTTCAGAGAGGACACGCTTATTGGAACTGTCCCAATAAACGATCAAGGTTGCGTCAATTAAAGGGAAAGGCACTGCAGTACAATAATAAACGAGTAAGTCATGACGTTTCCATTAACTATGAATGTTCGTTCGATGAAATTTTAGTACCAAAGACAAAATGGACAGTCAATGGTTCGGATAAGAGTATATGGGATAACATTTGGTACATAACAGATGATTACCCACGTCATATGACGGGGAATATCAATCTGTTTAAGCACTACAAAGAAGGGGAAATTGGTACAAGTGCTATGGGAGAAAATAAGTTTAAAATACAAGGTTTTGGTGAAGTCTTTGTACAGACAGATGCACGAAAATACACCATACCAGGTGTATATTTTGTGAAGAATTGTGCATTAAATGTGTCGAGTCTTGAACAATTAGAGATACAAGGTTTTACTATAGAATTCAAAGAAACTAAAGCAATATTGCAAAGGGCATTTGAAGATGAAACCGAGAGTATAGCAGTGATTGTGAAATGGTTTCAAATACCGACTCAAATGTTTTTGAACCAAACAAACACAGTTGTGATCTGTGTTTTTTAGATGATTTGAAGGCAAAGGCTGCGAGTTTAATTTTAAAGCATTTCACATGTTTTTATGATTTGCTTTATGAGCCAAAAGATGACAGTGAACAGATGCCTTCGAAGGGTGATTTTGACAGCCTTATGGGATTCCTGAACATGCTACATGATCAGGAAATTAACAAAGGTTGTGAGGACATAATCAAGAAGCATTTTGAGAAATTAACTGTGTGGTTCTACAGGGTGTTTGCAAATGAAGAAAGGAAGATTTCAGTTGAATTCAAAGGATTAGAAATAAATGTACTTAAGTTGTATATGGCTATAAAGTGTTATGGTGGTTATCAAAGTGTAATAGAAGAAGATAAGTGGGATTTGATTGCTGATTGGATATCAGTACCCAAAGAAAGTGCAATTCAAGTACGGGAATGCTTTATAAATTGCTTGGGCTTGTTGATTGCTTATGTCGAATTGGCTAGAAGGTACTCCAAGAAAGAATTAGCATTCATTGCAGGGAGAAGCAAGAATGTGGCACCTATACGTGACTGTTGTGATGGTGCAGATGGAAGTACAGCCAACCAACTAACAAAGGGAAGTGAATTACCTGGTGGAGTGGATGTAGACGACATGGAAGACCCAACTGAAGACCTGTTGGAAGACAGCCACTGCGAGAGTGATCAGGCCATGAGCCCTGCTGTCAAGTAGAAGATAACACCCAAAGATTTGCAATTTATAAACCATTAAGGGGGAGCTGTTGGCTATAATGGTTTAGAATTTGCAAATTGAATAGCTATGTACGTATATAAGACTTTGTATTATAATATAATTAGTATAAGTTTGATGTAACACATAAATAAACCTATGTAATTAAGTTAGCGGGACATAGGATTGGATGGTTATGTTAGTTAAACGACCAACCGTTGTAACAGTGTTACAGTTTCTGTTAAATGGTTTTTGCGCATTTTAACCGCCAAAACCAGTGTCTATATTATATGTAAATAACAATGATGTAATGTATCTCGATTCCTACTATATTATGTTTGTTCATACTTCTGTTCTTATATTACATACGATTTGCATTATTGTTTGATAATAAAGATTAGTTTTACATACCTGTGAATGGAGAACATGGATCAAAATCGAGATACAGAAGATAGGGGTCGATTTCGAACATGGTATCAGAGCCAAAGGCTCTCATGATCCACAGGAGATGAGGTTCAACGATCAAGGACCAATACAAAGGCTGTTAATGAAGTCTGGGAACATTATGGCAGAGATTTTTGGAAGAAAAGACAAAAGGAAGTTCTTCAAAGATTTGGAAACATGAAGATGATCGAGACTGATCATCCAGTAACTTCAAAGAGAAATGAACACGTATTTGCAGAAAAAACTAAGACGATCGAGATGTTACTTGTGTCTTGAGAGAGGACACGCTTATTGGAACTGTCCCAATAAACGATCAAGGTTGCGTCAATTAAAGGGAAAGGCACTGCAGTACAATAATAAACCAGTAAGTCATGATGTTTCCATTAACTATGAATGTTCTTTCGATGAAATTTTAGTACCAAAGACAATATGGACAGTCAATGGTTCGGATAAGAGTATATGGGATAACATTTGGTACATAACAGATGATTACCCATGTCATATGATTGGGAATATCAATCTGTTTAAGCACTACAAAGAAGGGTAAATTGGTACAAGTGCCATGGGAGAAAATAAGTTTAAAATAGAAGGTTTTGGTAAAGTTTTTGTACAAACAGATGCACGAAAATACACCATACCAGGAGTATATGTTGTCAAGAATTGTGCATTAAATGTGTTAGGTCAACTGGAATTTGACCATTTTGACCTGCTGCTTTCACTTGGGGTTGTCGGGGTAGAAGTTTGGTGTATGACACAATAGGCCCGGACTTCATTGGTAGTAATATGGCATACGTGTTCCAGTGGGCATACTCCAACAGACTCCCACTTGCACATGGGACACCGTATCCATGATATCACAGACAGAGAGCGGCATCTAGCAAGATATCTCTGCCCCCAAGTCAGAACGGGGTATGTCATCGCTGACAAGTACCAGATCACAACCCAATTGGTTTGAAATAGTCCTATAGATAAACAATCAAACAACCCTTTGTTCTTGATATCCAAGTGAAGACTAGACATGGTACAAAGTCATTCTCAGTCCTTCACAGTGTTTCTCGATCAAGATTGGTGGTGACCAAAATATACAAGTTGCAATCGAGTATACATAAAATCATCGCACACTTGAGCATGGCCATGCATTTTGGTGTCGGCGCCCAATCAATGAGGAACCCATGGATATCTCTCTAAACAGAGGAACAAATCCCTTTGACTACATTGCCCATCAAATTGATCATACACTGCCCAACTACTCTCTTTATAACAGCCAGTTACGGACTGCGTTTGAAAGAAACTAGAACAAAGCAAACCAAAGTGATGTAAGCACATGTATCTCTAGTCTAAGGATGAAATGATGTTATCTTCCTGATTCACTCATGACTAGTACCACAAAGTGAATTCAGGTGTGGGTCGTCCAATCACTTGAAACACTTCTAAGTACAGGAGAAGAATTGCGTCCCTGTGTCCCAATCATCATTGGACACTTGACCAATCACTTCCTTCAGCCTTCGCTCAGATTTCCTTCCCATGAAGAATGACTGACTGTGGACATTTAGAATGTATACACATCCATGGAAGAATAAAACATGCTAAGTTGGAACACAATATTGATTTAAAGAAATACCCGCAACTTGCGTATTACCAAATCTCTATTTAATAATCGATAAATACAATAAATACAATATTGCTCATGTTCCCAAAAGGGTAAATACACCAAATACAATAATCAAATAAAATGTACAAGTACATAATCAAACCAAATCGTTAGCAAATCTAATACCAATAGCACGGGTGTGGGCATCGTGTTTTGCCTGCGATAACGGTTTGGTGAACGGATCCGCCATATTGCTATCCGTGTGTACTCTGCTGATGACAATATCTCCACTCTCGACCACATCCCGGATGTAATGATACTTCCGCGGAATATGCCTCGTGCATCAGTGAGACCTTGGTTCCTTCGCCAAAGCAACCGCACCCTCGTTGTCACAAAATACCTCAACAGGGTCGGAAATGCTAGGAACCACTCCCAGATCATGGATGAACTTCCTCATCAATACAGCCTCCTTCGCAGCTTCACTGGCCGCAATATACTCCGATTCGGTAGTAGAATCGGCCACAGTGTCTTGCTTGGAGCTTCTCCAGGAGATAGCACCATCATTCAACAGGAACACGAACCCCGATTGAGATCGGCAGTCATCCCTGTCGGTTTGGAAGCTAGCATCAGAATCCTAAGCTCTTCCTCACCTCCATATACTAAGAACATCTCCGTTGTCCTCCGAAGATACCTGAGAATGTTCTTCACTGCCGTCCAATGTGCTTCACCAGGGTCGGCTTGATATCTACTTGTCAATGTTGTAGAACTCGCTAGGCGGTAGGCGGGGAGTAACGAGTACTCGGTTTATGCGGGGAGTACTCGGGGAGTAATCGGATTGGAGTTTTTTAAAGAAATTTTAAGATTTTTTATATATAATATATAATTCATGTGTCATATATCTATATATAAATCCGATTTAAATATATGTAATACTTATAATATACTTAATAACTTAATTCATTTAATGATTATAATATAAATATATTTTTAATCGATCTTTTAGCCTTTTAGGGGCAAAAAATAGATAACAGGCATTTGTTCATATTATTATATATTATAAAAGTGGCTAGTCAGCTTTTAGCTATATTAAGTGTCAGTCTAATGTGTTCACCCTTTTTAATTTCAAATATTTTCTAAGGGTAAAGCTGTCTTTTTATAAATAAAAATTAGGGTTTTCTTAGTCTTTTAAGCCACGCAGCCACCACTACCACAAAATGTTTCTGTTGTTCTCGTGAAGAGCCATGGAAGCAGAAGACAGGTCGTTGAATCAAAGCTCACATCGCAGATGCAAGTTCCAAACTTCCACTCGACTTTGGTGAAGAACTCGAGAATCGATCAGTCAAACAGAGCACAGCAGGGACCGAGCAGCAGCAGTACGAGCTCGAGTGGAAGAACCGAGCAGCAGGAACCTTCACAGGCCTTGGATCGTGCAGGGAGAACAGCCTCCTTGTGCGTGAGAGCAAAATGAACAAAAAGGGCGATAAAAAAGCTTCTTTCGTGACCTAATCGGCTAAAATAAAATAAAAAAAGTTTGACTTTACCGAGTTTTGACCGAGTTGACCGAGTTTTGACCGAGTTGACCGAGTTTTGACCGAGTTTGACCGAGTCCGAGTATTTTGACCGAGTTACCATTCCACGCCACGGCTGAGCACCGAGTAGCGATTACTCACCGAGTACTCGGCCGAGTAGGCCGAGTTTTACAACACTGCTACTTGTCATACTCAATGCACAAGATATATCAGGCCTTGTACATAACATGGCGTACATGATCGAGCCTATTGCCGAAGCATAAGGTACTCGCCTCATTACTTCCGTTCCTCAGGGGAATTCAGGCATCGAGTCTTACTCAATACCAAACCATATGACATAGGTATGAACCCCTTCTTGGAGTCCTCCATCCTAAATCTCTTTAAGACCTTGTCAATGTACGAACTCTGGCTCAAGCCGATCAACCTGCGGGGTCTATCTCGGTAGATTTTTATCCCAAGGATATAAGCTGCATCCCCTAGATCTTTCATTGAGAAACAACTCCCAAGCCAGGCTTTTACACCTTGCAAAGTTGGGACGTCATTCCCAATTAGTAGTATATCATCTACATAAAGAACTAGGAACACAACTATGCTCCCACTAGCTCTAATGTAAACACATGGCTCATCCTTGCTTTTGGAGAAGCCAAACTCTTTGACCTTCTCATCAAAGCACAGGTTCCAACTCTGAGATGCTTGTTTAAGCCCATAAATGGACTTCTTTAGCTTGCAGACTTTATCCGGAAACTCTGGATGTACAAAACCCTCAGGTTGTGTCATATACACCTCCGCTGAAAGTGTTTCATTAAGGAACGCGGTTTTGATGTCCATTTGCCAAATCTCATAATCATGAAATGCGGCAATGGCCATAAGTATCCGGATAGACTTCATAGCCACCGGGGAAAAAGTTTCCTCATAGTCTACACCATGAGTTTGAGTGAAACCCTTAGCCACCAGTCGGGCTTTGAAGGTGTCTAACTCGCCATCCACACCGATCTTTTTCTTGTAGACCCATTTACACCCAGGCACAGGATCTACCAAGTCCCAAACTTGGTTATCGGACATGGATTTAATCTCGGACTCCATTGCTTCTTTCCACTTGGCGGACTCAGGGCCCACCACAGCGTCCTGGTATTTGGTAGGCTCATCAGAGACCACTACCATGTCGGTACCCTCAGACATGAGAAAACCTTATCTCTCTGGCTCATGCCGACTTCTACCAGATCTTCTAGGAGGCATTGGGTTTACATTATCTCCAGCATCATCTTGTTGAGATTCAACCGTTACCGGTTGTGAGCTAGTGCCAACTTCAGGTTCTACATTGGTAGGTTCTTGAACTTCTTCAAGATCAACCCTCCTCCCACTAGCGTCTTTGGATAACAGCTCCCTTTCAAGGAAAACCGCCCTTCGAGCAACAATTACCTTGTTCTCTGAAGGTTTGTAAAACAAATATCCGATGGACCCAGCAGGATAACCAATGAAAAAGCACCGTTTGGCCCTGGGCTCCAATTTGTCCTCTACCTCACGTCTCACGTAGGCAGGACAACCCCAGATCTTTAAATATGAAATGGATGGAACCTTTCCATACCACATCTCATACGGTGTTTTCTTAACCTTCTTTGTTGGTACGAGGTTAAGGATTCTACCGGCCGTTTCTAATGCGTATCCCCAAAACGTAACGGGAACATCCGTACGACACATCATTGACCGAACCATATCCAACAATGTTCGGTTTCTCCTCTCGGCGACACCATTTAATTGTGGCGTCTTAGGAGGGGTTAATTGCGAGATAATCCCACAATCCCTTAGATGGTCACGGAATTCAGAACTAAGATACTCACCGCTTCTATCAGATCGTAGCATCTTAATTCTTTTCCCTAGTTGATTTTCTACTTCATTTTGGTAAGTCTTGAACACCTCAAAGGTTTCAGACTTTTGTCTCACCAAGTAGGCATACCCATATCGACTATAATCATCAATAAAGGTAACGAAGTAGTGGGAGTGATCTCTTGAGGCATGCTTGAACGGACCACACACTTCGGTGTAAACGATATCCAACAAGTCTTGCGCCCTCTCACAAACACCGGTGAAGGGTGCTTTGGTCATCTTGCCCAATAAACAAGATTCACATTCTTTACTAGACCCGTGGTCAAATGATTCCAAGATCGCATCCGCATGGAGTTTGGCGATGCGTTTCTTGTTTATGTGGCTTAACCGACCATGCCACAAAGATAACTTATCCAAAACGTTTTTGGATCCCGAATCAACATTCATGATTGACCTATTGTTTTGCAAGCTTACACTTGTCTCATATATGCCATGACATGGAAAAGCTTTAAAATAAAAGACATGATCTTTGTAACATAAAATGCTACCATTCTCAAATTTAAAAGTAAAACCATCGTCATACAAGGCATATAAAGAGATAATGTTTCTTGCCACACAGGGCGAATAAGATACATTTAACAAAACAATTGATAAGCCGGACGAAAAGGCGAGCTCCACATTCCCAATCTTCTCAACCGGGACAACCGCCTTGTTTCCCATGATGAGGTCCAGCTCTCCATCAACCAGATCCCTACTTCTTCTTAGTACCTGCACATTATTACAAACGTGAGTACCACACCCGCTGTCTAAACCCAGGCGTTAGAAGTAGAGGTGCTATGGAGTTCAATCATGTACGTACCGGAGGCAGCGGCACCTTTAGCTTGAAGCTTCTTGAGCTCCTCCGTGTACTTGGGGAAACTACGCCTGTAGTGTCCTTTCTCCCTGCAGAAGAAGCATGTTGCCTCTTCCGGTGAGGTGGCAGTGGCAGCCACTTGCTTCCCCTTCGCCTCCGGGGTTGGGTTAGGTTTGGGCTTCGGCCCATTGGCCTTAGCCTTCCCCTTCCCCTTTCCCTTGGAACTCGAAGCGGGCTGCTTCCGCTTCTTACTACCCTCATTGATGGCAAGGACGGCAGTGGAGGTGGAGGGCTTCGACTTGCCAAGTTCAGACTCGGCGGTCTTCAACATGCCATGAAGTTCCATTATGGTTTTATCCATACTATGCATATGGAAGTTCACAATGAACGGTCTATATGAAGGAGGCAAAGATTGGAGGATGATATCAACCGCCAACTCTTTCCCCATTGGAAAGCCCAACTCCTCAAGCTGATCCACGTACCCTTTCATCTTTAGAACGTGGGAGCTAACATTGCCGCCCTCCTGCATCTGGCAACCGATGAAGGCCTTGACGCACTCATAGAGTTCTTGCCGTGCCCGCTGTTGGAACATGTCCTTCAGCTAAGATATCATCTCATACGCACTCACTTTCTCGAATTGCCTTTGCAATTCGGGACTCATGGTCGTAAGCATTAGGCAAGTCACGTCGTTTGTGTCTTTGAGTCGTTTCTCATACGCCTCTCGGACGGCCCTCGCCGCGTTGGTAGAAGGAGCCTCCGGGAGAGGTGGACTCAAGGACCTCTAGCTTCATTTCATGACGTAGGATGATTCTCAAAGTCCTATGCCATTCCATGAAGTTTGGCCCAGTGAGCTTCTCCTTCTCTAAAAATAGACGGAGTGACATGTTGGTGGTGTTGGTGTTGCTAGTAGATGCCATCTACAAGCAAAGTACGAATTTGGTTAGTTTGATGTATTAAATCCTTGTTAAATAATTACCCACTTGTTTATAAAACAAATTATATTAACAAGGGCTAAGAACCTCAAAGTACCCCAATCCATGATAAGTTTGCCGCGGATCACTTCATGGAGCTACTTAGGCAGGTAATGTAAATTCATATATTGTATAGAAATAGGAGTTTCTATGTAATATACTCATGGAGTATATATAGGGATATGACTATTGTAATCCCTAAGGTTTTGGGCATAATTGAATAATGAACTATGTGTTTTTTTATGGTGTAAAACATATTCTCTCTAGTTCTACATACAAACCTTCAATTTATCCTACATTATACTTGATCCACTTGTTATATGGGACTAACAGGTAAATAATTTACCAATTGCAATCCGAGATCGCAACTCTTAGACATTTGCGGAATCCTAGGTACTCATAGCACCATTTGGCATGTTTGATCCCTCCACACCATTCCTCATTAATCCACTTTGGCAGCTCGGTATGGGCACGACAACTACCAAGGCGTTTTAAGTCTTGGAATTGTAAATCGACCGTCAAGATACACGGTGGTACTCTAACCCAATGGCCGGCTCGGCTATAGCTCGACAACCGACCTTGCGAGTTGCCACACGCACCTTCCACACAGTTACAGACCTCGGCTAGAGCTCGACGACCGATCTTGTTTCACTAGATTCGGGTGGTGTCATCTTACGGGTGGCGTGAGATTTACTTTTGAAAAATGGGTTTTTGTTTTTCCGCTTAAAAACGATTTTTAACCAATTCTTGTCTATGTGGCGCGCGAGGTTTGTAAACCAATTTAAAACTCTTGGTTTTATTATTTTGAAAATTTTTCAAGCATGCGAAGATCACAAAACATCCATGCAAGAAAATACAAAATAAATAATCAACCACGCATGTAAATAATATATCTGGTAACGAGCCAACCCTACGCGCCTTGCCTGTGAGCCAACGGGCGAGAGTAAGTCATCTAAGGACAAATCCGAATGACTTGATGTGTGCTCCTCCCACTTGACCCATCGCGTCTCACACCGACCTCCGGATCCAAGTTTGAGCCAAGACACCTTCTCCATGGTTCCCTTTTGGTTGTCTTTGGTTCTCCTTTTACAATTTACAAATTTAAAAGGAAATGGCATGCAAGCCACGACATCTATTCTAAGCTAATTCTAACAATTACAAAGAATAGAAAATCGGCATGCAAGCCGTAAAAAAATACAAACTGAATGATAAAATTAATTATTACAAACCATGTGTGGTACAAACCACCAAATAAATGAATAAATTAATTACATACAACCAAAACACATCACATAGGTCAAAAGGCTCAATGTTACCGGATTTACATACAACCACATAAACAACCACAAAACGAACACGGCGTGCCACACCAAACCGTGTAAAATATCCAAACTAGATTTGTTCCTAAACTACCTAAAACACTCAAGGCACGAGTGAACAAATCTAGTACGTATGCATTAGGAATTCCAAACACTTTGAAAAACCATATTCATACATACATAACATAAGTATATGCATGTGCGCGTTATCATGCCAAAAACCGCCCGATACATATAAATATGCGAGTTAGGATATTATGGGGCTTTTCAAAATAGTCTAAAAGACTAAATAAAAATTCTGGATAAATCCAGAAAGTTGCAAAAATTCGATTTTATAATTTTCTTTTAAAAACGGGTAAAAGCTCACTGTTCACAGGCCCTCTACGACCTACTTCCCTTCACGGCCTCTCACGCCCCGTGAAGATAGTAGTTTCCACGACCCGTGACACAAGTAGAAAAACCCACAACCTCTACCCCACGACTGAGGTCGTGTAGGCTTCACGACCCGTGTAGAAAACCTTCACGGCCCGTGAAGACCTTCCGGACAGAATGTCCAGTTTGCAAAAATCGAATTTTCAGGCCATCAAGCTACATGCATTGCATCAAGGTGGCTCTAATAGCACTGTTGGAGTTCATGTAGGGCAACAAACGCAACGGAAGCAAATTTAAAAGCATTTTTCACAAGGAATTTACAAGAACTCCGATAATGGTACTAACTTGAAACAAATGCATGCAACCAAAAGAACAAACACAAGGGATAGAGAGATTTATACCTTTCTCCTTAGCTCCTAGCTACTGAGGTGAAGGTGGAATAAATCGAGATAAACTTTGTCTTGAAGAAAATGCCTCCAAGAACCCACCAAAGTGATACACCAACAAAACCTCAACCCTTGTGCTAGCAAGTCAATCACCAACAACACCTATGGTCTTGATGATCTTGTACAACCCTTATACTTTCTGAAAATACACACTAGAACACTCACAACTCTCTAAGTTTAGTGTAATATGTGTATGTTAATTCAAGTGGCAAAAAAGGTCACACAGCTTCTCAACACATGAGCTTATATAGAGCTCATTTTCGTCACTTCAGTAACCTTAGCCGGCCAAGAGCTTAATTCTAATTGGACCAACAAGACAAAGCCAATGAGAATTGAGTGCCACTTAGTTGTCCGAGCTTCACGACCTCTCACGGTCCCTCACGGCCCGTGAAGCTTAAAAGCTTCACGGCCCATGCCGTGCTCTGGAAGTCGTGGAGGTACTCGTGGCGCATTTAACCTTCACGATCCCCTTCACGACCCGTAGAGGATCTTGAAGCCACTCTGGTCCATGAGCCGAATAGCCCATGTAGGAACTCGTGGGTCAGTGTACTTCACGACCCGTGGAGCATCCTTCATGGTCGTGAAGCTTAGGTCAACTGGAATTTGACCATTTTGACCGGCTGCTTTCACTTAGGGCTGTCGGGGTAGAAGTTTGGTGTATGACTTAATAGGCCCGGACTTCATTGGTAGTGATATTGCATACGTGTCCCAGTGGGCATACTCCAACAGTTCATACTTCTTTTCTTATATTACATACGATTTGCATTATTGTTTGATCATAAAGATTAGTTTTACATACCTGTGAATGGAGAACATGGATCAGAATCGAAGTACAGAAGATAGGGGTCGATTTCGAACATGGTATCAGAGCCAAAGGCTTTTGGCTTTCACGGTCCATGGGAGATGAGGTTCAACGATCAAGGACCAATACAAAGGCTGTTAATGAAGTCTGGGAACATTATGGCAGAGATTTTTGGAAGAAAAGACAAAAGGAAGTTCTTCAAAGATTTGGAAACATGAAGATGATCAAGACTGATCATCCGGTAACTTCAAAGAGAAAGAACACGTATTTGCAGAAAAAACTAAGACGATCGAGATGTTGCTTGTGTCTTGAGAGAGGACACGCTTATTGGAACTGTCCCAATAAACGATCAAGGTTGCGTCAATTAAAGGGAAAGGCACTGCAGTACAATAATAAACCAGTAAGTCATGATGTTTCCATTAACTATGAATGTTCTTTCGATGAAATTTTAGTACCAAAGACAAAATGGACAGTCAATGGTTCGGATAAGAGTATATGGGATAACATTTGGTACATAACAGATGATTACCCACGTCATATGACTGGAAATATCAATCTGTTTAAGCACTACAAAGAAGGGGAAATTGGTACAAGTGCTATGGGAGAAAATAAGTTTAAAATACAAGGTTTTGGTGAAGTCTTTGTACAGACAGATGCACGAAAATACACCATACCAGGTGTATATTTTGTGAAGAATTGTGCATTAAATGTGTCGAGTCTTGAACAATTAGAGACACAAGGTTTTACTGTAGAATTCAAAGAAACTAAAGCAATATTGCAAAGGGCATTTGAAGATGAAACCGAGAGTAATAGCAGTGATTGTGAAATGGTTTCAAAGACTGACTAAACACAGTTGTGATCTATGTTTTTTAGATGATTTGAAGGCAAAGGCTGCGAGTTTAATTTTAAAGCATTTCACATGTTTTTATGATTTGCTTTATGAGCCAAAAGATGACAGTGAACAGATGCCTTCGAAGGGTGATTTTGACAGCCTTATGGGATTCATGAACATGCTACATGATCAAGAAATTAACAAAGGTTGTGAGGACATAATCAAGAAGCATTTTGAGAAATTAATTGTGTGGTTCTATAGGGTGTTTGCAAATGAAGAAAGGAAGATTTTAGTTGAATTCAAAGGATCGAAACTAAATATACTTAAGTTGTATAGCCATAAAGTGTTATGGTGGTTATCAAAGTGTAATAGAAGAAGATAAGTGGGATTTGATTGCTGATTGGATATCAGTACCCAAAGAAAGTGCAATTGAAGTACGGGAACGCTTTATAAATTGCTTGGGCTTGTTGATTGCTTATGTCGAATTGGCTAGAAGGTACTCCAAGAAAGAATTAGCATTCATTGCAGGGAGAAGCAAGAATGTGGCACCTATACGTGACTGTTGTGATGGTGCAGATGGAAGTACAGCCAACCAACTACCTAAGGGAAGTGAATTACCTGTTGGAGTGGATGTAGACGACATGGAAGACCCAAGTGAAGACCCGTTGGAAGACAGCCACTGCGAGAGTGATGAGGCCATGAGCCCTGCTGTTAATTAGAAGATAACACCCAAAGATTTGCAAATTATAAACCATTAAGGGGGAGCTGTTGGCTATAATGGTTTAGAATTTGCAAATTGAATAGCTATGTACGTATATAAGACTTTGTATTATAATATAATTAGTATAAGTTTGATGTAACACATAAATAAACCTATGTAATTAAGTTAGCGGGACATAGGATTGGATGGTTCTGTTAGTTAAACTACCAACCGTTGTAACAGTGTTACAGTTTCTGTTAAATGGGTTTTGGCGCGTGTTTTATATATATGTAAATAACAATGACGTAATGTATCTCGATTCCTACTATTTTATGTTTGTTCATACTTCTGTTCTTATATTACATACGATTTGCATTATTGTTTGATCATAAAGATTAGTTTTACATACCTGTGAATGGAGAACATGGATCAGAATCGAAGTACAGAAGATAGTGGTTGATTTCGAACATAAGTGCACTTAAATTCATCATCTAAATTAAGCCTTGACCCATCTCTATTAATCCAACACTTATCTTAACCAGCCTAATCTCACGTACAATTTGAACACAAGATTACGCTTTTGTATAAAATCGATCGTAATTCCCTCCGACTTTGTCTCCCGCGACAACCGATAAATAGGTTACGATGACTTGATTTATGAAAACCCTATAACTTTTGATCCGATCCCCTCATTATCTCTAAATTTTCCTCTCGTTCCCTTCGTCTAGAACTCGAATCTGAAACCCCAAAAGTCGAGAATTATGAGAGATAGAGAGGAAACACGACAGCCTTGGAGAAACAAATCAAAGTGATCGATAGTTTGGGACAGGTTTACATAGTAGAGATTGTGTATCCGTTAAGATTTCGGCAGCAAGGTTAGTCCTTTAATGTTTTCTGTTCTGTATAATTACTTCACGAGAAAGACATAGGGCTATGAGTTGATTATAGGATTAAAAATCTAGGGTGGGAGTAAACATGAAACAACAGATGACATGGTGGTTTGATTCTTTGTGATTTTTGGAAAGAAACAAACATTAGACAATTTGAACAATCTATGTATATACATTAATTATGGGATCTTTACTTGAGTACGTAATTAAGAAAGAGATAGGAACATGACATTGAAAGTTCTTTTGGGCAATGGTTTAAAAGATTTAGGTCGGACATCATTTTAAATCATTAAGATATGAAAGAAATAGAACATTGTTGATCTAAGTACTTTTTATTGATCAAATTAAACAAGGATAGCAACATGAGTTTTTGACAATAGAGTGGCAACATTATTAATCACTTGGTTTAAGGGGTATTATTTTAGGACATGATCATTCATATAATATCTAAGTATACTAAGATTAAAGAGTGAATTAGTAAACTTATTAATAACCAAGTAGGTTAGTAAATGGTTTGGTTAGTGATGTTCTTCTATATTCAACATAGATCCGGCACAAGGGAAGTAGTCAAGTACATACGTTTTGCATTTGCATTTGGAGTTTGTTAAGGTACGGATTCTAAATCTTCTTGTCGTACGGATTCTTCTTCTTAGAATATAAAGTGTTGGTTTTTGAATTCCTATTATTCCTTCGGCGATGATCCTTGTTATTTGATAGTTGAGATCTTGATTCCTTTGATATGCTTCTATTGTCGGATTTATGAGAATATTTTGATCTTTTAAGCAAGTTGGAAAAGTTTTTTTCTTTTTATTAAATATGTTCCACATGATGCTTCTAAAAATTATTTCGACTACTAATTCAACTACAAATGTTTTTATAAAACTTGTGGAACACAAAACTATATTTTGATATATATGTTGTTTTGGATATTTTCTGTTTTGATGCATCGAGCTATTTATCCACCTATGGGGGTACCATGGGAATATCATTGGGGGCACCGATGGTGTGACACTTTCTGTGGTGGTGTGATCGGTCCACGGCGTCTCCTAAGGGTTTGGCTCCGAGAGCTATTTGGTGGGGAGGCGTATGGGTTAACCCTAGACTGTAGGTTATGTTATGTTATGGTGGATGGTAGTGTAGTGCCCGACACCCATCTCACATTGTAAGGTGCATTGGATCTGCAGGCAGATCCAGTGTACAAATTGTCTGGCATTTGTATATGTCTGATGACGGTGTGCAAATGTATGCGTTTTTGGTAGGGGCTCGATGTGATATGATATGATATGAGATATGATATGATATGTGATTTGATACGAATTCTGATATGATATGTATGAATATGATATGTTTGCTTTTAAAACGGAAAACCCTTTTTACTAAATGAATAATGGCTTTGAAAGTATTTTGATCTGAAAGCTTGATTTTGATATTTGATTTTGTTACCTTTGTGTTCGTTCGATTATTGTTGTTATTATATATGTATGTATCATTGGGCAATTGGCTCAGCCGCAGTTTTCTTTCTTCCTCTGCGGCAGGTTTTCAAGGGTGCTTTAAGGAAAGAGTTCGAGAGCTATCTTAGCAAGAGCTTTTAAGGTAGTACTTTCGGGTTGGCGTTATGAGGTATTTGTCTTAGTTTTGCTCTGTTTATGCATCATATGAGTAGCCTCCGTTTTGTGCCGAGACGGGGTGTTACAACTTGAGAGTGAAATAATTGCTATATTTCTCTATCTTCGTGTAAGTTACATTTCTGTAGATCACATACATACCGACTACAACAACTATATCAAAAACACATTAATAACAGTTCAACTTTGTTCTTTTCAATACTCTTTAATCATGCTATTTTTCATCATGTTGCAAGTGAAGCTGAACATCATGGACCAGAAAATGATGAAGAATGAGGTACTTACTGCTGCTCTGCAAATGCTCTTGGTTTTATTACAGAGAAAATTTCAGCAGCATTATTGACTGGATTTTGATATTACGGCTGACACCACAAAAAACTTTAATGTTTAGGTACTGGACTCAATTAGAATGTTATCATTTTGTATGTCATCTGATTTCGTTCTAATCCTGTTTTAAATTCACATTCTGTTGCAACACAAATATATTAGCACACATACTTGAGAGTGAAATAATTGCTACATTTCACTATCTTTGTGTAAGTTACATTTCTGTAAATCACATACATACCGACTACAACAACTATATAAAAAACACATTAAGAACAGGTCAAGCTTCTTTCTTTTCAATACTCTTTAGTCATGCTATTTCTCATCATGTTGCAGGTGAACCTGAACATCATGAACCAGAAAATGATGAAGCATGAGGTACTTACTGCTGCTCTGCAAATGCTCTTGGTTTTATTACAGTGAAGATTTCAGCAGCATTTTTCACTGGATTTTGATATTACTGCTGACACCACAGCAAACTTTAACGTTTAGGTACTGGACTCAATTAGAATGTTTATCATTTTGTATGTCATCTGATTTCGTTCTAATCCTATTTTAAATTCACATTGTGTTGTAGGTGAACACAAATATATTATAGCACACATACTTGAGAGTGAAATAAATGCTACATTTCACTATATTTGTGTAAGTTACATTTCTGTAGATCACATACATACCGACTAAAACAACTATATCAAAAACACATTAATAACATTTCAACTTCTTTCTTTTCAATACTCTTTAATCATGCTATTTTATCATCATGTTGCAAGTGAAGCTGAACATCATGGACCAGAAAATGATGAAGCATGAGGTACTTAGTGCTGCTCTGCAAATGCTCTTGGTTTTATTACAGTGAAGATTTCAGCAGCATTTTTCACTGGATCATAATATTACTGCTGACACCACAACAAACTTTAATGTTTAGGTACTGGACTCAATTAGAATGTTTATCATTTTGTATGTCATCTGGTTTTATTTGTGAACAAAATTCATTTGTTGTCTGGATGTTATATTTTTAGAAGTTAAGATTTTTATTCAGCATGTATATTGGTTCTTTAAATGATACATTTGCAATGGCTGAAGCAGTAGCACAAGTTTGAATCCTAACTGTTACTTATTTCTTACAAATCGTCCAAACGCCGTCCATAAACCAATTTAGAACTAACAGCAAATGCTCTGTAGTTCTGTTGTGCCCTTTCAGTACATGAATTACCAGGTCAGAGTATTCAATTTTATAACCAATTTGATTTACTCACAAAAATAGATGTACATTGCATTCTTGAAAGAACCAAAAATCTACAGTCGTACTGTAGCAGAATCAGAATTATTCTACCATACCAGTACACAGATTTTATGGATGATAAGATCATTGTATTTTTGGTTATTTTCTTGGTAGTTTAGGAAATTAAATATCTCTGGTTCTTATTTCCTTCTTTAGGCTCCTGTGTATCTGTATACATAGAGCTGTTTGCTAATGGAGTATTAAGCCTTTTATTCTTCCTCAAGGTCTGTCCTCTTTATGGTATCAGAGATATAAGGTTGTAATAAGATTTTCAGGCTCTAAACACTTTTGTTTCTTTTGTTAATTTCACTAGAAACCATGACCAGCAAGAATGATGCTTCGTCATCTCAAAATGTCAACTTGGCGGCTTAAAGCTATGGAGAGTCACCTTCACTGCATATCACAAATCACAAATTGGATGGAAAAAACTTCCTCCAATGGTCTCAATCTGTCCTCATGGTCATTCGAGGAAAGGGAAAGATGGGCTACATCACAAGGGAAACCAAGAAGCTAAATCTGGATGATCCCAAGTATCAAACTTGGGAAGCAAACAACTCAATGGTTATGGCCTGGCTGATTAATTCTATGTCGGTTCATATTAGCCGCACATATCTTTTCTTTAAAACTGTAGAGGCGATGTGGAAGGCGATTACCGAAAATTACTCAGAGAATGCCTCACAGATCTTTGAGATTAAATTAAACTGAAAAATCATCAACAAGGTAATTTGGATGTAACCGGATATTTTACTGCTCTAAAGCTTTTATGGCAGGAACTTGACATGTACTATGAAGCTGACTGGGGAGACGACATCGAGAGTCATACAAAATTCAAACAACATCTTGATAAAGAACGATTGTATGATTTCCTCGTCGGCCACTATAGAGATGTTGATGAAGTTCGTGGGAGAATTCTTGGTAGAAATCCACTTCCATCTATCGGAGAGGCATTCGCAGAAGTACGATGTGAAGAAAATAGAAGGTTGTGATGCTCGGTGAAAAATGTAATTATACTTCAGTTGCTACTGATGGAGAACGACCTCGCGAAAACACGACATTTTTCATCCGTGGCAGGCAAGATATCCCATCCAGCAGACCCGATAGAAAAGGAGAAAGACCATGGTGTACTAAATGCAATAAGGCTGGTCATACTCGAGAAACCTGTTGGGAAATTCATGGGAAGCCAGCTAACTAGAAACCTCGAACTTCTGGAAGACCAAGGGGACTGATGGCGACGCCCGAAAGATCTAGCACTGATGAAACACACAAGGAAAATCTCAATGTTCAATTTACTAAGGCCCAACTTGATCAGCTGTTCCAACTCTTGAATTCAGGCAATAACTCTAAACCAGACCCAGCAAAATGCACCATAGCCTTCAAAGGTACTGCCTTCCACACTAAAGTCTTTGAATCTGAATTTCATACTCCTTGGATCATCGATTCAGGAGCATCTGATCATATGACAAGTAATGTTTCCCTGTTTCATACATATACCCCTGTTAATGATCAATCTCGTGTTCAAATCGCAATCTCGTGTTCAAATCGCTGATGGAACTTTCTCTTGTGTGGCTGGAAAAGGCTCAATTTGTATTCACTCTGTGCTTCATGTTTCTAAGTTGTCATGCAATTTATTATTTGTTTGTAAGCTCACACATGATAACCAAGTTTATGCTATTTTTTCCCCTGATGTATGTATAATACAGGAGCAGACCTCGGGGAAGATGATTGGCAATGCTAGAGAGAAGGATGGACTCTACGTGTTTGTGGATGAATGTCTTAAGAAAAATCAAGGAACCCGTAACAGTGAAAAAGCCTTCACAGCCTCCAATAAGAATGATATAATGTTATGGCATCGTCGATTAGGGCATCCAAATTTTCAGTATCTCAAATGTCTATTTCCCCAATTATTTATTAATCAAAATATCAATTTTTCGTGTGAAACATGTCAACTTGCAAAACATTCCACAGTCTCATGTGTACCAAAAGCTCACCGTGAGTCACGCCCATTTTCATTAATCCATAGTGATATTTGGGGACCTTCTCGGGTCAATGGTATTTCTGGTGTGCATTGGTTCATATCATTTATTGATGATCACACAAGAGTATGTTGGGTATATCTTCTAAAAGAAAAGTCTCAAGCTTCAAACACTTTCCAAAATTTTCATAAGATGGTGAAAACCCAATTCCAAACTGACATTTAAATTCTTCAAACAGATAATGGACGTGAATACTTTAACTCCATTCTTAGTCCTTATTTGTCTCAACATGGGATCATCCATCAAAGTTCTTGTGTCAATACACCACAACAAAATGGTGTATCAGAACAAAAAAATCGTCATTTCTTAGAGGTGGCTCATTCCATTATGTTCACAATGAATGTTCCTAAGTATCCTTGGGGGGAAGCGGTTCTAACAACATCATTCCTCATAAATAGAATGCCTTCTCGAGTCTTGAAATTTAAAACTCCAGTATCTATTTTGCAGGATCTCTATCCCAGTTTTTCTTATTCTTCCGTACCACTAAAAATCTTTGGATGTACTGCTTTTGTTCATATCCATGACAATCAGCAATCAAAGCTTGACCCAAGATCCACCAAGTGTATCTTTGTGGGGTACTCTTCTACTCAGAAAGGGTATAAATGTTTTTCCCGTGTGCTTAAGCATCTCTTTGTATCCAAAGATGTCACATTCTTGGAGAATCAACCATATTTTCCCTCAACTCTACTTGAGGGGGACAATTTGATACAAGTAGAGAATCTGATACAAGTAAAGTCTGAGTCACTTAGCAATACTCCGTTACCTCTTTCACCGGATAGTATTCTCAATCCTAACCAAGTCACAACAGAAACTACTAGAAAATTCAGTTTGTTAGACACCCCTAATCTCCAAGTGTACTCAAGAAGGCATCCACAAATGGTAGATATATTCCCAACTCAGAGTTGCCAAGAGTAAAACTCGATGAAATGCTTCAAAAGTGGAGATAAAGTTCATGAACCAGAAGATGTGCCAATTGCTATTCGAAAAGGGGTAAGGTCTTGTACAAACATCCTATCTTTAACTTCATTTCTTATGATAAATTGTCTTCAAGCTAACATGAGATACCAAGATCAATTCAAGAAGCTCTCAGTATCCCAGAATGGAAAGAGGCTGTTAAAGAAGAACCGGGGGCTTTTAATAAAATTGACACATGGGACATAGTGAATCTGCCAAAAGGCCATAAAACTGTTGGCTGCAGATGGGTATTCTCTATTATTAGACATTTAGGGTGTATTTTATATATTGATATATTAGAGGGATTAGATTGTAATTATCTCTTCTATATATTCTCCTATTGTAATCGTAATTGATACAATACACAATTCCAATATTACGTTACTAATTACCAAGTTTAACTTGGTATCAGAGCCAGGTTAGCGGCTAGGGTTCTGTCTCCTGGCCATCGCCGATCAGACATCTGTGTCTATCATTGTCGATTACAGCCCAACACAAACAAACGTACAATCACAATCAATTTCTCAATCACGTTAACTTCTTATCGATGGTTGATTGAAGCGCAAGACAAGCAGACGTACAATTGAGTTACGATACTCTGTTCATCCTCTCGTCAATTGAGTTACGATACTCTGTTCATTCTGAAATTGAGATACGTAAGATACACTCTGCCTGATTAAAAAAAAAGATTCTTGTTCGAAATTGAAATTCACGATCAGCTCTCTGGTAATTCAGAGTTTAAAATTGTCACCGTAACAGCTGCTAATCATGGTGATTACAGCCTTTACTTCAGCCGAGAAAACTCTTCATTGTCACCATAAGTTTGGTTTTACCTTGTCTCCTAACAATTATGGTTACTGGAAGGCCATGATTCAACCCTTTCTTGTCACAAATAACCTGTTTGGTTATCTCGATGGTTCGATTCCGTGCCCATCGATCACTACCACCTCCTCATCAGGAAAAGATGACACCGGATCTGCCTCACCAGATTACAGCGCATGGATTTCTAATGATGCACACATACGCATGTTACTTATTTCTACCATCTCTGAGGCGTCTTTCCAACATGTTCAAGGAAACACCTCCCGTGATCTTTGGCTGTCACTTGAACGTGCTTATGCCCCACATACGTCCTCTAGAGAATATACACTGAAAACTCAGCTACTAAAATTAGAGATGAAAGCTGATGAAACTTCCTCTGCATATCTGACCAGGCCCAGGATTATTCTCATGCTCTTGCTAATATTGGTGAACCTGTCAAAGAAAAATACTTGGTGATGTTGGTTATTTCTGGTCTTCGAGAAGAGTATAATGGACTAAAATCCAGCCTCCTTGGCCGCCAATTTCCCGTTGCCTTTGCTGAACTTCATGGTCTGTTATCAGACCATGACTACATGATCAAGAAATCAGCCCCCGAGATTCCTCCAGCCAAAGCATTCACGGCTGCTGTTAACACACGTACTTCCGCGGGATCTAGTTCAACCTTGTCTACATCTCAACCGGATCCGTTACAGGCTGTCCAACAGCTTCTATCACAACTGGGTCTTTCGGTTCAGCCCTCTACCCAACAACCTGCTCAAGCTTTTTACACGAACAGATCTCGAAACAATCGTGGCCGTGGACGTGGGCGTGGTCGCGGGTTTTTCACCAACAGGAATCAAGGAGGTACCCGAAATCAATTTAGTTGGGCTTCTAATAAAAATGTTGTTTTTGGTACTTGCAACAGGTGTGGGATTGGCCATATCCCGTCTCAATGTCCTAATCGTGATCCCGCTACCATAAGACCAAGACAGCCTTCAGCCAATTTCACCGGTCACCGCTCACAAGCATCACACACTTGGCTTCCGGACACTGGTTCTAGTCACCATGTTGCACCAGACCTCTCTAGCTTGGATAACTCTGAGGCTTACTATGGTGAGGACAATCTTCATGTTGGTAATGGTAAGGGTTTACCCATTTTACACGTTGGTTCCTCTCACCTTTATTCACCAACCAAAACCTTTTCTCTTAATGATATACTCCATGTACCTAAAATCAAACAAAACTTGCTTTTTGTTCAAAATTTTTGTCTCGATAACCATGTATACTTTGAATTTCACTCAACTTTCTTTGTTGTGAAGGACAAGTCTACACACACTATCCTCGTCACGGGTCCCAGTAATGGCGGTCTATACTTCTTTTGTCTACCTCCTACTCGGTCCGTTTCCAATAAAGTAGCTTTCTCCACAGCTCGTGCCTCCTCCACTACATGGCATCAAAGACTTGGACATCCACATCCACAGCTTCTGAAGTCTATGTTGGCTAGATATAGTTTACCATTACAAAATAATTGTTCTAGTACTTTTTGTGATTCATGTTCAGTTGGAAAATCTTCTAAACTACATTTGTTACCTTCTATTTATAAAAGTTCTCATATTTTGGATTTAGTTTTCAGTGATGTATGGGGCCCTGCGCCTGTTCCCTCCTTTGATGGTCATAATTATTTTCTGCTGTGTGTTGATCACTATTCTCGTTTTATGTGGATTTTTCCTCTAAAATTGAAATCTGATGTCTTTGATACCTTTAAGCGATTTCTGGCCATGGTTGAACGACAATTTCATACCACCCTTAAATCAGTTCAAGCTGACTGGGGAGGAGAGTTTCGGAATCTCTCTCACTTTTTCTCTCCTCTAGGCATCACTCACCGTCTTTCTTGTCCTCATACTAGCGAACAAAATGGCTTTATGGAACGTCGACATCGACATGTGGTTGAAACTGGTCTTACTTTACTTGCTCAATCCCGTGTTCCACAACGTTTTTGGCATTTTGCCTTTGACACTGCTGTTTACCTTATTAATCGCATGCCATCCAGAACCAACTCAAACACCTCACCCTTTGAATATGTGTTTCGTCGCCAACCTGATTTCTCTTTTCTCCGTGTCTTTGGTTGTCGATGCTATCCTCATCTCCGTCCGTATAACAAACACAAAATGGATTTTCATTCTACTCCTTGTGTGTTTCTCGGGTACAACACCGCCCATCATGGCTACTGGTGCTATGATCCACAATCTGATCGCATCTATGTTGCCCGTCATGTTCGATTTCATGAACACTCCTTTCCTTTTCGGGAACCTCCCTCTCCTACTCCCACACCTAATACTCCCTCCAACCCTTACGTCTCTACATACCCATCTCCTGCCCCATCTTCTGACCCAACCCACTCGACACCTACTATTGATGTACCTACGGCCCAACCTCATGAACCACCTCCTCCCACAACATCTCCTGATCTACCCACGGCCCAACCACCTCTCTTACACACCTATCACCGTCGACCCAAAGTCAACCCACCTACATCTCAGCCTAATCCTCCCACATCATCTACTACCACCTCTCCGACCTCCCGTACTGGTCCACCCAATCTTCGCCCAAACCCCAAACAGTCTAAACCCTATAATGCCACCTCATATTCTACCCAGTCTCACCCAGATACTGAACCTACAACCTTTACCATTGCTAACAAGGATCCTCGCTGGCGTGACGCCATGGCCGAAGAATATTCGGCGCTTTTGAGGAATGGCACTTGGTCTCTTGTTCCACGTGTCCCGAATTCAAATGTGGTTGATTGCAAGTGGGTTTACAAATTAAAACGAGACCAAACTGGGACAGTTACAAGGTACAAGGCACGACTGGTTGCCAAAGGCTTTCGACAACAACCGGGCATTGACTATCAAGAAACATTTAGCCCTGTCGTCAAATCAACAACTATCCGTGTGGTTCTCTCTTTGGCTGTCACTCAGAAATGGTCTCTTCGACAACTAGATGTGCAAAATACTTTTCTACATGGTAACCTCACTGAGACTGTTTACTTACAACAACCCCCTGGGTTTGTTGACCCAGCAAAACCAGATCATGTTTGCCTACTTCACAAATCCCTGTATGGATTAAAACAGGCTCCTCGAGCATGGTTTCATCGGTTGTCTACAGCTCTTCACTCTCTTGGTTTTCAGGGCTCCAAAACGGATCCCTCATTGTTTATTTACTCTCACGAAGGCACTCTTTTGTACATGCTGGTCTATGTTGATGACATTATTTTGACAGGAAACAACCCCCAGATTATTGACAAAGTGGTCGCGAGTCTAAATCAGTCCTTTGCTGTCAAGGATATGGGCTCCCTGTATTATTTTCTTGGTATTGAGGTTACCAACAAGGGTTCCGATATCATTCTATCTCAACGAAAATATATACTTGAACTTTTACAACGAGCAGGTTTGTCCAAGGCTAAGCCGGTTGCCTCTCCAATGACCACTAATGCGAACCTTGCTCTCGGTGATAGTGCTACATTTGACAATCATGTCCGGTATCGCCAGATTGTGGGTGCACTCCAGTTTGTCACATTATCACGGCCAGACATTACATTTGCAGTCAACAAAGTTTGCCAATTTATGCATTCGCCTACCGAAAACCATTGGTCGGCAGTTAAAAGAATCCTCTGTTACTTGCAGGGTACTGTTGACTATGGTTTACGACTCATGCATGCTTCCAGCAACACCCTTCATGCTTATACTGATTCAGCTTACAACTCTCTTACGGGTTTCTCTGATGCTGACTGGGCTGGTTGCCCAGATGATCGTCGATCCACAGGGGGATATGCTATATATCTAGGTTCAAACCTAGTCTCATGGTCTGCACGTAAACAAAAGACAGTCTCTCGGTCGTCAACAGAAGCTGAATACAAGGCCCTTGCTAATACTGTTGCAGAACTTACATGGCTTCAAGACCTTCTTCGTGAGCTTTGTGTTCCGGTTAAGTCGGTCCCCACCTTATGGTGTGATAATCTTGGCGCCACGTATCTATCAGCAAATCCCGTCTTTCATGCACGTACAAAGCATGTCGAAGTTGACTTTCATTTTGTTTGTGAAAGAGTAGCACAACGACAACTTTCAGTTCAATTCATAACTACTGATGATCAGATTGCAGATGTGTTCACCAAGCCACTGTCTTCGCAACGGTTTCTTCTATTACGGTCCAAGCTACAGGTCGTTCCCCGGCCTTAGCTTGCGGGGGAATATTAGACATTTAGGGTGTATTTTATATATTGATATATTAGAGGGATTAGATTGTAGTTATCTCTTCTATATATTCTCCTATTGTAATCGTAATTGATACAATACACAATTCCAATATTACGTTACTGATTACCAAGTTTAACTTCTATCAAGTATAATGCAGACGGAAGTGTGGAAAGGTACAAGGTAAGATTGGTGGCTGAGGGGTACTCTCAAACCTATGGTATATAGTACGAGGACACTTTTCCTCCGGTAGCCAAACTAAATACAATCAGGGTTCTCTTGTCTATAGCTGCTAACTTGGACTGGCCTCTTCAACAATTTGATGTGAAAAATGCATTTCTAAATGGAGATTTACACGAAGAAATCTATATGGATCTTTCTCCAGGTTTTTATACAAATAAAGAGAAGGTATGCAAGTTGAAGAAGTCACTTTATGGTCTAAAGCAATCTCCAATCATGGTTCGATAAATTCACAAAAGTCATGAAGTCTAGAGGATATCTACAAGCTCAATCTGACCACACTCTCTTCATGAAACACTCAAAAGAAGGAAAGAAATCATTTCTTATTGTTTATGTTGACGATATAATAGTTACAGGTGATGATCAACTTGAAATAGTGCAGCTTAAGTCCTTCCTAAGTAAGACGTTTGAACTAAAGGATCTTGGAAATCTCAAGTACTTTTTGGGAATGGAAGTTGCTAGGAGCAAATCTGGTATATCAGTTTCACAAAGAAAGTATGTATTGGATCTTTTGAAGGAGACATGCATGCCGGGATGCAAACCAGCAGATAACCCAATGGAGTCAAACTTGAAATTGGGATTAGAAGAAGAAGATCAAAGTTTAGATAAAGAATATCAAAGATTGGTTGGTAGATTAATATATCTCTCTCATACCAGACCTGATATTGCATTTGCTGTCAGTATTGTTAGTCAATTCATGCATTCTCCGAAAAAGAAGCACTTAAATGCAGTCCACAGAGTACTTAGATACTTGAAAGGGACAGCGGGAAAAGGATTGTTTTTCAGAAAAGGAGAAAGTAGAAACATAGAAGTCTTTACTGATGCAGATTGGGCTGGAAGCGCAGGGTATTGCTCTTATGTATGGGGAAATTTGGTTACGTGGAGAAGCAAGAAGCAATCTGTTGTAGCACGTAGTAGTGCAGAGGCGGAATTTCGTGCCATGTCCCATGGGATATGTGAAGGCATATGGCTGTAGAGAATTTTGGATGATTTGAAAATTCCAATAAATGGTCCTATAAAACAGTATTGTGATAATAAGTCAGCGGTTAATCTTGCACATAATCCGGTTCACCATGATAGGACAAAGCATGTGGAATTAGATAGACATTTTATCAAAGAGAAAATTGATAATGGCAATATATGCCTTGTCTACTTACCAACAGCGCAGCAGGTGGCAGATGTATTGACAAAAAGTCTACCAAAGCCTGCATTTGTTGATTTATCAAGAAATTTTGGTTATAATTATTATTCTTGGTAGTTTAAGAAAGTAAATATCTCTGGTTCTTATTTCCTTTCTTTAGGCTTCTGTGTATCTGTATATATAGAGCTGTTTGCTAATGAAGTATTAAGCCTGTTATTCTTCCTCAAGGTCTGTCCTCTTTATTACCTTTAAATAAGATTTGGATCCACAAAAACTAATTGTTGAAAGAAATGTAGGATCTGTCTCGTGATGTCACTAAAAGCGGTTGCAATGTACCAATCACCAATCACATGAACTCTTTATATAAACCCTCAACACCTATCACCAATATATGTAACCATCATACAATATGAAATCAGGTATAAAACCAGGCAATGTGGTACTGCTTTTGGGTACGGGTTTGCTGTTGTTGAACCCTTTAAGTATAACTCTTTCGAGGTTTTTGCTTATTCATCTTGGGGGAACTGGTTTTGATATGTCGAGGTGGTATACTAATCTCTTTGTCTTATGTTTAGGACAGAATTTATACCACAACAGGGTACTGCATTTCTATGGCTTTGGTGTTCATTGGGACCACTGTGAAGCATTATAGGCTTATCTTGATACACCTTGTAATCTAAAATGGGGCAAAGTCTATCACAGGCGCAACAAGACCATTGATGGAGGGCTGAAGGCGTAAATTGAAGATTTAGTATTTGATTTCTATTTTCATTATTTCCTTCCTGCATTAGTTTCTTGATTATGAATGGTTTCCTTATTTCGGTAACTAGATGGGGGCATCAATTTTATGGATTTGATTTTACGTAAGGAGACTTCCGAGTGTCTTGAACTACAAACTATAGGGCACCCTGTTTTATTCCGGTTACGCAACCGACTAGAAGTATTTGAAATCCAATTTGATTTCTATCAGATTGGTATCAGAGCCGTCAATCCTTTCCTGTGAATCATGCGAAGCAATTGGGCTAAAATGACTAATAAAAGTTAGCGACTTGGAGACTGATTTGGTGCAACATCAGTCTGAGACAGCGGAATGTTTTGAGAAGATGCTGGAAATGATTGGAAAGAATTGGCTGCCATTGGGTCTGACGAACAGAGGCGCCAGGAGATTGCTGATGAGAGGCATGCTGAACTACTCGAAATTCTGTTGAAGACCACGCAGTCACCGTCAGTCTCCCAACCATCCATTACCATCTGTAAGAGCAGCGGTTTTTCTTAGCCCTTGGGGTTGGTTATAGGGCTTGCGATTTGTACAGCCCATGAGCTGTATCTCGCACCTTCCATCACTTGGCTGCTCAATATCTCTCTGTTTCTCTTTAATTGATTGATTTTGTTTTCATAGTAGTCGTTGATTTCTGCAGCCAACAAAACCGTCCCTTTGTTTGCTGGTGATCTCATTCCGGTACGTTTCTCCCTTTTCTTTTCATTCATTCATGGTACTTATCATCCATATTAACGCCTTTCACGTTTCTTAGTTTTGTTATATTTTTCCTCGATTCCAGAATCAGAGAATTCAACAACTTATTGGCACTTGCTGTTGGATTCTTTTGAAGTGAACTAAGCACTTGAACAACTTAGTCATGAGATACATCATCAGGCAGAGTTAGCTTGATAACAATCATCCTAGTCATTACATACTGCTGATTTCTTCTGGCTTAAGAGCAGCTTTAGTCAGAGTTGTTTGGTAACAACAGTGTTGTAAATGGTGGTCTGGGCGGCTGACTGATAATCAGCTTGGCGGTGGGGGTCAAAATCGGTCTAGGCGGTCAACGAAAGTCAAACATATAAAAAAACCTATGGTTTAAGTCTCACTTCTTGTGATCGTCAAACAGAACACGCTTTCTCTCGATCGATCTAGGGCTCCAGGCGATAAAACTTCACGTCCAGCGACCTATCTCCGGCGACTTCCAGCTACGCGAGCCACAGCCCAAAGGTTTTCTCTCTTCCCCTGTTTCTGCTATTCGACTTCACACCCCTGATCATACCGTATGATTTATACACTTTGTAAAGTTCAAAGGTTGAAATTTTGGAGTTCACAGGACAAAAGGTTGATTTTGATCCGGATATATCTTGTAAAGTTTACATGTCAAGTTTATATATCTTTGAGTTCGACTAATGCACGAATGAAAAAGTTAAACCTCTCTATCTGTATATATTTTTGACGTATTGTTGTTAAATTGTTAATTAATATACCAATTTTGAGGTATCAATCAGGTTTTTGGTGCTTATCATGATTACCAAAAGCAATTGTTTAATTCGTATACCCAATTTTTATGTCAATATGTTGAATATTGTCCCTCATGGGGGTCAAAGATTTTTGCTTACCTGTTACGTATACATTCTTCATTTCCTTTATCCTTTTTAACGCCATCCCATGATCCATATCATGAAGGTAGAATTCTAAGAGTTTATTTTTTCTGTATTAAGAAATTTTTGTCATCTTAAACATAATTTGATCAATCAAACTTTTTGATATAAGTTTATGATAAGCTTTTATTTACTTAAATGGAATCTTAATATTTTTTCTTAGAACAAAAGACTGAACCTAGTGTTGTTTAGGTGCTTTGCTAGATGGCAACTTATAATTATTTCAATCTGCTAGACCTATTTTATGGAATTTTCTCTGTGACATCTAGCTAGAGATAACACAATGTTGTTTAGGTGCTTTGCTTGATGGCAACTTATAATTATTTATATATTACATGACAACTTATAGTTATTGACTTATTTTGTCAGGTTATTGCTAATATTTATTTTTTTAGATAAATTCCTTTATAATCTATAGTCTCTGCCGAGAAACTGCTTAATCGCCGCCAAGACCGATTAATCGCTTGGCAGTGGTCGACTGCCGACATACCACCGACCGATTTCTACAACCTTGGATGACAATCATCTGAGTTATATGGGTTTGTTGTCTTGATCGTCATAACAATAAACTCTTTCCCAACTGTCAAAAGTTTTTATGCCAACAGGGTATTTCTTATTGCCAATAGAAATCAATTTGCGTGCTTTTTGGATCTCAGAGAGTATTAAGCATTTTGGGGATTCTGTTTGTTGGTTGATTTGATTTTCCTTTTCACGTGTGTTTGCTTGATTTCACCTTTATACAGAGTTTTGTTTTTACCTTCAAGTTTAGAGGTGGTTCAATATCAGTTTCTGAGTACATGGAGGAAGTCTTGGTAAATCCCAAATCAGGATTTTTCTGGTACAAGTGGCTTCATAACTTCAGCTGAAGTAAGGTAAATGTTTGAAGAGGTAATTTGATGAAAAACTAATTCTTTAAAGCGGTTAGTAGTTTCTGATGAAAAGTTTGGAGAGGTAATTTTATGAAAAACTCATTCTTTGAAGTGGTCAGTAGTTTTTGATTTCTAGGTAATTTCACGTCTTTACTTAAATAAGATGTCTGATTATACACTTAAATAAGTGTCCAGGGTAATTGCCCCTCCTTTCACTCAGATCTCTATGATGCTTGTTTGTTTTCTCCATATTCACCACTAACAAATCATTTCCTCAATGTTGTGTTATTTCCATGGAAAAGTGACAATCAACTAGGCTGCAGGAAATATTTTAATCAGATTACTAGAGTTGGTTTAGAGGCTCAGAACCTTGAACTGTGATTTCCAGGTTAAGTTTGCTTTTGCAATTATCCTTTTCGGTACAAAATCCTTTTCCTAATGTAAGTGATCATATGTACACTTCGGTAATGTAAACAAGTAATTCTACGTTGTATTTTGTCTCTATTGGGTTGAAAACTTTGATGTTGGCCTGCTTTATGTTTTTATAAACTTCATGTTCTCTGGTTCTCTTCCTTTTAATCATATATATACCTATTACAACAGCCAAATCGACAAAACATTAATAACTTGTCAGACTACGTTCTAATCATGTTTTAAATTTACACTGTTGCAGGCGAACACAGATATATTAGCACACATACTTGAGAGTGAAATAATTGCTATATTTCACTATTTTTTGTGTAAGTTCTGCTTCTGTAGATCACATACATGCAGACTACAACAACTATATCGAAAACACATTAATAACAGGTCAAGCTTCTTTCTTTTCAATACTCTTTAGTCATGCTATTTCTCATCATGTTGCAGGTGAACCTGAACATCATGGACCAGAAAATGATGAAGCATGAGGTTCTTACTGATGCCCTTCAAATGCTCTTGGTTTTATTTTCTACTTTTCATAGTTTGCAGGTATAATTTATTACAGAGAAAATTTCCGGCAACATTTGTCACTGGATTTTGATATTACTACCGGACTCAGTTAGATATTTATCATTTTGTATGTCATCTGATTGTATTTGTAAACAAAATTTATTTGTTGTCTGGATGTTATAATTTTAGAAGTTAGGCTTTTATATAGCCCGTATATTGGTTCTTTAAATGATACATTTGCAATAAGCTGTAGCACAAGTTTGAATCTTAAATGTTACTTATTTCGTGCAGATCCTTTAAAGGCCGTTCATAGACCAATTTAGAACTGACAGCAAGTGCTCTGTAGTTCTGATTGAGCCATTTCAGTTCATAGCAGGTCAGAGTCATCACTTTTATAACCTATCTGATTTACTTACAAAATTAGATGTACATCACATTCATGCTAGAACCAAAAATCTATAGTCTTGCATTGTATTTTACCTTTAAATTAAGATTTGGATCCGCAAAAACTGATTGTTGAATTGAAATGTAGGATAAGTCTCATGATATCACATACCAATCTTCTGTTACTAATGACCAAAGCACATGTTTATTAGTCCATTCAGTTTACTTACCTTTTTTAAAGGGAAAGTTTTTATATGAACCGTCAACACCTATCACCAATATATGTAACAGTCATATAATGACATCAGGTATAAAACAAAGCAATGTGTAACTGCTTTCGGGTACATTTGCTGTTGTTGAACCCTTAAGTACAACTCTTTGGGACCATTGTGAAGCATTATTGGCATATCTTGATACACCTCGTAATCTAAAATGGGGCAAAGTATCATACGCGCAATAAGAGCAATTGATGCAGGGCTGAAGGTTGAAGATTTAGCATTTTATTTCAATTTATATTATTTCCTTTTTTTTAAACGACACTTAAATCTACACCACTTTGTCCTAACGAGACTTAAACCCATGAATGAGGCGCCTTAGTGTTTACCACTATGCTACGGCCCAAGCTACAACCCAAGTGGCAATTATTATTTCCTTTCTGCATTAGTTTCTTAATTATGAATGGTTTCCTTATCGTTAATTAGAAGAAATATAAACGGGGTTTATGGCCGTCTAGACGGGAATGAAGACCATGCAGCCGCCGTTAGTTTCCCAACCATCCGTCGCCATCGGTAAGAGCGGCGGGTCCTTATCCCTTGGGGAACTCAGAGGGCTTGCGATTTGATGACTTCGGGTTCCGGTATCCTCTTGTCTCATTAGCGCCACCGATCAATGAATTTTTAGATGCGGAAGGGAGTATTCTTAGGACACAGAAGATGAGAGCAAAAGATGTATATAAGCTAAATAATGGTGAAAAGATTTTAGTTCATGTTAATGAATTTGGTCAACCAATTAAAGCTGTTGGAGGTGTATGTACAAGATTCATGACCTTGCTTCTAAAACAACCTAAGTTGTGTCCCCCCGAAGCTAGAGACTGGCCACAAGCTAAAGCATGTTGTGGTGTTAGGCTTTTGGGAGAGCTTCGGGTATTTTCTTTCATTATTATAATGCACTTTAATTTTTATTCACAATAAGTTAATTACTAATATCTTTTTGTTTGTATTTTGACAGCAGAAATTCATCTTACCTCAAAGTGATACAGTTGCAAGTCATTTTTGCCATTTTTGACGACAAGTTTCGGACATTAAAACATAGATATAAAAAAAGATATTTCGAATTGTTGCCAATAAACTAGATGAAGTTAATAACACGGGCAATCATGGCGCACAAGAGACACATTATACAGAAGAAGAACTTTTGCAAGGACTTGATTTAGTGGAAGCACCATCCAACTTTGTTGATCACCAATGGGAAATTGTACAAGAGCCATCTTAGAGCACCGATATCAAAGGTATTAATGTCCTTTAGTTCAAGAATCTACTTTTACTAACATGAGCTTCACTTGATTGAAATGTAGAAACTATCACAATATGGGAAGAAAGCAAGAGCCGACCAAGTTCATATTCATACAACTGGTGCTATGAGTTATGCTAGAAAAAAAGATGAATTTGTAAGTTTCAAAACAATAGTGTTGTTATTCCTTTAATATATTTTCCTAAAGTTGAATATTTAATCAGATTGTTTTGTATTCTAATACAATTTTTGATGGTACAGAAGATGAAAAACAAAAGAGAAGCAAATGATATTGAATTCTTTGACATTGCACATCTGATGAAAAAAGGGTCATATGTCACTCACTCGTCAAGAGAGCTCATGGTATGCACATAACTTACAATACTCTTTTGAAAAGAATATCATATATAGTAGGGTGTGATGAAATTGGTATGTGAAATAGTTTTAAGTCTAATAATGAGTTTTTCGACATAAGAGTTTCTTGTATTTATTGTTAAATAGGCTTTCTTTGTTTTAGGATCGAGCACGAGATGAGGTTTTGAAAAGAATATCATATATGGGGAGTTCTGAATCTGTTGATCCTGAAACACGATCTGAAATTGAAAAGGATGTCATGAGGGAACTTATGGGTCCCGATAAACCTGGTCGAGCTCGTGGTCACGGGGCTGGAGTTACAAAATCTCAAATAACTAAGTTTAGTTATGATTTAAGAAATTTGAGAAGGGAAGCTTTAACAAATCATAACCGCATACTTCTGGATCAAGTAGAATCTCAACGTAAGGTAATAGAATCCCAAAGTAAGCAAATAGAGACACAAAGCAAGCAAATACATAACCTGGAGCAGAAAATTGATGGCTTTACAGGAGAACTTCAAGTTTTCAGAACCGCATTCCAGGTATTACTCTTTTTCACTATTCTCTTTACTTGATTTGTACTTTTATATCATCTTATAATTGTGGTTTCTTTTGTAGGCGATATATGGAAACCATTAGAGGCATTATCATGTGACAGGTTTTATTTTCTACCCTATATATATAACCATTGCACCCATTGTTATTTATGTAAAAAATTCATGTAAAATAAGTAAAAATATGTTTACGGGTTGGATGGGGTTATTTATGTTAGTTTTGGAAACTGAGGTTGATGACGCACCCTGGTATTTATTTACCGGTCTCTAAGTACCTGCCTTTTACTGTTCTTTAGTAACTGCTTTGGTTTTTTCGTAGTGGCATTTCCTTTCTTTCATTTTTGTGTACAGTTCATAAGACACCCTAGTATTTTTTATTCACTTTATATAATATTCGTAATTTGATAATGGCAGTTATTTTTTTCTCTTTTCTATTTTCCTGCCATATTGACTCTTTGAGCGTCTATGTTACATCTTTGAGTATTACGGCAGTAAGAGTCTTGGATCAACAACCATAACAAAGGAAGAGGTTGGTTATTTGTCTTGTTAGTTGCGCTGTTTACGTTAACCCTTGAGTTAGGATGGTAAGTGTTGGTCAGTTGTTAATGTTGAGCCGTGAAATTGTCAAACTGTTTTGCTTGTTTATCATGAGAGATGACCATGAATAATTGCTTTGCTTGTATATCATAAAGACATGATCATGAATTAAGCTTGCCTGAACAATTGTTATATTTTTTATGCCTTATTTTGCTATTGTTAAAAATGTTTTGGGGGAGCAATTGGTTATTTTGCTGCAATTTGGTATTTGCAACTTATAGTGTGATACTTCAATTAATATTGCAGGATTTCGAGACTTCTTGCTGAAACCAGAGCTTCTTTGAGATTCTGGTTTTGAACATCCTTGAGAAGGCAAAGTCTTGTACTTTTGATGTTTTTTTCTTAATAATTGGATTGAAGTTTATAACAAAACTCTTTGACTCATCTCCTTGTATTTTCTTTCATTAGCTAATATACTGAATTTGTTCTGATTGTATAGTTGCAATTTTGGTGTTAAAATTGTGATTTTGAATGCTATTTTGGTGTTGAAGTGGATACAATTTTCTTCTTTTTTAAATATTTTTGTCCAATTTGTCCACACTTGTACATGTGACATTTCTTATAATGTCCACGCTTTTAGTTGTAAACATTTAAGCGATTTTTTTACGCTTATAGTTGTAAACTTTTAAGAGATTAGTCCACGCTTGTAGTTGTAAACATTTAAGCGATTAGTCCACGCTTGTTTGTGTGAACATAGGCCAAAATTTTGTCACATTCATTTTCTCCACGCAATAATAAGGCGTGGACTTTTTACTTGTATACAATTGAAAGCGTGTATAATATGACCAAAGAAGTGTGTATAACAAATACCTTTTTTGTAGTGAGGGATGGGTTCCAGGAGTGGATTACCTGTTGCGGAAGGTAAAGATCGCACTATTTAAAAGTGAAGATGTCACCGGGCGTGCGATTTGTTGACTTCGGCTTCCCAATAACCCCCCGGTCAGAGTAGCAAATTTTTACAGCCCATGAGCTGTATTCACAACAAGAAGCGTCTTTGTTATCACTTTTAAAATCTTTAACATCAGGATTGTGTTAATCTTCTTAATTCATCATTATAAGATGATGGTTTTATTTCAAAGTATTTGTGTTACCCTTGGTTTTTTGTTAAGCATGACAAAATTTCCCCATTTCTCTTTCGGTTAGAGTTGTTTTTGCCTGGTGATTGCTTTGAGCTTGGCTGATATTTTTGTTGTCAAACAGGCATGTGTCAATTGGAGAAGAAGATGACAATGCTTGCTAATTCAAGGTTATGTTTGTAGAAACCAATGTAGATACTTCATTTACCCTAAAGGTACCTTACTCTCAATCTTATCATACCCTTTTTTTTTATCAGATTTCTAAATTTACCATTTTTTTGTTAGCATTTTCTCTTTGTACACATTTTTACATTCTATATTTTGATATACCCATGACTGCGAATTATCATCTCACATAGTCACATATATGTTCATACTTGCTTTTTCCGAAATTTCTTTAGAACGAGTCCAAACTTATGAAAATACACACGCCGTTTTAGCTTTAAGCAACATGAAGGATGGGTTTGGCTTGTTAGTAATGACTCAAGGTAGGTTGATTTTACGTGCTGCCCACAAGGGGTCTGGCTTGGCAGACCACCAACACTTTTTATTTCCATATTTTTTGAATTTGTGTAAGTATTTAGCATACTTAAATACCTATATTATTAAGATTAGAATATATATATATATATATATATATATATATATATATATATATATATATGTATATGTATGTATATATATGTATATATTGTTAATAAAATGATATTGGACGTTGTAAATATTCAATACATGGTCAGTGACTTATGACCAGTTTCAGTTGACAACACACAACTCGAGTTTCCATTTAACTGGCCTGTAATCTGTAGCTTGCTTTACTTAAAACACCCAGGTAAGGGAAAGCATTGTGATGATATATAGATTGATATGTTTATCTCTTCGTTTTCCAATACTTTGCTTGATCGACACTTGCACTTGCTCACACATGTTCATAATGTGAATTGATATAACTGTTATGTTAATATGTTATCATAGAGGTGATAATTCACCTTTTGTGTTACATACTTTTAGGAAAGGAAAAGCTAACTATCTATGCATAGGACTAACGTCAACACTAAATATGCAAAGGCTCACAAGGGCCCATGGACTACTAAAAGAATAATTATCAAATACAAAGAATACTAACACTCCTCTTGAGCATAGTCACATGGAAGTGGGTTTGCTCCGGTATGGGAGCATGGTACGGGAACGTTGTTTGTTAGGTCTTTAAGTTCCCGGTGCGATGGGGGTTAGGTTCATTTTGGTTCGCCTCAGGTACGAAGTACCAATTTCCTAGGAATGATGTACCTGTAATAAAATATATAATTATAGTAGTATCAATTCTCAAAGATTTAAATTTCATACTTCCTATAAATTCAAATCAGATTATCAAAAAAGTTAGGATAAAACAAAAACAAAAGTAGATTACAAATTTCAAACCAGAAATATTCTATCAATCTACTCTCAGCCTCTTTCCTTTCCAATTATCAACTTCATCCATATTTTCCCTCTTTAAATCTTGTAATGGAACCTTCGAAGTTTGTCTTTTCTGGATCAATGTCTCATTTCTTGTGTGGTCCTGAAGAAGACGAATGTTTGAATGAATAAACACCAATTTGTCTGCCCTCTTACAATTTAGCCGATTTCGCTTCATATTGTGAATGTACGAATAAGTATTCAAAACTTATAGAAATCTTGGTCAATTGCTTCTTTATTTCTTATAGAAGTATATATGGTTTGATTTTTTTCTTCTGGGCTTACTTCATCAGGTGTTGATTCAGTAAGTGATTGACTGAGTTTTTTGTTTCTTCATTTCTTACCTCAGAATTGTCGGTTGGAAAACAAATGAGTTCGATTGATTCTTTTTCTGTAAGGTTATAGTTTGATTATTTTCCATTTTTTGTTTTCTTTGTAAATTGCCTTTTTAGATCAAGGCTTGATTGTTTCAAATTTCAACTAAAGTTCTTGAGTAGCATTGTTCTATTTGTGAATAAGGGGTATTTCTATTTGCAACCTGACATTATTGTGGAATCCAAACATTTGAATTCAGAAACAAATTTGTCAATTTTGTTCCAAGTAAATTTACCTCGGTTACACTATATTCACAAATTATTCTGATTTCTCTTTATATTGGGATAGAGGTAACTTCACATAGGTTTTACTTCTCCAAAATGTATTAAAATATACCTAAAATGTTAATAGGTGTATCCATCTTACAAAAATGTTATTATGTGTATTGCATTTTAAATTTTTTGTTATTGTACTTGTTCTAATTACATAAAAAAGCAAAAAAAAAGTATAAGTTAGTACATACTATAGAAAGTTTAATACATACAATAACACATTGAAAATTTTGATACACACAATAAATTTTTTTTGGAAAGTGGATACACACATTAACATGTGACGTATAGTTTAATACATTCTAAAGAAATAAGTCATTTCACATAATATATAATTCTTTGGGAGTGTCACGTCTTTTAGTGGCTTGATTTTTGTTTTATTTTTTGTTATGTATGTATTCGAAACAATTTGTATAAGTCCATTTTTAAAATCTCTTTTGTTTATCAATTTTTAAGAGTTCGTTATTATGTATTATACTTGGACACAATATTTTTATGTATTTCAAAAATACTTTTACTTAGTAAATTACTTTTTTAGTTTTACATATTTAATAAGTATTCGTGCGTGAACGCATTCTTACACAAATATACCATTATTCTAATACACCTTTTTATATACTAACATAATTCTCCATTCATATTAAGACAATTTTTAAGATTTATTATTTTCTCACACATCTTATTTTAAATTTTATGTGTGTGGAGATTGATATGGTAGAAAATTGTAAACCGGATTTTTTCTACAATCGTGTGAATTACTTTCCAAATTCGATATTTCGACCGTATATGTCTGGTATCACGAAATCCGAATTGAGATAATTGTAAAAGCAACAATCTTGATATTGGCAGAAATCAAGATCAAGAACCAATGAGAATTTTGAGTATTTCGAATATCTTGTGTGTTTCAAAAATGAAAACGTCCCCAGATCATAACCAGAAGACGGCAGTTTCAAGTTTGAAGTTTTACAAATGGGACACTTAAAAATCAAAATTTCCATTGTAATCGAAGTTTTACAAATAGGACCCCGCCCGCTGACCGGGCAGCGGGACCCCCGTTTTGTGTTCAGGGGGCTTAGCCCCCTAAATATTATCGGGACAAGCTTAGACTAAAACAAGTGTGTACTCCACACCCTCCATACTCGTTTTAGAACTAAGTTCAATCCTCTTGAAACACACGTATAAAATCCATTACACTAAATGAAACCGGTGACTTTAAAATCACCAACATGATATTGATAGTTTGAATTTTGAAAGTTATTGGATATAGATATGTGGATATATAGGTAAAGATAAAATATTTAAATATGAATATATACATATATAGATATGTCACATGTGATTAATAATTACCATTGTGGTCACACTATATTAAATAAAGCAAACTACCTTTTATTTATAAAGTGGTTAACTATTTGATCGTCCGTCATATCTCCTATAAATAACCTAACCCAACAAACAATATTATATCATCATCCCAAATGTGCCATCATCAAAAGCACTTCGTTCTAGTTCATGGTGCATGCCATGGAGCCTGGTGCTGGTTCAAGCTCAAACCGCTTCTCGAGGCTGCCGGCCACCGCGTCTCCGCCTTTGATCTTTCCGCCTCGGGCATCAATACAAAAGTTATTCAACAAGTGGCTACTCTGTCCGGCTACACTCTCCCGTTGCTAGATTTCATGGCTACAATTCCACCGGAGGAGAAAGTGGTGCTGGTGGGCCATAGCCTCGGTGGCATGAACATAGCTCTTGCCATGGAAAACTTCCCGGAGAAAATCTCTGTTGCCGTCTTTCTCACCGCCTTCATGCCCGATATCATCCATAAGCCTTCTTATGTTTTGGAACAGGTAATAAACAATACTCAGATTTCTTCTTATGTTTCTAAACTAATTATACCACATCTAGATTTTTTATATACGTATATTTAATTTATTAAATTTTGAAGTATATATATTAAAGAGGGAATGTAATTCGGGTTTAGTATACAATTAACCGGTCGAATTGTCAATGACGGACCCAGGATTTTGAATGAATTATGGCACCATTAGAAATGAGTGAAATATATCGATGGTAGCCTGCATCGAAAAAATCGAAATTCACACTACGAAATGGAAGCGCTGTATCGAAAAAATCAAAATTTACATTACCGGGATAAAATTGGATGGTGCCCCGTGCCACCACCAGGTTGGCCTTGGGTCCGCCCCTGTGAATTGTACATATCAAGAGGTTTTATATCCTTTTAATGGATAGGATAGAAAGAGATCAAATTAATTGATTACACATGTCAATGGTAATAAGATAAAATAAGAGTAAATAGAAAATTTCAATTGTGTAAATGAACCAGGGTTCATTAGAGTTACACTTTTATAGTTTTATTTATATATACCTATCCGGTATATTTTATAACTTTTGCTTAATATTAACATACATAATATTTACACGGTTTTCATTCTTATATAGTATGGAGAAAGCACTGTGACAGAAGAATGGTTGGATACACAATTCTTGCCTTACAACGATCATGAAACCGAGCCTGAATTGACAATGCTTCTTGGTCCTGAATTTTTATCCTCCAAGCTCTATCAACTTTGCTCCGATGAGGTTATTGTTAATTATCAGAGTTTGACTAGAAAATAATTAAGTATTTATGATATACGTAACTTTTATAGGATACGGTTCATTATAGAACTAGTCTTTTATATATATATATATATATATATATATATATATATATATATATATATATATATATATATATATATATATATATATATATATATATATATATATATATAACTTATAGAATCAATCTCAGTTTTTAGATTTTGATAATCAATTATTGAGATTATGACTGAATATGCATTTTACGTGTAGTTTCCGACCGAATATGCACTTGTAATCTCAATAATTGATCATCCAAATTTAAAAGTTAAGATTGGTTTTGTAGGTTTGGTATATAAAGCAGGTTTTGTATTAATCGTTGTTCTAACTATAACAATCTTTTCTTATATAATTAAAAAACTAACTTCAATTATATATATGATCTATTCGATAATCTTAGACATTAAAGTTTGGATACAAATTTTAGTTAGCAAATCTTAACCATTCATCTTGATAAAAATTAAAATCCAATTTTGACTTTAATTTAAAATAAATTTCTTAAAGATAACTTCATATATGCCCTCTTGGTACTTAAAATATTGCATTTACCCTCCTTATTTACAAATATCATATTTACCTTTTATTATATTTAAAGATACCATATTTTACAAAATTTATCATTCTAAAGTATTTTATAATCGTTTTAATTTTTTAACTATAACATATAAACGCTTAACATTACTACACACTAACTGTAACTATAATGATCAATGACTTATATAAGAAAATACAATCATGTTTATTTGTATTATGATACTCATTGCGTCGATGTTTCCACCATGGTCTAAGTGTAGATGTTGTTTGTCATCAATTTTTTTTAATTCTCATTTTTTTCACGTTTTATAATTATATAATTAATTCGTTTTATTAATGTTTGATACTTATTATTTTTAAACCAACCGACATGCATTTAATCTACTATTATTATGTATGTATAGGATCGTGAATTAGGAAAAATGTTGATAAGGACTGGATCGTTATTTATTAAAGATGCAAAGGAAGCAATGAATAAGTTAACAGAAGGTGGGTATGGTTCAGTGAGAAGAGTATATGTGGTTTGTGATGAAGATAAAGCCATAAAAGAAGAGTTTCAAAGATGGATGATTCATAATAATCCAGTGGATGAGGTCAAAGAATTGAAAGGTGTTGATCATATGCCAATGTTATGTGACCCCAACCAACTTGCTCTTTCTCTCCTTCACATTGATATATATGATTAATTAATTGATTAGTTAATGCATATCATTAATTCATAATTACAATATTAATTAAACAAGTTTGTTATTTAATTTCAGTGTTAAATTAAAATATGTGTTTCTGCTTTAATATAATTATAAAATATTTTTTTATCCAGATACGTACAACCAATCAATCTCATTTAAAGTAGGTTCGGGTATATATATAAGCAGCTTTCACTTTTATCTTGTAGTCGTTACTATTTATAAAACCAAATCTTGAGATCGATCGACCCATCTTTTACACACAACGGGTTCCATAGTACAAGTTAATTACTCTCATCTTCGTCTTGGCCTAGCTAGGACTGACTAGCACGTCGAGTAAGTGGTCTAATTTGACAGGTAATATATATATATATATATATATATTGTTGTTCGTTGTTGCTGTATATATATACATATATATTTGTATGTAGAGACGTGATTGTATTTCTTATATAAATCATCGGGCTAATTGCGCGAAAATACAATAACCTATGACTAAATTGCCATTGTATACAACCAACTTCATATTTTATCAAAAAATACAAACAACTTACAATTTTGATTCATTTTATGCAATCAGTGACCTTATTATCAGATTGCAGGTTTTTTTCATGAATTTTGAATTTTTTTTAATTAGTAAATTCATATCTTCTTGGTGTTCTTCAAGATTCATCCTCATGTTCTTCATTTTTGAAGCAAAAACATAAAAAATATATTGAAATCATAAACCAAAAACTATTCACATATGGAACCTGCACATTCAAATCCTAAGAAATCATGATTTTGAAGCAACAAGAAGAACCCTAACTGAACCAAGACCTTCTCATCATCGCCACTTGCTTCCTTCTCGCCGTCGCACCTCGTCTCCTTCTCGAAAAAACAAATGATAAACTGAAACCCAGATCTGCATAACCTTGTGGAGATAGTGGACTGAACCGCCTGCTTCTAGCATAACACAGATCTGCATCATAGAGAGTAACCGAAACCCAGATCGCATCATAGAGATGAAACCCAGATCTGCATAACCTTTATGGATCTCGAAACCTAGATCTGCACCGCCTCCTTCTCGCCGTCTGCACCGCCTCCTTCTCGCCGTCTCCTTGCGAAAAACAAAAGTAACAATGAAACTGAAATCCAGATTTCGATTAGATGAAATTAAAGACCCAAAATCATGAATGAAGAAGCAATCCATGAGCAAATCCGTGAAAAACAAACCTTGTGGAGATAGTGGACTGAAGAAGCACATCAACGTAATTTGCCCCTGTTGAGTTCTTGGTTGAACCACGAGGCTTTTTAATAACTACGATCTCCCTTCTAACAACAAATAGTTGCATATAAACTTTGAACATAACTCATAAATTAAAAAAATTAAAAAAAAATTAAATAATTAGTCGCCGGAATCTGGAAATAGTTGCCGGAATCTGGAAATAGTTGCCCGAAACCGGTTGGTATAGGATGACCTCCAATAGCAAGTCATCTTGCATACAATGAACAAAAATTTAAAGTTTGTCGTATTTTTTGATAAAAAATGAAGTTGGTTGTATACAATGGCAATTTAGCCATAGTTTATTGCATTTTCTCGCAATTAGCCCTAAATCATCAATCATTATTTTTACAATTAAGGGAAGTTAAACGTTATTGGTTATAATTAAAAAGGAATTAAAATGATCATAAATTATTTTAGAATGATCAAACTAAGAATTTGGTTAAATATGATATTTTGATATATCATAAAGAGTATATATGATATTTGTAAATTAAGGTGAGCAAATACGATTTTATATAATTTAATAATGCCATATATGAAAATATTTCTAACAAATTTGACTCTAAAAAGTCAAAAGTGATTTTTTGGTTTTAATTGAATGTATGGTCAAAATTAAATATTTTTTTTAATAAATGGTTCAATAATTTTTGTGTCGCTAGATTTCAAATTATTAATCATCAAATTATTAATCATCTATTACGATTTTGAAATAGTTCTTAGTCTATTGTATTTTTTTTTACATTTACTATTGTATAATTGGTTTTTTTTTTGATATTTATAATTGATTTGATTAAGAGTTATCTTTATCTAATTCACATTAGTTTGACTTTAAAAAGTCAAAATCAAAATTTTAGAATAAAAAAAAAATTAACGGCTAAGATTAAATCTTTTATTAAATAAAGGGTCCAGATCCTATAATATTTTTTTTCAAATTAGTCTTTTATATATATTAGAAGATTACTACGTTATATATTCGTGTGATATACGGGTTGGTTTAAAAACATAATAAATATTAGTAATTAATAATTATAAAACACGAACAGGATGAGAATTAAAAAAATTGAAGACACATGATGTCAACTCCCGGATCAACGATGGATGCGTAGACGTGAAGTTGAGAGTAAACATGATGACAGAAACGCGATCATATGATGATAAGAAGGTGTATGATTGTATTCCTTTAATTAAAAAGAACTTCAAATGATTATAAAAAGAATCTAAAATTATTATAAATTTTTTTAAAATAATAACATTAAAAAATTGGTTAAATATTTTAAAAGGACGAATTATTTTTTAAATAATTTTGATAAAAAAATTCAAAATTAGAACTCTAACCATCTAATATAAATAAAAGATTAATTTGATAAGATTTATTAGATGATATGAACCATTCATTTAAAAAATATTTAATCTTGATCATTTATTTACTTAATATCCAAAAATCAATTTTGACTTTTTAGAGTCAAAGTTATTAGAGATAATTTCATTCGAAAGTGTATTTGAGATATTAAAATTTTCAAAAAAATAATAATACAATAAATGAAATATCACCAAAAACTTACATATAATTCATTAAACCCAAAACAACAATAATCTAATTTGAAAGAACATGATTATCTGTTGTCATTTTTAATAAAATTCAAAATATTGAAGTCAATCAGATAATAATTTCGAATTGGCTTAAATTTCTAAACACATCTATTGCCAATATAATTTTTTCACCATCATAAAAGATCTCTAAATTTAGATTTTTAAATATATAACATACCATCTTTTAATGATACATTTTATTTAAACCATATTTTTTAATAGATGTTTCATACATCTTTCTAGTAACACTGAAATTTTTTTAAAATTAATAACTAAACATTTTGAATAAAATATTCAAGTTAACCTCTCGGCTCATCAGCATAATCTCAAAATAACCACTCAGCTAAACAAAACATTATCTACCAATTACTATTAATGGATAACAAAAAGTTACGAATATACGAATTCTAAAAAAGTGTCATATTATAATAAAATTTATACCAAAACGTAGATAAAAATAAGACGATCGTAAATATATGATTATTTTTTCTCTAAACAAAATATATACATAATTTATAAACAACTTATAATTAATTATATTAATATAATATTTTTATAAAACCCCTAACATTTTCTTAAAAACCCTCCACGTATTTTATAAAAGTCACTTACAATTTTCATGTAGCACCCTCCAAATTGAGATAAAATTGAAATCGATTATAGGCATCTTTCTAAATTTGTTATTTAAAATTGAAGGATTTTGAAATTGGAGGTTTTGATTGGATAATAGATTTGATTTAAAAGTTATAAAAAGAAAATTTGCAAGCCTTTTATATATAGATATAGATTTACCTTTATTAAATCATACAAAATCATATTTATCCATCTAAATCTACAAATATCATATTTACCCCTTTATAATCTTTCAAAATGTCATATTTAACCAAATTCTAAGTTTTATCATTCTAAAATATTTTATAATCATTTTAAATTCTTTTTTAATTATAACTAATAACATTTAACTTTATTACCCTTAATTGTGACAATCACGATTGATGGCTTATATAAGTAATACAATCACGTCTCTTCGTATCATGCACTACGAAACTGTCGTCAAGTCTGTCATTCCACTCTCGTCGATGTTTCCACCGTTGGTTAGAGTATTAATGCGGTACATCGTCATTTTTTAAATTCTCATTTAATTCGTGTTTTATTATTATTTAATATGTTTTTATTAATGTTTAATATTTATTATCTTTTAAATCAATCCGTGTATTACAGGGGCATTTAGTCTAGTTTTTTTATTAAATGAATGGTCAAGATTGAGCAATTAAAATTATTTTATTTTATGAGAAATTAGGACTATTAAAATTGATTTGGAATTAAATGAAGAAAAAGAATTTGTATAAAATCTAATGCCACGTATAATGATTTGCAATTAAAAGTAATAGAGTTTTTTTAAAATTTAAGTAATACTTTATTATCTTATCTTATCTCATATTAAAATTAAATTGAATAACTCTTATTTGTTTAAAGTCAAAATTAAGTTTTAAGTTTGTCTATTAAAAGTCAAAATCAGACTTTCAACTTTGATAAAATGAATGGATAAAATTTAATTTTAACTAAATGAATAGTTAGGATTTACTATTAAATTGATGAATGTAACACTGTACTTTTTAAGATAAACATAATACTGCGTGCGGAAGCTAATTACATATAATTACATTAAGATCAAAAGATAATTACATTCTTTGTCTGGTTTTACAATTACAAAATGCCACTACAGTGTTAATTACAAAAACAGGCTCTTTATAAAATTTCAGACATCAGAGTAGTGGTCTGTCCTTTATCTCAGCCATCATCTTTTAGAAACTCACCACGGAGGATCTGCAAAACAAACTAGTGGGGAATTAGCCCAAAGCTAAGTGAGGGAATTAATATCTAAACATATACAAGACAAATATGCCCAAACACAAATCTCATAATCCCAGGAGAACCGGCGGTGTTGCAACCACCTACTACCATATGCCGGCCAAAGCATAGGTTTACCGATAGCCCTGCTATCATGGACAACAGTACCAGCACCCTTGAATACAACAAATGCACACCAAGATCAGATACTGTAAATCCCCAAGCAACAGGCCCAGCCGCACAGCTCATGCTGATCTCCAAACAAACATGTATACATATTAAACAACACATATAGTCCAATGAGCATAGCTACAATCAGGATATTACATCCCGCATATCCAAAGATATGAATCCACTCACCACAGTCTGCACAACTGTAGCTTACTCAAGTGACTTATTCACTGAGTCTTCTCAGTTCCTGAGAATATAAATACAAGTCAGTATATAATCCATAATACTGATTCATAATAAGTAATACACTTATTCATACATCACATGTATACATACATATCACATATATCACAGATATATAAAAATCCGTATGTCATAATCTGAATTGTTGAGGAAATCCCAAGTCATTTTCCAAAACTGTATAAGGCATTATGCGGGTTCCTGATCATGCGGTTTTATCATCATAAGTCCAAAACCGAATAAAGTGTTAGGGAAAATGTCCAAGTCTTCGAATTCGTATAGTCCATGCGGTTTTATCATAAACCGGATCCAATTTCACAAATCCCGGATAAGCAAAGGCAATATATACGGTTTTACTCAAATCCCGGATAAACATGCGGTTTCTTCAAAACCGGATAAGTTATAAGTCCACAATCCCGTATAAGTTTATAATTCCGAATAAGTTAAAGCAATATCATCCAGTTTTCATGAATCCCGCATCTCATGCGATTTCCTCAAAGTGTTAGGCAAAATTCTATTTCATTCGGTTTTTATACTAATTCCAAATAAACATCCAGTTTTGGTCCAATTCCCGTATAATAACATCCTTATAAAGCAAAGGCATATACATCCGGTATTCAACACATGCGGTATTTATCTCAATTCCGAACAACCCATTCGGTTTTATTAATCCCGGATATAGTTCATGCGGTTTTCCATACAAAATCCGAATATCCTATGCGGTATTTACAAATCCCGGATCGTTCAAGGCTTAAATCCCGAATCATTTTAATGTTCTTGGTTGATTAATCTATTTCTCAATTTCTGATCTAATACACACATGCATAAGAATAAATATATTTCGAGAAATCATATTTAACACATAATAATCATGAATTCATAATAATTCCTAGCATGCAACCATCCTAATATCAATTAATCAAGAAGCATGCGGATTTTTATTTATATATATATAAAACCGAATATTAACAACAAATAACAATATAAATTAGAGATCCTAACCTTGGATCAACTAATGCAGGATTCCAAATTAATATTTGCAAGTTGAAAAACCAAATGAAGATGATGTCTCTATGTGTTCTTCGGCCGAGAGGAAATCACCAAAACACACACACACTTTCAATTTCTAATTGCATGTAATGAGAAGATGAATTGGTGTAGGTGGTGACTAAGTGCTTGTAAGTTGGACACCTCATTTGTCCACCAACTATTAATTTTATTTAATTAATCTATAATTTTTCTAATTAAAAACAATAATAATCACAATTTTAATTATCATATAACATTTATCACATAATGACAATTAAACTACATAATCACAAGTTAATTTCAAGGTTAATTAAACTAATTACCTTTGTAATTCTAGGCCGGTTGAGTGGGTGTTACAATGAAGTTTAGTTTTTTATTAATATAAATATATTAGTTTAAATGTCCGTGTAAACACACGAGTAATAATGAAAGTATTGTTTTATATTCGTTTTTATAAATATATAATTCTTTTGTATTGACGAAAGAAAAACATAATATGCACTTTTTTAAGAACTAAAAGAATTTCATATTAAAGTCAGCTAACATAGAAAAGTAGCCGATGATAACTGTAGGGACAATGTAAAAGTTAATTATGGTAAGGTTTGTATTATAAATACTAATCATAGATAATGATAAGAAACTTGAATGTTTATTCCTAAACTAATGTAGTGGATAAAAAGTTTGAATTAAGTACACATTATTCATGGTTAAATTAAATATTATGATTATATTTAATTAGTATATACGTTTTTAATCTTATTAATGTATAGTTTTGTATTTAAATTAATTTAGAATAACATAAATATATCTTCTATATATATTTACTCTATTTTATAAATTAAATAATATTTTTACTAACTATCTTATCTACTATATGAATTAAATTTAAAAAAAAAGTTTTCAACTTTGACTATTTAAAGTCAAAATTAGACTTTTAATTGTAATCAAATAAATGGTTAGGATTTAGTTATAATTAAATGTATGGCCAAGATCCATTAATTAGATTGATAAAAGTTAGTTTTTTATTTATATTAGAAGATTATTATTAAAAGAGTTTTTATTTCAAGCAATATCATTTTACACACATGTAACCAATTGGTAATTAGGGCAAATTGTGTGAATAATACAACAAACTTTGTCAATATTGTTATTGTATGCAATTAAATTTATTTTGTCCCTAAAAATACACATAACGTACAAATTTGGTTTATTGTATACAATTAGTAACCTGATTATGTTAGAACCTTGTTGTGTTCATTTTACTATTGTAGTTAAGTTTTACTTTTAGATGTATTTATCTAAAAGTATACGAACCATTTGTGTACTTATTACTATGGTATTTAAACCACAAGTCAAGTAACCCTAATCAAGGATTGCACATAATTTTCAACCGTATGGTTTACTTTTCTCTGTGCCTTCATACGCATACATCCATTCATACGTACATTCATGGAGGGCATTGATTATCCTTGTGTTTTAGTGAAAATCTTCAAGTGCATTGATTAAAGCAGATAACCGGTTACCGATTTGTACAATAAACCAAATTTGAAAGTATTATATTTTTAGGTACCGAAGTTACAGGTTACCGGTAAGTTACCTATTGTAATAGGTAACTTAGGTAACTTGCATCAATGACAAATTTATAAGTTGTGTGTATTTTTAGGTATAAAATAAAGTTGGTTGTAAAACAATAACAATATTGATATAGTTTGTTATATTTCCGTACAATTTACCCATCAATTTTTTTTGAACGGCAAACAATAATGAACGATAGGAAATGAGATTCGGCTCCCCCATCACCCCTACTTGTCGCTGAAAATTTTATTATAAAAAACCTCTAGCAAGGAGTTAGAGGCAAGAAAAAAATAGATAACATCCAGGACATAATTCTTTCGGCTACACCTACCCCAATCAACTTATAACTACTCTTCTAAGTTAAAAACTATTCAAAGGATCAATACACCCATTTGACCATACTAGACTCCTGTTTTTGCCGCTCTATGTTTAATCTAAAAGATTGATAAAAGCTCAAGCAAAATATTGTATGTATATAGAAAGGGTTGGGCTATAAGCACACATAAAATTGATTGCCACACTCCAATTTCGCATCTACGAAACGAGAAATATAAGTAAAATCATTGTTTACTTTAACTCGTGTCCCTCTCTTTGCTTTTAAAGTCATTATTTAATTTTACTTTTTGTCACAGTTTTTAAAGTTTCAGCATATGAAAACCCACCCACCATCATCTCCATTTTTGAAGATGATTTAGCACCATCATCTCCTGTAAGTCTGTAACTAAGCTCGCCTCTCTACCTATCTCACCTGAAAACCATGTCTCGTGACCCCCACCCGCCGCCGTTGACGCCGTCGTCCGCCACCCAACTCTTACCACTTGCTTTCAAACACTGCGAGAAGAAGGATCATATTTCCGGAAAGGAGTGAGTCGCGTGAGACGGCGGCGGCCGGTAAGTTTTGTGAAGATGAGAAGAAGAAAGAGTGGGTGTTTGAGTAGAGAGAGAAACAGAGTATACCCACCCTTAATCACCACCAGCTTTCTCCCCGAAATAGGTGGTAGAACGGGTGTTGGCGGTGAGGTGCTAGGGAAGAGAGAGAAGTATTTGCAGGTTGTTTTGATGGTAATGGCTGTGAGAGAGAAGTATTTACTGGTTGTTGCTAGGGAAGATTTTAGAATTTAAAAGTGGTGATGTGAAGGTAGCATGCACACAAAAGGAAAGAAAGGACCTCTGAAAAAGTAGAATTAGTGGCTTGAACTAGTAGTATTTCGCATTCACGAATTACTTTTACCAGTGACACGCATGGAGTGTTGATAGCAGTAAGCCAGTAACCATATCGAGTATTTACATTTCATAAATAAAATACGGAATCTGCCAATACACATGTAAATGAAATACACTAATTAGAACTATATTAATAAACAAAACACATAATGACATTCACTGATCGATCTATAAAATGGCTTCTCACATGCAATATACACCAACATATCAATACCAACAATATTAACTAGTGTAATATTTATACGGTATTTGGATACTTCAATAAATTTTTTATATTAATATTTTTAGACACATTTTAAAAATAAAAAATAAAAGATAAAATTATATTTCACGTTTAAAAGTTATTACTAGTAATAATGTGTTTCTCGTATTTCATATTTAAAAATTAAAAAGTGTAATATTAAGTGTTTAATTTGACCAAATACATTTTTATTAGCCAATTAATTTGTCCAAATAAAACCTAGATATAAAATTTCAAGTTTTAAAGTAGTTACAAAAGTTATTACATGACGGTTGTTTCAGTACATGGTAATTATGTTAAGTGGTAGTTGTAATTTTGTAAACATTTTATGCCAGTAACAACGATTTTAGAAAACCCACTAAGTAAACATATTGAAATAACTCACTACCAGAAGGTTTAAGAATGGTTAAAATTTTCTATGTCATCATTGTCGTACGAATAAAGTAGATTTTCTCTCACTCTGTTAACTATAGACATATATATGTATAGGGGAGGGTTCAAACGAGAACTGTTTTTCATAGGAGAACTTCGAGAACCAATCTTAGCCCTTCATTGAAATTAACCGACGGCTAAGATTTTTTGGTGACTTATTAATGCTTCATTAATGACGCATTAATGAGAGTTATTTCGGAAAAATCAAGTCTCGCAAATTAATGACGTCTCAACCGGACGCAATTCACGGTTGGGTATATATATATATATATATATATATATATATATATATATATATATATATATATATATATATATATATATATATATATATATATAACCAAAATACCCCTATTAATGAGTTATTAATGACGTTAAAAACAGTTCTCGCATTTGTCGTACGAAAAACGGTTCTCGTTTGACTTTTGCCTATATGTATATATATGCATATGGATTTTTATTAATAAGCAAACGAAAACGTTCATTGAAAAAAGAAATGGCAAATCATAATTAATACGCAAGAAACAACTAATATAACTAACAAATTAATACAATTTGACGAGCAATAATAATTTATAAGGATGGTTATAAGTTTTAAGTGTTATCATATATTTTTATGTTGATTAGTGTTTCATTATTTGAATTGAGTTCTATTATATTAAATACACTTAATTTTAACTTGGTACATGTATGTTTATCCATTACGTCTAGTGATAAATTTTTATATATTTTACAACACCAGGTTACTAAACCATGACAGATCATTATAATATATTCTTAATTATGTTTTGAGTACATCAACTATTTAAAATATATTTTAGTTTAATTATATCTTATTACATAAACTTTATTGTAAAATGACAAAACTTTTAAAGTTAGTATATATTTAATTCTTTTATCAAAAGACCAATAAATAAATGATTGTATCGACTATGATATGTAGAGAGAATGAATAAAAAACAAGTAAAATGTTCATTACACGATGGATAAAAAACGTTAAAAACACACTAAGTTATAATTATTTTTTTCTTGAGCAAAATATATTACAAGTTATTAAAAATAATTTATAAAAAAATCTAATCAATTATATTAATATATAATTTTCATATAACATCTTACATATTTAATGTAACATATTCACAATTTACATACAACCCCTATAAACAATATTTACGCGTCATATATTTCCCGGGCTTCTGAGGCGGTGATGGCAATGCCGAAGCCTTCCCGGTCGTTCCTTGCTTCCGTTAAAAAAACCACGATAAAATAAGTAAATCACAATATATAAAGATAAATCAAGCCCAGAAATAAATGTCAACGACATAATTTAAAAGGGGGTCCAAATAAAATCGTTAGATCATATATTTATATATATTAAATCATAAGTATCAGTTTTAATTATCCGGAATTAGAAATATAATTACTCATTTAAAATAAGTTTTTAGTTTCTGAAATTGTACCACTAGTACAAATTTGCAATTTGGTCACACATAGTTGGAATTAAATAGCCACACGTTCGAATATTTATATGACTAAAGGAACGAAAATTAGTTTCCTGTTATTAGTTAGCCACTTATGATCTCGGATCGTATAACCATTCGGAAATGTATCGCCACACATTCGAATATTTATGTGGCTAAATGTTACAACTATTTTTTGACTGATTATTTAGCCACTTATGAATTTGGAAAGCGTGACTAAATGTCATATATGGTCACACACTTGATTTATTGTGACAAACTTTTGTCACACTTGAATTACTGGGTCAAAATGTCATATATGGTCACATGAAGTAATTGTTTATGTGTCTAAATCATATATTTGATTTTGTCACACATGTGTTAAGTGTAGCCAAAATCCGGTACATATGGTCACACAACTTATTATGTGTGTCTAAATTATCGGGTGTTAGCTCGCCGAAAGCTAGTCACATTTATTTCTAGCACGATCATGTGTGACTATATGACTTTATAATAGCCACATCATATTAC